>BTHU01000005.1:114855577-115455577 GCA_036184795.1 Tokudaia tokunoshimensis | reverse complement strand
GAGCTCTACTGAGTCAGCCTCAGTTCTGATAATAAACTTTATAGTATAGTTGGGTGTAAGATTCTTATCTTAGGACTAACTAGTCTTACACTTTTCCTAGAATGAATGTAATAATGAAAGTTGTTAAATAGTGTCTATGGGTTGGGTAGGGGTGTAACTCTGATAGAATGTTTGGGGAGCATGCACCAACCTTGGGTTCTATCCCCAGCATCATTCTCCTTTAAATAAAAAAGGTAATGGTTCATCTCCAAAACTGTTGTAAATACAGAGATGAATGAGTATTCTGATTGTTCTCAGACTGGTGAACAAAACACCAGGTAAAAATTAAAGCTTTGATTATATTTGTGTCCCGTTGCCTTTTGATGTTCTGTGGGAAGAGACTATGGGGTTTCAGAAAGACTTACTGCTGGTTCCATTTCAGTCATTATTGCCTGCTCTATTGGTTGCTCCTCATAACGGACTGTAATCTCTTAATAGTTTATTAGGCTTCCAAGAAAGTTTCATGAGAATGGGACTCATCAAGGCCCAAAGGGCAGGAATGCAGTACCTTAAGAAGCACTTAAACTTATACCTGAGGATGATATCACAGCTGTTGTATCATGATCAGACTTGTATCTTGGCAGACCACACTCAAGTATAGACTGTATAGCATCATTCTGTCAGGTTCTGTCATTCTGTCAGGTTCCTGAAACCTTCAAACATTGTATCTGTCTGGTTTTATAGTTCCAGTAATTTTTAGTGAATCTTTGCATCTTTTGGGTTTCTCCTTCCATCTCACCCCTGCAACCCCTTATCTCTAGCCCAGCTGTCCTTGAACTTATGATCCTCTTGTCTACAAGCCAGTTGTGTCTTGGTTTGTAACTTTTTTTTAAACTTTGTATCTAAACGTGTGTGTGTGTGTGTGTGTGTGTGAGAGAGAGAGTGAGTGGGGGGGGGGCGGGGGGGGGAGAGAGAGAGAGCGAGAGAGCGGCGCACAAGAGCGGGGTGAGAGCAAGCATACCCCAATGTATGAAAGTGAAGGTTAGAGGAAACTTTTTTTCTCCAAGATTTATTATTTTATATAAGCACATTGTAGCTGTCTTCAGACACACCAGAAGAGGGCATCAGATATCATTACAGATGGTTGTGAGCTACCATGTGGTTGCCGGGATTTGAACTTGGGACCTTTGGAAGAGCAGTTGGTGCTCTTGACCACTGAGCCATCTCTCCAGTCAACTTTTTGGGGTTGATTCTCTGCTGTGTAGGTAGGTCTCTGGGTTTGCCTTTACCCGTTGAGCCATCTCACTGACTTGGTTCAGAACATCTCTTTTAGTGGCTTTGTAATCTGTTAAAACATCATTCTTTCTAATGAATCCTCTCAAGTGTTAGGATTGGAGGTGAGAGATATTTCATACAGGTTCTATATGTTCTTATTAAATGATTAGGGCAGAAATTAACATACTTGCCCAGCATTGTGGCAAATACCTTCACAGAGAACACTCAGGAGGCAGGTGGATCAAGTGAGATTGAGGCTAGCCTGGTCTCCTTAGTGACTTCCAGAACTGCCAGGACTACACAGTGAAGCTTTGTCTTAGAAAAAGAAGGAAAAGAAAAAAACCATACTTACTGTTGGTTTCCATTTATTCCTTACTTCAACACTAAAGTTCCCTCTTTAGACCCACTGGATGGACGTCCAGTTCTATTTGTGGGTGTATTTGTATACTCAACACGTGTAGAAGTTAGAAAACAGCTTGTGGGAGTTGGTTCTATTTTCCACGGTCTTGGAGTGTAGCTCTGTTGGTAAAATGCTTGTTCAGATTGCATAAAATTCTGGGTTCAGTTCCTAGCACTGCATAACTGAGTGGCTCATACCTCTAATTCCAGCTTTGGAAGGGTGGAGGCAGGAGGATTTGAAGTTACCTATGAGGCTATCCTGGGCTACATGGCACTCTTGATCTAAAGGGAAAAAAGAAATGGAGGAATGAGAGTGAAAATTCTGCAGGCTCAGCATCTTTGCTACTTTTGTTGGGTTGTTTAGTGGGGGAATGGGCAAAAAGCCTAGATGTCCTTGCTGGAATGATGCAGAGGCAGGCGGCTACAACTTTTGAAGCATTGCATTGAATTCTCATTTGTTCAAGGGACTGTGTGATAAAGGACTTTCCTATAGCTCTTTTATTTTGTTGTCCTTTATTTATTTTGCGTTTGTGTACACATGTTGGTTGTATGACCCACAGTGTGCATGTATAGATCAGGACAGTCTGCTGTAGTTCTCTGATACCATTGTGGTTCCCAGGGATCATACTCAAGTCGGTAGGCTTGATGGCAAGTACCTTTACTTGCTGCGCCATTGTTGACCTGATTGTCATTCTTGAAAGAAAAATGTAGTGGATTAAGGCAAGCAAAGGTGATGCCTTTCTGCTTTTCCATAATCACTGTTGTCCCTTAAGACTGCAAATGAGCCAAGAAGAAAAGCACTGAGAGTGGATGGTTCCTTTGCCAGAGGTTGATAGTAAAGCTGTTGCTGCCCCCTTCTGGACACAACAATAGCACCAACAACGGTAGTGCAAGTCTGGGGAATACTTTGCACCCTGCTGAGTGAACAAGCCTCAGCAGACATGATGTTAAGGATAATTAGAACATGAAGTCACTTGAGATGCTTCAGAACAGTGTACGTTAAAATGCTGACACACTGGGCCAACAAGATGGCCCAGTGGGTAAAGTGCTGTGTGTCTGCCTGGCAGCCTGAGTTCCATCCCTAGACCCCATGTGTTTTTTGTTTTTTTAAAGGTGGAACAAAAAACTTGGGAGATGGCTCAGCAGTTAAGCACATGTAATGTGCTGCACTTGGCAGAGGACCTGAGTTTATGCTGGGTGGCTGACAAATGCCAATAACTTTAGCTCAAGGAGATCAGTGCCTTTGGTCTCTGAGGGTACCTGCACTCACTTGCATAGACACATAATTAAAAATAAGCCTTTCATTAAAAAGTGGAGTGTGATAAAGAAAGATACTTGATGTCAACCTCCAGCAGAGACAAGCACACCTACAACACACTTAGCTGTACATGTGCATAAAACACAAAAATATGGAGGAGGGAACTACCTTAAAAATTTCCCCTGAGGGGCTGGAGAGATGGCTCATTGGTTAAGAATACTGACTGTTCTCTTCTGAGTTCAAGTCCCAGGACCCACTTGGTGGCTCACAACCATCTGTAATAGGTTCTGATGCCCTCTGCTGGTGTGTCTGAAGACAGAACAGTGTACTCACATACATAAAAATAAATACTTTTTTTTTGGTTTTTCGAGACAGGGTTTCTCTGTGTAGCCCTGGCTGTCCTGGAACTCACTTTGTAGACCAGGCTGGCCTCGAACTCAGAAATCCTCCTGCCTCTGCCTCCCAAGTGCTGGGATTAAAGGCGTGCGCCACCACCGCCCGGCAAATACTTTTTTTTTTAAAGGGCTAATCCAAGTTTGAGTTGTTAGACATAGAGGAAACTGCTCTTTTCAACTATTTGTACTTAGTCTGCTCTGTATAGCTGTGGTTTCTGTATCTGTCAATTCAGCTGATTGGATTGGAAATATTTAAGGTCTGGTAGTCTATAACTCAGTAGGTGAGTACTTAGTACATACAAGGCCATGAGCTAAGTCTCCTTCACTTACAGCCTTGTCATTGTTCCTAAACAGTATAGTAATTATTTACAAAGCACTTACATTTCATACTATATGATTTAGGGATGATATAAAGTGTATCAGGTATGTTGCTTAGTGGTGAAGTGTTGGTAGAACATTTTCAAAGTCTACCTTTTCTCTTCATTATCACACAAGAAAATTTGTGTTGGTTGTGTGCAAACACTACCATTTTCTTTATTATTGACTTATACTGTGCTATTTTCTATGAGTTACTTGACTATCTCTAGATTTTTTTTTAGAGGATGGAAGAAATCCCTGGAGCCCCCATGGACTTCAGGTTGTAATTTTTGTTTAATTTTTGAGATAGGATCTCATATAGCCCAGATCTTGTTATATAAGCAAGGGTGACCTTGAACTCATTATTGAGCTTCTGCTTTCTGAATGCTGGAATTATAGGGTTGTGTTATCATGCCTGATTTTTATGTGGTGTTGTAGCCTGAACCCAGCACTATGTGCATACAAAACGAATACTACCGGCAGAGTTACATCTCCAATCCTCTTGTGGGCCTTAACAAACATCAGAAACTGCTAAATATTACAAACTCAGTCCTATCACTTGTTCATATAAGATTTGACTCATGTGAATTTATTTATAGATTTATCTGTTTTGGAGACAGGGTCTCACTGTTTAGATAGAACTCTCTGTATAGATCAGGCTGCCTTCAAACTCACAGGGGTCATCTGCCTGCTGAGTGCTGGGTTAAAGGTGTGGGCCACTGCACCCTTAATGAACTTTAAAGAAAATATTTATGAAACTGAAAAGATGGCTCAAAAGATTTAAGAGCAGATGAGCCAGGTTCAATTCCTATCAACCACATGATAACTCACAGTCATCTTAACTCCCATTTCCACAGGACATGATACAAAAGTAAAATAATTAAAAAAAAGAAACAACTTAGTTTTATGTATATCTGAGCCTGAATGTGTCTGTACTTCATATATTCAGGAATCTGGAGAGGTCAGAAAAGGGGCCAGATCTCCTGGAATTAGAGTCCACTTGATGAAAGTTTGAAGGGTTGTGATTTAATGATAGGCAGGAAGAATAAAAAAGAATGCAGACTGTTTGCTGAGATGTCATAAGACTGAGTGGAAGGCCGTGGTCTAGTCCGAGTTTACACACAAACTAAAGGTTACGTCATCTCATTGGCAGAGCTCTAGTTAGAACATAGACAAGTTCTTTGGTAATTTATATAAAAAATTACTTAAGGTCTATCCAGCAAAGGGATAAGGAGGTGGGCACTGGGTAGATGTGGAGAAAGCATCACAGGATAAATCCTCCCCATCCCCTACAGATACTGATTTAAGGTTTGTTTTGTTTTGTTTTTTGTTGTTGTTGTTGTTTTAACTTGAGGATGATGTGGGTATTTGGAGGAATATACTCCAGCACACATGCAGGTCAGAGAACAAGCTTTTGAGCTGGCTCTTCCTCCACTTTTATGTAGGCTTTGGAGATTGGATTTGGTTGTTAGTCTTTGTTTTGTTTTTCTCTGTGTATACCAGGCTGGACTTGGACTCAGCCTCCCAAGTGCTGAGTGAGATCAGAGGTGTGCGCTAGCACACCCAGTTCTAGGTTTCTGAAGCAAGGACCTTCACTTGCTGAGCTTGTCTATGGGTCCTCTTGTGTGTGTGCTTAACTTTTATTTTTATGTGTATGAATGTTTTGCTTGCATGTATGTCTGTGTACCAAGTATGTGCAGTGCCTGTGGAGGATAACATAGGGTGTTTGTTAGTCCCCTATGGTTATGATCTGCCGTGTGTTGAACCCAGGTCCTCTGGAAGAGTAGCCATAGCCAGTGTTCTTATCTGCTGAGGAATATTCATTCTCTCTCCCTCTCCCCTCTCTCCTCTCCCCTCCCCCTCCCCCTTCCCTTCTCTCTCAGGGTTGGATCTTGTAGTCCTGGCTGTCCTGGAACTCACTGGCCAGATCCGTCTGCCTCTGCCTCCTGAGCCCTGGGGAAAGGCGTGCCATTCACCGTACCAGGCTCTTGTTATCTTTGAGATAGGGGTTTTTTTTTGTAGCCTATGCTGGGATTACAACCCAGAATAACATTTGAGTTGTTTGAAAGGGTTTAATGCTATTTCTATAGCTAGGTTCTACTCCAGAGTTACTTAAGTTTTACTAGAGAAGCATTCTAGGCATTTCTTAGAGACTTATAAGTGAAGAGCCATGGCAGTGATAGATCTGTAGTTCCTGTAACCTCAGCGGCTGAGATGCAGATAGAAAAGGCTGGAGCTCAGGAGTTTGAGGCAAGCATGGAGAGAGTTAGTTGTCTGTCTTTTCTCTCCCTCTCTCCTCCCATTGTCTAAGCTGGTCTCAAATGATCAGCCTGCTTCAGTCTCCAGAACAAGTGAGCCTGTGGGTATGTGGTACCATTGCCTCTGGCTCTGAAATGTCTTTTTAATTAATTTTTAAAAAGTGTGTCTGTGTGAGAGATTATATGCCCCACATGTGTGAGTGCCTGAAGAAGCCAAAAAAGGAAGTGTCAGATCTGGAGGTGGAGTTATAAACAGTTCTAAGCCACCCCTGTAGGCATTAGGAGCCTTCTTTCCAGTGTCTTGTCCCTCTCTCCCATTTGTAAGGTTTTTTGTTTTTGTTTTTTGTTTGTTTGTTTTTCCAGACAGGGTTCTCCACATAGCCCTGGCTGTCCTGGAACTTACTCTGTAGACCAGGCTGAGCTCGAACTCAGAAATCCACCTGCCTCCCAAGTGCTGTGATTAAAGGTATGCACCACCACGGCCTGGCTTTTTTTTTTTAAGATTTATTTATTGTATGTATAAGAGTACACTGTAGCTGTCCTCAGACACACCAGAAAGGGGCATCAGATCCCATTACAGACGGTTGCGAGCCACTATGTGGTTGCTGGGAATTGAACTCAGGACCTCTGAAAGAGCATTCAGTGAGTGCCCTTAACTGCTGAGCCATCTCTCCAGTCCCTATTTATAAGTTTTAAACTTGAAAATTGAGTGCCCCTTAGATATCCTGTGACTTAGATATGTGACTTTAAAACTTGTAGGGGTCTTCATTTGCTTGAGAATGCATTTACTCTAGCTCAGCCTAGCCTTTAGTTCACTTTATAGTTTGAGGATGATCATGAACATACATGATCCTGCTTCCACTTCCCAACTACTGGGCTTATATTAAGGCTTGTGCCATTATGCCTTGCCTGATATAATTGTTTGTGAAATTGTTGCAGTTCACATGTAGCTCATTGTTAGTACAGGGTCAAATAATGATCCTGAGAATAGTCAGGCTTGCCAACAGTTTCTTTCATTCACTTTAGAAATAGTACTTTAAAGTTTTACTTTTAGTTCCACTTAAAAAGTTCTACCTTATCATACACCTGAGAAATCATCGTTTACTCAGGGACTTGAACAGATTTTGGGCTTTCAAGCTTGTTTCAATTAAATGTATACAGGAGTTGGCTACCAAATACTAGTCTTGGAAAATAATGAGACAATAGGAAAGTGAGGGGGGTTATATGTATGTTTTTGTACTGGCTATGTTGTTTAGCACAGGCTGACCTTGAACTCAGCATGTTTTTCCTGCCTTAGCCTCAGAATGCTGGGATTATAGGTTGAGCCAGCATGCTATAAATGAAAGTTACTAATGAATGTGTTTATTTCATGCTGGTGTTCCCAGAACTTTACGTGATTGAAGAGAGGATGGGAAGATAAAAGATATTTTTCATAAACTATTTCAGCCTTTCTTTAAAGCTGGAAACTGATAGAGCTGTAGTCCTTGGCCTGTGGTAATCTGGTCATTCTGTTAGATTCATCCAGTCAACACTGTGAGGCTTATTCATTCACAGCACTTGAGTACAACCTGAACACTATTCAGAACTATTCAGATTTATGGGGGGGGGGTAATCACATTTTTAGTGTTAATAAAATTATATCCAAAGACTGTGAATATGACTCAGTTGTGTTTTATGAACACTTAGAAGTAGAGAGAGGCCCGGGGAGTATAGATTAGTGGGAGAGCTTGCCTAGTATGCACAAAGCTTAGGGCACAATCTCTAGTACCACAAGAAGAAAAATAAAAAAATGGAGGAAGAAAGAATAAGCAAATACAGAATTGGGAATGGTAGTACACTATCTAGGAGGTTGAAACTCAGCCTGTGTCACCAACACTGTCTTTAAAAATGAAAACTGGGGCTGGAGAGATGTCTTAGCACTTGCTTCTCTTGCAGAGGACTGGAATTTGTTTCCTGGTTAAAAAAAAGTCAGGCTGCTGACAACTGGTTACATGTAATTCTTGAACTCCATGGGCATTTGCATGCATATTTAAAATATTATGAAAATTAAAAAGTGAGAAGAGAGTCTGGAAATTTGGCTCTGTGATTAAGAGAACAGAGAACGGGTTGCTCTTTCAGAGGCTCCAGGTTCAAGTCCCAGCACCCACATGGCAGCTCATAACTATCTGTAACAATAGTTCTAGGTGATCTAATGCTCTCTTCTGGCCTCTGAAGGCTCCTGATGTGCACGTAACACACAGAAAAGCAGGCAGATGAAACACCACACAAAGGATAAATAGAAAACGAGAGAGAATATTTTGTATGGGTTTGCATGGGTTAGCTTGCTTGCATGTACACTTTGTCAGGTGTCTCCCTCTTGATATCCAGCTTATTTTTGAGAGTTCCTTTCTCACTGGACCTGGAGTTTAAGTGACTGGTCAGTGAGAGCTCTGGTCAGGGATGTGTGGGTCGTTCCTAACTTCTCTTTCCCTCTAGGATTATAGAGATGCACCACCATCTGGTTGGGCTTTCACATGATTCTTATAATCTGAGTTTAGGGCTCCATGATTCTACAGGACTCCCATCTGTAGACCAGGCTGGCCTTGAACTCACAAGAGCTCCAACTGCCTCTGTCTTTCAGAGGCTAGAAAGGATTTTATTTTTAAAAAATTATTTATTTTATGTATGTGACTACACTGTAGCTGTTTTCAGACTCACCAGAAAAGTGTGTCGGGTCCCATTACAGATAGTTGTGAGCTACTATGTGGTTTCTGGGAATTGGGACTCAGGACCTCTGGAAGAATAGCCAGTGCTTTTAACCACTGAGCCATCTCTCCAGCCCATGGAAAGGATATCTTTAAAGAAGAGAAAGGGTGTTAAATGAAAGGCAAGAATGTTGGGGCCAATCTTCTAATCACAGCCTTTAGGAGGCTGAGGCAAAGAATTGTCAGCCATTTTGATACTAACCTAGATTGCAAATTATATTTGTGCAGGCAAAACAACCATACATATAAAAGTAAACGTGTGTGTGTGTGTGTCCGTGTCCGTGTCCGTGTCCATATCATAGTTGGACCTCCTGAGCTGCTGCTGTTTTGAGGCGTCCATTGAGGTAAGGGACAGGAGAGTTGGGTCTGTTTGTTTGTACTTCGAG
Source organism: Tokudaia tokunoshimensis (assembly GCA_036184795.1). Classification (NCBI taxonomy): domain Eukaryota; kingdom Metazoa; phylum Chordata; class Mammalia; order Rodentia; family Muridae; genus Tokudaia; species Tokudaia tokunoshimensis. The sequence continues at coordinate 115,446,526 of BTHU01000005.1, read as the reverse complement.
ATTTCATAAGAGTAGAAGTGAACACTGCCACCTTGTGGTTTTTAGGATCCCTCTACTCAGGCAGAGAGACAAAATTCCTGAAGCAAGCTGGCTTGCTAGACTAGCCAAATCAGCTCTGATATAGCCACAGTGTTATCCAAATCAGTAAATTCTACATTGGCAATATAGTTTTATTACCCATACACAACCTTTTGAAGTTGTCTGGCTTTAGCATAGTGACCATGCTGACTGAGAACACCTTGGTTCAAGTGCCTACTGAGTAAATGGCACTATAGGTGCTTGCCACAGTGCCTGATCCCAATTTTCTTAATGCCATATAGCAGTTTTCTTTTGTCCACGATTATTTGATTTCATGTGCTTTAATCTTAGTGATTTCAAGAGAGTTTGTGCCATTATTGGGAATAGTAATTTTGATCATTTCATATAAGGTATAACCTTCCAGGATTTCCACTTTACTATTTTTAGTAGATGTGATGGTGTATATCTATGATTTCAGCACTTGGGAGACTGAGTTGAGAGAATTGTAATTTCAAGGCACATTGGGTTACATAAAACCCTGTGTTAAGGGGTTGGAGAAATGGCTCAGCAATTAAGAGAACTTGCTGAACTTTTTCAGAGGACCTGAGTTGAGTTCCCAGCACCTGTGTTGGGCAGCTCACAACATCCTATAGCTCTGGCTTGGCTCCAGGGGATCTGACTCCTGCTTCTGTCCTCCACAGGCATGCACATATATACACACATAAATTAAAGTCTTAAAAATTGTGCTAAAATCCTGGCTTTTTGTTTTGTTTTTCCACAAGCAGGAGATTATGAATATCTTGTTCCTTATCAGAGTTTCACCTCTTTAAATACTAATTAATAAATCTTGCCTTGCTCAGATAATAATTATCTTTGTTAATTTGTGTGTATGTGCGTGTGTTGTGTTGTGTATCATGTGTATATTGATCTAAAGAGGTCAAAAGAAAGTGTTGGGTTGAATCTCCTGGAACAAGAATTAGAGATTGTTGTGAACTGCCTTGTTGGTGCTGGGAATTGAACCTTAGTCCTCTGGAAGAGCAGCCCATACTCTTAAACACAGAGCCATTTCTCTCTAGCCTCTCAAAATTATTTTAAAACCTAATTTAGTATGTAAGAATCTGTGACTTATTTCTGAATCATTTACTTTTTAAGATACTATAGTGTAAATGCTAAAGTGGACTGACTAGTTTTTAAAATTCAGGCCACCCCTGAATTCCCTGTCCTGTCTCAGCCTCTCAAATGCTGAGATTACAGACATGTGCCAGCTAATTTATTGTTTTTGTTAGTGCTGGGATTGAACCCAGAGCCCTGCCATGCATTGAAGCATTCTACCACTGAGCTTCTTCCTACCTCTGAGTAAAGATTGATAGAAGGTGCTACGGAAAGACTATTTAACTTCAGGATTATATATGTTTTGAAACGGTCACATTCTAATACCTCAGGTTGACCTAAACTCTTGGTGATGTTCCTACTTTAGCATCCTGAGTGCTGGGGATGCTATGCTTATGCCACTATGCCTGACAGTTTTGTTTACTTTTTAAGCCAGTTTTCCTACTGTAAGCAATATGTCTGTTTTCATTACTTTTCTTTGCTGTGATAAAACACCATGGCAAAGCAATTTCTAAAAGAATTTATTTCATTTAGGTTTCAGAGGGTTAGAGTTCATGATGGTGGAACAAAAAGCATAATGGCAGGAACAGCTGAGAGCAAGTGTGTGTGTGTGTGTGTGTGTGTGTGTGTGTCACACACAGAGGGAAGGAAGCCTCAAAGCCTTCTCCCACAATTGACATCTCCAAAAAAGCTAACCTCCTAATCCTTTCCAAATAGTTCTACCACCTGGGGACCAAGTATTTGAACATGAGCTACGAACGAGCTGTTCTCATGCATATCGTTACAATTATTGAATTGTAGGAGATTTTAATAGAAAACTTGTAGGAACATTAAAACTTATGATTCTATTACGTTGATGGAACTTCTTTCCCTTTTTGAATGGCAGCTGATTTCTAGAGATTGGAATATATGGGTTAGTTACCATGTTTACTGTTGTGATAAGTAGTCCCTTGTGACATTTTTCATACATGTATATAAGTTACTTTGTATTTAAATTTTTGGTGCATACAGTACGTAGGGGGCCAAAAGTGACATGGGTTGCATTCTAATTTATGCATTGAGATAGGATCTCTTGCTGGACCTGGATTTTCCCAATTCTAGTTTGGCTATCCAGTTTGCCCTGGGAATCCCCTCTACCTTCTGAGTAATGGCGAGTAAAATTGTTTACAGTTTTTCTCAAAAGATTAACATGTTGTAGGAAGAAAATTGGTACAGTAGCTGCATAGTCCTCGTAATTAATTTTGGTGCTTTTTCATCTTGGGTAGATAGACTCAGGCAGGTAAATAACTTTGAGGTTTAGTTTAAGATGGAAATAATGGTTTGTTGTGGTGTGTCCATCTGTAATACCAGCACACTGAGGTCTGAGGCAGGAGAGAGGATTCCAAGTTGAGACCAGCTTGGGTTGTGACACTCTTAAATAACAATAACAACAACAAAATAAGCCTCAGAAGTACTTACATACAGTCTTGGAGTGAAAGTAGGAGATTGTTAATATTTACAGTACCTGGGACATGGAAGTCCAAATTGGGGTTGCTGTAGTTTTTAGAAGATTCATACTAACATCAGAACCATAGTTGTAAGGTCACTGGGAGAAAATAGGTAAGTTTAGGACCGTGCACTTCTTTATTGTTGTATTTTGAAACAAAGTCTTTCTACATAGCTCTGGCTCTTGTGGAATTCACTTTGTAGACACCCAGGCTGGCCTGGAACTCACAGAGATCATCTGCCTTTGCCTCCTGAGAGCTGGGGTCAAAGATGGGTCCACCACAGCTGGACAGCCCTTTTTTTCCTTTTAAAAATCTTGTCATTTGAGTTTGTATGTATATTATTTCCTTTCAGACAAGGTCTTATTTCATAGTCCAGACTAGTTTCAAATATATGATGATCTTCCTGTCTCAGCATTCTCAAATATTTGGGATTATAGGTGTATGTAATCACACTGGCTGTTTATTAAGTTTTGTAAAAATTATGTACAAAATTACTCATTTTTATTTGGGATAAGAAATTGGAGGTTCTGGTCTATAAAATTTTAATTTAGATAATTTTTAGCTAATTATTTTAACTCTTTTTCTTACCTCCTTAGGAACGTCAAGGTCGTGGGAAATAGAAAGCAGTTCTGCATAGACTGCAGCAACGGTTGCATCGATCTGCTTATCCTAAGAGGACACGATGACCTGCAAGAAAATTAGGACTTTTTTTCTTAATTTCATTGACTTCAGAGACAATTGCAAACTTGCAGTTTAAGTATTGGAATTTCACAAAAGACATAGGACTTAACTGGAAAACGGGGGAAAAAAGGAAAAAAAAAAAACGAAAAACCTAAACAAAAATTCCCTCTAGGTAGTTTAGGTAAAAAAATGTCCCTTTTATTTTGGCTTTGGTTGTGATTCAGAGCATAATGCTTTGGTTTTGTTTTTTTCTTTTCTTTTTTTTTTTTCTTTGTGTGTGTCTTTTTACTATATTTTTCGGATTTTTAAGTCCGTAAGTGCATACAATTTTCTCTAATTTTTAAACCCTTTCCTCCTCCCATTTTGACATTTGCACTTGGAGAACACTTGAGTTTCGCAGATTTTGGGTGTCCACCCCAGAAAGTGGGAATTTGATTTTTCCCTTCCGAACTGGAAGAAAATTTTTATGAAGAATTTTTGTCTAGGAAAGTTTAATAACAGTGTTACCCAAGGTTGTGTCTGTAAGGGTGGTTCATTTTCTCTGACCCTTTGTTACTGAAAGTAAAGTACTAGGAGTCCTAAGAAATGTTCTGTTCTTGTATATTATACTGATTAAGTCAGGATTAATTTGATTTCAAAGCTAAGAACAGTGGTGAAAACTTGTTTTCAGAAATGCATTTTGGAAGAGAAAATATTGTAAAACATGTAGTGAATGTTTCTTCAGTTTCTTGTTCAGCCAATGAGGAAAGGGCATCGCCTTTCTTTTTACCATTAATCACTTCTCAATAAACGTGAGACCCTGTTGAGCATCACTTGTACCATTTAGTATTATTTGAGTCTGCTATATTCTGGGGAGAGCTTGTGGAGTAGAAGGAGGTTTGAAAGGTGAAATAGCGACTCATTTTAGAAAGTTTGTGTTAAAGGCCCTGCATGGTGTTGCATGCCTGTAATCCTTGCACTTAGGAGACGGGGGCAGGATGGATAAGGTGAGGTGACATAGCAAGTTTAAGGCCAGTTGGGCTACATGAGACTCTGTCAACAAAAGGGTTGTACTGGAAGGACATTGTTCGGGCTTACTTTGTACCTAAGGACGAGTCTACCCTGACTTCTGTAAACCAGGGTGTGACAATATTCATAATGCTTGCTTCTGGTTCTTCATAGAGAAAACACAGCACTGCTAAACCATTCAACAGTATTTGTGTTTTATGGTGTCAGACACTGTGTCAGTTCCATAGGACCCTGTTAAAAGATGTTCATCCAGTATCCCAGTATGTAAGTGTCTGATCCAATATATGGCTAGACAGTATGCCCCAGAGATGTCGGTCCCAAAAGTGAAATTCTAGTGGTTTGCTCTTTGCAAACTTTCATCACAGAGGAATTTGGTTTTTTTCCCTAAGGCTTAAAAGGCTTTTCTGCTTTAGAGAGTCTTTGCTCTTAAGATGTCCTGATTCTAGAGAGTTAAATATACTAAAAGATTCTGGAAATAAAGTTTAATACTGTGGACAGTGTTACACTGGAATGTAAGGCCTTGATCCACAGCCAGGCGGTAAGGGAGCTCAAGGATGCTGGGATGTCGCTCAGTCAACTGGTGTTTCCTGATGCTAGTGAGGGAAATCATTGTCTGTTTCTATCTTTGGAGTCAGCACTGTGTATCAAAGGCACAGGGAAGTCTTCTTAAGATTTATTTATTTATGCATATGAGTCCGCTCTCTACAGACACCAGAAGAGTAGTAGGTCCCATTACAGATGGTCGTGAGCCACCATGAGGTTGCTGGGAATTGAACTCTGGAAGAGCAGTCAGTGTTCCTAACCACTGAGCTACCTCTCTCTCCAGCCACCTCTGCCAAACTTTTTATTATAAAATATATCTTCCCCCATGTTGGAGTTCTCAGTGTTTTTGTTAGTTTGAGTATATGAATTTTTCACATTTAATTTTAGAAGTTTTTTTATGTGCATTGGTGTTTGGACTGCGTGTCCACTGTCAGATCCACTGGAACTTGAGTTGTAGGCAGTTGTGAGCTGCCATGTGGGTGCTGGGAATTGAACCACGGTCCTCTGGAAGAACAGCCAATGCACTCAACCACTGAGCCATCTCCGGGTTTAGCAGGATTCTTATAGGTCACTTTGTTTAGTAATTTGCCTTTAAGTGGAAAAATATCCAGAGAAAGGCAGGTTTACCTGTGTTTTTTTCATACTTTATTCAGGTTGGACATGAGATTATTGAAAAAAATTTTTTTTTGTAATTTAGCACCGTAGTGATTCAAGCTGTTTCTTCCCAATCCCTTCATATCTCATGGCGGAGCAGGAGCTGTAACCTTCCTGAATATTGAGGGGCTAGAGATTGCTGAGTGTTGGAGGCATTAAGAATCTTGGATTTGGTCTGTTAAAAAAAAATTACAAAACCCTGCGGTGGCCTTTTTTTTTTTTAATGTTAGACTCAGGATGGAGATGTAGCCTAATGGGTACAGTACTAGCCTAGTGTGCATAATGCCACATAAAACAACATGGTAGCAACCCCTGTAATCCCGGTACTGGGGGCGGTGAGAGCAGGAAGTTGGTCTTGGTTCCATAGTGAGTTGAGGGCCAGCCTGGGCCATGTGAGACTCCGGGGAGCAGGTGAAAGCTAGTTCAGGGCTGACCTGTCTCACAGCTTGGCTCCTTTTGTCATTCGTGAGTGTTCTAACACTGGATGGCAGTGCTTTCTTTCCTATCCTGTGTTGAAATGAGGGGAAACAATCTTACATCTGTGTCAAGAGTTCAGAGAATTTCAAATTTTGAATATTAACAAAGTGCATGAATCTCTCAAGTCTTCTCACTTTATTTTTTAGTTATATTTGGTTGCTGTCTACTCCCAGCATGTCCTATTTTTAAAACTTATTTTTTTCAAAAATAATAGAACTTTCTTCTATCCACTCAGCTTCCCTTTAAATGTTAACATTCTGCATAACCATAATAAAGTTACCCAAACCAGTAAATATCCAAAAAGCACTATCAGCTAATCTACAGACTTCAATTGTGTTTGCCTGTTGTCTTTTTTCTGGTTCGGCATACTACCCAGAATCCCACGGTGCATCCCACTTCCTCTGCATTTTAGAACGTTCAGTTCTTTAGTCCTGGCTTTCTCCCCAGTGCTTTGGGCTGAACGTGGGCCTTGTGTGTGTAAAGTGCCCTGCCACAGAGCTTTGACTCTGACCTTATTATCTGAGGCGGCTTGGCTGAAACTGCAGCCTGACATTGAATCTGTGATTCTGTCATGGCTTCCCTGGTAGCTGGGAGTACACAGATCGGCGGCCCCACACCTGGCTTTACACATTATTTCTCAGATTGACACCTTAAGAGTGCTAGCCAGTCACAGAATGTCCTATTCACCTGATAACTGTTACTTGTTTGAGGTTTGTCTTTGACAGGAGACTCACAGTTCATTGTCTTTCAGTGTATTGTATCCATTATGCGATGCTAAGACTAGCAATGGCAAACCCACACCACTAGGTTAGAGTGGTATCTGCCAGACCTCTGCACTGTATGGTTTTCCCTTCGTAGCCACTTGCAGGGAGGGATGTAATTGAGGCTGTGCTCTCTGACTCTAATTTCTGCATCTGTGGATTGCTACTGACTGCAGCCAATGTTACTGTGGATTTGGTCAAATGTTAATTCACTACCTCAGTTCCTTCATTTACTAATTATAATCGGTAAGAAGGATGTGGCGTGTCTCCGCATTTATCCGTGTATATCTTTATGGATTAATGTCATTTCTGTAGTTTATATTGTTGAATTGTTCCACAAGGTGACTTCCAGAGTTTTTTTTGTTTTTACTTCAGTGTTGGGGACTTCAAACTACTATAGCTCTCCCACTGAGCTATGTCCCTAGCTACCCATGTATATTGTGACAGTACAGTGGACCCCCCCTCCCCCAGCTCTCCCCCTTCCCCCATCCAATCCATCTGCCTTTTTGTTTACCTAAGAGAGGGTTTCTTTGTAGCCCTTGGCAGTCCGGGGATCAGCTCTGTAGATCAGGCTGGCCTTAGTCACAGAGAGATCCACTTGCCTCTGCCTCCCAAGTGCTGGGATTAAAGATGTGTTCCAGCACCACCCCTGCCTGGCTAGTTTACACCTTTTTTTTTTTTTTTTTTTTTTTTTGGTTTTTTGAGACAGGGTTTCTCTTTTCAGCAAACCAAGATACTGTGCATGTGCTGTGTTGGCAAGTCGGATGGTGTCCTACCTATAAAATTGTCACAGTTGGACTTCCCTGTGTGGCTTCTCTTTTGCTTTTTATTTTTCGCAGCCTCGATTGCCTTTCCGGGTGTTCTGCCCCATCCTCATCCCATTGTGTGATCCTGGACAAGCCTCTATGTAAATCTTACCATTGTAAGGAAAAATGGCTGCTGGAGGCAGTGATATTCTTTTATAGAGCTTTAAATTAATTTTAAGGCCTGGAACAGTCGCTTTAGTGAATTACTTGATGGGCTGGTGGAAGGACCTGAGTTAGTCCTCAGCGCCTGTTAAAAGCTGGATCCCTACTTTGGGGAGGTGAGAATAGGAGGATTCCTTGGGACTATCTTTTAAAACTTGCTCTTAAGTGGGGTGGAGAGATGGCTTAATGTTTAAGAGCACTGACCGCTCTTCCAGAGGACCTGGATTCCATTCCTAACAGCTACTCTATTGACTCCAGTTCCAGGGGATCAGGCAGTGCCCTCTTTTGGCTTCTGCGGATACTACATGCATATGGTACATATGCATACAGGCCAAACATTCCTTTTTAAAATTACATTTGTTAGCAGAGTGGTGGTGCCACATGCCTTTAATCTCAGCACTCGGGAGGCAGACACAGGTAGATCTCAGAGTGGGCTACCCGATGAGTTTCAGAAAACCAGGAGTACATATAGAAATCCTGTCTTGAAAAACCAAAATGAATAAATGGGAACATTAAAAATAAATAAATGTTACATTTATTAATTTAGTACATGTGTGTGCAGAGAACAACTTGCAAAAGTGTTTCTGTTCCTTCGCCATGTGGGTCCCAGGTCTCTAACTCCAGTAAGCCGGCTTGCTGGCAAGCACCTTTTCAAATCACCCATCTTGCCAGCCTGGGAGACCTTGTCTTAACTGTAGCTGGGACTCAGGTGGCGTGCCACCAAGTCGTTTACTTATTTACCCACTCTGCTCCTTGCCCTTAGTCCTCTCCTGTTCCCCCAGGCAGCTCTCCAGCTCCTCCCAGCGCTGATTCCCAGCCTGCTGGCCTGGCCTGGCCACAGTGGATGATGTCGCTGGTACATTGATCCTTTGTGTACTTGAAGCCTGGCAAGGCATCCTTCTTGACATTGAGGGGCACTGTAGCCCTAGTACTTGGGAGATGTAAGCAGGGGGATCATGAATTTGAAGCAACCCTGGGCTACATAATGAAGACTTGTCTCAAAAGGAAAAAAGAAAAGTCCGCCAAACCAGGGCAATGACAAGATGGTTCAGAGGATAAGAGTGCTGGCTCCCAAATCTAGTAACCTAAGTGTCATCCTGGGACCTACATGATAGAAGAGCCCTGACCTCCACAAGCACACTGTGGCACGTGTGCGTAGCTCACACACAAAATGGATAGACCGCAGCCCAAGGCAATTTCATCTAGTCTTGGGTCATGGCTTAGGGTTTTCTTGCTGTGAACAGACACCATGACAAAGATATCTCTTATAAGGACAACATTTAATTGGGAATATCTTACAGGTTCAGAGGTTCAGTCCATTATCATCAAGGCAGGAGTATGGCAACTTCCAGGCAGGCATGGTGCAGGAGGAGCTGAGAGTTCTACATCTTCATCTGAAGGCAAACAGGAGGAGACTAGCTTCCAGGCCGCCCATGCCCACAGTGTCACACCTACTCCAACCAGGCCACACCCAATATTCCTGCTCCCTGGGACAAGCATACACAAACCATCACAGATCAATATATTTAGACAAACCAAATCTGTCTCTTGAACACTGCAGTGTCCCACTGTCAGCATGGCTGTCATTAGCCATTTTATCCATGTCTGTGACCCAAACCCAAACTTTTCCTTGATCTGATCCACCTCATTAATAACCAATTTGTCCATCCACTTCTGTATTGCTCGTTTTATGCCAGCTTGACACAATCTCGAGTCATCTGAGAACCTCGACAGAAAAAATGCTCCCCTAAGGTCAGGCTATAGGCACGCCTGTAAGGCAGTTTTCTTAACTAGTGATTGATGGAGGGCCCAGCCCCTTGTGGGTGATGCCATCCCTGGGCTGGTGGTCCTGGATTCTATTCTGCATCACTTCCTGCCTCCAGGTTCCCACTCTGTTGGGTTCCTGCTCTGACTTCCATCAATGATGAACTGTGATGTGGAAGTGTAAGCCCTTGGGTTTTATTGCTGTGAATAAACACCATGACCATGGCAGCCCTTCTAACAGAAAATGGGGGCTGCCTTACAACTGGAAAGATTTAACGAATTATACTCACGGCAGGAAGGCAGACGTGGTGCCGGTGAAGTAGCTGAGAGTTCTACATCTGGATCCGGTAACGGGGGAGAGAGACAGAGAGAGAGAGAGAAACTGGGCCTGGCTTGAGCCTCTGAAACCTCAAAGCCTTTCCCCCACCCCTTCCTCCAATAAAGCCACACTTACTTCTACAAGGCCACACCTCCTAATAGTGCCACTCCCTGTGGGTCTATAAAGACAGTTTTCATTCAAACACCACACCCCCCAAGTTGCATTGGTCACATCATTTCATGACAGCATTAGCGACCCTGACCAGGACAGCTTCCTAAGGCCATATCAGGTGGATGACGGGCTTTCTCCTATCCTGGACCATGCTACTTAGTGCATTATTTCTGACCACAACTGGCCATATTTCCTGTATTCCCTCACCCTGGGGACAGCAGCAGCCTCTCAGCTAGTGTTCACTTCTCTCTTTGCCTGCTGTAGTCCCTGCTCCCTCCACACAGCAGCAGAAGGGTCCTTTGAGTGTGGGTGTCAGAGGATGTCTCTTAATTCACCACCTTCTTTGTGCTCTCAGTAAAAGCCAAAGCCTTAAATGGTGTCCACAAAACTTTAAGCCATTCACCCCGATTCCCACTCTCCCCTCAGTATTTGGGAAGTGAAGGCCTGAGGCTCAGAGTTATCCTCAGCCACATAGCTCTTTCAAGGCCAACCTGGGCATTATGACCATGTCTCAAAAGGCAAGAGAAAGGACCGGGGTGGGGCCAGGGTAGCTCAATTAGTAAATGTCTTACTTTCCCCCACTGCTGCACTGAGACACCCAGCAAAGGCAGCTCGAGGGGATGTCATTGTGGCTCACAGTTTCAGGGTACAATCCACCATGGTGGGACGTCTGGGCCGCAGGAACTTGAGGCAGATGGCTGGTTACAGTGTAGGAAGCAGAGTAAAGACTGCTTCTGGTTGGCCCCTCCTCCTTTTTTATAGTCCCAGAGCCCAGCACAGAGGAATGGTGCCATCCACAGTGGGTGGATTCTCACTTCAATTACCCTAATTAGAGTAGTTCCCCATAGCCATTCCAGAGGTCCCTAATCAAAATGATGGTAGATCTCAACAAGTTGATAGTTGACATTATCCATCGTACTGTGCAGGTGTGGGGTTCTGAGTTGGAATTTCAGTGCCTGTATAAAAGACCAGACATGGTTGAATGTGCTTTTTTTTTTCTTTCTCAGAAACAGAGACAGATGGCTCTCTCCATCTTGCTGACCAGCCTAGCCAAATTGATAAGCCCCAGGTCCCAGTGAGAGACTGTCTTAAAAACCAAAGTGGGGCCAGCAGTTTGGCTAAAGGTCCTTGTAGCCTGACATTGCAAGCCTGATAACCAGAGTTTAATTCCCAGAACCACATAAAGGTGGAAGGAGAGAATTTACTCTACAAAAATTGTTCTCTGACTTCCATATGTGTGTTGTGGCATATTGAGTGACCCCATCTCTGTCTCTATATTACACCCCCCCACATTTTGAGTTTCCTGAACTCAAGAAACTGAGAACTGTCAAACTCCACTACTCCAGTAGGTGGCACTAAAGTAGCATTTCTGAACCGGCTTCTCAGCCTAGACTTTGTACATGAGTGACCCCCATCTCTGTCTCTATATCACACACACACACACACACAAAAGATTTTTAAGCCGGGCGGTGGTGGCGCACGCCTTTAATCCCAGCACTTGGGAGGCAGAGGCAGGAGGATTTCTGAGTTCGAGGCCAGCCTGGTCTACAAAGTGAGTTCCAGGACAGCCAGGGCTACATAGAGAAACCCTGTCTCGAAAAACCAAAAAAAAAAAAAAAAAAAAGATTTTTAGTTTCCTGAACTCGAGAAAATGAGAACTGTCATACCCTACCACGCCAGTAGGTGGCACTAAAGTAGCATTTCTGAACTGGACTCTCAGCCTAGACTCTAATCTGAGGTGTCTTAGCTTGTCCAGTGCAGACACTCGCTTAAGCAAATTTTCATTTAGTGACATCATTATTGTGTATTGTGCCCGTGAGTGCAGGCATACAATTTTCGGGAATGGAGAGGTTCTCTCTTCCACCATGGGATCCAGGCTTGTAATTCAGGTAGTCAAAGTTCTGAGGAAATGTTTTTAGCCACTAAATCATACAAATCCTCAGCCTCCTGTTCAGGGACTGTTTGACTGGTTTTCGACACAGGGTTTCTCTGTGTGGCCCTGGCTGTTCAGGAACTCTCTCTGTAGACCAGGCTGGCCTCAAATGCAGGGATCAGCTTGCCTCTGCCTCCCGAGTGCTGGGATTTAAGCGTGTGCCACCACTGCCTGTTCAGGGACTTTTAAGAAGAGTTGCAAATGGGCCAGGAAGACTGTAACCCCCAAACGAGATCAACCCTCTAATAGACAGCACGTGCTGTTCTGCCATGAGGAGCGGGAGAAAGGCAGACTCCACCTGCTTGAGGCAGTGGGGAAGGCTCGCAGAGGTGACCTTTGAACTGGACCTAGAAATGGGCTAGGATATAGCATAGCGCTTAAGGGGCCTGGAATTTGGGAGGCCTTTTCTGGTCATGGGGATATTGTAGGTCGAGAGAACATACTAATGAGAAACTGGGGGAACTGGCAAGAAGCCGGCTTAGCCTGAATTTGGTGGCAGAGAAAGAGGAATGGAGAAAAAGCCCCGCTGGTGAGAATTTAGTGTGTGGTGTGTGTGTGTATTATGTGCACTTGTGTATTATGTGCACCTGTGTGTGCTCATGGAACAGAGTAGGGCATTGGGTGTCCTGCTCCATCACTGTCTTATTTCACTTTATTTCCTTGAGACAGGGTATCTTACTTGGAGCTAGGGAGCCCCAAGGATCCAAGCTGGCCTCTATATCAGGTAATCCTCCTGCCCCAGTCCTGAGCTCGGCACTACTACACAGTTCATTTTTATGGTGCTCTAGAATGGACAGAAGCAATCTATGGTGATAGAGGATAGAAGATTGATTCCAGCCAGATAGTGAGTGGGGGGTGGGGCAGAGGGGCCTCTCCGATCTGATCTCTCCTCTGGATCTGAGATGGCATGAGCAATTGTACCTAACATAGGCTTCAGGCCTTGGGTTCAGTCCCCATTATTTGGAAGGAAAAAAAATTGTTGAAGGTGTGTGTAATTTACTTCTTGGAAATTATGTTGGGGAGAAAAATGCTAGAGAAGTTTCTAGAAAGGGGAGATTTCTTCTAGCTCAAAATCAAGAATGACAGGGCAGACCCGTAGCGGGAGGAGGAACTACAGAGGAGAGATGGGGGCAAAGCAGCTAACGGTGTGCTCGCTGTGCACCATTGAAACGCCCTGGAATGGAGTCAGAAATCATCGGTAAACGGCTTTGGAGAGTATTTGCTGTCTGTTTACAATGCAGGGGAAAAAATGTTGGGATTACATAATGGCACCAGTCGTGGTGAGCGAGGTGATTAAGAGTGCACCATGAGTGCTCTACTTAGGGGCCTCACTGCTGACTCTCCGACCCTTCATAGCCTTCGGCTAATGGGACCGCGAGTTGTTTTGCTGGTTTTTTTCTGTGGGAGGTGATTGGATGATGGGAGGGGGCACCAACGGGGAGATGTCGAGTGGAACAATGAATCACTCTTCTGTCGGCGGGCTGTGGGGTTCACAGAGCACCCTGTGTACAGGACCTCACAGGGTGGGATCTAGGAGGGAGGCGAGGCAGTCATCGGGGCCGCCGCCAAGATGGCTGCACGTAAAAGATTCACGAACTAACTGGGCCTCGGGAGGGAGGCTGTTATCCAGGTCACAAAATCAAAGAGAAAACTGGAGTGATGTCTTTCTTTCTTTTTTGTTTTTTAAGACAGGGTTTCTCTGTGTAGCCCTGGCTGTCCTGGAACTCACTCTGTAGACCAGGCTGGCCTCGAACTCAGAGATCTGCCTGCCTCTGCCTCCCAAGTGCTGGGATTAAGGTATGTGCCATCACTGCCACTACCATCTGGCCACCATTACATGTTTTTAATCTCTGAACCATTTCTCCAGACCCCCTTTTTTTTTTTTTTTTTTTTTTTTTAGGGATTTCATTTTGTAGCTTAGGTTGACCAGTAACTCTATAGCACAGGCTAGCCTCAAACTTGACTTCCTTTTGCCTTAGCCTCCTGAGTGATGGGTCACAGTTGTGTGCCACTGCTGCTGAATCACTCTTGGGAACGGATGATTTTGTAAGTGTCAGCTGCTCCTGAGGGACTCAGGAGTGAGAAGTTTCAAGAAAGGGCTTTGGTGACTGGGTCATCCACAGAGGAGTGTCCTCAGGCTGCAGTCCATTCGTAAGGGCTAGAGACTGAATGGGTAGCGCAAAACAGAGTTCCAGGGGGACGAGACTAAGGTGTTAAAGACAAGCTCACCCTGTCACCGATGCCCTTCTTGTCTCCCTGCCTCTGGCACGCACGCCCTTCCTCAGAGCTGAACTCTGCAGGGGGAGCCATCTCCCCAAGCCTGACACTGAAGCTTAGCTCTGAAAAGACAATGTGAAGGAGGGAAGCCAGAGAGATGGCTGTGCGGTTAAGAACACTGACTGCTCTTCTAAAGGACCCAGGTTCAATTCCCAGCACTCACATGGCACCTCACAGCCATCTGTAACTCCAACTCCAGGGATTCCAAGGGCCTCTTCTGGCTTTCATGAGCACCAGGCAAGCATGTGGTGCACAGGTATATATACATACATACATACATACATGCATGCATAGCAGCCATACACATAACATCTTTATACTATCTATGTATCTATCTATCTATCTTTTTAGAGTCAGGGTTTCTCTGTATAGCTCTGGTTGTCCTGAAACTCACTCTATAGACCAGGCTGGCCTTAAACTCAGAGAGGTCTGCCTGCTTCTGTCTCAGGAATGTGAAAGAGGAGGTTCTGGACAGGAGAAGGGTTGAAAAGGACCTACAGTCAGTAACACTCAGTTCCCTCTCTATGATCTAGGGGATTTCATGATGACCCTGCAGGAGACACAGCTCTTCTGAGACACCATCCTGGGCTCAGCCCCTTTGTTGGTTGATTTACTAGGCAGTGATGTGTCTATAGTCTGTTGTATTGTGTATTCATTGGCTGATTCCATTCTCTCTCTCTCTCTCTCTCTCTCTCTCTCTCTCTCTCTCTCTCTCTCTCTGCTATGGAGAGACACCCCATTGCCTCCCCCCTACACTTTGTGGCAGATTAGTGACCCTGTGCCTGACCCCAGACACTGTCGTGTTCAGCAGGAGGCCAATACTCTGGGAAAGCACAGAGCAAAGATGCTTGGGTCCTTGCATCTCTCCATCTCTCTGGGAGAATTCCAGCCCAGCTGCAGCTAGCTAGCTCTTGATGACCCTGGGAATGCAGCCTCCCCCAGCCCCTTCCCCATTCCCAGACCGCCTGAAGCCAGAGTACAACACCTGATGAGTATTGTTTTTTTTTTTTCCCTAATATGCCAATACCAGTGGAGGCTGAATTGAAAAATTAGCAAAAAAAAAAAAGAAAGAAAGAAAAGAAAAAAAAGAAAGAAAGAAAAATTACTACCAAGGAGGAGAGCCTAGCCCTCTGGGGACTGAGGACGGCCCGCCTGGCGAAGCAGCGTCTCTGGCCCCAGTCTTGGCTGGTACTTCTGCTTAGACCTCATAGTTCCTGTTTGTTCACACTGTAGCAGGGTAGGAGCTGTGGTCCGGATATGGTTTGAGTGTGTCCCTCAAGGATGCATGAGTTGAAAATTAATCCCCACTGTGTGGGAGTAGAAATCAAATATGAATGTGGGCTTTAGAGCCGTGTCCTTGGGAGATGAGAGGAATTATACATGGCTGTGGGGGTGGGGCCTGATGATCCTGATAGAGGGACCAGAACACACACACACACACACACACACACACACACACACACACACACACACACGCCCGCACGAGCATCTTCCTTTACATAATGCCTTACGCGGCACACAGAAGCTGCAGGTAGGCTGGCAAGATGGAGTTTGGTTCCCTAAAACCCGAGCAAAGCTGGAAGCAGCAGCCGGAGTCACTGCATCCAGAATCCCAGGATTCCTATGGGAAGATGAGAGGCAGAGACATGAGACTCCCCGGCAGCTTGGGGACCAGCTAGCTGGCATCCGCAGAGGGAAAGTCAAGCCTTCAGGGTCAGGCACAGGGTCACAGGACCTGTCCCAAATAAGGTAGTTAGGGAGGACTGACACCCAAGGTTGTCTTCAGACTTGCATGTGTGCACCCTGGCATGTTCAGGCACTGATATAAAGATAAAAACGATGATAATGGAGCCTGCGAGCTCGAAGGTCACCCCTAGACGCAGCTTCTCAGTCTCACACATTCAGAACTGTGAGGCAAAACAAACCTTTTCTCTAAAACTCACTCAGCTGTTACTGCATCATTGGCGACAGACAGCGGGCTAATGCAGACAGAAAAAACTCGGTTTTAAAAAGCTGCCTGAAGTGGTAAATCTGACATATAGCTGACTTTAAAAAACAAGCACCTCGGGATGCTCAGAGGGCCGGGGGGCTCAGAGGCTAATTGACTGCTCTTCCACAGGACCCCAGTTCAAATCCCAGCACCCACATGGCAGCTCACAACTGTCCGTAACTCCAGTTCCAGGGGATCTGACACCCTCACACAGACATACGAGCAGGCAAAACACCAATGCACATGAAGTAAAAATAAAAATAAAAAGAAATTTAAAGAAGAAGAAGAAGAAAAACAACGGGTGTGGTGGCACAGCTCTTTAGAGACACACAACACTTGAGAAGCAGAGGTTAGCCTGGTCTACAGAGCTCAAGGAGAGGGGGAGCAGGAGCTGGAGGAGGAGCTCCGCCAGCACCCTCTACAGTGAGTAGCTACTTGTTCAGGGAGCCTGCCTTTCCCAGACCACACACCGACCCAGGCTGTGATTATGTAAAGCAAGTGCAAGAAAGATCCCTGGGGAGTAGACACCCCAGATTCAAGATCTCAAGAGGTGGTACCCCAAGAACCTGACTGTAGCCGGGACCTTGCCAAAGGTCAGGCTGGAGGCTCCAGAGGGAGGCTTCTCTGTCCTCCCTGAACTCAGGACCCAGGGTCAGCAAAGATTAATGGAGGGGTGGGAGGAGCCCAGGCTTGGGTATGGAGCTGGGATCTTGTCTACTTGCCTGGCCTTGAGGGCAGGCTCAGGCAGCTCTGAGCCTTGCAATGGAGTTAGCTTCGTGGAGGGGAGGACTGGGCAGTCTGCGTTCTGTTCTCACTGGAGAGACAGAAGGGACGAGATGAGTAATCCTCGAGCCTCCTTGGGGTTCTGCTTTTCTTTTTCAGAGAAGTCTGAAAACCGAAGTGAGTCACGCTTCCAAATGCAGGCAGGCCAGCAGCCCAGCCTCTGCTCAGTCCTTCTGCCATCTGCTCCTGGGTGAGGAGGGACCTGCATCTCAGATCTTCTACAAGATGCTGCCATGTGGAGATTTACGCATTTATACCTTTACGAGACGAAAAGAACTTTGTTGGATTTTTCCCTATTTATTTTAAAAGATTTAGACAGTTGCACGGAGTTATAAAACATCCAGTCGCCTTGTCCAGAAGGAGCCTGCTGGCAGCTTAGTACCTTTCTTCCTCTTAGGGTTGGAACTGGGGCTCCTGAGTCACTGGCCTTAATAACTCCACACACTCCGCCTTTATCGCTGGCCTCAGTGGGAATCTCCTCAGGAGGGGGGAACCTCGGGGGAGAAGGGACAAGAGAATAAGGGGAAGAAATTCGGAGTGTCCTCTCACACTTGGATTGCTGAAGATTAAAAATTAAATGCGAATCGGATCTGTGGATGCAGATGAGTTGGCCGAGACCGGGCCAGCTTGTGTGGAGTCCTGGGGTCCATCTCCAGCGTCACATAAGTTAGTTTATAATCCCAGCATTTGGGAGGTGAAGGCAGGCAGTTTGAGATCATCCTTTCTGACTTGACAAGTTTGAAGCCACCCTGGGCTATGCGAGAGCCTATTTCAAAGACACAGTAGGAGCGAAGTAAAGCATCCTAGAGAGACTAGAGAGACGGCTCATGGGGTAAGAGCACTTCTGTGCAATCACGAGGACCAGAATTCACAGCCCAGCCTCCACACAACAACCACATGTCATGAAAACTCCTGTAACTCTGGCCCTGGAGAATCCCACGTCCTCTTCTTGCCTCTGTAGGTGCATCAGCATATACAGATGTATACACACTGGAGCACACACATGCACACATACTCAAACACAAAGACACGTGTGTACATATATTCAAGCACATACATGCACATACACCCAAGCATATACAAACACAGGGGTTGGGGATTTAGCTTAGTGGTAGAGCGCTTACCTAGCAAGTGCAAGACCCTGGGTTCAATCCTCAGCTCTGGAAAAAAAAAAAAGAAAAAGAACAAAAAGACAAAACAAACAAACAAACAAAACCAAGGAAACTGGTACAAGCACTTACTTTAAGCATACACACCCATGTAGATATACTCACACACACACAAATAAAAATACATTTTAATATAATTAAGAAAAGGCAAAGGAAAAATATAAATAAAAGATGAAAGCAGGCTCCCAAGGAGGCTCACATGTCACTCATCTCGTCCCTTCTGTCTCTCCAGTGAGAACAGAACGCAGACTGCCCAGTCCTCCCCTCCATGAAGCTAACTCTGTGGCAAGGCTCAGAGCTGCCTGAGCCTGCCCTCGAGGCCAGCGAAGTTAATAAGATCCCAGCTCCACGCCCAAGTCTGGGCTCCTCCCACCCCTCCATTAATCTTTGCTTACCCTGGGTCCTGAGTTCAGGGAGGACAAAGAAACCTCCTTCCTGGGGACACCAGCCTGACCTAGAGGGTAAAAGTGCATGCTGGATAGTTTGACCACTGGAGTTCATTCCCAGGGACTTACCTGGTAGAAGGAAGGAACTGACTTCTGGGGAGTGTAGGTAAAAATTTTGCAGCCTGTTTTAATAAACGTTCAACCTCTCCTTTAGCCCTCCACCCACCAGAGGTAGTGGAAGGGAAAGTTATTAGGACACAGGGGAAGCAGACATGTTTAGAAATAGTTCTTTGGGGGTGAGTCCAGTCTTTGTTGTCAGGATATCAACAGTTCAGGCCCATAGCAAACACCAAATACAAACTGGCAGAAACTACAAGACTCACCAACCTGCCCAAGGCCATGGAAGCTGTAGGAATCTCACAAGAAGTTCTTTGTTGAGTTTCTCTCTGGTGCCAACACAAGTGGAGCCCAGTAACACAATGTAAGGCGAACCAATACACACATGTAGTTAGCAAAGATTAGCGGGGCAGAGCAAAGCAAACCAATGCTTGTCTCTTACTGTCTGTCAGGTCATATTTTTATTCCTTCTGAGTATCACACGTCTTTTCACGTGTTTGCTATAGCAAGACATCCTTTCACCTGTGTCTGCTTCAGGAAAACTTCATCTGACATAGCTGAATTTCCAAAGAAACCAGAAGTTTCCACGTCAGGGGAGTCGTCCTCTGACCTCCATGTGTGTGCATGGCACACTGGGGAGTTTAGCGAATATTGCACACACCCCTA
Organism: Tokudaia tokunoshimensis; assembly: GCA_036184795.1. NCBI lineage: Eukaryota > Metazoa > Chordata > Mammalia > Rodentia > Muridae > Tokudaia > Tokudaia tokunoshimensis. The sequence continues at coordinate 115,427,244 of BTHU01000005.1, read as the reverse complement.
TCCCTCCAACAATAAATGAATTTTAAAAGATGTAAGTCCCCAGGTCCTTCTAGCTCTCTAGGCACATTCTTTATGTGTTTATTTGGGTTTTGTGTGTTTATGTCAGTGCTGGGGATGGAGCCTAACACCTGCGGTATGCTAAGCAGGGTTTCTATCACAGTTCCTTCCTTCCACACACACTTTTTTTTTCCCAAGGCGGGGTCTTATGTAGACTAGACTGCAATCCCAGAATTTGGAAGGCTGAGGCAGGAGGACACACAGTTTAAGCTCAGTCTTAGCAACACAGTGAGGCCTTGTTTCAAAAAGTTAAGGGTGGGGGTGGGATGGGGATGGGATTTCTCCATTTCTGGCACTAGCCAAGTTGCCACATAAATTAATATTATTTTGTATTATTATTTTTCAGTCAAGACACACACACACAGTGCATTTACATACATGTAAGTAAAACACTCATACAAATAAAATAAAAGTAACTCTTTTTTAAAAGTCTGTGGGCTAGAGAGATGGTTCAGTGGTTAAGAGCACTGACTGCTCTTCCAGAGGTCCTGAGTTCAATTCACAGCAACCACATGGTGGCTCACAACCATCTGTAATTGGATCTGATGCACTCTTCTGGTGTGTATCTGAAGACAGCTACAGTGTACTCATATAAGTAATAATAAATAAATAATATTTAAAAAAGAAAAAATAAAAGTCTGCAATAGCACCTGAGTCATTATGCAATAATTATGTCTGCAATGTAGCTTTTAAAAAAATATTTTAAGCTGGTCATGGTGACACATGCCCTTAATCTCAGCACTCAGGAGGTAGAGGCAGGTGAGTCTGACTAAGTCAGCCTGGTCTATGGAGAGAGTTCTAGGACAATCAGGGTTGTTACACAGAGAAACCCTGTCTCAGAAAATCTAATATATATATTAGATCTATCTATCTATCTAATCTATCTATCTAACTACCTACCTACCTACCTACCTATCTACTTACCTACCTATCATTTTTTTATTTATACAGGGTCTCTCTTCATAGCCCTGACTGTCCTGGAACTCACTATGTAGACCAGGCTATCCTCAAATTCACCTGTTCTGCCTCCCAGATTCTGAGATTAAATACATGTGCTACCATGCCTGACCCTTTTTTTGAATTTATATGTATTCGAGTGTTTTGCCTACATATAATGTCTATGTACCACTTGCATGCCTGTTGCCTGAGGAGGCCAGAAGCGGTCATCGGATCTCCTGGGACTAGAATATAGAAGATGATTGTTAGCATCCATGAGAGTGCTGGGAATTGAATCTGGGTCCCTTAGAAGAGCAGCCAGGGCTCTTAACCTGCTGAGCCATCTCTCCAGTCACTCTGGTTTTTGTTTTTTTTAAATGGGCTCTTGTCCTATTGCTCAGGCTGGTCTCAAGCAGATTATGTAGCCCAGGATAGTGTAAATCTTTGAATCTACCTGCCCCAGCCCTCCAAGTGCTGGGATTACAGACCTGTGCCCCATACCTGGCTCCTTGCTGTGAGTCTTACCTGCTGCTGCTCTTGCACACATTCAGTCACTCACCCAACAAGCATTTCTTTTTTTTTTTTTTTCTTCTTTTTTTTCTTTTGAGGCAGGGTTTCTCTGTGTAGCCCTGGCTGTCCTGGAACTCACTCTGTAGACTCTGAGACCAGGCTCACAGAGACCTGCCTGCCTATGCCTCCTGAGTTCTGGGATTAAAGGTGTGCGCCACCAGGCCTGACTTTCTCTTTTTAAATTTTATGTTTTGTGTATGGGTGTTTTGGTTACATTTGTATCTCTGTATCACATATGTGCCTGGCGTCAGCAGAGGTCAGAAGAGGGCATTGGATCTCCTGGAACTGGAACTGCACATAATTGTGAGCTTCCACATGGCTTCTGGGAATTGAACCCTGGTCCTCTTGAGCAGTCAGAGCTCCTATCCACTGAGCCATGTCTCCAGTCTTACCAACAAGCATTTATGATTCATTTATTTATTTTATGTATATGAATCTCTTCAGGCGCACCAGAAGAGAGCATTAGATACAGATAGTTGTGAGCCACCACACGGTTGCTGGGATTTGAACTCATGACCTCTGGAAGAGCAAGCAGTCAGTGTGCTCTTAACCACTGAGGCATCTCTCCAGCTCCAACAAGCATTTCTTAAATACCTGCGAGGAGGCAGTCTCTATCTTTGTGTTGGGGACACAGTGATGAGTAAGAGAGATGAGGCCTCTGTCTTTCTGGGGTTCACATTATAGTGTTAGGGAGACAATTGAGACTAGTAAGTGACCAGGATAATCTCAGGGGGTAACTCATGTTGGGAAGGAAACCACAGAGCAAAGAAGACGGCTTAGAGCTCAGTGGATGGGATTTAGTTTGGACCCAGGCTTGTTGAAGTGGCTGTTCAAATACTGCCCTGAATACTTATTGGCTAAACCATGTCCTGAACACTGACAGGCTGGCTGACTGTCCCAGTTTTTCAGGGCCTGAGAAGTTTCAGTGGGAACCCCAGGAAAGCCACTGTCGAAGATCGTGGGTTATCCTACCTCCTGAGGGAGGGCTGAACGGGAGTGAGGGTTTTGGGTTGTCAGATCCATCACCCCACACTACCTCTACAGTGCAGAAGGGCTGGGCTATGGAGGGTGCTTTCTGGTAGAGCTGGCGATGGGCAGGCGAGTAGCCCAGAGCCTGCCCCTTGGACATTTTTCTTCCTCTTCTTAGTTCTGGGTCTGCATCCCTGCTGGCGATGCAGACATCCCTGCTCCCTTACAATAAACACATCCTTTAGTCTGTTTAAATTAGCTGCATGGATTTCTGGTTTCTGTAACCAGAGTCCCAGTTGACAATGGCCATAAATAACTGGAATCCAGGAAGTGTGTGTCTGCCCTGAGGCATCTGCAGTGGGGGTACAGCTGTGGCGCAGGGATCAATTTCCTCTCCACTTGGCTCATCCCCAGGCAAACCCTCCCTGAAACTGTTTGACTCAATCCATGGGCAGCGTTCACAAGGGGTCTCTTAATACAACGTGTCTTCCAGGCGACTCAGATCCACACGTGGTTCATTGTACTGGTCCTTATCGTGTCTAACATACCTTTTCTATAGGGAGTGCTAGGGTCAGTTATTCTACACGTATAAAGGGCTCTTCACACCTGAGGGTAGTAAAATTTACTAAGCAACAAGAACGCCCTTACAGAAAGCCCCTTCAAAAGAAAAGAAGATTACCTTCTGGATATTTAATTCTTCAGAGTTTGGAAGTCAGTAACCATAATATCAGATATTTTCTTTTGTCCATATTTTCCATGCTGGATGCGGAGAGCGGGAGGTTCCGAGAAAGTGATTTGCTCAAGCTGCGCTGACCGACCATCTTATTCTCCTCTGGACCAGCCTGGGGCTCCATCCTGACACACTTGCGAGAGGGCAGGCCGTGGGTGGTGATATGCTTTGTCAGTATGGACAAGTCAGGCAAATGCAGCTCCCTGGAGTCGCTACGGTTGCCATGGCACCTTCCTGGGCTCTTCTCCGTGTAAACCTGGGGGCGAGCTGTTTGGAAGCAAACTGGAAAACAGAAAAATTCTCCCACTGATGCCGGCTACCGGCAGCGCACAGCCAGCTTCTTCTCAAACCTCTCCCAAAGCTTTGAGGGTGTGCCTCTTGGGGGGCCTCCGGGGCTGGGGTCCAGATGCAGTGATTCCACACGTGAGGAAAACGAGGCCCAGGGTAGTCAACATTTCTCCAAGTGGATTATACCTTGGCCAAGAGGATCTATGGAGTTGGAGATCTGAGTTCCAATCCAGCTCTTGTAAGGATCATGTGACAGGGGGCCAAACCCATTGGAAGCCCTGAGTTCAACTATTGTATGCTTACACACACACACACACACACACACACACACACACACACACACACGCACACATGCATGCACACACAAACGCATGAGCATTCTATGGGTATATTGAGGACTTTTTCACTCTTCTGCTACAGAGCAAAAAGAACTTTGATCTCTGGGTCCCGGATTCCTCTGCTCTAACCGAGGACCACGTTCTTTACTGAGTGCTTGCAGTTTTGTTAAAGATAAATGCTACTGGACTCAGGGGACTTGGCTTCCATATTCCATTAATCTCTGTGTACTGCGTCCCTCTCCCAGCCTGGACCTCAGCCCTTTTACTGTAGGCATAAGGAATATGGGGCTGGAGGGGGCCTGAGTTTGCTTCTGATGCTGCTGTCATTCCATGTGTCAGGTGACAGGATGCAAATCCCAGGGTCCCAAGCACTGTGGTTATTGACACACTGTAACTTTAATTTTTTTCAAACCTTAATTTTTTTCTTTTTTTTAAAAAATTGGATATTTTCTTTATTTACACTTCAAATGTTATCCCCTTTCCCGTTCCCCCCTAAATCCCCTATCCCCTCTCCCTCCCCCTGCTTCTATAAGAGTGTTTCCCAGCCCACACACCCACTCCTGCCTCCCCACCTACACTGGGTCATCGAGTCTTGACAGGACCAAGGACATCTTCTCCCATTGATGCCTGACAAGGCCATCCTCTGTTACATATGTGGCTGGAGCCATGGGTCCCTCCATGTGTACTCTTCTAACCTTATTTTTAATGATAGTTCTTAAATGCTTTACCCTCCCTTGTAGCCCACTACCCACCAGAGGTGGTGGAAAAGAAAGGATACAGGGGAAGTGGACCTGTTTAGAAAGATTCTGTGGAGTAACTCCTACCTGTGTTGTCTGGAAATCGGCAGTTCAATTTACATGTCAGCAGGCAGAGACAGATCTATCCACTTGCAAACACTTCACACATATGCCAGCAGTTCAGTTTGGTAGAGTTGGGTTAGCAAAAACGGTGACATGACCTAGCAGAGACAGCCAGGCCTCAGCCTTGGCACAAATCAGCAGGAAGGACCAGAGGGGCTCCAGGAGTAGTTCTCAGCTGTGCCTCAGGGAAGTGAGGATCAGCAAACACTCAAGACCCACAAGTGTTGCCCAGCTCGCTGCACCAGCAAGCCGAGCTCTGTGTCCGTCACTCTGCGGAGTCCTATTCACACCCTCCAAACGTCACGTGTCCTCCACGTGTCTTTGCCTCAGCACGTACATCCAATCAGCCTGAGTCTGCAGAAACAGCAAGGCACTTTGGCACACCACGGGAAGTTTTTTGGTGCTTTTTTTATGCAGTGTAAAGCGGACCAATACCTGTGTGTTGTTAGCAAAGAATCCTTCATCATGTGTCCTTTCACATGCTTGCTTTATTAGCAGAACATCCTCTCTCCCGTGTCTGCTTCAGCGAAATGTTCCTTCACAAGTCGGCCTTAGCCTTTCACACCTGTGTCCACTTTAATGAAATTTTCCTTCACGTGTTTGCCCCAGCAAAACACCAACCAACTGACTTTCCAAAGAACCCTTAAGTTTCCACTTCATATTCCCCTTTCTGTTTAAGAATTGTCCTTTTTGCCGGGCAGTGGTGGCGCACGCCTTTAATCCCAGCACTTGGGCGGCAGAGGCAGGCAGATTTCTGAGTTCAAGGCCAGCCTGGTCTACAGAGTGAGTTCCTGGACAGCCAGGGCTATACAGAGAAACCCTGTCTCGAAAAACCAAAAAAAAAAAAAAAAAAAAAAAGAATTGTCCTTTTCTCTAACATTAACAATCTACACAGAATAGAAATAATTGTAAGAACCATCACATTTTCAATAAATGGCTTATATACAACATAGTCAAACAATAGTATAACAAAACAACCTTAAATTTCTATCAATATACAATGAACAAAAAACCCTATATATCTATCAATATACAATAATTAAAGGAAAACCTCTTAAATTTCTATAAATATACAATTAAAGAAAAAACTTAAATTTCTATTACTATGCAATGATTAAAGAAACTTTAATTTCTATTAATATACAATAATTAAACAAAAAACCGTTTTTTTTTCCCTCAAGACAGGATTTCTCTGTGTAGCCCTGGCTGTCCTGGAAATCACTCTGTAGACCAGGCTGGCCTCGAACTCAGCAATCTTCCTGCCTCTGCCTCCCAAGTGCTGGGATTAAAGGCGTGCGCCACCACCGCCCGGCAACAAAAAACCTTAAACATCTATTACTATACAATAATTAAACAAACCTTAAACATCTATTAATATAGAATAATTAAACAAAAAACCTTATATTTCTCTCAATATAGAATACAATAAATACCTGAAATTTCTATCAATATACAATAATTAAACAAAAAAAGCTTAAATTTTTATCAATAAACAATAATTAAGCAAAACAACCTAAAACCCTAGATGACAACAATTATAACACATCAAGTGACCAAAACCCACCTCAATTTGAGGGATTAGGATGATGGCCTTCTTGCATATATTTATTTCCTGATGAATTGGGGTGAAGAGTTTCTGTTTTGGGCCCCAAGGAAAAGAAATGGTTAGCCTGAAAAAAATCTAGCTGTAGCATTTATTGTCCAGCCTCTATCCTGTCTCTGTATTGTCCGTCTCTTTGTGATCGATCACTTGAGCTAGCCCCTTTGAGGTTGATTTGCATGCATTTTATTTTTAAAAAAAGAAATCAGTAATTGAGATAGGCTGAATTATTTGGGCTATATGCTTTGTGAATATCACTTCATAGCTCAAGTGATAAGAGGTTTTCCTTGGTCAGATCTGATTTTTATAAGTTTTGTTGGTGTGATCTATACTTCATAAGTTTTGTTGGTAGCCATATTTTTTCTTTCCCTGTAGATACATAAGCATAACCACGTCCCTGTCTTAAAACTGTTGCAGGTTTCCATTCTAATGTCAACACAGCCTTATAGTGTATTGGTTGGCTTAGTTCCTCAGTTTTTTCAATAACCCAGTGTCTCTCAGCTGCCGTTGTTCCTTTTTCACCAACGTTAAGAAAATTGAGAGTTAATAATGCATTATTTAGTCTGTGCCTGGGGGTTTCCATTCTCCCTTTTTGTTTAATAAGCATCTCTTTTAAGGCACAATTGGCTCTTTCTAAGACTGCTTCTCCTGTGGATTTGTGGTAAACCAGTGACATGCTTTATATTATAATACGCAAAGAATTGATTCATCTTATTGGATATATATGCAGGAGCATTGTCAGTTTTCACTTGTGCAGGTATCCCCATAATTGCCATTATTTCCAATAAATGTGTAAGTACACAATCATCCTGTTCAGAACTTAAGGTAGTTGCCTTGAAATCTTAAGAATGTGTCAATGGTGTATATACCTTTGATTTCCAAATTCTGAAAAATGGAAAACATCTGCCAGATGTCATTTATTTTGGTATCTTAGGGTTACCACCAGCAGGTAATGGAATTTGGTTGTAGGACTTTTTTTTTTATTATTTCTTGGGGTTATTACCAAGTGACGGAAAATTTTTCTTTAAACCTTTCCCATTAACATGATTCTTCTCGTGAAATTTGGGGGCTTCTAACACATTTCCTATTCGTAATTGCTCAATTTTGTCATTTCCTTGAGGTAATGGACCTGGCAAACCTGTATGAGACGAATTATGAGTAATATATAATGGATAGTTTCTACTTCTGATGACTTGTAATTGTACAAATAGCAAAGTTAATTCCAAGTTATCAGGTACAAATTCAGTAATTTCTATATACAAAATGACTCTTTCTGCATATAAAGACTCAGTAATTATGTTAAGAGGTTCAGGATAATCTAATAATACCATAAAGATTTCATACAATTCTGATTTCTGAACTGATGTATATGGACTTTTGATCACCTCGCTTATTTTATATGACTTATATATGCCCATTTTGTTTGCATCAGTATAAAGTGTTGATGCCTCTGGAATTGGTGTTCTCTTTACTATACATGGAATAATCCAATTACTATATTTCAAGCTTAAAGAAGCTAATGCCTTTGATTATCTTGATGAATTAGGTGATTTGGTGGTGTACAAAACTTTCTACAAGTTGGGGAAAAAAATCAGAAAATGATTTTGCTGGCTGGTTGCTATTAGCATCTCAGGAAAAAACAACGAAGGAAAGGAAGGAGTTGCATGATAAAGTCGAACAGCTCCAGACACAAGTAAACAATCTAAAAGTTGCTAAGTGTGTCCTTGAAGAGAATCTTCTTTCTAGCAGCCATAGAGCTCAAGTCGCAGAAAATCAAACTGAAGTCCTCACTATAAGGTTGGCTGAATTACAGCGAAAATTCCGGTCTCAGCCTCAGAGGGTGTCAGCAGTTAAAGTAAGGGTATTAATTGGCAAAGAATGGGATCCTGTAACTTGGGATGGGGATGTATGGGAAGATCCTGTTGAAATTGAGAATTTTGAATCTTCAGATTTTCAAGAATTTGCCCCACCGGAGGAAGTAGTACCCTCAACCCCAACCCTTGAAATAATGCCTTCTCCACATGAGGAAATCAATTCCTCAGAGCCTGATAAACCAGTAGTGGCTTTTGTTGAAGAAAATGCCAGACAAGACAATACTGATGTTTCTCAAAGCCCACCAACTGTTTCTTCTAGACCTATAATCAGACTCAAGGCAAAACAGGCCCCTAGAGGGGAGATAGAAAGCGTAGTCCATGAGGAAATACACTATACTACTAAGGAGCTTAACGAGTTTGCTAATTCATTCAAGCAGAAGTCTGGGGAATATACATGGGAATGGATTTTAAGGGTGTGGGATAATGGTGGAAGGAACATAAAACTAGAGCAGGCTGAGTTTATTGGCATGGGCCCTCTGAGTGGAGACTCTAGGTTTAATATGGAAGTTCGCACAGTTAAAAAAGGTGTCAGGAGTTTGTTTGAGTGGTTGGCTGAAGTGTTTATCAAAAGGTGGCCTACTGAAAAGGAGTTGGAGATGCCTGATATCCCTTGGCTTAGTGTTGATGAAGGGATTTTAAAGCTTAGGGAAATTGCAATGCTAGAGTGGATACATTGTGTAAAACCTAATCCTCTACAATGGGAAGGTCCAGAAGATATGCCCTTCACCAGTCCTATAAGACAAACTGGTAAGAGGGGCACCAGCACATTTAGAGTTTTGTTCTTGCCCTTTTCCTTGTGCCAGACCTTAGGGTTGGAGATGCTGCTGCTCAATTAGATGAATTAAACTCAATGGGTTTAATTGGGCCCCGAGGTAACAAGGATCAGGTGGCAGCAAAGAACCAACAGAGACAAGGTGATCGTAGTTATTATAATGGACAGGGTAGAGAAAACAATGTTTATAATGACATACCCCATAATGGTCAACACAAGAGAGGTGGAATGTATAATGGCATGACTCGTTTGGACCTTTGGTACTGGCTAATCAATCATGGTGTTTCCAGGCATGAAATAGATAGGAAACCTACTGCATATCTGTTTGATTCGTATAAGCAGAAAAATTCTCAAACAAATGAAAGAAAGGCTACATTGGATCATGGCAAAAGGCAATCTTGGCCAGTGAATCAATTTCCAGGCTTGAGCCAGTTTGCAGATCCAGAACCCCAGAATGAAGGGGTGGCCAGGTTCCCCTGAGGAAGGATCTTAATAAGATACCTAAAAGTTTTGCTGTTAGTCATCGCACAGTACATTCCCACTCTCATTCACCAAGCCTGAACTTTCTTCTCCTCTCAGTGACCCTTTTTTGTTTTCCAAGCACTTCTTCCTCTATCCACAAACTCTCTAAGTGCATAGACAACTCTGCAATCTTCTCTAACAGAAGAGAATTGTTGGGTTTCCCATTAAACTTTCTCAAAATAGTATATGTGAAAACTACAAAGCAAAACCAATAAAACCTCTCTGAGAGCAAGGCAGGAGACCATCCAGCAGCAGTAGCGGCCATTTTGCCAATCTCCTTAAGCAATGTTGCTACCCCCTCATAATCTGCAGCATCCTCTCCATGAAAAGCAGAGTTACCCATTATGCCTAAGCCGCATTGGGTGCCACCTGTAACTTTAAATTTTTTCAAACCTTCTTTTTAAGAATGGTTCTTAAATGCTTTAACCTCCCTAGTAGCACACCACCCGGCAGAGGTGGTAGAAAAGAAAGGATATGGGGGAAGTGGACCTGTTTAGAAAGGTTCTTTGGAGCAACTCCCATCTGTGTTCTCTGGAAATTAGTAGTTCAGTTCACAGGTTAGCAGGCAGTGGCAGCTTAATCCATGTATTAGTCAGGGTTCTTTACAGTCACAGAACGTATGGGTAGTCTCTATATAGTAAGGGAATTTGTTGATGACTTACAGTCTGTAGTCCAACTCCCCAACAATGCTCAGCAGCTGTCGATGGCAGTCCAAGGATCTAGCAGTTGCTCAGTCCCACGAGGCAAGCAGGCAACGGAGGAGGAGTGAGTGAGTCTTCCTTCTTCCAATGTCCTTATATAGGTCTCCATCAGAGGGTGTGACCCAGATTAAAGGCGTGTGCCACCCTGCCTTTAATCCCAGATGACATTGAACTCAGAGATCTCCCTGTCTTAATCTTCTGGAATTCATAGCCACTATGCTTCAAGATCTCCATGCTAAGATCCAGATCAGAAACTTGTATTTCTGAGCCTCCAGATTAGGATCATAGGTAAGCCTTCCAATTCTTGACTGTAGTTCATTCCAGACAGAGTCAAGTTGACGACCAGGGATAGACACTACAGTCCACTTGCAAACACTTCACACATACACCAGCAATCCAGTTTGGTAGAGTTGGGTTAGTGGTGACATGATCTGGCAGAGACAGTCACGCCTCAGCCTCAGCACAAGACAGCAGGAAGGACTGAGAGGAACACCAGGAGTAGTTCTTAGTTGTGCCTTTCTCAGGGAAGCGAAGATCAGCGAAGATGAGAGACCCACAAACCTTGCACAGCTAGCCGTACCAGCAAGCCAAGCTCTGTGCCCATCATCACTCCCCGGAGTCCTATTTATACCCTCCAAGCATCACGTGTCCTCCACGTTCCTTGCCTCAGCCTGGGTCTTGCCTCAGCATGTGCATCCAATCAGTCCAAGTCCTTGGAAGCAGCAAGAAACTGCAGCACACCACTAGAAGTTTTTTGGTGCTTTTTCTCTCTATAGAGTCCTGATAAATGCAGCTCAACTATGCAATGTAAGGCAGACCAACACATGTGTGTCCTTAGCAAAGAATCCATCACGTGTCCTTTCACATGCTTTGCTTTAGCAGAACATCTTCTCTCCTGTGTCTGCTTCAGCAAAATGTTCCTGCACGAGTCTACCTTAGCCTTTCATACCTGTGTCCGCTTTAAGGAAATGTTCCTTCACGTGTTCGCCCAGCAAAACACCATCCAACCAATTTTCCAAAAAACTTTTTAAGTTTCCACTTCAACACACCACCCTGGCTCACTGCCTGACTGGCCCTTTACAGGGACAGGGAGAAACTGACCAAGGGCAGGAACTTATCTTGGGGCATCACCTAGCTCTTTAGTGATTGCTTCAGGCCGAGGACCCTGAGCATGTCTGTTGGGAGGGGCTGAGCCAGGAAAGAAGGGAAGAAGAGTGAGCGCCTTGGGAGCACCTTGGCTGACAAGGTCAACAGCCAGAACTTTCTGCATACTTCAGGCAGGAGAGGGTGGACATCAGAGGAGGAGAACATCCTTCTCTCTACTCTGGTAGGAAGAAGGAAAGAAAAAGGGAAGTGACTTGCCTGTAGGACTCCAACAGAGGAGACAGGAATCCCCAAGTATGGCAGAGAGGGTCAGGAAGCCAAAGGGGAACAAGAAAGAAGAAAGAGCCCAGGAAGGGAAAGTGTATCCTAATGCTAAATACTGGCCCCTAAGGCCTGGTTGCATACACAAAGTGATGCTATGTGACCTTGCTCCTTAATTTAAAGCTATTGGTTGAATTAAGATGCAGACAGCCAATAGCTGGGCAGAAGAGAGGTAGGTAGAGTTTTGGTTCCTGGGCTTTGGGTCTGAGGCAGAGACCACAAGAAAGAGAGAGAGAAGAAGGTGGAGAGAGAAGACGCCATGGAGTAAGAATCTTGAAAACATGGCCATGAGGTCTGGCCAGTTGGAGTTAAGTGCAGCCCAGATGGAACATGGCAAGTTATAACTCGGAGTTATCGATTGGGAAGTAGATAGTAATAGCTTAGAGGGAAGATATGGGCCCAGCTTTAGTGCATTAAAAGCTTAAGATAAATATCAAGGTTTCATGTCTTTTATCTGGGAACTGAATGATCAAAGGAGGAGTAGAAAGTCCCGACTGAGATTAAATAAATAGAGAAGAGAACTTATTTCTTTTTTTTTTTTTCTAGGTATGCAATACTTTAATCTCAATTATTTATGTTAAACAAGGTGGCAAAACAGGCCAAATAAAAATTGAGTCTTTTCAACGGCACGAAACAAATCAGTATGCATGAAATAACTATCCTTACAGAAATCAAGTGGTGACTGACAATTTTCACAACAGTAGAAGAACCCTAGCAACACCATGATAATTTTCATGCAGCATAAACAACTTTAGGGTGTGCTAAATAAAGCCAATACCAATAAGAAAGATGTTAACAAGAGTAACCCTCTTAATACCAGGCTAATTTACTTTATTAGACCTGAGAAATGTCAAGAATTTGCATGACTTTGAATTTCAAAATATTTTTTATCATAATTAGATATTCAGCAATTATATCACTAACATATTTAGGCCTGACATTATTAATACATACTGAAAGATTTAAACCACAGTATTTTTGTATATGATTCTTCTTAGAGAATGCTGTTTTCAACCTAACTGTTCTATGAGCTATTTGGGGAAGTCATATTAGTTTTCATCTTTACTTTCTGCAAAAATTTTAGAAACGGGGCTGTATTTTAAACATAATTAGTGAATAATATACTTCTCTGGATTTTTCCCATTGTATATGGTTTAATTATTTACTGAGAATGCTTCCAGTAGCAAACCAGACCTGAGACTGACATACCATTGTGGAACAAAATATGTAGAAAAACGTAAGTGTTCCTCTTATCCTATCTACAATATATCAAAGAACATGCTTAGGTGATCAGTTGAATTAAATGGTCACTATAACCATAAACTGTTGAAATGTCCCTAACACAACCAAAAATACAATTCAGCTCATACTAGTACAGTTTCTATTAAAGTAGATGGGAAAATTTAAACACTATCAAGCAAGAGAAATTTAAATAATCTAGTATTTTTAAAAGCTCTTAGTATTTGGTTACATCATATTTAGGATTTGGTTTGAAGTTGTGGTAATAATTCATCAGGTTTCCTGGTGAGTCAAATAAAGCTTTGTAGATTTTGAGACCATGAGCAACTCTTTCAAAAGTCATTTCACTTGAATTATCATGGTTAATATTAAAATTGAGATGATTGTGTGATGTTTATCTGTGAGTATATATATATATAGTATATTTCAGGAAGACATGTGGAATATTTAGTAGGAATATTTTACTTTAGATAGAAGCATAAGATTTTGCAAATGATAATGATAACATATCTAATATATCCTTTGTACATTTATGAATATTATGTTAATCATTTGAAGTTTATTCCTTTTTTTTTCACCAAACATGGTATAGAACACATACAAAAATATCCCTGAGGACAGGAGAACTTATTTCTATTGAAGAAAAAAACACAACAGTTTGGTCAAAAAGCCAGATGGAGGTTTTCTAACCACCACCATCAGACTGCTGCCCCAGGGGGCTGTTAGCTGGAGGGCTGTTACCAGGACTTGGTATACCATGTTAAGGGAGAAATCTAGAGAAGGCGCTTCTCCCTGGCAGGCTGCGTTGCTGGGTTCAAGCTCAGGGTTCCTTACCTTCTGTACACAACACCCAGGCCTCCACCTCTAGAGCCCCAGTAAGTCATAGGGCTGGCAGGTCTGAGACTGTCTGACTGTCCCAGTCCCAGACTGTCCCTTCCTTGCAAGCCCTATCACCCCTGTCCTAAACAAATGAGACAACAACTCTAAAACTCGGTCGGTGTGGAGGTGATTGCTGCCAAGCCTAATGATAGGGTTCTGATTCCTGGGACCCCGAGAACTCCAGCTTCTCCATACTGTACTGTGGCAACTCCTCCCAGGTTATATAAGCAGGGGAAACCTGAGATCAGCGCCTTGGGAGATGCTCTCTCACCTGAAATCAAGCTGTGTTGCCTCTCAGTGATGGCTCTGTCTCGGGGTTATCGGTGCTCCTGTAAGTAACCCTTCATCCATATTCCTCTCAGTAACCCAAATAAATTCACTGGTTCATCCAGAAGGGCTTCCGTTGAACAGTTTCTTTGGTCTACTGTCGGTTGCCAATCTGGAGTGAGTAGGTGGTCGTTTAACGATGTCCTCTGGAAAAGTGTCACACATTTAAAGGCAGAAACAGCTGAAACCATGGGGGCGCCTTGTAGCCAGACTGCCTACAGGTCGCAAGTCTGCAGGGCTGCATGTAGGGGTAACAGCCATGTCAACAGATTCAGCAAGAAATGAAGGTTAGAGGAGACCACTATGGAATTGGTAGCTATTGAGAGGCAGAAACAGGTCCAGCAAGATGGCTCAGCAGGAAAGGCTACTAAACCTGACAGCCTGAGTTTGAACCCTGGGTCTCACATGGTGGAAGGAGAGAACCAGCTCCCACAAGTTGTCCTCTGACCTGGGATATACATGCCTATACATAAACACACACACATATACACACACACTACACACATATTCCACACAAACACACACACACCACACATAGACATACCACACACATATACAAACACACACACACAACACACATATTCCACACAAACACACACACTTCACACACATATACAAATACACACACACACACACACACACACATACACATAAGATATAAGTAAAACCATTTTTTTTAAAGATAGAAAAAGAGACTAGTCAAGAATTAATCTCAGGGGTTACAGAGATGGCTGCTGTTCCAGATGAACCAGGTTCAATTCCCAGCATCCACATGGCAGCTCACAGCTGTTTGTAACTAGAGTTTCAGGGGATCTAATGCCCTTCACTGGGCATCATGGACACACATGGTGCATAGAAATACATGCAGGCAAAACACCCCTAACTGTAAAAGGAAAGAATGAGCCTCTGTTTTGCATTTTGTTTTGCTTCTAATTTTTCTCGAGACAGATTCTCTTTGTGTAGCTTTGACTGTCCTGGGATTCACCCTGTAGACTAGCTGCCCTCAAACACTCAGAGATCTGCCTATCTCTGCCTCCCCAGGTGCGTGGATTAAAGGCGTGTGCCACCACAGCCCAGCTAGTTTTGTTTTTAATATAGTATTTTTATTAATTTTTTAAAGGATTTCATACACACATATATCAAAGTGGACTTTGATCATATTCTCTCCCTGAGTTTCAAATCCTACCGTCAGCAACCAGATGGTGGACTCCGGTCTTATATATTTTTTTCTCGTTTGTTGGATGCTCTCCGGATCTCATTCAGGCTCTGAAGATGTCCGCCTTTCTGGCTATGGGATGAAATAAGGAAATCCGACCTCGGTATCAGGGATGGTATTGGGAGAAGCCGCTAATGTGTAAGTGCTCTGGGAAGCTGGAAGTGCTTTGCAAGTGACAGTGGTTATTGCTTTGTGGTCATCTTCAGGTTCCTCATCCCTCCAGGGGCTCACAGATGGAGCTGGACTGAAAGGCAGCCCAGGGGAGCTACCAAGAGGCAAGCCAGCTGCTGTATTACGCAGCAGGCAGATCTGTCTTCCTGGCAGGTGGGAGCCACATTCCCACGTACTAAATTGCTAATAGCTTCCCCGGGGAGTTTCCTTTCAGTTCTGACTCCTGCAGAGATTTCTGTTGCTCCCATTGCTGACATTGCTGACGCCTTCTGATGCCCTGGGCTGGCCCCAGATTTCCCTTCCAGTTTTTGCCCCTGAAGTCCAGGATGGTGTTTTAAACACCAAGCCCAGCCCAAAGTTTTCAGTTAGATTTGGAGGGCTTTCGTCTGTTCTGTGCTGTTGCAGAGGTGGACGTGTGATGTTCATGCCTTAAATCCCAGCACTTAGGAGGCAAAGGCAGGGAGAATGTGAGTTCAAGGCCAGCCCCGGCTACATAGTCAGAACTCCCTACCCCCGAAAAGAGTGGGAATAAACACAAGGATTTTCTGATTTCCAAGGGAGTGAGCCCCTATATACTGGGGAGAGAGGGTGGTCAGAGGCAACTGACTTTGCTCTGGGAGGCAGAAGCTGAGGTGTTGGGTCACACACAACTGGCAACTCTGTCAAGAGCTGAGCTGAGATTCCAGTCAACCTGATAAGGTCAAAATCCTCACAGCCGTTCAGGTAAACCTGGAGATGAGAAGAGTTCACTCACCCATTCCTCCTTCTCCTCTTTTTGGAACAAGGGATTGAACTCAGGGCCTGATGAATGCCAGGCAGTTGCTATGTAATATATCCATGGCTCAGGTGCAAGATATCTGTAGAAGTTGGCTTGGGCAGGCAGGAGACCCAACCTCTGCCAACTTGAATGATAATAGCGGACTCTCATGCCTACAGGACTGACTGGCTTCAAACCCACACCTGGTGGAAAGGTTTATCTATTTCAGCTTCTGGTTTCAGAAGGTCCTATCACCTGTGGCAGAGCATGATGGTGGGCGGTGTGTGGGGAGCAAAGCTGCTCAACCCTAGGGCAGCTGGGATGCAGAAAGAAAAAAGCTAATAGGCCAGGACAAAAACCTCTCCTTTGCTGGCCAGTAGTGGTACAACTTTAACCCCAGCACTGCTGGGGTCCAGCCCAGTATCCAGTTCAGGTACCTGGGGAAGGTAGCAAGTGGGAACATTAGTGACTGTTGACTTTTGGTGATTAACTGTCTCTCTCTCTAGAGCCAGAAGCTGATGGCTTCTGGCAATTAACTCTTTCTTGTTATTCCAGGGCCCAAAGTAGTATCCCAGTAATTAACCTCTGCTGATAGCAGCAGGGGAAAATAATAAGTTACTTGGGTTCTCTCTCCTTGACTGAGGTCTCTCACTGGCCAGGCAAGAAGTTTGGAGTTCCTTAACTCTTCGTGAGCCAGAGAGAAAAGAAAAGAAAGGAAAAGAGAGAAAGTTTAGGCACACAGAGAGACACACACCGGATGAACCTGAAGGCTGGACCCTTGCTTGCTTCATTATAGTTCTTAGCTCTTATACTTTCTCAGGATAATTGATCACACGGTTTTTATAAAAATGTTTACATTCCATAAGTTCATAGCAAGTTTAAGACAATAGTTCATGTTATAGGTTGATAAAACTTACGGAGTTACAACAGAATTGTTTACATGTCTTTCCAATAAGACTAGTATCAGGGGGTTGGGGATTTAGCTCAGTGGTAGAGCGCTTGCCTAGCAAGCGCAAGGCCCTGGGTTCGGTCCTCAGCTCTGGAAAAAATAAAAAAATAAAAAGACAAAATAACAAAAAAGACCAAAAAAAAAAAAAAGACTAGTATCAGACTAAACATTCAGTATTTGTTGCTAGCCCTCACTAATTCATTATAAGTTTAAGGCAATAATTTTTATGTCATAAGTTAGCACAGTTTTGACAAGAGACAAATAATCTGCCTTGTGTCTCATTATTTTGAAGTCTTGTCTGTTCCTCCACAGGGCACAGATGCTTAGGGAGGCAGAATATGGGGAGTGCCAAGGCGCTGCTCAGGGTGGGAAAGTGCAGTCTGAAGTGTGGGACAGCCAGAGCTGGCTAGGGTGGAGGGGAGGGGGGTCCCCGGGCCTGCAAAGAGGCTGGGGTCATGGAGGCTCTTGGACACCCAGGGGCCACTGGAAGTCACGGAAAAGATGAGAATGGAATCTAGCCCAGGGTAGGGGGTGGAGGTGGGGGTGGGGGGAAGGGAAGGAGGGCTCGTGGCAGAGAGGCCTTCTACTGGAGATTAGACAGCAGCTCTGTTGGTAAAGGCCTTCTCCATGGCTTCCCATGGTGGATCCCAATGAAAAGAGACAAGTCTGTGGTTCCAAATCATTTATTGTCATGGTGGAAAGTGGATGTGTAAAACCATACCCCACTTCTCAGAGCTGGCCTGAGATTAAAACCTTTTTCAGGGAGGAATGTCTGGGAAGGAAAACTTATTGGCTAAGCCCTCCAGGCCTCTAGGCATCTCATTAGAATGGAGATCTTTGTCTTGAGCCTACTTAATCATAGGTCACAGCTCTTTTCCTATTGTCTTGGTCTGAGATGTAGATGCCTCATCTACATGTGGAAGGGCTTTGGGCATTGCCCTTATGGCCACAAATCTATGGGGGGCTGTGGCTAGTGACAGGGACCTGGTGTCCAGGAGCAGGTGAAGCTCCTACTGTCCCTCCAGGGTCCCCAGGGCTTCAAAGCCTTTAGTTCAACAGAGGAGCAGGCTACATCTCACTGCCCCACAGTCTTGCATGGATAAACTAGTCCATCATGATTGGGTGTTAGGTCTATCTTATAGCTTATAAATTACAAAATGGTAATAGTTGTGCTCTATTTATATTTGAGAGAAAGGTTTTGTTTTTTATTAGAACAGAAAGGGGGAAGTGTTGGGGATGGGACTGGTGCTGTTTGTATTTTGATGCTAATTCCACTCTCCTGGGAGGGGCTGCAGACAAGGAGTGAGTGACTCAGGTGACTTCTTGCAAACAAATCTCCTATTGAATAAAGGAGCCAATCACTGGTTGAGTAGGCGGGACTTCTGGGTTGGATGGAGGAAGAGAAGGAAAAGAGGGTTAGAGGCTTTTGGAACAGGGATAGCATGAGGGCAAGATATAGCTGCTAGAGCTTCCTGCTATCATGGCAGATCTGTCAGGATTCACCATGGGAGGAATCAGATTTAATAGATCTGGTTTTAACAAGATAAGGTTTTAGTTGTTGTGTCCAGAGATTGAGTTACCATTGTTTCTGAAAAACAAAAAACAAAAAACAAAAAAATCTAATCCATCATTTATTTTCTGTCCTTGCACCTACAATCAATTGTCCATTCCCAGTTTATGACCTTTAGTTACCAGATAGTAGCCTCATTCCTAGAGTAGAAGGAATGTTTTCCTTGATTGTAAATTTGTTCCAAGCCCATTTTTTTCCCTAGTGCAATTATCCCACGACACATGAGCTCAGACCACAGTGTTCACTGATGCAGCAGAACAAGAGAGTGAAGCCTGGAGCCCGTTTCAAGCAAGCATTTATAGAGGAAAGCAAATAAGCAAGGGGGGTATCCAGCTTGGCACTTATCTGATTGGGGGCTATTACAGAATTCGTTGCCCTTTAAAATGATTGGCTGGTGCTGGGAGTCAAACCATAAACTTTCATAAGTAAATATCTTTAGGTACAACTGTAACTTCTGCTTTCCCCCTGATTGACGGTTGTTAGGAGAGACCTGGAGACCAGCGTTAGGTGTAGTCCTGGTGGTTAACTCAGTTCAACCTTAGGTAGGATTCTCTAAGATGGAGCCTGAACCCAAGATGGAGTTGGTCTGGTCTCTCACGTGGAAACAGGGTTGTCAACATACAGGCTTTTGGAGGACAATCCAATATGTAATAAAGCAGGAGGTTTCAGCTGCTGAGAAGTCTCAGATCTACATTAAGCTACATCTGCTTTGTCCAAACGGTTTCATCTATTATCAGGCGAGTACCCAAGAGTCAGGGCATGCCGAGGTAGAAGGACAGCCACGTGAGTCAAGCAAGGTGCATGCTGTAATCCCAGCCTGTAGGAGGCTACTGCAGGAAGATCATAAGTACAAGGCTAGCTCACACTACACTTCAAACTTTAAGCCCGCCTAGGCTACAGTGTAAGAGCTTTTAAAGTGCTGCACAATGCTTTGTTGTCAATGCTGACAACAAAGAAAGACATGGGAAGTCCATGCCTTTGATCCCAGTGCTTGAGAGGCAAGGGCAGGCAGATCTCTGTGAGTTTGAGGGCCAGGGCTGTTACATAGGGAAAACTTGTCCAAGAAAAAAAAAAAAAAGACAAGAAGAAGAGGAGGAGGAGGAAGAGGAGGAGGAGAAGGAGGAGGAGGAAATGCACGGGAAGTTACAGGAAGAAGTGGTATGGGATGCTAGGGCAGAGAGCAAAGCCTGTGTGATGTCAGCCTCCTCTGCTTGTCACACCCTGTCAACTTATTATGCTCTAGAGTCAGCCAGGGGAAGAGTCTCAGTGAGGCACTGATCTGTGAAGGGGCATCTTGGTTGCCTTAACCAACGAGAGGTCCCACTCTAAACGTGCGTGAGGTCTTCTGACAGCATCCAGACACAGGATGCAGAAGGAACGCTTGGCTCCCATGGCCTTCACTCTCCTGGTGAGCTCATCTACCCTGTTGCTAATGCAACTGCCACCTTCACTGACATCTGAGCCAGCTTCTTCATGCTTTCAACATGGACTGAAGGCCAGCGGGTCTTCAGGCCTCCGCCATTGGCACCAGATGAGGACTCCTCAGCCTTATTCATTGAGCACCTACCTTATTCATTGTTCTTGGTCTTACCCGTGTGAAACAGTCATTGTCGGAGTTCTGTAGCCTTATGTTGTAGCCAGATGGATGAGTCTCCTTGTACTGCAACCTTATGGGGTTAACCAATAGGATCAATCTCCTTTGTGTGTGTGTGTGTGTGTGTGAGTGTGTGTGTGTGTGTGTGTGTGTGTGTACACATGTGCGTGCACGCGTGTTTTGAGTTTTGTGTAGCCCTGACTATCTTGAACCTCACTTTGTAGACCAGACTGGCCTTGAAGTCAGAGATCTGTCTGCCTCTGTCTCCAGAATGCTGGGATTAAAGTTATGTGTTACCACACCTGGCTTAGTCTCCTTTTAATACATAATCCTTCTGTTGGTTTTCTTCCTCTAGAGAACCTGACTGATAAAGCCTGACCTAGTTGGTGCATGTGTGGGTGTAAGGGTGTCAGTAAAGAGTTTACAAAGGAACTTGTATTATTAATTTATTTAGTATGATATACTACAGGTCAAACCTTGGGACACACCTGCTAAGCAAGCATTCTATCACTGAATTATAGAACCAAACCATTAACGAATTACACATTGTCTTAGTTAGGGTTTTACTGCTGTGAAAAGACACCATGACAAAGGCAACATTTAATTGGGGCTGGCTTACAGGTTTAGAGGTTCAGTTCATTATCATCAAGGCAGGAGCATGGCAAAGTCCAGGTAGGCATAGTGCAGGAGATGCTGAGAGTTCTATACCTTCATCTGGAGGCTCTTAGAAGGAGACTGGCTTCCATGAAGCTAGGATGAGGGTCTCAAAAACCACACCCATAGTGACACACCTACTCCAACAAGGTCATACCTCCTAATAGTGCCACTCCCTAGGCCAAGCATATACAAACCATCACACACATTAAGAATGGATATTAAGAGCCTAGGGTAGTGACTTAACTTTTCGAGTAGAAGAAAAAGAATTTTTAAAAGTCCTAATATAGGAAGGGAAAAAAAGGGCAGGTTTTGTTGGATGGGTTGGGAGGAGTCCAGAAGTTGGAAGAGCCCTTTTTTTCTCCCATATTCTAGTTTCTCCCTTTGCACCAAAGTCTCTGATTACTTGAGACCATTTGAGATGGGCGGTGGTGTCTAGCAACCTATATGATCACAGTAAAAAGTCTTGTTTCACAAGTCCTCGGATGGTTGAGTAGGAAAGCCTGGGGTGCAGGTGGGTGGGGCTGGGGTTCTCTGGCTGATGGTGGAGCTCAGGTGGGTGGGGCTGGGGTTCTCTGGCTGATGGTGGAGCTCAGGTGGGTGGGGCTGGGGTTCTCTGGTTGATGGTGGAGCTCAGGTGGGTGGGGCTGGGGTTCTCTGGTTGATGGTGGAGCTCAGGTGGGTGGGGCTGGGGTTCTCTGGTTGATGGTGGAGCTCAGGTGGGTGGGGATGGGGTTCTCTGGCTGATGGTGGAGCTCAGGTGGGTGGGGCTGGGGTTCTCTGGCTGATGGTGGAGCTCAGGTGGCCACTGGGTGCGAATGCAAAGGAGAATGAGCTTGGAGTCTTCTGGGTGTGTCTTTTAAAAGGATATGAGAAGTTTTTTAAAAAATTGTTTCTTTTTCAGGCATATGTGTGTGTGTGTGTGTGTGTGTGTGTGTGTGTGTGTGTGTGTGTGCTCTTGCTGGCGCGCACGCACGCGCGTGCACACACACACACACACCTGACATGCTCACCCGGGCACACTTGCGCATGGGAGTACAGGTGCTGGAGGAGGACAGATGTGTCTGATCCCCCTGGCTAGAGCTATAGGCATTTGTGAACTTCCTAACATGGATGCTAAGAAGCAAATTTGGGTCTTTTACAAGACCAATACCCGCTTTTGACTGCTGAGGCATCTCTCCAGCCCCTGGCTCTGTTCTTTCTGGGAATGAATAAATGTCTTGATATATGACTCATGCTGGGGGGTCGGGAGGGAATTTTCCTTGCCAGCCTACTCTCAGAACCTGGGTCATTACCCAAGAGCACAGAACTGAGAAGCACCAATATGGCCTGTTCTAATCCACCTTGGGATCCTTATCATTTCGAATGACACGCCCTGAGCACCCAGTGTGACCAAGTCTCTCCTGGCTTCAAGGATCAGTTAGACGTTGGTTTCTTTAAGATGGTGAAAAGATCATATCAGAATAGTTACCATATGGAATAATTTAGTGCCAACCCTCATTTTCTTATCTGTAAAGTGGGACAATAAAAAGACTATGCTGTTCAGTGGTGATCCATGGATAAAATACCCATCGCAGTGCCTGGAACACAGCAATGCTTATGCTGTGTCTTAGTCACTGTCCTATTGCTGTGAAGAGACACCGTGACCACATCAACTCTTATAAAAGAAAGCATTTAATTAGGGCTGGATTACAGTTCAGAAGTTTAGTCCATATTGTCATGGTGGAAAACATGGCGGCAGGCAGGCAGACATGATCATGGGGAAGTAGCTTGGAGTTCTACATCTGGATCTGCAGGCAGCAGGAAGAGAGAGAGACACTGGGCCTGGCTTGAGCTTCTAAAACCTCAAAGGGTCCCCCCCTGCCATAACACACTTCCTCCAACAAGGCCATACCTACTCCAACAAAAAGGCCACACCTTCTAACCCTACCAAGTAGTGCCACTCCCTCATGACTGAGCATTCCTATAGTTGAGCCTCTGCGGGGTCGTTCCTATTCAACCACACAGGCTGTACATCTGTTGGCTGCCGGGCGGGGGGCTCCTATCTGTAATTCTAGCATGTCAGGAGGCACCGTCAGGAGGATCAAAGTAGGTTCAAGGCTAACCTAGTCTACGTAGTGAGTCCCAGAGCTGTATAGCATGATCTTATTTAAAAAGAAAAAAAAAAGATCCTTTGGAGGGGTTGCATGGGGAGGCTCATGAACTAACTAGAGATAAAGCATGAGGGAGTCAGCAGACTCACTCCAGGCTCTGGGCTTCTTGGGAGAGGAGACTTTTCAGTGTTGGAGATTCCTGCAAGTTCTGCCTGGGATTTTTCCCTAAACTGTCACCCATGAGTGGATGTGGCTTTAGACTTTCGCACCCCAGTAGGTAACCTGCCCCAGTAAGTAAAGCAATTAACCAAACCAGACCCAGATAGATTTTATTCTTCGACCCTTGCCGTCTCTATCTGACTAGACAAAGACTTTCCGGGCATGTGACAGCTTGATAGAGAGAATGTTCTGGAACTCCTGGGGACCTTAAGGAAAAGGATGACTCAGGATCTTGGCTGGAGAAGAAGGGAGAGCCAGTCATACAATCTCCCTTTATTTGCTACTTTAACAGCACAACTGGTCCATAAGGTGGCCTTGGTTTTTAATTTAATTTTATCATTATCTTTATTATTATTATTATTATTATTATTATTATTATTATTATTATTTAAGACTAGGTCTCACTATGCAGGCCTGACTGGCTTGGAATTGGCTCTGTAAACCAGGCTGGTTTTGAACTCACAGAGCTCCACCTGTCCCTGCCTCACCAGTGCTAGGATTAAAGGTATGTGCCACCATGCCCAGCTGTTGTTAATTTTTACTTTATGTGTGTCTGCCTGTATGAATGTCTGTGTACCAAGTGTATGCAGTGTCTATAGAGGCCAGAAGAGGACATCAGAGCCCCTAGAACCAGAGTACAGACTGTTGAGAGCCACCGTGTGGGTGCTGGGAGCTGAACTCCAGGCCTCTGCCAGAGCAGCAAGTACTCTTAACCACTGAGCCATCTCTCCAACCCTGCTTAAGTTGCTTGTCTTAGTTAGGGTTTCTATTGCTGTGATAAGACACCAGGATCCAAAGAAACTAGAGAGGAAAGGGTTTATTTGACTTACACTTCCACATCACGGTCTGTCCTCTAAGGAACTCCAAGAAGAACTGCAGCAGAAGCCAAGGAGGAACACAGCTTACGGGTCTGCTCAACTTGCTTTCTTATACAACCCAGATTCACCTGCCTAGGGGTGGCACCGCCCACAGTGGGCTGGGTGCTCCTCCCCATCAATCATCGATCAAGAAAATGGCGCACAGACTTGCCTATGGGTAAATCTTATGAGGCATTTTCTCAGTTAAGATTCTCTCTTCCCAGATATGTTTAGTCAAGGTGACGGAAGCAAACAAATCCAACCCACTGGTCTTTAATACCTGCCCACCACGAAGCTCCCGGCTGTCACCCCTGACTGCTTTCAGTCCTTTTCAGTTGTAGGGTCTTTATATATGTTTTTTTTTCTTTTTTTCTAAAATGCTCTTCCTATTTCTTCCCTAAACTAGTCTCCCCACTCCTAAATTCACACAACCCGTCAGGTGTCAAGTGTCATTTCCTTTAGGAATGCTCTCCTGAACCTACCCTGCCCCCACATTCCTCGAATAGGACTTCACTGTGATTTTCAGAATCGATGTATCTCTTTCCCTCTGAGCTGTAAGCCCTTGGGAACTGGGCCTTCATCTGATTATACACACCAATGTACCTGGCTCTTAAGTTAGGCACCCGCAAAGTGAATGTGGAGCTAATAAATCGGGCGCAGAAAGCAAGGCTGATGATGGATGTTTGTGGTTTTATTTATCGCTGACGCAGCCTGCTAGCTCAGAGCATAGATCCAGACAGGGAAGTTGTGTCTCTAGTAACACACACACACACACACGCATCTGTCCAGATAGTTGTGACCTTTTCAGCTTGATGTGGCCAGATGGCTAGTGACCTTGATAACGGTTTATGTCTGCCATCTCCTCTGCCAAGCTGTACAGACCCAGGTGGGTTTATTTCCAGTGTCACCCCTTGGGGTTGTAGCCGATCATATTTCCAGTTTTCATTAGGAACCTTTGGGGAAACTGGACGGTTTTGTTTTTGTTTCTTGGTCAGGAATCACTCACTTGACAGTTCTAGAAGACCTGGCGAGGAGTAGAGCGCACACAGCACGGAGTCACAGGGGGGAAAAAATCTGAGTTCTTTACTCCGTTGTCTTCAACTCCCCCAAACCCTCTGAAGGTGGCAGGAGATTTTGTTCATCTTGCAGACACAGAGAATGAACTTGAGATCGCTTAAGCGGCTCGCTCAAGGTTACTCCCGTCGTCCGTGAAGAGGCGGGAGGTGGGATTCGCATCCAGGTTCTTCTGACTCCAAAGTGGCACCGGGGTGGGGCGGGAGGCCGGGCCGGGCTGGGGGCGCCTGGAGTCAGCGGAACCCAGGCAGGGAGCGTGAGGGGCGGCCTCTCCGGCCCAGCTCGGAGCCCGGTGGTGCAGCGCCCGCCCCCGATCGCGGGCGCAGACTGGCGGCCGCCTCCGGACCACGTGGTGCGCGCGGCGGCTCGGGGCTCCCCGGGCTTGGGCGAGCGCTGCGGGCGGCCGGCCGGGCGGAGGAGGCGGGAGCAAGCGCTGCAGCCTGCGGCGTCGGGGCGGTGGCCTCCGTTTTCCGTGCGCCACTCGCTGGGTCCCTGCGCCCAGGGCGCACGGTGGAGACGGACGCGGCGGCGCCATGGAACCGGTGCCCTCTGCCCGTGCGGAGCTACAGTTCTCGCTCCTCGCCAACGTCTCGGACGCCTTTCCCAGCGCCTTCCCCAGCGCGGGCGCCAATGCGTCGGGGTCGCCGGGTGCCCGGAGTGCCTCGTCCCTCGCCCTGGCCATCGCCATCACCGCTCTCTACTCGGCTGTGTGCGCCGTGGGACTGCTGGGCAACGTGCTCGTCATGTTTGGCATCGTCCGGTGAGTCGGTCGAGGGCGTCGCGGGGTTTGGTCCCAGGGTTAGAGTGGATACTACCAGGATACCCAACCCCGACTCCCCGGGTTACTGAATGCCCTGCATAGAGGCCAGGTCCTCTGAGATTATGAGGACAAGGAGTGTGTGTGTGTGTGTGTGTGTGTGTGTGTGTGTGTGTGTGTGTGTGTGTGTGTTTGCACTAGCCTAACCTAACGACATAACATTTAATGATCCTTGACATCTCTGCTTCTGCATCACAGAGGTGGGACAGTTTGTCATCACTTTGTGTGTCTGCCACGCACACAGTTGGTGATTGGGCAATTTGACAGGAGCGTGTGTGTTTGGTCCTCTGAAACCTTACAGGGTTGAGCTGAGGTGCTCTATACAATACCTTAGGTCTCTGGAGCATGCTGTCTGCTCCGGGCTGTGGGGACACTCCCCAAATCACATTTAGCAGTCATCTTCTGTGGTCGCTCTGTGTGTGCTTGTCCCAAACCATCCGTTTGTGATTCTGTAGGAAACTGAGAGTGTATTTGCATTGTTTCTTGTTAAACCTCTAGAGGTCCTAGGTGATGGAGGCACCCAGGATGGCTTTGAACACCAGTCTCTGTGCTGCGTGTTCTGTGATGAAGAGAGCCCTATAGTTCCTGTGGATTGGCCGTGGGTTCTCTCTTCCCTTCCCCAGTGGCCTTGTGGTCAGGAACTCAGGATATGATTCAGTGCATGTTTATCCTCCTTCAGGCCTGGGCTACAGAGAGAGTTTAAGGCCAGCTAGAGAATATACCAAGATCACCCCCCTCCTCAAAGTAAGAGAAGAGAGAGAGGGAGAGAAAGAAACAAAGATATATATTGAGATTATTAATAGGGGCCTTAGGGGTCACAGAATGTAGCTTGATTGATAGCTTTTGCAGCATGCACGAAAGCCTGGGTTCAGTCTATACCACACTATAAACTGGACATGGTGGTCTATGGCTGTAATCCCAGCCCTGGGGGTGTTGAAGCAGAAAGCTCAGAAGTTCAAAGTCATGTTTGGTTACAAAGAGAATTTGAGGCCAGTCTAGGATAATGGGCTTGGGATATAGTTAAATGGCAGAGTACTTGCCTACCCACCGGCAAGACTGAGAACTATCTAAATTAACAAAGCAAAATGTCTCCTGTTGGAGACATCTGTACCTGTGGGCACACTGATTTAAGTAGAGGACCCCCTCCAGACCCCATACTGAGGTAAGGGCTCAGAGCAGGCTCCGCAACATACAGTATTCAAATGGAAGGTTTTGGTCTCCCCCTCTGCTTGCTGCCAAGGTGCCAGGGGCCGCTGAGACGAGTTCTCCACACCTTGGAGATTTGGGAGCACTAAGACCCTGTCTTGTTTAGACAGCGTGTGTCTCTTGCCTCTGTCCCCTCTCTTGCTCAGATTAGGGGTTCAGATCCTGGACTCGCATCCAGAAGATGGCGCAGTGCAGAGGTAGAGGTCATGGCTCTGGGCGGGTCGTGCCCAGTTTCTATCCCGACCTCAACCTGCCCTAACCATGTGGCTTTGGCCAAGCAGCTCAACTTCCCCGGGCCTCATTTACCTCATTTGAAAATGTACAACGCTTAGAATAGTCTGTTGGGGACAGGCAGTGGTGGCGCATGCCTCTAATCCCAGCACTCGGGAGGCAAAGACAGGCTACTCTGTGAGTAGTTGAAGACCAGCCTGGTCTATAGAGCGAGTTCCAGGACAGCCAAGGCTACACAGAGAAACCAACCCTCCCCAACCTCCCTGCCACCCCCTTCTCCCCCAAAACCCCCAAGCCCCACAATAGGCTGTTGGGAAGATTTATCGGAGGCATGCAGTAATGGCCACATAGCAGGCACCTGGAAGCATCCTAGGCCTTTGGTGTGTGTTGGGGGTCCGGATTAACCAGCTTACCTGCAGCTGCTGCAGGTGTGCAGGGTGGGTGGCTGGGGCCTAGTTGCCTGTAGTTTCCACAGTGGGCCCTGTCTCCCGTCCTGCAAGGGCACACATTTTTGTCAGTCAACAAATAGAACAATAATAATTGCTGATGTTAATCATCGACACACCTGTCCAGCCTCAGGTTTCTTTCTTTCTTTTCTTTTCTTTTTTTTTGGGGGGGGACAGTCTTGGCTGTGTTCACTATGTAGAACCAGGCTGGCCTTGAAGTCACCTGATAGAGATCCACCCTGCCTTCCGCCCCCCCCAGCTTACCCCCCCCCCACTGAAATTAAAGGCATGTACCACCACACTGGGCATGAGAGCCCTTGACGCCCAGCCTCTGAGCACAAGCCTCACGTGGCCTTTGGCCCCTAACAGCCATGATCCGGGACCCAAGGTTCATTGGGACTCTAGTATCAAATACAGCTTCCTAGGGCTGTGGGATTCAGAGCAGGGACTTGATTTTGCCAGAGGAAGTGATCCTTGGACTGAGAGATGTCCTGGATGCTGCAGTTGGCTTAATGGAGAGGTGGGGTGGGGCATCTCAGGCAGAGAGAACAGCACGGACTGTAGAGGTCCGGTAGGGAGCAGAGGGTTTCACCTGGGGCCTGGGTGGCCATGAAGGCAGAGAGGCTGCAGAACAAAGGCATGAACCTCCGAAGCGCAAGGGCTGTCGGGATTGCTGAGGCGGAGGCGTCCGCTGTGTTCTGAGCTTCAGTAGTACCTGGAGCCAGTCTGAGTCCGACATAAGTCTTTGCTGTTCAGAAATCCCAAGAAGTTGCAGATAGATGTTGGAGGAGTGCCACAGAGCATAGGGACAAGGGGCGATCGGGGGAAAGGAGTGAGACTCTAAGGGGAGGTTTGGAGACAGGCCAGGGTGGTCGGGACAGGCGGTGTGCTGGGGCTCTGGCTGCTAGTCTGGATATGGAATGGGAGTCTGGCCAGGTTCTTGGCTCCAAACTCGGGTCAGCCATGCTGGGAAGTCAAGGGGCTTTGCGTGTCAGGAGTGTCAGGAGAGCCATCTGTGAAGAATGATGGTCAAGAGGATGGGTCTGGTGAAGGGGTGGACCAGGCAGGCCCAGAGCCGGTGTTACGGAATCAGAGGCTAGTGCCAGGCGATGGGAGGAGCCCTGGAGAGGTAATCGAAAGCCCTGCCCCAGCCTCCTCAACCTCTATCTGAAACTCAAGCCCTCTAGACCTAATGGGAAGGCAGAAACTGGCCCAGTGACTTTGGATGAAGCAAAACAGGGGGAGTGGAGAGTGAGCTGAGGCAGGGCCTGCTGGGCTTGCCCAGAATCTGCCATCTCCTAGGTCTTAGGATCATTCCCCGGGGAGTGTGTGAGTCACAGACACAGTGGAGTGGGAGGAGTCACCAAGGACACAGAGTCTCTCCTGAGCTTCTCCTGGATTCTAGGGATTCTCCAACCTGCACTTCAATCCTACAGTGGAACCTTCTGTTCTCATTCATAGACTAGGACATGGGCTCAGAGGCAGCAGGTGCCTCTCACCGCAAAGGAGTGGAAGCTCAGCTTTTGTTCTGTGACAGGGTCTCCTGTAGCCAAGGCTGGTCCCGACTTGCTGTATTATTGAGGATGAATGTTAACGTCCCCTCTTCCTCTCTCATCTACTGCTCAAGTCATAGGTTACAGACACTTAGTCCTGGTCTTTCTGAGCCCCCAAACCATCCCTTAACCACTCTGCCTGTGCTAGGCTTGAGAGGCACGGAGAGAGGAGGCTAGATTTATGCAAATCTCAAGGGCTCAGTATTTGATATCAGCAGCTGCAAAACAGGACATCAGACCCACACAGTGTCCATAACACTGTGTCCATCACACAATGGCCATCACATAGTGACCATCACATGGTGAACATCATACAGTGACCATCACAGTGACTATTACACAATGACTATCAAACAGTGGCCATCATCAGACAGTGACATTTTCTGAGTGAGCTTAAACAATACATATATTATCTCTCTGTGCCTCAGTGTTCTGCTCTGTGGAATGGGAGGGTGATAGACCCTTACAGGGTGAGAGTAAAAAAAGTCTTAACGTGCGAACCAGCTCCAGGTGTTCAGTAGCTGTTCAGAAGCAGTATGTGGGGCTGGAGAGATGGCTCAGCGGTTAAGAGCACTGACTGTTCTTCAAAGGTCCTGAGTTCAAATCCCGGCAACCACATGGTGGCTCACAACCATCCATAATGAGATCTGACGCCCTCTTCTGGTGTGTCTAAAGACAGCGACAGTGTACTTACATATAATAAATAAATCTTAAAAAACAAAAATCAGTATTATAAAACTGGCCCTGTAGGGAAAGGATGAGGCTCCCTCTAATTCACCCAGTCAACATTTATTAAGCTGTGGAGGAGCTCTGGCCGGATGCTACGGGGAAACTTTATCAGGTTGATATTAGAAGCTTTTTTTATAATAAAGATAACAAGATAGTTACTTCAGTACCTAAGGAGACCTTTCAGCAGAGGTGATATTACCCATAATACTACTGCAGAGAAAAGCTTAGTCATTTATGTGTTTTCCCCCCATCTTTGCTTCTACACACACACACACACACACACACACACACACACACACACACACGTCTTTACAAAATTAGGATTGCATAGGGAAATCAGGATCCAGTTATATGAATTTTGCAAGATTGCATGAATGACAGTAATAGCCAGATTTCACTCTGTAGCCCATACTCCGCTTCAGTTTCTGATCATCCTGCCTTCTAAGCTAGCCTGAGATACAAAATTGAAACCTTGTTTCAAAATAACAAAACCAAGGGGATAAGGGAAACAGGTTTTTAAAAGCTGGTTTAGGGTTAGAGAGATGGTTTAGGTGTAGACAGTACTTCCTGCTCTTTCAGAGGACCCAGGTTCAAACCCCAGCACAGACAGGTATGGCAGCTTAATCTTCTGTAACTCCAGGCCGATGCCCTCTTCTGACTTCTGAGAGTACTGCATGAGTATGGTACACAGACAAACTAGCTGGCAAAGCACTCATACACATAAGATAAAAATAAATATTCTTATAGGCCGGCACATAGGTGGCGCATGCCTTTAATCCCAGCACTTGGGAGTCAGAGGCAGGTGGATTTCTGAGTTCGAGGCCAGCCTGGTCTACAAAGTGAGTTCCAGGACAGCCAGGGCTACACAGAGAAACCCTGTCTCGAAAAACCAAATAAATAAATAAATAAATAAATAAATATTCTTAAAAGCCCATAGATTTTAATAGCTATATTGTGAATGTATTCTATTGAGCAACTTGTATTTTTAAAAATATTCGCTATTTTTATTTTTTAGAGATCTATTTATTTCATTTTATGAGTATAAGTATTTTGCCTTCATGTATGTATGTGTACCATGTGCATGCCTGATATCCAAGTCGGTCAGAAAAGGGCAACAAATCTCTTGGAACTGGAGCTAATGGATGGTTGTAAACTTTCATGTGGATGCTGGGAATTGAACCTGGGTCCTCAGCAACACCAACAAGTGTTCCTAACCTCGGAGTCATTTTTCCAGGCCTGTCATCGTCCTTTTCTTTTAAATTAGATTTATTTACTTAATTTTATGTGTGAGTGTTTTATTTGCATGTTTTTACATGTACCACATGCATGCCTGGTTCTTGTGTAGGCCAGAAGAGGTCATCACATCCCAAGAAACTGGAGTTATAGGTGGTTGAGAACCAACCAATGGGTGCTAGGAATTGACCTGGCGCCTCTGTAGTAACTATTGTGCTCTTAAATGCCGAGTCATCTCTTCAGTGTAGAGTGGGCTAGTTGGGGTATTCTTTTTTGTTGGGGAGGGCATTTAAGACAGGGTTTCTCTGTGTAGCTCTGGTTGTCCTCGGACTCACTCTGTAGACCATACTTGCCTCAAACTTGGAGATCTGACTGCCTCTGCATCCTGAGGGCTGAGACTGTAGGTGTGCCACGATGTAGAGAGTTATATTGGGGGGCCTGCGGTTTCACCACCCTGCCTGGCTTCTATGACTATTTTGAATATTTGTGGTTGTAGACGTCTCCCACGATTTCTATATAGTCTTTTCCTGCAGTCAAACCTCTTTAAGGAAGAACTGACTGCTGTCCTGTACGGAGAGCTTCCTGTTGCTGAAGGGATAAAGCAGACACTAGAAAGCCACCAGTGGGGCTGGAGGGATGGCTCAGCGGTTAAGAGCACTGACAGTTCTTCCAGAGGTCCTGAGTTCAATTCCCAGCAACCACATGGTGTCTCACAACCATCTGTAATGGGGTCTGATGTCCTCTTCTGGTGTGTCTGAAGAGAGCAATGGTGATGTACCCATATGCCTAAAATAAATAAATCTTAAAAAAAAAATAGATGGAGAAAAGATAAGACTGGCAAAAA
This sequence comes from Tokudaia tokunoshimensis, assembly GCA_036184795.1. Taxonomy (NCBI): domain Eukaryota; kingdom Metazoa; phylum Chordata; class Mammalia; order Rodentia; family Muridae; genus Tokudaia; species Tokudaia tokunoshimensis. Next base: position 115,394,944 of record BTHU01000005.1, on the reverse strand, counting down.
TTCAGGCTTCCTCACCCCCAGCTGGGATCACAAGGATAAGTCTCAAGCGCTGTGACCCGGGGACTCATTCCCTGCACACACACACACACACACACACACACACACACACACACGCGTACCCCTGCCAGATATCTAGACTTTGAGAGGCAAGGGAAGGCATGATTTTATTAAACTCAGGATCCTGGGACTTTGAAATCAAATTGGCCGCCCAGAATATCCTCACATGCACAGGAAGGAGGGTAATCGCAGGGTAGAACAGAAAGCCCGGCTTAAATTAGCAAGTTACCAACACACAGGCTGATGCGGCCTCGTTTCCAGTTGCGGGCTGCAGGGTGGGGTGGGGTATCAGGCTGTGTTCTCCTGATTTATAGCTTCCAGCACAGCTGCAGAAATCAGTGGCTTTGTCTCAGGCCTGGAAGGGCAAGTGAAGACGCTCGTCCCCCACAACTTTCCTAGCCTCAGTGATGACTGAAAAGACAGAGCTTCAACTTCAAAGTCCAAGAGGTCAGAATTATTCCTACTCAGGAAATGTCAGGGCTCAGAGTTAAGAACCCTTATAGGGGGGGCAGCAGGGGGCCGTCAGGGCTGGAGAGATGGCTCAGAGATTAAGAGCAGTGGCTGCTCTTCCAGAGGTCCTGAGTTCAATTGCCAGCAACCACATGGTAGCTCCCAACCATCTGTAATGGGATTCGACGCCATCACCTGGCATGAAGGTGTTCATGTAGATAGGACACTCATACATAAAATAAGTTAAAAACAGAAAACGAGAAAACCCTTGAAGTTCTTCTAGAGAATCTCAGTTTAATCCTCAGCTCTCAACTCAGGCAGCTCCTGGTTCCCTGTAACTCCTGCCCAGGGACCCGACACACTCTTCTGGCCTCTCCAGGCACCCGTACACACGTGTGTGAGCACACACACAGATACATTTTTTTAAAGATTTATTATTTTTATTTATGTGTATGGTTATTTGCCCAAGACCTGGTTGAGTACACAAAGTGATGCTATGTGACTTTGCTCCTTAATTAAAAACTATTGGTTAAATTAAGATGCAGACAGCCAATAGCTGGGCAGAAGAGAGGTAAGGTAGAGTTTTGATTCCTGGGCTTTGGGTCTGAGGCAGGACCACAAGGAAGAGAGAGAAGAAGGTGGAGAGAGGAGAAGATGCCATGGGGTAAGTAAGAATCTTGAAAACATGGCCATGAGGGCTGACTAGTTGGAGTTAAGAGCTGCCCAGATGGAACATGGCAAGTGATAACTCGGGGTTATTGATTGGGAAGTAAGTAGTAATAGCTTAGAGGCTAGCCTCTGTCCAGGTCTAGCGCTTTAAAGGTTTATTATAAATACAAAGGTGGCCGGGCGGTGGTGGTGCACGCCTTTAATCCCAGCACTTGGGAGGCAGAGACAGGAGGATTTCTGAGTTCGAGGCTAGCCTGGTCTACAAAGTGAGTTCCAGGACAGCCAAGGCTACACAGAGAAACCCTGTCTCGAAAAACCAAAAAAAAAAAAAAAAAAAATACAAAGGTGGTATGGCTTTTATCTGGGAGCTGAATGACCAAAGGCAGGGTAGAAAGCCCAGATGGAGATTAAACATTTACTTCGACAGTAGCGTAGCGTGCATGAGAAAAAGAAAGTGGAGGTAGAGCAAGAGGGGGGCGGAGCCGATGGAGATGGCCCAACAGTTCAGGGACTCAACCCTTCTTCCAGAGAACCTGGGTTCAATTCCCAGCATCCACAGTTGGCTCACAGTTGCTTGTAACTCTAATTCCAGGAGATCGGATGCTCTCTTCTGACCTCCAGGGGCACCAGACATGCATGTGGTACACAGACATACTTGCAGGCAACTTGATATACACACCAGATGGTAATGGCACACGCCTGAATCCCAGTACTCTGGAGGCAGAGGCAGATGGATCTCTGGTTTCAAGCCATCCTGGTCTACAGAATGAGTTCTAGGGCATGCAGAGAAACCCTGTCTTGGAAAACCAACCAAACTAAAACCTCACCTATACACAAAATAAAAATAAATAACTGAGTTCGTTTTAAAACCATAAGAAAAAGATTTAAAAAGTAAAAGAAATGGGTTCTTTTAAAAATTTACTTGAGTCAGAGACTGACATAGACCAGACTATTCCCTGACTCCCTATGTAACAGGATAGCTTGACTTCTCCTGCAAAGTGGAAGTCCTGTGATTACAGCTACGTCCCACCCCTATCAGTCGTGCTGGGACTGCATGGGGCAGTTCTGGGGACTGTGGACACTGTCGTCCAGACCTACAGAACCCCAGGTTTCCTGGGGCAGTGCCAGCCGCTGGAGAGGTGGCTGAATGGGCTCAGACCCAAGTCCTTTGCTGAGCCTGCTTTCCCATCTGTGACCTGGATGAGGCACTAAATTACTGCATAGCAGTGGGTGTCACCTTCCCATGGCTTTTCCCCGAGCTTGAGACACACTTCCAGAAACCAGAGCAAAGCAACGGCAGAGATGCAGTCCCTGCCCTTTGGGAGCTGCCATTTTTAAAGGAGAAAGGATAGACAATAAGTTAGTCAGTAGAAGGCAGACACATGGTTAGGGGCGTGGTTCAGCTGGAGGAGTGGCTTGCCTACTGTGCTGGCAGGCCCTGGGTTCAATTCCCAGTCCTGAATCAGCCATGTGTGGTAGCATACAAATGAAGTTTCAGCTCTTGGGAGGCGGAGGTTCAGAAATTCAAGGTGGGGGGCTAAAAAAACCACACACACCATCCACTGACAATCAAGAAAGCTAAAACAGGCCGGGCAGTGGTGGCGCACGCCTTTAATCCCAGCACTTGGGAGGCAGAGGCAGGAGGATTTCTGAGTTCGAGGCCAGCCTGGTCTACAAAGTGAGTTCCAGGACAGCCAGTTCTACACAGAGAAACCCTGTCTCGAAAAACCAAAAAAAAAAAAAAAAAAAAAATAAAAAAAAAAAAAAAGAAAGCTAAAACAGGCAAAGAAGATGGGGTGGAGGGAATTCAGATGTACATGGGGAGTGACAGTTGAACAGAGGCAGGCTTGGGAGGAAGAGTGTTTTTAGACAGCTGATGATGCCTGTGTGCCCTGATGAGGCTGGATGATGCCTGTGTGCCCTGATGAGGCTTGTGTGGCCCTCAGTCTGGTTCCTACAAAAAGGGTCAGTGCTATGATGCTGTGACCTGGCTGCCTAGCACTTGGGACCCAGGGAGAAAGGTTAAGTCAGGAGAGAAACTGCTGCTCCTGGCCAAGCCAGATAACCCTGCAGGACCTGTGGGGAACATCTGCTTCCCTTGGTTACCAATGTGTATCCTGCCAGAGTGCCCAAAGCACCCGGTGTCTGGTGATTTTCCATCACTCCTTGGGGGGGCAAACAGAGCTGCTGGATGGGCCGGTAGCCATGAGGTGCTCCGGCTTCTTAGGCTGGTCACCCAGGTCAGCTAGGGCAGCCTGGCAAAGCCAAGTATGTGGACTTGGCCAAAACCATCACTAAAGGCAGACCAGCCATGCTATCCTGCTCAGCTCCTGGCTTAGAAGATCCAAGACACAAATTCTCATGTAATCTTCACAACCCGCCTGTGGTTTTTTTTTTTTTCTTCTTTAAGATTTATTTATTATTATATGTAAGTACACTGTAGCTGTCTTTAGACACCCCAGAAGAGGGTGTCAGATCTCATTACGGATGATTGTGAGCCACCATGTGGTTGCTGGGATTTGAACTCAGGACCTTTGGAAGAGCAGTCATTGCTCTTAACTGCTGAGCCATCTCTCCAGCCCCACAACCTGCCAAGACAGGGTTTCTCTGTGTATCCCTAGCTGTCTCCTGGAACTCGCTCTGTAGACCAGGTTGGCCTCAAATTCACAGAATCTGCCTGCCCTTGCCTCCCCAGTACTGGGATTAATGATGTGTACCACCTGGCCATGATGGTTTTTATAACCTTAACCCTCACAATAAAATGTGGGGTCCTTTTCTGGGTAAGGGGTGATGAGACTGACCTTGAGCTTAGCCTGAGTCTTTATTAATTCTGTTTTTATCATTGAAAAAAGAGCCAGTGGGCTACCATCCTGGGGGAGGGGGCTTCTGTAGTTATGGGTAGGTAAGTCTGAAATTGGTACAAGAGTCCAGTTTGGTCAGGGTTTGTATTCCTGCACAAAACATCATGACCAAGAAGCAAATTGGGGAGGAAAGGGTTTACTCAGCTTACACTTCCACATTGCTGTTCATCACCAAAGGAAATCAGGACTAGAACTCACACAGGGCAGGAACCTAGAGGCAGAAGCTGATGCAGAAGCCATGGAGGGATGTTACTTACTGACTTGCTTCCCCTGGCTTGCTCAGCTTGCTTTCTTATAGAACCCAGGACTACCAGCCCAGGGATGGCCCCACCCACAAGGGCCCCCCCCCCTTGATCTCTAATTGAGAAAATGCCTTATAGCTGGATCTCATGGAGGCATGTCCTCAAGGGAGGCTCCTTGCTCTGTGATAACTCCAGCTTGTGTCAAGTTGATACACAAAACCAGCCAGTCCAGAAACCCTCCCGTAAAGCTGTTGCTGCATTTCACAGGAGACTGATTCTTCTTCCAGGGAAAGGGGAAGATCTCAGTGTTCTAGAGTAATACTTCATTCAGTTTAGCTTTTGGGGGGGGAGGGGTGGCACATTCCACAGCGTGAGTCAGAGGGCAACTTGGGGGAATCAGTTCTCTCCTTCCACCTTTACTGGGTTCCAAGAATCAAGCTCAGGTAGGTTATCAGGCTTCTTTTGTTGGGTGCCAGTCACCTTTGCCCTCTGAGCCATCTCAGAGGCCCTCGGGGTTATTCTGAAGGCCTTTCGACTCTTCAGATAGGGCTCCCACAGGTAATCAAGGTTAATCTCCTTCATTTAAACTCAGCTGATTATTAAGCTCCTTCCCAGCCATACCTGAGTTTGATAGCTGGATACTGTTGTTTAGCTGAGCTGACATACAAAGGCAAAGGTTAGACAGGGTCATGTGACCTCGGGCAGGCTCCTTGCCTCTCTGAGCCTTACTCTCCCAGCTGCCTAGTTCTGGGGCAGTGCTCAGGGTCCTTGCTAGCTGATTCTTGTCAGGATTAAGTGTGATGACATTATTCAAGTGCCTCCTAGTTCCCATCACTTAGAGGAGGGGGGCTGGGTAACAAATAAAGAACTTTCTAGTCTTGTCAGACCAGGCTGCCGCCATGTTGATGCCCGAGAAGAGCTGCATTGCATTTAGGAACTCTGTCTCCTTTATAAAAGAGGCTCAGAATTTGTAGTTTGTTAGCACTTCATCGTGGTCGTTGCCAGGTGAAGACTGCCTTCCAGGGACCTTAGGAACAAGTCCTGGGACCTTAGGAACAAGTCCTTTCTCAACTGGGACTTGTTCCTAAGATCAGGGAAATATTGTATCTTGGAAGAAGACTGCTAGTTTACCCATGCCATCCAGGAAGGAAGCCCATTCAGGTGTGAGCAGACAAACCCTTGGTGCGGCCTCCACACCATATAAAAGGCAACTCTCCATGTACTTGGTGATGAACTTTTTATGGAGGGGGTGTTAGTAGCCAAGACAGATGCTCTCTCGCACACCCAGAGCAGGCAGACCACAGTGTGCTCAGCTCTAATAGCATGAGCTATGTATCCTCTTAGGTCTCCAGGGCCCAGGAAAGGTTTTCCTAGAGACGTTTCTACTGGTACCTCACCCACGACGTCCCCAATATGTCCGTGATCACCTGCTTCTGGAGACCACACCTGACATCATGTTGGCCACAGTCATCCTGAGACCAGAGCATGGCTGGGTCTGGGTCAACAACTGACTTCCAGGTCAGAGATTCAGCCATGGATGTCATCAGTCAACTCAATAAAATGGGAGGACATTGTTTTGTGTTGAATAGATTTGTAGCCAGAAAAAAAATACTACTTTTTTTTGAGACAGGGTCTTATTATATAGCCTTGGTTGCCCTAAAACTTGCCATGTAGACCAGGATAACCTCATACTCATCTGCCTTTGTGTCCTGAGAGCTGGGATTAAAGGTGTGCGCCATTACACTCTTCTAGGACTATAGGTGGGTGCCACACGGATCTGTCTTGGGAGCTCCTCCTGGCTTTATCTAACCCTAGTCACTTCTTAAAGCCCCTCTCCCAACCCCATATTTGGTTGTTTCTTCTTACTACCTCACTCGCCATGGGAATTTTGAGGTCCCTTCAAACAATAGCAGAAACAGAAACAAAAGTCTATGTTCATTAGGCTGCAAAGATGGTTCAGAACCCCCACAGAAACTTGTAAGAACACGCCTCTGTGACCCCAGTGCTAGGCAGCGGCAGGCACAGAGACAGGCAGATCCCAAGAGCTCACAGGCCAGTCAGGCTAGCTGAGGTGAACTCCAGGCTCCTTGAGAGTCCCTGACTCAAACACTAAGGTGGGCAGCTGGAAGCTGACCTCTGACCTCTGCATAGGCGTCTTGACACAGAGAGATGGTCAGTAAGTGAGGCTTTGTGGCCATGGTGCGACCACTGTTGTCCTCTCTCGGGCTTCTCCCTTTCTCTGGCTTCTCCCCTCTTTCTGGCTCCTCCTCTGTTTCTGGCTTCTCTTAGAGCAGAAACTATTTCCCCCATCCTTTACCCTGTTCCCAGTTCCCTCAGGCTCTGGCCCTAAGAAGCCAGTCACTAACTAGTTCTTAGATCTCTAACGGGCGCTTGGTTCCATTGGTAGAGTTGCTGGGTTCTACAATAGAAACCCACCAGCCGCCAGATAAAAGGGACAGGACCCGAGCTAGGATGGCGGGCCACCACCCCTTCAGGGCATCCACTGTCTTTTCACTTACTTTAATAAGTGACTCTGTCCTCCAGGGAGCTGATGGTTGGCAACAGTGACCACTGTGTCCCATCAAAGCAGGGACCGGATACTGTCTCCCCGCCCCCCAACCCCTTCCTTCTGTGTGCGGTCTATCTAACCCTGGGCATTGTACATACTAAGCAATTGTCCTACCACTGAAGCATACCTGAGCCTCCATGTTCTATTTCAAAGTCAGCTACTCATCTCTGTTCCTATGAGTAGGTGTGGGGTGGGGGAGTCTGGCACATATGATTTGTAGGAGGGTCATGCCCTGTTTCTGGAAACCCAGGCCCTGACTCCCACACTGAAGGACTCTCTGACTCTCTCTCTTCCTCTCCCCCAATGCCCCGTAGACATATACATACACACACAGAGACACACAGACACAGACATACACACACAGACATATACACACCCAGATACACAGACACACACACACACCCAGACACACAGACATAAACACACAGATATATACACATCCAGATACACAGACACACAGACACACACACACAGACACATACACAGACATATACACACCCAGATACACAGACACACACACACACACACACACACACAGACATATACACATACAGACACACACAGACACACACAGACATCTATATACCCAGACACAAAGACACACAGACATACACACACAGACACATAAACACTCCCCAACCCCCCACCCACGTCCCCAGTATCAGCTTCAGAGTGCCGTGCCTCAGGAACTAACCCCCTTGTTTTTTGAGATAGGATCTTTCACTGGATCCTGGGGTGCAAAGTCTTAGCTTGGGCAGGCTGGGTACCCAGTCAGCGCCTCCCAGCAAATCTGTCTGTCTTGCCTCCTCAGCACCACCACACCTGTCTCGTTTCTGTGGCTCCTGGGGATTGAACTCAGGTCCCCATGCTCACACAGAACACACTTTACTAATTATGCCATCTCTCCAGTCCCACATTCTGCTCTCTTGGAGCTTCCACGGTATCTGGATACAGTTCGCCCCACAATCCAGCCATCCTTAAGCAGGGTCAGGATCAGGGAACGGAGAACTCTGACTGTGCTCTGGGTTTCCAATGGAAGCAAGGCCTTTGGCTTGGTTATTGCTAAGAATAGCCTGACAGGTCTCTCCACTCACGTTCAACTCAGGGGCCTTTTGCTTCCGTGACCTAGACATAATCTTCCTCTTGATCAGCTCTCTGGGCTTCATTATAATTAACCACTTTCCTTTCCTGGTTCTGCCAAAACTGAGACAGCTAATTAATTTCTGGCCAAGTGCCATCCTCTTAAGTGGTGGGCAGGGACGCAGCTTGCAGTCCTCGCTGCCCGGCCAGGCTTGTTTTGTTCCTTGGGAGAGCAATCACCCTTTGTCTGCAAATAGAGGAAGCTCCAGCTGGACCCCCGGGCTGCTGGCACTGGCTTCATTGACTAGTCTCTCTTCCCTCTCGGTGCACCCAGCCTCTGGGGTAGCTGCTGTTAGCACCGCCTCGGAGCCTTCATTTGTAAAACAAAGGGGTTAAACTTTACCCCTGGGAGAAGGTAAGGGCAGTGGCTTTGAATTCAGAGTTTAGGATCCTAGGAACCGGACACCTAATTTAAGGCCTGCTAGTCAGTTTCACCTCTCCTCCCCTCAGCCTCCTCCCACCTAAAAAGAGATAGCGATGCTCCTCTCTTGTGTGTTTATGCTGGTTCAGTGGGAGAATTAGTGATCTGTGTTCCCAGCATGTAAGCCCATCCACAAGTCCCTGGACAGAACTTGTCTGGAGCACCTGCTATTCCCACTTTGAATATTCCTCTGGCTCTGAGATTCCAGGAATTTTATCCCAAAGGACTCAATCAGTTAGTTGTGCCCACAGAGGTTTGGTCACAGTATTACTGATGACAGCAGGAGAGTGGAAAGGCCTTCACATTCTTCAGTAGAGGATTTTCAGTTGACTTATTCGGGACTCATAGGTGAGAGTGGTTTATCCCAGTCTAGTCTGTGTGTCTTCACTTATTGAGACAGGATCTTCTGCATCTAGTCAGCCTCAAACTCCCTATGTATCTGAAGGTAACTCTGAACTCCTGATTCTTCTGCTTCTGCCTCCTGAGTGCTGGGACTGCAGGCCTGTGCTACCATACCTGGCTTATTCAGTCTTGGGGCTTGAACCCAAGACTTCGGCAATGCCAGCAAACACTCTCCCAGCCTACACCTTTCTGAGACAGGGTCTTACTATGTAGCCTCACTCTGGCCTTGAACTCATGACCTTCTTGCTTCAGCTTCAAGTGTTGGGATTACAAGTCTGTACTACCAGGCATGACCCACTGTCTGTTTTTCGTATGGTCCTTGAGCTAAAATTTTCTTTTTTTTATGTCTTTACATAAATGGGACCTGGAGAGATGGCTCAGCAGTTAAGAAAGAACACTGACTTCTCTTCCAGAGAACCCAGGTTTAATTTCTAATACCCACTCTGTGTCTCACAAATGTCTGTAACTCCAATTCTGGGAATATGATAGTCTTTTCTTGGACTCATCAGGTACCAGGCACATAAGTGGTACACAGACATACACACACACAGGCAAAAAACACTCATATACATAGAAGAAGAAGAAGAAGAAGAAGGAGAAGGAGAAGGAGAAGGAGAAGGAGAAGGAGAAGGAGAAGGAGAAGGAGAAGGAGAAGAAGAAGAAGAAGAAGAAGAAGAAGAAGAAGAAGAAACGCCAGAGACCTAGTGGACTCTCAATAATGCCTATTATTTATCTAATATTTATTCTCTGGCCTGTGCAGAAAAAGCTCGATGACCTCTGGACTGTAAAGCAACCATCAAAAGTTATATTAATTCATATACGAATACAGAAAAATGGCCACAACATTTTGCTAAGAGGTGATGTCTTTGAACATGCTCCCTTTCATAGAACATGGCATTGCATGTTGGCACAATACCCGCAATGATAATCTGCAGTACTGTTACTGATCTGTATACCTTCTGCAATTCTGTGTTTGAATACTCTCCAGTAAAGAGCTGTTACATGTCAGAGTTGAGAAGGCATTTAGGAGGAATATTAATTGTAAGTACTTCAGTGATCTACAGTGGGTTTGATTGGGGACCAAAGATTTTTTGTGCAGACTGAAGCCACCATGTCAAGTTTGCATTCTGAGGTCCCACAAGGTCGACTGGACTATCTCTGCTGCTGCTGCTGCTCCTGCTGTTGATTTTAGGTCTCACGCCCCTGTTTTGGAGAAAAACAACATCATTACCACCTCCATTTAGTTAAAATCAAATTAGCTCCCTTGGATAAATGAAGGAAGATTTCTCTCACCACCTGCAGGGCTGATTCACTTCAGACTCAGGGCAAAGAAGATCAGGCCCAGGCTTCCTTCCTGGGACCTGGCCATGAGGAGGGAGGAGGGAGGCGGGAAGAGGGAGGAGGGAGGAGGGAGGAGGGAAAAATGATAAAGAACAGATGCCCTGATTTGAGCCCTTTGGTATGTGGCTCCTTCTGAAGATTAGGATACTTGATACCATCCACTGGCACCCATCAGTGTGCCCCCTCTACCTGTCCTTACCCAGACAGCTGGGAGTGGGAGAGAGAAGGTCACGGTCCCTTCCTGATGTGGAAGACAGGCATCTTTATATACATCCATTCCACAGACGTGTCCTGGGTGCCTGCTTGTACCTGCTCTGTGCTTGGTTCTGCTGTCAGGCTCCACGCTTTTAGGAGAGCAAGACAAATGCCACCCTTGCTCTCGGGCTCTTGTCTTTGTCAAGGAGTGTGTGAGGGACACACGCGGCCCACTGCATGCGCAGGGGAGAAGCTAAAGTCTGAGTCCAGAGGAAATGCCGGCGTTCAGGGTAGACCACTAGGATCTCACCACGCCTCTCCCTGACTGCAGTTCCCACAAGTTCATTACCACACTTGATAAATTGAGGTCTATAATTGCTATCTACCCCATGGTGTGCTGTGGAGATTAAATGATGTAAATGACTCTTCTGTCTGCTTGCACACAGTAAATGTCCAATAGTTGTTTATTATCCAGGGAAACAGACTGAAGCAGAGGCACTCTGGCTGTCCAGAAAGCCTAGGCAGAGGTAAGCACTTTTGTTATGAGGGGGCCTTCTCCACCTTGTCCCCTGGGCCTGTCGCTATGCCTGTGATGTTATTAATAAGTCTGATCATACCCACGAGCAGGTTGTCTCCCTATCACCCAGAGGGACTTGGGATGTGTAGAGACCAGCTGAGTGCTGTGCCCTCCTGTCTGGACCCATCACCAGGGCAGGGAGAGTCCAGGTGACAGACTGAACAACAAGGGACAATAATGGAGCGATGGGGCAGTAGCTCTGGGAGCTGTATAGATCTGAGTCTGAATTCTCTCACTATCTCCTTCCCAGATCAGTAGAAAGAGACTTTTCTTTCTTTCCTTTTCCCCTCGGCCCCCTTTGGACAGGGTTTTACTCTAGCCAAGCCTGGCCTTGAACCCTTGGCAATCCTCCTGCTTCAGTTATCCAAGTGCTGGAATTACAGGCATGTAGTGTCAACCCAGTGGAATGGTATCAACCCAAAGTTGCCGTGAGGATGAGCGGAGATAATGCTTTTGGCATAGAGCCTGGCTCATGAAAGAAAAGATACTCCAAGAATTTTATTTATTCATTTATTTTGAGACAAAGTCTTGCTAACGAAGCCTTGGCTTACCTGGAACTCGCTTCGTAGATCAGACTGCTCTCAAATCCATTGAGACTACCTGCTTCTCCCTCTGAAATGCTACGATCAAAGGAACACACTACCATGGCCCAGTCACTCCAAGAACATTGCTTCAAGAAAGTGCCGGGCAGTGGTGGCACAGGCTTTTAATCCCAGTACTTGGGAGGCAGAGGCAGGCAGATCTCTGTGAGTTCCAGGCCAGTCAGGTCTACAGAGTGAGTTCCAGGGGAGCTGGGGCTACACAGAGAAACTTTACCTTGAAAAGCAAAACAAAATTAAAGATCTATTTTTTTTTTCCTTTGAGACAGGGTCTCATGGAGCCCAGGTTGGCCTCATCCTTACTATATAGCAGAGGATGACCCTGAACTCCTGATCTTTCTGCCTCTACCTCCAAAGTAGAAGTATTACAGTCATATGCTTCCATGCCTAGCTCTAGAAATGGATACTTACATGTTCTCAGTGTGAAAGTTCCTTATAGCAAATCCCTCGACTGTCAGGACCCTTACGTGGGTCCTCACGGGGACCATCCTCACGTGGGCCATCCTCACGTGGGCCATCCTCACGTGGGTCCTCACGTACACAACTGTCAGCTCACTATTCAGACCTTACCTTAAAGACTGACTTGTAGTCACACTCCCATTTTAGTTGAAGGGACTCTCCAGGATCAAAGAGAGCGGCCACAGCAGACAGACCAGCCAAGGCAGAGAAGTTGTCAACAAAGAGCAGAAGAAAATATAAAACAAACATGACTAGTGTCCTCAGAGTCAGGAGCGGACACTGGAACCACGCAACAAGAAGCTGTGGCTTTTAGAGAAGGATTCATGGGAGAAGAAAGCCTGGGGCAAACAAATCACAAGCGTCTAAGTAAGTTTTAAAAAGTAAACAGAATGGCCGAGAGGTAATGAAATGGCCATTCTCTGGAGGTTATATCAAAAAGACACTGTAAGAAAACCAGAGGCCTGGGGCGGGCAGAAGGCTGAACGGGTAGCAGTGTTAGCTGCATTCGCTGGAGGACCGGAGTTTGGATCTTGGGCACTCAGGTAAAAGCGGGATACTGTGGTAAGTACACTTAGGGAGGAGGGCGGTGGGGGGCAGGCAGGTTCCAGGGGCTCTCAGGGCAGCTTGTCTAGCTGAAGCAACAAACTCCAGGTTCAGTGAGAAACCCTGTCTCAAAACCAAACCAAACCAAACCAAAATCCCCAAAGATGGAAAATGATGGGAAGGTCACCTGTGGTCTCCACACAGACATGTATGTGTGAGCACACCTTGCACTAGAAATATATAAGAAATAAAAGATGTCAGAAGCTGTCCAGGAAGCCTGTTCCTTACAGAAGAATCGAGTCGGCAAACTGCAAATAAAAAAAGTTGCTTCAAAGTGCGGTGTCACCCCTGTTACCAGATGGCTAAGCATTAAGGGAAATTTTTAGGGGGAGGGGGATAGTTTGCTTCAGGAATCAGAATTGGGTCTGGTACCACCAGGTGCTGCCAGGCAGGCGATGAGGAAACCATGTCCTAATAGTTCTGATGGAAAATTATTTCCACCCATGACCATATTTACCATCAAAGGAATCAGAAGTTAGAATGGAGACATTTTCAGAGAAGGTGATAAAAACTTTGCTCCTATAAGCCTTTTCTCAGGAAGTGGCTACAGGGTGTGCTCCACCAAAATAAGGGTGTAAACCCGGGGGCAGGGAGACTCTGAAACCAGGAGACAGGAGAGCTGTGCAGCTGGCCTGAGACAGCATCCAGCCTCAGATGCAAATGGAAGGGGGAAGGCTCTAGAAAGGAGATCACTAGAAAAACAGAGGAACACATAAATAATGTGGCTAAATAGAAAAGCGTTTTAAAGGTCTGATGAAGTTTAGCAATATGTACATAGAAATAAGTGAATGAAAAAGTGTGTGTGTGTGTGTGTGTGTGTGTGTGTGTGTGTGAGGGGGGTGGTATTAGAGGCCACACACCTATAATCCCAGAACTCGGGAAAATGCGGGCAGGAGGATCAGAGGTTCAAGGTCATCCTCAGTTACAGCGAGTTCTACCCCAGCCTAGACCAAAATGTGCTTTCAAAAATTCAAACCAACCAACCAAAGAGCATGCAGGGACTGGACCTAGTGTCACCCCCACCCCTACCCCCACATTTGCAGCAGATGTGCAGCTTGGTCTTCATGTTGGTCCCCTAACAATTGGAGTGAGGGCTGTCTCTGACTCTGTTGTCTGTCTTTGAATCTTCTTCCCCTACCTAGATTGCCTGGTTGGGTCTCAGTGGGAGAGGAGGTGCTTAGTCCTGCTGGGACTAAATGTCCCAGGGTGGGGTGATACTCAAGGGGGGGCCTCCCCCTCTCCTCCAAGAAGGGGAGGGGTAATGGGGATAGGACTTTGCAAGGGCGGGACTGTGAGGAGAGGAAGGAGGGGGCTGTGATTGAGATGTAAAGTGAATAAAAAAATGAAGTTATGGAAAGGAAAACGACCGTGACAGCTCGTGAGTCCTGGAATAAGATATCGCTGTGACACATGTCGAAGGGAACCCACTGCTTGCAGGGGGGGGGATTGATGGTCACAAAGTTCTCTAACTTGGGGGAGCATAGAGGGGCCAGAGTCCTGGGAGAAAGTGAGTTCCCTCGGTGAGGACACGAGGCATTGACTTGTGCTAGAGACACAGACATGGCCTCAAAGAAGGTGATTGGGGAGGGGCCTCTTGGAAGAGATGATGTCCAAATAGGGGCTTGGTTAAGTGAATTGGCAAGCCATGACAAATTTGGGGGTTGAGGGTGGCAGTAAATCCGGAAGTCCTTAGGAGGGCTGGGCTTCACACGTTTAAGGAATGGCAGAAAGGCCAGTATGGTGAAGGACATAGTCAAAGAGTAGGCTTGGAAAGTCTGAATCAGAGAGGAGGTTGGAGTCAACTTAGGGAACACAGAGAGTGCTTAGGAGAGGTTCTGGGGGTTGTGAGCAGAATAGATGTGTGGTTTTGTTTTGCAGGGGACCTGAGGAAGCTATCAGGGCAGGGCGTGGCTGTGGAGGCCAAGAGAGCCCCTCGGCCCAACAGGGACCAGCCCCAGAAGCCTCAGCACCCACTCAGCGGCAGCCCAGCTCCCCCTTGGGATGGAAGGAGCTGTCACAAATCAAAATAGCAGGCAAAGAACAGCCTTGAATTGTTCTGTGTAAGAGCAGAGAAATTAGACGAGTCAGCTGTAGGCTCGAGACCGCCTCCCACACAGCTGCAATCCACACCCCGCTGAAGACGCACTTCCCGAGAGTCGCAATTCTGGCTCCAAGTGAAACTTTTGCTCCTAGTTATTTTGGGAGGGAATGGGACAGATGCTGGTCTGGAAGGACAGTGAGGGAGTCGTTGTCTTCTTCTTCTTCTTCTCCTCTTTCTCCTTCTCCTCCTCCTCCTCCTCCTCCTCCTCCTCCTCCTCCTCCTCCTCCTCCTCCTCCTCTTCTTCTTCTTCTTCTTCTTCTTCTTCTTCTTCTTCTTCATCTTCTCCTTCTCCTCCTCCTCCTTCTCCTCCTCCTCGTCGTCGTCGTCGTCTTCTTCTTTTTCTTCTCCTCCTCCTCCTCTTCTCCTCCTCCTCCTCCTCTTCTCCTCCTCCTCCTCCTCTTCTCCTCCTCCTCCCCTCCTCCTCCTCCTCCTCCTCCTCCTCCTCCTCCTCCTCCTCCTCCTCTTCTTCTTCTTCTTCTTCTTCTTCTTCTTCTTCTTCTTCTTCTTCTTCTTCTTCTTCTTCTTCTTCTTCTCCACCTCCTTCTCTAACAAACAAATAAAACTAATAACAAAACCCCCAAACCTCTGTTCCATACTGGAGGAAAAGCTTTAACAGATAGTTCGGTCAGCTGGGCTTTGTGGGAGCATGCACACCTTTAATCCCAGCATTTGGGAAGCAGAGATAGGCAGATCTCTGTGAGTTAGAGGTCAACCTGATCTACATAGTGAGTTCTAGGACAGCCAGGGTTGTGTAGAAGGATCCTTTCTCAAAAACAAAGAGTTCACCATTATCTTTGGAAGAATGATGAGTTGGATTTGCAGGTGCGCGCCACCATGCCCAAAGATTTGTTTGTCTTTCCAAGTCAGGGTCTCAATATGAAGCCTAGCCTCAAACTTGTAATGCTCCTGCCTCAGCTTCCTGAGTGCTAGGTTTATGATTATGGGTACATACTTTCCCTTCCACACCCTGCAATTGGTCTCTGCCTTTAGAAAGTCGCTTTCTCCACCCACAGAGCTCTCCAGCTGTAAACTGAAACAGGAATTCCTCCTGCCTACCTGCCCTTCTCTGTTGGTTGGTTGATTTGTTGGTTGGTTATTTGGTTGCTTTTTATTTAGTTATATTGTTTTGTGTGTATGAGGGCTTTGCCTGCATGGATATCTATATGGATGGATCCATCTGCATGGATATCTATATGTTCGCTATATGGATTTGTGGTGCCTGTGGAGGTTGTGGGCCTCCAATCAAGTGCTGGGAATTGAACCCAGGTCCTTTTGCAAGAATAACAAACACTCTTAACCACCCAGCCAACTCTCCAGCCCATAAGCATCAGGCTTGTTTGTTTGTTTGAGACAGGGTTTCTCTGCGTAACAGTCCTGACTGTCCTGGAACTCGATTTGTAGACCAGACTGGCCTCTTCTCTGGACTTGAGAAAGAACCTTACCTTGCCCCAGTGTGACTGTGTCTTTATGATGAAGACTCTGCTCTGGTTGCCTCCATACCTCCCCCTGCTCAGCCCAGGCCCTGTACAGAAGGGACCACGGTTGTATGTGTGCTAGCCACAAAAGCTGTGCTGTGGTTGACTGTGTGCAGCACAGAGCATGGAGGATGCTGGGAGTGTTAGGGGCAGTTTGGTTGCATACATCCAGCCTGAAACCCAGGCTCATACCCTAAGTGTGACTGTGAAAGTGACTCACCTTCCTCACAGCATGGGACAGGAAGAGGAAGGAACCGTGGCTTTCACAGAGGGATGGGTCTAGTTCTGTGGGGGTTAGGAGACCTGGATGGAACCAAACGCTACCAGAACCCAAACCCTGGGCTACTGCAGAGGACACAGGTGTAAGGTTCCAGCAGGGCCTGTCACTCAGAGCTGACCAACCATATTCTCCGGAGGCCAGGTAAATGGTCTAGCTCCCAACTTCATTCTGTATGATGAAGTATGATCATCTCTGGCTGGTGAGAACGGACCCTCATGAGTTGTCTCTGATCTCTGCTGGGCAAGCCCTCCGGCAACTGAACTATATAACCCTGCCTTTGTCCTGAGTGTTACAGAATCACTAGGCTCAGGGCTACATTCTATATAAACTCTGTTTCCATGACTCTTTCTTTCCTTCTTTTTTTTTTTTTTTTTTTTGGCAAGGTGCCATTATGTAGCTAAGGCTGGCTTTAAACTTATGATCTTCCTGCTTCTGCCTCCCTGGTGCTGGGCTCATAGGCTCCAGAGAGATTCTTCCCCTTCAGGGAGCAGAAGTAGTGGTCGATTGGGTGATTCAGGGATCCAATCCTACCTTGGCTCCCAATCTTTTTAGTTTGTTTTGTTCGTTTGAGAAACAGCCTCATGTAGCCCAGGCTGGTCCTGAATTCCCGGGTCTTCCCAGGTTAGCTTGAGGGCTGGGATTGCAGGCATGTGACACCCCATTGGTCCTACCCTTTGTAATCTTTGAGCAAGTCCCTTCACACTCCCAGTTTTATGGCAGCTGAAATCAATGAAGTGGTAGTTACCCGTGCTCTTCCTTCCAAGGTACACCAAGTTGAAGACCGCCACCAACATCTACATCTTCAATCTGGCCTTGGCTGATGCGCTGGCCACCAGTACACTGCCCTTCCAGAGTGCCAAGTACTTGATGGAAACATGGCCATTTGGAGAGCTGCTGTGTAAGGCTGTGCTCTCCATTGACTACTACAACATGTTCACCAGCATCTTCACGCTCACGATGATGAGCGTGGACCGCTACATTGCCGTCTGCCATCCTGTCAAGGCCCTGGACTTCCGGACACCGGCCAAGGCCAAGCTGATCAACATATGCATCTGGGTCTTGGCTTCAGGTGTCGGGGTTCCCATCATGGTCATGGCAGTGACCCAACCCCGGGGTGAGTGAGAGAGGGAACTGCAGCATGGGTCTCTGACCACAGGAGGGCCCAGCCACCTGTGGGCTTCTGTGGATTTCCAAAGCATTTATTTGGGCAAGTGGTAATGGTTGCCAGTGGTGGTGTGGATTTCAGGACAATGAAAGGTGAGGGTTGGCCAGTGGGGTGGAGAGTTAGTCAGTGGGGGGTGTGGGTGGGTGAGTCAGTCAGTCGGAGGTGTGGGGGTTCAGCCAGAGTGGGGTGTGGGTGGTCAGCTGTCATGAGGGTGAATGACTTGTTGAAAGTTTGCTGACCAAAAGGAATTTATAATAGGATCGTGTACTGGCCGGCCAGGACCGTGTAGATTACAGGGAGATGGATAAAATGGTCAAGGTGATTGTCACTGACCAGTGAGCAGCAGAGGAGGCTAAAGGATCTGAAGACCCATCCCAAAGTCCCCTTTATCCCACTTTGAAAACCACTGGAGGAGCTGCAGAGCTGGTCCCATGGTTAAGAGCACATTCTGCTCTACCTGAGGATGTAATTATGTCGGTAGAATGCTTATCCAGCATGCACAGGGCTTACCCAGCATGCACAGGGCTTACCCAGCATGCACAGAGCCCTGGGGTCAGTCCCCAGCATTTCATAAATCAGCTGTGGGACCGCGCACCTGTAAGCCCTGCAAGTGGATCAGGAGTTCAGGGCTAGCTTTAATTTGATAATGAGTTTGAGGCCGAGAACCATGAAACCATGCCTCAAAAACAAAGAAAAATAAGGAGAAAAAAAATAGCATTGGCCAAATGACCAAAGCGAGGCCCAGAAAATAACCTTAGGGGATTGGCAGACACTTGCATTTCCCAGGGCACTTTTATTAGTCACTAAAGCTGCAATACCAAACATCCTCAGAGTTCAAGGGCTTACAATAAAAGTTTATTTCTCGGGCTGGAGAGACGGTTCAGCGGTTAAGAGCATTATCTGCTCTTCCAGAGGTCCTCAGTTTACTTTCCAGCAACCACACGGTGGCTCACAACCATCTATAAAGTGATCTGATGCCCTCTTCTGACATAAAGATACAGTGCTCATATAAAATTAAATAAATAAATGAATATTTAAAAAAAAGTTTATTTCTCACGCCACTGCAATCTGTTGGGTTGGAGGATAGTTTGGGGGTACCAGACTCCCAGAAGAGGTGCCCCCAAATCATCCACTGTTGTCATCTAGCCAGCACATAAACAGAAAGGAAGTTGAGAGAAATCATAACCACTTTTCAATGCTATTGCTTATCCCTTCCTAGTGTCAACTGCTTACATGGCCCCACCTTGATGTAAAGAAGTATGGAAGGGTGCCTATACATTAGTAACCAAGGAGACCGGAGCAGAAGGATCTTGAATTCGAGGCTGCTTTATATTATATATCCAGACCTTATCGAAAGAAAAAAGAAAACAGAATCAAGTCAGGTAGTTTAATTCCATTCTCACTGGCAGGCATTTGATGGAATTTGGCCTTCGACCCAAGGCTCCTACCCTTAGGTGTCTCCTTCCTTTTGGCCCCTGGGTAGAAGTCTGTAGAGGCTTGATGCTCTGGGTAGCATAGGGGAAGATGACTGATAGACCTCTTAGGCACCTTGACCCTCAAGGGAAGAACCACAGGGCCATTATGCAACCTTTGAGCGATTGGTTTTGACTGAGCAGCAAGCATCCATAGCTCACCATCAGCCTTGAGTTTTGAAGTCATTAACTGCTGGAAGCAAGCCAAGGAGGCCCCCTCCCTCCTCCCTCTCTGAGCACCACACCCATACACACACTGATCCTCAGTCATCCCTGGGGTGCTGCTGGCGTGAACTACCCCAGATGTTTTGTGGCTCTCCAGCCCCTTTCTCATGACTCGCAGGCTTCAAGTCTACTGTGTGGTTCCTAGAGATCTGGAGCATCCCTGGGCCAGCTTCCAGCCTGCATCAGAGCCCTTCAGTATCCTCTGAGATGCTCATCTGGTCCAAGCCTGTTCTCCAGGACAGGAAGCGCCCCTTCCTCTTCCTTTGCTTTTTTAGTTTACTTTTGGATATAGTTTCAACATGTAATTTTGTCTAGCCTTTACACTTGAGAGCCTCCTATCTCAGTCTCCTGAGCAGTGGGATTATAGGTGTGTGGTACCTCACCTGGTACAAAGTTGTTCTCTACATTAACTGATATCTGCCTGAGGCGCAGGCCCTAGCCCTGACCTCTAGGCTCCAATATGTATCTGTTCCTCTTTCCTGTGAGGGCATCAACCATTTGATCCCCATTGAGCTAAATACCTTATGGATCTGAGTCTATTTCACAACTCTCTTAAGAAATGTCCTTGGGGAAGGCAGGGCTGGCTAGATGGCTCAGAGGCTCTTGCCACCAAACCTGACAGTTTTGAGTTTGATCCCTGGAACAGGAATGGTGGGAGGAGAGAATGGACAACTGTATATTGTCCTTTAACCTCCACACAGACTCCTGTGTGTTGTCCTTTAACCTTCACATGTATGAGGGCACACACACACACACACACACACACACACACACACTTGGCAAATAAACCTAAATGTAACTAAAGAAATGTGGATAGATTATTGGTCCCATCATAAGGAAATTTGAAGACAGTCAACCTTTTTTTTTTTTTAGGGTAGGATCTCATATAACTCAGGCTAGCCTAGAAGTTAACGTAGTGAAAGATGACCTTGAACTTCTGCTCCTCCTTGCCTCCATCTCCTAATTGCTTGGGTTACATTCATGTGCCCAAGTTTATACGGTGCTTGGAATTGAACCAGGGCCACTCCAGCAACTAAATTATACCGACAACCCTAATCCACCGTTTAAATCAGTCTTCAGTACCTATCAATCCACTAGAGCAGTTCTGGAAATGGGTAGGAGGTCTGTTGAGTTAACACACTATGACTGCCATTACCGGGCCAGGATAAATTATTACTGTCATTCATGGACATAGAGGCTTACAAAGGACCTGGGAGAGGACACATAAGGGGACCTCCTCGATGAGGACAAATTCTGGGCTCTTTAAGCATAAGAAGGAGTTCACCAAGTAAAGGGACATACTAGACATCAGAATCTCCTCGACCCAGCTAGTCATTTTGAAAGAAGACAAGCAGACAAGGCCCCTTAGGTACACAGACCTCTGACCCCTGTCTTTTCTTGTTTCCCCGGACTCAGATGGT
Organism: Tokudaia tokunoshimensis; assembly: GCA_036184795.1. Classification (NCBI taxonomy): domain Eukaryota; kingdom Metazoa; phylum Chordata; class Mammalia; order Rodentia; family Muridae; genus Tokudaia; species Tokudaia tokunoshimensis. The sequence goes on along the minus strand of BTHU01000005.1, from coordinate 115,374,220 downwards.
GCAGTGGTATGCATGCTCCAGTTCCCCAGCCCCAGCTGGTACTGGGACACTGTGACCAAGATCTGCGTGTTCCTCTTTGCCTTCGTGGTGCCGATCCTCATCATCACGGTGTGCTATGGCCTCATGCTGCTGCGCCTGCGTAGTGTGCGCCTGCTGTCCGGCTCCAAGGAGAAGGATCGCAGCCTGCGGCGTATCACGCGCATGGTGCTGGTAGTGGTGGGCGCCTTCGTGGTGTGCTGGGCGCCCATCCACATCTTCGTCATCGTCTGGACGCTGGTGGACATTAATCGGCGCGACCCACTTGTGGTGGCCGCGCTGCATCTGTGCATCGCGCTGGGCTACGCCAACAGCAGCCTCAACCCGGTTCTCTACGCCTTCCTGGACGAGAACTTCAAGCGCTGCTTCCGCCAGCTCTGTCGCACGCCCTGCGGTCACCAAGAACCCGGCAGCCTCCGCCGTCCCCGCCAGGCCACCGCGCGTGAGCGTGTCACCGCTTGCACAGCCTCCAACGGCCCAGGCGGTGGCGCTGCCGCCTGACCTACCCGGCCCTCCCCTTAAGCGCCCCTCCCAAGGGAAGTGATCCAGCGGCCACACCGAGCTCCCTGGGAGGCCCTGGCCGCCATCGGGACAGCTAGAATAAGGCCTGCACAGAGGGGAGGCCTCCCGTGGGGACGGGGCCTGAGGGATCAAAGGCTCCGGGTTGGAGGGGTGGGGGTGAGGAAGTAGAACTGGTGACTCCGAAACTGGGCCCATTAGTAAGGCCTCTCCAATGGGATAGAGCTTCCACCTTGGGGTAACATGGATTCTGGTCTTTTGAAAACCCAGCTCCAGTCCAAGACCCGAGGATTCCAGCTCCAGGAACCAGGAGGGGCAGTGATGGGGTCGATGACTTGGTTTGGCTGAGAGTCCGGCCATTGTGTTATGGGGAGGAGCCTCCCGTCTTATGGAAGGTGAGGGGACAGGGCAGTCAGGCAAGGCAGCTTAGGATTTGGTCAGGAGATAAGTACCCTCTCCCCTCCCGGGGTGGGGGGGCGTGGGGTGGGGACGGTCAACTTTGGAGAAGAGTCAAAAAGTTCTCACCACATTCTAACTACCCTAACTACCGGCTAAACTCACTGAGGCTAAACTCGCTGAGGCTAGGTCCAATGTTACTTGTCTGTAGAGAGGATTCAAGCCCGGCTTGATGGGGCAGACCTGGGTAATTCCAGTCATGCTGGAGGCTGAGGCTGGAAAGTTAAGGACCAGCAGCCTGGGCAACTTAGTGTTTCAAAATAAAATGTAAAGAGGGCTGGGACTGTAGCTCAGTGGTAGGATGTTTGTGTGAGGTTCTGGGATCAATAAGACCAACCAACCAACCAACCAACCAAAAACCTCCCAAACAACAAAACCAACCCCCAAAACCAAAAAACTATATGGGCGTCTCTGGGTCTGAATTGAAGAACACCTGCAGCCCTGCAGCCCTGTGGGGCTTGGGACAGTGGGCAGAAGCAGAGGCTCCCTGGTTACTGAACAAGGGCTCCAGAAGCAAGTTCTAAAGGGATCCCCAAGTCTCAGGAAGGAGTGAGAAGGTTCCAGAGCTCTGAAACCAAGTAAGCCTTTGTGTCAAGAAGTGGAAGTAGAACCAGAGAGATGGCTCAGTGGTTAAAGGCACGAGTCATTCTTACAGAGGACATAGGTTCGATTCCCAGCACCCACACGGTGACTCACAACCATCTGTAACCCCAATCGCAGTCGATCCGATGCCTTCCAACAACTGTGGGCACCAGGCATGAACATGGTACACATACATACATGCAGGCGAAACACTCAGACACATAAAATAAGTCTTCTTTAAAAAGTGGTGGCACATGCCTTCAATCCCAGCACCTGGAAGGCAGAGGTCAGCCCGGTCTTCTTAGTAAGTTCCAGGACAGCCAGGGCTACATGATGAGACCCTGTCTCAATAAAAGTGTGTGTTATGGGGAGAGTAAATCGTGAGGCAGGAGGCCAAGGCTAAATCCTACAGCCTGAGCGTGGATGCTTTTGGGGTTCCTGGGGTACTAGTGCACGTGGCTCAGTACTAGAGTGCAGGGGCACTTTGTTTGAGCACCCCATATGTGGTAACGTGAGTGAGGATTCTCACCAAATACCCAGACCCTTGATAAGAACCTGGAAGAAGTCTCTTGCCCCTTCTCCCCGCATCTGGCTGCCCTTCAGATGTCTGGTGTCCATGACTCTCAGGGACTGGAGCAGCCCGAGTCGGACTTTGAAGGCACTGAGAGAGGAAGGCTTTTACAGCAGTGATGATGGTGTGGCCCTCAGCTCTCTCCGTTGCCCCTGGGCCTCTCATTCACTCTCACTGCAGAGGGTAGACACAGAAACTGATCCAGGCTCTCCTGGATCTCAGCTCCCCTGGACGTCCTTGTTTGCCTGTCCCAGTGCCTCCCCCACTGCCTGAGCAACCTGCCCCTGACTCCCTATTGAAGCAGTCTGCTGACATCCTTGTAAAAACAAATTTAATTCTCTTCCTTTTTTGGGACAGATGGAAAGAAATTGACGCCTTTGTCTCAAACAAAAAAAAAAAAAAGAAAGAAAGGAGCGAGAGAGACAATATACCTTTTTTCTTTTTGACAGTCATTTCTTTGGAACAAAGGCTGCAGGTTGTCACTCCAGCAGGGACCTAACCAGCCTTCTGGGAGGTGGGAGCTAGACTAGCGAGCAGAAAGGGTTCCTTTGACGGACAAAGCACAGTCCTTTTCTCCATGTGAAGTCCATAAAAGCCTAGGACCTTGGGATCTCTGTACCCTGGATGTGTGATGGTCACAGCTGATATCAGGCCTGCCTAGCCACTGTAGCCTGGAACCTAGCCTCTTACTGACCTTCACCACCTAAATGGACACTATGACCATGGAGATTTCTGTAGAGTGTGGTGGTGATGAGGTGGTCACCATGCCGAAGACATCCCTAGACACTCGTCACTGGAAAGTCCTGCTACTCTACTAGGGAGGTAGCAGACAGCAGATTCCTGAAGCAGGTGACACAGGACTTAGTGTTGTGTGTCCTCCTTGCAAGGACTGTGGCCTTGTACCCCATCCAGGGCAGAGCTGTGTTAGAGCTGATCCGGTCTGGTCCTTTCCTGTAGGGATGAGAACTGATTTTTTTTTTTTTTGAGATAGTGTCTCCTGGAGCCCAGGCTAGCCTTGAACTCCTGACCTTCCAGCTGGGAGCCTCCTGAGTGTAGATATTACAGGTGTGATTTCAAAAGTGTTTAAACGATTGATTTTGTGTCACATGCGGCATGTTCCTGCCACTGTGTACATGTGGAGGTCAGGGGGGCAGTTTGGGAGAGGTGCTTCTCTCCTTCTGCCTTGTGAGTTTATAGGGGTTGAACTCAGCAGGTTTGACAGAAAGGACCTTTATCCACCAAGACCAATTAAAAAAAATTATCTGTTTTCTTATTTGTGTATATTGGCATGCCATGGCACCTCCCATAGGCATGTGTTACCACATCCAGCATGATCTGGTGGATTTTTTTAACCCTTTCGGATACTGATAAACCTCTGTCCTGGGATCAGCCACAGCCGATCACATACACATACAATATACATACACAGGTGATTGCATGCCACTGTGATGGATACAATGACAGAAAGCCCCAGAGAGGATGTCCCAGAAGTACGTTTTAATTAAAAAACATGTTTGCAGCAATTCTATAAGAGGCAGCAAAGGGCTGGGAGTTTTAAAGGATGCATAGGAGTTGGCCACCGGGAAAGCAGAAGAGTATGTAGAAAAGTGTGTGTCCAAGTGCACGGCAAACCCAACGGTTGTGAGTAGTAGAGACAATGGAGCTTAACTGAGTACTGCAGTGCACCAGGCCTCGTGCACATTGTCTCAGTTCGTCCTCTCGACAGCCCCTGGGCCAAAGTAGCAGTATCCCTGTCTGTCTGTCTGTCATCTATCATATAACTATCATCTATCTTGATCTATCTATCTATCTATCTATCTATCTATCTATCTATCTATCTATCATCTATCTATCATCTATCTATTTTTTTTTTTTTTGGTTTTTTGGTTTTTTGAGACAGGGTTTCTCTGTGTAGCCCTGGCTGTCCTGGAACTCACTTTGTAGACCAGACTGGCCTCGAACTCAGAAATCCTCCTGCCTCTGCCTCCCAAGTGCTGGGATTAAAGGCGTGCGCCACCACCGCCCGGCCATCTATCTATTTTTGAGACAATGTCTTACTATGTAATTCTGGTTTCCTGGGATCTTGCTCTACAGACCATGCTAGTTTTGAGCTCAAAAGTCTGCCTCTGCCTCCTGAGTGCTGGGATTGAAGATGTGGTGCCTCACTTGCTTAGTATCCCCATTTTATTTTAGTATGTATATATGTGTGTATGCATGCATGTATGTGCATGTATGTATGTATGTATGTGTATTTGGTTTATTGGGACAGAGTTTCTTTGTGTAGTCCTGACTGTCCTGGAACTTGCTCTGTAGACCTGGCTGGCCTCGAACCCACAGAAATCCACCTGCTTCTGCTTTCCGAGTGCTGGGATTAGAGCTGTGTGCCCTGCCTGGATAGTAACCCGATTTCAGATGTGAAAGCTGAGCTCAGAGGTTAAGCAGCTTTTCCTTGAGTCACAGACCTTGTGGGGACAAAGGAATTCTAGAGAAAATTCCCAGGTCCGCGTTTACTGTGAGCGTCAGTAAGGCAGAAAGGCAGCCCAGCTGACGCTGACTCCTGGGATGAGGCTTGTGAAGACTTAACAAAATGGGAGAAAAGGGCAATTTTCCGTGAACTTTTGTTCCTCCTTGAGTTCTCCAAATCTTTGCCTTTCAAAATGTACTGTGCATTTTGCACAGTGCATTTTTAAAGCTCCAAATTGACAGCGTAATTCTAGACTATCACAGGTCTCTCTTCCTCCCCAAAATTTCCATTCCATTCTCTCTACGAGGTGGGAGGGAAGACTGTGCCTTTGGTTTAAAAATGCCCTACAGTTTCCCATCTCTTCCTGATGTCCCGGAGCTCTGGATGAATGCTAGAATCTGACGTTGGCTTCCTCTCTCAGATTCCCAGTTTCCTTTCCTGTAGAGTGGACTTTCTTTGTAGAATACTGTGAGGATTAATTAGGTAATGTATGTATATCCATAGGGCTTGTCACTCAGTAAGTAGCCGTGATTGGAAAATAGCCAGAGTGCAGGGTCAGAGCCCGAGACCCAGAGGGAAATGTGTATAGGCTTCTGGGGTGCAATGAGGAGAGAGGGGTCTGGGAATCTGGTCTGGGAACCTCCAAACCCCCATGGTGAGTGAGGAAACCACTGGAGCAGCAGGAGGAAGAGGAGAATGTGCTGTCATGGAAACAGGAGGAGGGGGCGTTCCCAGGGAGAGAGAAAGAGTGATGGGTAATGTCAAGTATAATAGAGAGGATGGAGGTGCAGGGGCAGGAGGGCAATGACAGCAAACCAGAGACCTCTGGTTTAGTCTTCTACATGTCCTGAGAGCCCCCAAACCTAGCATCAAGGCTCAGCCCTGAAGTTAAATAGGCGTATGAACTAGCAAAGGATTTGCCCTCACCAAACATCTGTTTCCTCCAAGATGTAAGATGAGAGAGTGGGTACGACGGCCAATGTCTAGTCAAGTTCTTGAGTTGAGTGGATTCATGGCCACTTAGCAGCTGGATCTCAGGCAAGTCACGGCACCCCAAAAATCCCCTCAGAGCATACAGAAATTCTGGCACATAGTGGACCTCAATACAGTGTTCTTCCCTAGTAATTATGTGGGTTCCAAAGCTGGCTGTTGTAAGGAAGTTGCTTGGCTTGGATTCTGACGTGCTTGGCACATTGGGAGATGGGCATTTGGCATCTGGAGGGTTACTGGAGTAGCGAGTTCCCTGGCTGAGCACCTACCTGCCAGGTCCCAGTTTAAAGGTCAGCCTCCAACTCTCAGTATCTGCAGCAGATCATGAAATTAGAGCTTCAGAGCCATACGAAGCCAGCTTTGGAGATTCTAAACCCTAGACAGTGAGGTTCCTTATTAGGTCCTGGCTTCGGTACTTATATACAAACCATATAAGTACAGGAAAGAGCCTGGAGTGTGGCTCAGCAGTTAAGAGCAAGAACTGCTCTTCCAGTTCCCAGCACCCAAATCAGGCAGGTTACAGATGCCTGTAGTTTTAGGGGATCTCACCCCTCTGTCCTGTGCAAGTACCCCCAGATGTGTCAGGATCTCATGTAGCCCAGGCCAGTATCAAGCTCACAATGTAGCCAAGGGTGTCCTTTAATTTCTGATCCTCCTTCCTCCACCTTCCAAGTGCTGGGATTATAGGTGTGCACCACCATGCCAGCTCTCAATTATTGATTATTGTCTATTCCTTTGTTACTTCTGGCACTAGGTGGGCAATGCTCATTGCTAGGAGTGATGCAAACAGTCAGGACCGTTCCCTCACTCTGAGCTTGTAGATGGACTCCAGAGACCAGGACAGTGGGCTTGAGGCTCTGGATGCAGGCAGCTTGGGAGTTCAAACTGGAGCCATCAGGAGCTGATGAGGGACCTCAGGATGAGCATACTGAAGATGCTGTCAGTCATGCCCAAGCTTTGACATCGCATTATGATGCTGCAATCTATGAAGTTCATACTGGAGAGCTGCTCAAACCAGTTGCAAAAACAAACAAAAAACTAAGTTAGGCCGGGGATGGTGGTGGCGCGCGCGCCTTTAACCCCAGCACTGGGGAGGCAGAGGCAGGCAGAGTCTGAGGCCAGCCTGGTCTACAGACTGAGTTCCAAGACAGTCAGAACTTCATAGAGAAAACCTGTTCCAAAAAAAAACAATGTTTAAGTGAACTTTATGATTTTTGTTTTGGGCTGTGTGTGGTCCACAGGCCCTGTCCAGGATCTAGTCCCAGCATCAGTACCAGGAGGAACCATGATACACAGCCAACAAGCACCTCACTGTCTTCATGACTGCCCCTGAACTGACATTATCATGAGGTTCATAATCATTCCAGGAAGAACACATCTTATGTCTAGTTCTTCTCTCCACCACCTAAGAGGGAGCATTGATTACTCAGAGAGACCTCAGCGGTGTTTCCCGTGCCAGGGTCTGCGCGTTTAAAAATAAAGATTTATTTGTTTATTTATTGTATATGAGTACACTGTAGCTGTACAGATGGTTGTGAGCCTTCATGTGGTTGCTGGGAATTGAATTCTAGGACCTCTGCTCGCTCTGGTCAACCCACGAGCTCCAGTCAACCCTGCTCACTCTGGTTAACCTTGTTTGCTCAGTCCCTGCTTGCTCAGGCCCAAAGTTTTATTTATTATTTTGAATAAGTACACTGTAGCTGTCTTCTGACACATCAGAAGAGGGCATCAGATCTCATTACAGATGGTTGTGAGCCACCATGTGGTTGCTGGGATTTGAACTCAGGACCTCTGGAAGAGCAGTCAGTGCTTTTAACCTCTGAGCCGTCTCTCCAGCCCCGGGTCTGTGCCTTTTAACATTGGTATCACATAGGAACCACCTAGAATGCTACTGTAATGTTGGCAGGCTTGTCTCACATCGATCTCTTCCCACCTTGAAGGCCGACTGGTCTGTGATACTTTGGTTACTTGTCAGATCTTCGTTACATCATCTTGTGAAAGAGTCTCCGCCCATTCCCTTTAGACTTAGAGGCCAGATGGATGGGTGGCGCAAGCAGAAAGTTGAGGCAGGAATATATCTCATTCAAGAATAGCCTGGGTTTCATGGTGTGATACTGTCTCAAGAACTAGAAAAAGAAAGAGAGACACAAGACAGAGACAGACAGACAACACAGATAGAAAAGGAAAAGAAGCTGGATGTAGTGATTCATGCCTATAATCCTAGCACTCGCTGGAGCCAGAGAATTACCATAAGTTTGAGGGCAGCCTATGCTCCAGACTGAGACCCTGTCACAAAAAAACCCAAATAAAAAAGACAACAGCCCACCAACAGACAATAATTACAAAAGATAAGGCTTACTTGGTGAGAAATTGAGAAAACTTAGAAAGAAGCTGGGACTGAGAGCCCTTGCATGATTTGGTCATGGAAGCTTCCAGCACAAATGGGAGTCTTTTATTACCTTGTGTTTAGGTTTTTTGGTATCAACCCTTGCTTCTCTCTTTCTCATCCCCCACCCCTTCTGTTTTTTGATGAGGTCTCTGTGTAGCCCAGGCTAGCCAGAATTCAAGATCCTCCTGCCTCCTCCTCCAGGATGCTGGGATCACTGGCATGAGCCGCCACACCCTGCCATCTCTGTTTCTTCATGCTTTGGGGTGGGTCAGCCGCAAAGGACTTTTTCTTGTAACTGTGTTCTTGGGTTTGAGAAGGCAATTTACAAAAGGATTTCCTCTCCTTAGTTCTTTACATGTGCTGTCTTCTTTTGTCCCTCCCTGGAACCCAAGAATGGGGGACAACCTAGGAGGCAAGAGAAGTCAGTGGTGGCCTTTAGCTGAACAGCTCAGTCACAGAGATGCAGTCTCTGTATAGGTGTCTCTGCAGGTAACATCCAACTGAGACTCGTCTTCTAGAGTCTCCTCCCAAGATGGAGGCAGGGACCACGCATGGCTTTGACACCTTGTCCTCTGTGTTCTGTGTCTGGCTCTCTTTGGGCCTCTGCATGATGGAGGGGCAGAGGTAGGAGTTGATGGCTTCCGAGGGATTTGACACCCTTAAGGAGAAATGAGATTTTGCCTCCTATTCCTTGATACATACCTCCCCCCCAAAAAACCCCCAGACATCTAATGGTTAATATTCACAGCATATTTATCCAGAGATGGAAGAGCGTGGGGGGTGGGGTGAGGAGTGGTGGGCTGTGAGGGGTGGGGTGATGTTTGTCATTGGTGTTGTCCTGTTTGGGGGGGATGAAAGAGGCAGACGTAGCCCAACGGAACCTGCCTCACACACTTGCATTTTGGTCCATCTCAGATCCCATCCTGGTACTAATATCCAACTTCTGTTTTCAAATAAAGTGAGCTTGATTCTCCATACTTGCATCTCGATCTTTCTTTCTTTCTTCCTTTTTCTTTGTGTGTGTGTGTGTAGGTGTGTGTGAAACAAGGTCTCACTCTGTAGCCCTAGCCGACCTGGAATCCACAGGAACCTGCCTGCCTCTTCCTCCTGAGTGCTGGCTTTTTTTCATTCTTTTCCTAGTTAATTATCTATTACTAGTGTTTGTGTATGTGTGGCGGTGGGGCACTTGTACCATGGTACACATGTAGAGATCAGAGGACAACTTTGTAGAGCGGATTCTCACTTTCTGCCTTTACATGGCGTTAGTTTTTGGTCAACTTGATACAAGACAGAGTCATGTGGGAAGAGAGAACCTCAAATGAGAAATGTCTCCATCAGACTGACCTGTAGGCAAGTGGGGGGGCATTTTCTTGATGTGGGAGGGCCCAGCCTACTGTGGGTGGTACCACCCCTTGGCAGGTGGTCCTGGGTTTTATAAGAACGCAGGCTGAGCAATCCACAGGGAGCAGATCCTTTATGACTCTGCTCCAGTCCCTGCTTCCAGATTCCAGCCCTGACTTCCCTTAGTGATGGAGTGTGACCTGGAGCTTGTAAGGAAGAAGGAAAGAAAGAAAGAAAGAAAGAAAGAAAGAAAGAAAGAAGAAAGAAAGAAAGAAAGAAAGAAAGAAAGAAAGAAAGAAAGAAAGAAAATCCTCTCCAATCTGCTTTTGATCATGGTTTTATCACAGTAATTGAAAGCAAAATAGGACATGTGGACTCTGGGAATTGAACTCAGGTTGTCAGTGTGGAGAGGACTCCTGATGGCCTCTGCTAACTTCTTTGTTCTTCTTCCATGATCCTTTTATGACCAGGCTTCAGGTGAGAGCTCCAAATCAGCTGCCAGAGAAGTAGCCTGCAGGAACTTAGCCTGATGAAAGAGAGTCAGACACTCCCAAGAGCCTCACTGGGACCCTGCGCCCCACCCCTTCCCCAGCTCCTCCCATGCTAATCTAGACCTCTTTCATTAGAGAGCCCTGCCCAGTCCCCAAGCTTCAGGGGCTTCTCTTCTCCCTCTTCTTCCTCTCCTCTTACCCTCTGTCCCCTGGCCACAGACAGCATCCTCTGCATTTGAGGGCAAGGCAGCATGGGCACCAGAAACATTAAACTTGAATACATTAGGAGAAAGACCAAACCCACAAGTGTTTGATTAAAGCAAGCTTTATTTCAGAGATGCACCTGGGACTGACCTGCTAGCTCTCTCACCCTAAGTCTGGATTTTTTTAGAGAGAAGCCCCTAACTGGCTTTTTGAGATCTGTTTTATAGGAAAAGAGTAAAGTTAATAGAAAACCGCTGTGTGATTACGGGAGCATAATAATTGTTAGAAAAAACACAATGAAAGGTAAGAATAAAAGCAAGAGTGTATGCCATGTGGAAGGGAGTCACACCGTGTGGAGACGGTGGTCCTGAGTGTAGATCAAGGTATCTTGAAAGCATATTTTGTAAGGCAATGGGCCTTACATCACTGGGTCAGGAGTTCAGCAAGGCGAAGGGGGGAGGGGTCATACATCATGGGGTCACAAGTTCAGTGCAGATTGAAAAACAAGGTTTGCAGGATGCATTAGATTTAGGAAGCAGAGACTTCTTTTAAGGAATGGAGACTTAGTAACAATGTATAAAAACAATGTGTCTCCTTAACAACAATGTGGCTGCTTTCACATCCATATCCTTCCCTCCCCCCGCCCCCCCTTCCTTAAGGCTTTCAAATCTTTGACAAGAGAGCAAGCATGGTTTGATGTTGTTGGGTGAACAGGATTCTGGCATTGCATATCTGGCAGATGCTAAGGCTAGTGATACATTGAAAATCACAGAGTACTCAGGAGGCAGAGAGAGGCAGGTAGATCTCTGTGAGTTCTAGGACATCCAGGGCTACACAGAGAAACCCTGTTGATAGGCAGGCAGGCAGGCAGGCAGGCAGGCAGGCAGGCAGGCAGGCAGGCAGACAGACAGACAGACAGACAGACAGACAGACAGACAGACAGACAGAAATAGAAAAACACAGGGCCTAAATATTATGATTAATAAGAAAACTATCAGGGAGCTGAGGAAGGGAGAGAGTCATCTCAGCCAGAATGGACATTTGACCTGTGCCTGAGATTTCATTTATTTCCTATGTAAATCATTGATTTGGTTATCAATGGTGTGGGAGAAATCTGATACATTAACACACACTGCAGGGAACTGTTGACTTACAAGAATATGTTTAAGCAATCGAAAGTCTATGGTAGCTCTATTTTGTAAAACCGTTGCTCTTCTTTCTCCCCTCTCTGGATTAAAATAGCTTTGCTGTTGTATTGGCAGCTTTAGCTATTAAGCAGCCTATATTAGAAATCTCTTTTTGCAGCCCCCAAAGGAATCCAGGGACAGGTAATGTTATGACCGGTGGGCAATTGCGACAGCAGACCACAAGAGGGCAAACAGTTCCACGTGGAGTTTATTGAGGAGGGAGGGGGCAAAGGTGGCAGTGGAAAGAAAGAGGGAGAGAGAGGGAGGGAGGGAGAGAGAGAGAGAGAGAGAGAGAGAGAGAGAGAGAGAGAGAGAGAGGAGAGAGAGGGAGAGAGGGAGGCACTACTCTCATATATACAGATGATGACTGGTGACGTGGATGCAGGTAAAGATGAACCCAGTGGACTCTGGGAACATGGTGACTACTGCCTTGGCAACAGGCATATAGGTCTCGCTGTCACCTATGTGATGTCACAGGTGTCACAGGTCTTACCAACAGGTAATACAAAGGTCGCTGTGAATGCTACCAAGGCGGGGTCTAGGAGATGTAGGGAGTCATCATGGTGTTCAGGGGAGACCTTGAAATCCTATTAAGAGACTCTAGTGTATATTAAATAAAATAGGTGTGATGCATCCTACTCCGCATATGCACTTATACCCTGGGGAGGGCAGAGTGAGTGTTATTCCCACAGAAATGGGTTGAGGGGGCAGGTGGAGGAGGGGATATGAAAACAAACAGCAGCTACATTGTTGTTAAAGAGACACATTATTATACATTGTTACTAAGTCTCCATTTCCTAAACCACCTCAGGGGTAATCGTTTGTTTGTTTGTTTGTTTTTTGTTTCCTTTAGGAGCGCAGGATTGGAAGAAGTGTTGCAGTGGGGAGGTGACATCACAATCAAAACGCCGGCAATGAAGGAAAGGGGCATTATTTACCAGAATATTGGCTATGGATCAGAAATGTTTATGAGGGCACATTCTATTGAGTCCCATGTTAAGTTGGTATGATGTTTATATGTGATCCCTGTTCTGTATAAGTTTTTTCAGAGCCCAGGAATTGAAGAATCCCCTCTGACACAAAAGGACCATGTCTGTCTGTTGTTTTGACGCTAGGTGGAGCCAAAGATTGGTATCAAATCCATTAGCTACAGACAGTGGCATTTTAGGTTATGTTAATTTCAATGGAAACACCTAAGGAATCCTGTTTTCCCCTTACCATTTTAATACATTTGTAATTTCCATTGTCAGAATTTGTTAAAGAATATTTAATTACGCTGAAGTCCACATTGTTACTTTGGGACTGGTCAGTCAAATTAATTTAATTAATTTGAGATTAATTTATCTCAACTGCCCTATTCATTTGGGTAGAAACAATTCATTTTCCTTCAGCCAAATAATGGGACCTGGTGGGTGGGAACAGTCTCTGGCCTTACAAAGTAATATTAAAGTATTTCCTATGACAGATGTACCATCTATTCCCCGCCACCTTAAAAGAGAGTCAGGATCAGATCTTAAGGCAAATTGGAGTATAATTGTTAATTAGAGAGCAATCACAGTAAACAATCTTAAATCCTAGAAATCTTAACTTTTAGGGGGCCATGCTCAGTCGCAGTCCATCCCTTCTTCTTCACATTCTCCTTCTCGTCTTCTTGGTCCTCTGGTGCCTTCTTAAGGTGAGAGTGATGAATTCAGGCAGGAAAACTGGCAACTTTGAGAGCAGTGGGAGTCTGGAGAATTATAATGTAAGGTTCTTGCCACCTGGTTCAAGCCCATCAAAGTTTTTTGTTTTTTGTTTCTTGTTTGTTGTTTTAGAATTATGTATTCATTTTATGTATATGAATGAGTACATCGTAGCTGTCTTCAGGCACACCAGAAGAGGGCATCAGATCCCATTACAGATGGTTGTGAACCACTGGTTGCTGGGAATTGAACTCAGGACCTTTGAGAGAGGAGTCTGGGCTCTTAACCACTGAGCCATCTCTCTAGTCCCAAGCCCATCAAATCTGAAGCGGGATCAACACAGCATCTTTGGGCTGGAACAAATAATGGGGTGCAGGGGAGCCAGTACTCAACAGGCTGACTGTCTGGGAAATCTTAGCCAAAGTTAGTTGCAATCCTTACAAGGACTCAGAGATTAAAACGCGACAATCTGATAACAGTCCAGCCTGCACCTGAGGGACCATGGGGATTGGTCTTCCATAGACTATTTCATATGGAGCAAACCTTTTCTGAACAAGGAGCTCAGTCGATCCTGAGAAGGACATAAGGCAAGAGATCAGTCCAATTACCACCAATTTCATAGAGTTATATGTAGTTAAAATCTCCTTTGAAGTTCTATTCATCTTTTCTACCTTCCCTGAATTCTGAGGTGACAAAATGTCAGTTCTACATTAAGAGTCTCAGAGAGTAATTGAGACAACCTGGCCGTGAAGGCCAGGCCATTGTCAGACCTCAAAGGCAGAGGGAGGCCAAATCTGGGGATAATCTCTCTTACCAATTTCTTTGTTACTACCTGGGCAGTTTCTGTCCAGGACAGAAAAGCCTCTACCCGGCCGGTGATGGTATTAACAAGGACCAGCAGATACTTGTATCCATATAGTCCTAGTTTGACTTCTATGAAATCTAATTCCAAAATTTACCAGGTACTATACCTTGACTCCGTTGTCCTGGGGGAAGAATATCCTCTTTTGTGTTTACCCAAGGGCAGGGCAGGCAATGAGCGGTCTGAAGTACTTTGAAGTATTTCTTTCAGTCTGACAAGATCCACCATCCACACAGTTTTCCTTGGACTCCCAAGTCAGAATATGGCTTGACTTCTCCCTGATCATACTCGGAGCATCTCCACTGAAGCTCTATGGCTTGACTTCTCCCTGATCATACTCGGAGCATCTCCACTGAAGCTGAGTGGTGCTCAGGAACAGCCCATAGCTGTAGGATGTTTTGGGGAGTGGGTTCCCAAGTACAGCCTTTGGGCGACCTGTCTGTATAGTTGTTACTTTGAGTTTGGGGCTTTTGTCTTGTTGGTGTCCTGGCCAGTTCAACTGGCAGCCAGATGGCCTGCACCAACGGAATGATTTCATGTTTATTATTAATAGTCTTTCATTCTGAAGCGAGTGAATCCTTCTGTCTAGAAATCTGTCAGTGAACATAAGCCGTAGCAAAGGCATACCGGCTGTCAGTGTGCATGATCACCCTTTTCTCTTTAGCTTGTCTTAAGGCTTCTGTGAGAGCAATTATTTCTGCTCTTTGGGCAAATGTGCCTCTAGACAGGGCTTGTGTTCAGGTGACTTTCTTTTGACCTGTGACCACCACCGCCCCGGATACTTGGACCCCGAATACCTGGTCCCTTTCCAGATGAAGTTCCTGCCATCTGTATAGAGATCCGCATGTCTGGTGGTGAGAGGGAGAGGGATGTCGGTTCGGTCAGATTGTGCACCTTGGCTGATGTCCAGCGTTTCCAGGCAGCCATGGTCTGGGTCATTGTTTGGTAGCCAGCTAGCTGGGTTAATGCCCAAGGATTTATCAAAGGTCAGTAGCAGAAGGGCCTAATACTGAGTTAGCTGCAAATTTGACATCCACCAGCTGATAGCCGTCCCTCAGCAAGGTTTCCACAGCTGTTATAGTCAGAGTCTATTCTAGTGTGAGGTTGTCAGCACCCTTTACAAGGCCTGCAGTGGCTGTGGTAGCTCTCAAACAGGGCTACAGTGTCCAGTCTCTTTGAGATATAGGCCATTGGTTTCTTCGAAGGATGCAGAGTCTGTGTCAGGATCCCCATGGCAATCCCCTTTCTTTCATGGACATAGAGATGAAGGGGCTTGGAGACATCAAGGAGACTCAAGGTAGGGGCCTCTTTTAAGTTCTCTCTCTCTCTCTCTCTCTCAGATTTATTTATTTTATTTATATGGGTACACTGTAGCTGTCTTCACACAAACCAGAAGAGGGCATCGGATCCCGAGGTTGTGAGCTACCATGTGGTGCTGGGAATTGAACTCAGGACCTCTGGAAGAGAAGTCAGTGCTCTTAACCTCTGAGCCATCTCTCCAGCTCCTCTTTTAAGTTCTTCAAGGCCTGTTCATGTTCCTCAATCCGTTTTAAAGGGTGCTACCCCAGCTGCTGCAGAGTACCAGGGTTTGGCAATCTCAGCAAACCCAGGTGTCCAGAGGAGGTAATATCCAACAGCTCCTACAAATTCCCTGACTTGCTTTTTGGTGGTTGAATCTGGGATTTACATCATAGCTGCTATGCAGGCTTGGGACAGCAATCTTTTTCCTCCCTTTAATTCATACCCCAAGCAGATAACCTGAAGTTAGCAAACTTATGCTTTTTTGGAAACCCTGTAGCCTAATTGGGCCAGAGTCTCCAAAAAGCCTGGGTGGCTCTTAAACAGTCGTCCACATCTGTTGCTGCTAACAGAATACCATCCACATATTGGAGCAAGGTTACCTCAGGATACTTACTATGGAAGAAGCTTACGTCCTGACTGAGTGCCTCTTTGAAGATGGTAGACTCCTTGAATCCTTGAGGCAATCTGGTTCATGATAGTTGTACTGACATTTCTAATTCAGGGTCAGTCCATTCAAACGTGAAAATGGCTTGACTTAACTTTGACAGGGGGTTGGAGAAGGGTGCATCCACAAAGATCCAGAAACCTAAAGATCCAGAAACCTGATGCTCTGGCTGTAATAGACTGAGCAGAGTGTATGGGTTCAGAATGGTTGGGTGAATGGCCTCCACCCATCTGTCCACTTCCTTGTCATTTCCTCCCCACCATGTCTCTCTCTCTCTCTCTCTGCTTCACCTCCCTGATCCTCTCCTGTCCTACCTCACTGTATCTCTGCCTCTCTCCTCTAGCCGCCAGCTCCCATTCCTCAAATGCCACACTCCTTTCTCATAAAGAAGCTATCACATAGTAGGAGAGCTTCCACGGCTACTCGCTCTAAGTCAATCAGCAGGCAGACTACTATATTCCTAGTGTTGCCTTTTGGCCAGACTGAGGGCTTCATGACCTCCCCCAGGGTAGCCTGCCTTTCCGTTTTGGGCAGTCGAGGAAGCAACAAATATTTACATATCCTACCTGCCTGGAGCTGCTGGCGGCACAGCAATTAACCGTTGCCAATACAGGCCACACCTTCATAGCCAGTTAATACAGTAATGTGCGGGTAGGTTACCCCAACACCTGGCTTCTGAGCCGTTAGGTTCTGCTTGACTCAAATGGGCATAGCCCCATAGGTAACCTGCACTATGACAGGTGACGTGTTTTGCCAAGCTGGGAGGATTGTCCTCTGCCCATACCATGGGGACTTCTTGGATTAACAAAGCTTTCCCTTCTGGATGATGAGTGTGACTTTGGAGAAGCAGATATTCCCCACTTGGTGGGCAGGTAATAGACAAGACTTTTGCAGGAGCTCCTAACTGTAACTTGAGGGTGTCCCCTGAGAATGAAATTGTAGCCTGAAGTTTGCTCCAAAGATCTCACTCACCCCAATGATGAGAAGGGGCATTTAGGGGTGACATTAAAGGAGTGGGTTACAGTCCCTTGACCCAAGTCTGACCAGTGATATATTTGTAGTGTTTTACATTCCCTGATGTCCCTTGTGTCTTCATTGTCTCGTGAGAGGTCCCAGGGGCTCCTGCAGGTCTAAGTGGCCCCAATGTCAACCAGGAAGTCTACGTGTTGGTCCCTGATATTAACAGTTACCTTAGGTTTCCAGGGGCCCAGTTCGAAGGAGCCTCTGCCCTTCTAGTTTTCCACAGTCAGGGCTGTTTAGATGGGGGGGGGTACCTAACTCTGAGGTGGGCCTCAATCTTGCATTTATTTCTGCCGCGACATTCACTCTCCCTTTGCCCCACTCCTTTACAGTAGGCACATTGATGATTTGTAGTGGCTTTTTCTTGTCGAGAATGGCTAAATCATATAGTGTGGCCAAGGTGGCCTCCCCCACCATTTTGGCCATTTGGTCTTCGTGGTAGTTTAAATGTAATTGGCCTCAATAGGCCCAAAGGGAGTGGCACTATTAGGAGGTGTGGCCTTGCTGGAGGAAGTGTGTCATTGTGGGGAGTGGGTGTTGAAGTCTCATGTGTTCAAAGCCCAGAGTGGCTCACAGTCCCCTTCTGCTGCCTGTGGGTCAAGATGTAGAGCTCTCAGCTCCTTTTCCAGCATCGTGTCTGCCTGCACGCCGCCATGCTTCCTGCTATGAAGATACTGGACTGAACCTCTGAAACTGTAAACCAGCCCCAATTAAATGTTTCCTTTATAAGAGCTGCAGTGGTCATGATTATTGTGAAATATAATGCAATGAGGGGGTACCCGGCAGGCCTGTACCAAGTTATACCTCTGAGTAATTACACCATGCAACAGATACGGTATAAAGGGAGTTTGCTGGCAGAAGGGAGAGGAGTGAGGGCTTGGAGAAGGGGTAGAGGCAGACAAGTAGACATGTAGATGGACAGACAGACAGGAGCAGAGCCAGGAGGACAGAGAAGGGTGAGATGGGGCAGAGAAGGACAGAAAGGGAGAAAAAGAGACCAGCCAGGGGAGAGAGAGAGAGAGAGAGAGAGAGAGAGAGAGAGAGAGAGAGAGAGCGAGCTGGAATGGCAGGCAAACCTTTTATACCCAGCCCACAGTCCACACCTGGAGTACCTGGTGGTGGTGGCCAGTGATGACTTAAGCAATTACTAGTTCCCTGAGGGCATCCTAGCCCATAAGCTAACATTCCTCCCTTTTTGTTAAATTAAAAATGAGGAGCTAGGAAGGGGTGAGGGTGGGGCAGGAGTGTGGGTGTTGTGCCCTTTAGACTGCTTCCTGCTTCTTGGACTTGTGTGACTATGAACCGTGTCTCTTCACAGCAATAGGAACTCTTACCTAAGACAGTCTTCTTTACTGCCTCAGTGGTCAAATACCTTTTGGGCTATTTCTAACAGCTCCGATCTAGTCTTGCAAATTTTTCTATCTTTTGAATTCTCCTACATATATCAGGGGCTGACTGGGTGACAAAGGCCAAGTTAATCGCCTTGAGATTTGCTGTGTCCTCTCCACCTATAGGAGTATATAGCGGATAAGCTCCCAGGAGGCGCTCTATGAGAGCTGAAGGCAATTCTGGGCCCTGCTGTAGCTGCCTTAGACAGGTTAGTCACCCTACTCCTTTCATCCTCTTCCCAGAGCCTGGAGGTATCATGGTGTGACCCCTACTTCCCTTGGTGAATTTGTTAGGCACTGAGGCTCTTCCAGGGAGTGCCTCAGCCTCTGTGAGAATCTGCTCTCTCTCCTCTGGGGAGAATCTGCAGAGTGTCACCCCAAATGGGGAACGTTATTGAAAAAGAATTAGAGAAATCAGGGAGTCAGAGTGGTCGCAGACACGAAAAGTGGGGTTCTGGTTTTTCCAGTTGTAGAGGTCTGTAATGGGATCTGATGCATCTGAACACAGAGGCAGTGTACTCATACACATAAAATAAATAAATCTTTAAAAAAAAAAGAAAGAAAATACAACAAAAGGTAAAAATAAAAGTGAAAATATATATCCTGTGAAAAGAGGAGTTATACATGGGGCAGATGGTCACAAGTATAGATCAAGGTATCTTCAAGATATTTTTCTTTTGCTTTTAAAAATATTTATTTTTAATTTTTTAAAAAATTTACTTATTTATTTTATGTGAGTACCTGTAGCTCTCTTCAGATATACCATAAGAGAGCATTGGATCCCATTACAGATGGTTGTGAGCTGCCAAGCAGTTGCTGGGAATTGAACCCAGGACCTCTGGAAGAGCAGCCAGTGCTCTCAACCGCTGAGTCATCTCTCCAGCCCCCTATTTTCACTTTTTTAATGATGGAAACAAAAAATACACCTAAAAGCAAAGCTTCTAGAAAAAAACATGTGCTCTTCCCTGCCTTGAATCATTCCTCAAACTTGATTTTGGCCTCCTGCCTGGCCTCACATTTAGAGCTGAGTCTCTAAAGACATCCTTGTTGACTACAGTTTTGTCCAAGGGGAAATCAACAGAGTATCTTGTGGGCAGGAGGGGATTGAATTATACACTTTCATCTTTGATCTCTTGGTGATTTTCTTCTTGCCCAGGGCAGCGGTCATTCTTTGGGATGGTGGTCAGTTTCAGCCACCAGGGCATTGCTGTAAGGTTCGAGGTGCTATCTTCAATGCTCTACACGATGATAGCTTTGCATTCAGAGTAGTGTCCAGCCAGGACCAGCGCCCCTTCCCCAGTCTTCATGAACTTGCCCATTTCAACTAGAGCAGCTGGACTGTTTTCCCCCCAAATGTTGTAAGGGTGTTTTACCTGCATGTGTATCTGTGCATAGCATGCTAGGTTACAGAGAAGGCAAGAAAAAGGGCTTCAGATCTCCTGGGACTGGAGTAACAGACAGTTGTGAGCTACCGTGTGGATGCTGGGAATCAAACCTGGGTTCTCTAAAGGAGAAGCCAGTGTGCTGAACTGCTGAGTCATCTCTCCAGTCCCTGAAAACATATTTTGTAAGACAAAGGGCAATCATACATCATGTGGTCATAAGTTCAGCAGGGCAAAGGGTGACCGTACATCCTGGGGTCTTGAGTTCAGTGCGGATGGAAGGCAAGTTTGCAGGGTGCAGTAGGTTTAGGAAACAAGCTTATTCTTGCAAGGTATGGAGACTTAGTAACAATGTGACTCTTGTTCTGGTTTGCCCGAAAGCAGGGTGGGACTTGGGGGGGGGGGACACAATTCTACTCCCTCAGCCCCATCCTATCTCCTGGAGTTCTTGCCAGTCCTGCTGGTTATTAAGTACTCTGGGAAAGACTCCCTCCTTGACCCAGATCTACCTCTCCACCACTCATGACTCAGCCTTAGGGGCCTGGGAAATGGGCATCCAGGCAGATGTCAAGAGTCCTCAGTGCAGACTGTAGGAGGGCCAGCAGCCACCCAGGGTGGGGTGGGGCTGTTTCCTTGGCTTCACTCTGCACACCCTGACCAAGGAGATGCCACAGGGGCCTGTTAGCTCTTTCTGGAGGCAGTCATTTCCCACCAAGGTTGAGAAAGATGACTCTGAAGGTGCATGTGAATCAGTGCACGTTTGCACAGCAGGCGTGAGTCTGTGTGCCGGTTCACGAACACATGTGTGTCCAGTAATTTCTTTTGTGTGCCCTGAGGAAGATGTCTGTGTGGTGAGTCTGAGCCTGTTTCTCTTTTGTAAAATTGAGTAAATAACTATTGCGAGGAAGCCTCTGCTGTGGACGCAGTGACACAGCAGCTGCCCATGGTACCTGCGGTACATTCTGTCGCTAACAATGACGTCATAGGCCCCTTTGGGATGGGTGAGCTCTAAGTTTGAAGCTCTCTGCCTCCATCCTCAGACTTCCATGGAAGAGCCCACTGTAAGGAGAGGACTGCAAACCCTGCTCAGAGAGGTGGGAAGGCGTGCAGACTCTTGCCTTAAGCCAACTTCACCGCCTTCTGAGGTCAACTGCCCCACCCTGTGGTCGGGGTCCCCACCTGACCTCCTCACCAGCACTAGGAACATAGCTTTTGCCAAGAGAAAAAGGAAGCTGGGTGCCCTTAATCCCAGCACTCAGGAGGGAGAGGCTGGTGGATCTCTGTGAGTTCCGGGCTGGTCTGATCTACAGAGTGAGTTCTACAGAGCGAGTTCCAGGATAGCCAGGGCTACACAGAGAAACTCTGTCCCAAAAAACTAGAGTCACACACACACACACACACACACAGAGAGAGAGAGAGACAGACAGACAGACAGACAGATGTGGGAAGAGACTCTAGGGCTTATTTCTTCTTTGTATAACATATATCAGGTTCTGTGGTCCCATTTTAAAGTAATTTGTGCTTGGGTCAGACACACTGGCATGTACTTGTTATTCCAACACACAAAGTGCTGAGAGGCAGTTCAAGCCAGCCTAGGCTGCATAGTGAGATTATATCTCAACACACATACACGCACACAGACACATAGACACACACACAAGGGCTGGTGTAGTGGTTCAGCTACCACACCTAAAACCTGATTTAATCCCTAGGACTCGCATGGTAGAGAGAATTGACTCTCACAAGTTGTCCTCTGACATCCACTCATCTACATGGTATGTCCCTGTCCCCACAACAAGTAAATAAATAAATAAAAATAAAATATAAGCTTAAGAGGATCTGGAGACATGGCTCAGTGCTTTAGAGTAATTGTTACTTTTTCAGAGGACCTAGGTTGAGTTCCCAGCACCCATGTGGTGGTTCATAACCATCCATAACTCCAGTTCTAGGGGATCTGACTACCTCTTCTGGCCTCCTCAGTCAGCAAACACACTTGTGGTGTACAAACATACATACATGGCAAAACAGTCATACACATAAAATTAATCTTAAAATTTTTAAATTGAAAAATGAAAACATATACATAGACTTTCTAAAAGATTTAAAGCTAGGCATAGTGGCACAGGCCTTTAATCTTGGCAACTGGGAGGCAGAGGCAGGCAGATGGATCTCTGTGAGTTCAAGGCCAGACTAGTTTACATAGTGAGTTCCAGAACAGCCAGAGCTATAAAGTGAAACCTTGTCTTACACACACACACACACACACACACACACACACACACACACACACATATACACATACACACGGCTTAGCAGTTAAGAGCTTTCGGCTGCTCTTTCAGAGAAGCTGGGTTCAATTCCCAGCACCCAGTGGCTCATGGCCACCTCTAAGTCCTGTTTCAGGAGATTTGATTCCCTCTTCTGACCTCCACAGGAACCAGGCACACATGTGGCAAACAGGCAGACATGTAATGCAAAACATTCATATATATATATATATATATATGCAATGTGCTCATTATAAAAATGAGAAACCTGAAACCTGATAAAATGGAAAATAAAGAGAGAGGTATATAAGTCACTCACTAGTCTGCCATGGACCACCCCAGTAAGGTATGGGGGTCCCTGGGATGAGGGTCCTCGAAGGCTAGGTGGGTAAGGATTCAGAGGTAACAAACAGTAACAAACACACAGGCAGTTTGAATCTGAATGTATTCTGCAGCTCTCAAGCAAGGGTTTTTATACATTAAAAAAAAACAAATATTACAACTCTTAGAAGATGTGTTCAGTGAAGCAATCACAGATATCATTTGGCATAGTAAAGCACAAAAATCAAGCAAACATTACAACTCTGAAAGGATGAATTCAGTGAATCACAAACAGAACAGGTAATATCATTCTTAATAGAAATCATCCAAGTGTTACAACTCTGAAAGGATGTATTCAATGGGGCAGTCATCCAAGGCTAGTGGCATATTTCCAAGAACAGGTTAATAAATCTTTATGGTCAATTATTGTTTAACATCTAATGCTTGATTTTTTTTTTTATAAATCTTCAACACATAAATTTAAACTATTTTAATTCTTTCAATTTGAGGCTTTCTTTATCATATACCAAAGCCCACCTCCAATGACACACATGTAGCCATATGAAATATTATTGTTGGGAAAGTTTTTATCTATCATAATACTATTATATAATTTTGTAAATGATTTATAAGGTAAAGTGTTGGTTTCCCCCAGAGAGAAGGTCATGTTAGTGACTCCTGTGGAAAGCAATGTTCCTTCCCCAGTAACAGTGCCTCTCTGTGAGAGGCTGCCCCTTTAAGACAGAGAAACGCAGAGAGAAGCTGCTCTGCAGATAGCCAGCAGCTTACAGCGGCTTCTGCCCTGGCCTTCGAACAGAGTTTTCTGAAAACATAGACATGGGTTCTGAGAATGTAAAAACAAAAGTTTCAAGCAGACAAAGTGACCAGGCTGAGGCTATGCTGACCAAGTCAGGACAAAATAAGACGTAACAGTTCTCTGAATCACCTCCCCTGCCCCTCCTGCTACTGGGTTCCGAGGAAGGCCACAAACCATCAACAATCTTATTGCAAAAATCCCTCTTGACCTGTAAATTTAAAAACATATGACTTATAGCATGTCGCCCCCATTGCAAGAAGGGTATAAAAGATATATGCTTTCTTTGTTCATGGTTGACTCTCCCTGCGAGGAGTTGCAACCCCACGTACGTGGAATAAACAAATAAACAAACAATTCATACTGTTACAGCAATCGTCTTGTCAAGCTGTGTTCTGAGGGGTTACACGCCTGAGTTGAGACCCTGTGGGGGTCTCCTGAGTTACAACACGCTATCTCAAGGGATGGTTTCTTACCCATTATTCTCGCTTAAGATCTTGGCCTAGGCTATCAGGAACATGTAAGGAAAAGAATATGGTGTTCTGGGCAAGAGTTCCACAACCAGTTCCAGGTGGCCTCCTTCTTTTGAAGTTTTTGCCTCAGTCTGTGGAACTTGTCACACAGATTCTACTGGGGTTGGTGTGGCACTAGTCCATTAACATTTGGGTATGTTTCCTTGTCAGATTCACCCAGGTGTCTCCAGGACACCCTAGAACCCTCCAGAATGGAGCATTAACTGCATCTTACCGCGGGACCATGATTCTTCATCACATGTTCCAAGGTTGCAGGGATCAAAAAACCCAAGAGGGTGCCACACCACACCTCTTTATATCACATAAAATTATAGACACTCGCAGACACAGTCCAGACTATGCACATACATTCCCCATACTTTGCGTATATTTTGTTCTCATGCAAAAATTCACTCTTGGCTCCAGAATTTGTTTTTGCTCCTTTAAACCTGCCCACGTGTGTCGATACTGTAGACGTGTATATGCACTCTGGAAACATCACTTCTCGTCAGGTGCATGTTGGTACACTTAAACAGTCCAACAGTTTGACTTGAAATTTAGGAGGAGCTGCCAGACGGTGCCTAACTTCACAGACACTGCTGCCACCTACAGGCCACATCATGCACTCGCGCCCCTTTTCAGCTTTTCCGTTCTGTCTGTCCACACATTTCAGCCCCTTTCCCAGACTGGTGGCCCAATCCCTGGAGCTGTAGGCTCCTAGTAAATATGTTAATTGAATGAACCAAGAACACTTTAGTTTTTCCCTGTTTTTTGGTGACAGGGTCTCAAGTGTCTCAGGCCATAATCTAGTTAATTTGATGTGTAGCTAAGACTAACCTTGAACTTCTGATCCTCCTGTATCCCAAATACTGGGATTACAGGCATGAACCACCAGCAAAACACTATTTTAAAATTGTCTATGTATGTATGTATGTATGTATGTATGTATGTATGTATCATCTATCTATCTATCTATCTATCTATCTATCTATCTATCTATCTATCTGTTATCTATCTATCTGTCATCTGTCTGTCTGTCATCTATTTATCTGTCAATCAAGCCTAAGGCACACACTCAGCAGGTGTTCTCTCAGTGAACTATCAGCCCTAAAAATACTTTAAAATGGAGTGTTCTGTTGGTTTTGTTTGCTTTTAAGCAGAACCTATATTGTTCGAGCTTACTAGGAACCTGGACTCAAAAGCTTCTCCCACCTCAGAGTCCTGCCTCCTGCCCAGTTTCTAAGTTAGGGTTGCTGGCAGGCTAATTTAGGTTGCACCTGAAGCGGGAATTCTCATAGTGGGAGGAAGGAGGCTAGAAGGAGAGATGTGGAGAGAGTAAGAGGTGATGATGGGGATGTGGTTATGAACACATCACAGGACACACACATGTGAAATGTCGTAATGGCTTCCACCTATGTTTGAACTTTCCTCTGTAGCATCTTATGCAGCCCAGGCTGGCCTCAAATTTTATGTAGCTGAGGGTAACCTAGACTTTCGGGTCTTCCTGCATCCACATCCAGTGTGTTGGGTCACAAGCAAGAGCCATCCATCACACCTGGCTAGTGATCAGACCCGTGGCTTGTGCTCCATGGGCACGAATTCTGCCTATTGAGCTACATTCCCATCCTACCTTATGTGTATGGTTGTGTCCTTTCTTTCTTTCTTTCTTTCTTTCTTTCTTTCTTTCTTTCTTTCTCTTTTTTTTCTTTTTCTTTCTTTCTTTTTTTCTGTTTTCTTTCTTTCTTTTTTGCCTGAGTGTATGCCTGCACACCATGTCTGGTGCCTTTGGAAGCATGAATGGGAACTGAGGCCAAGGCCTCTGGAGAGCAGTTGGTACTTTTAACTGCGGATCTTCCTCTCCAGCCCCTAAAGCTCATTTCTTTGTATCCTACTTTAAATGGAAAATATAAAGGCGGAAAACGTGGGGTTTTATTAACTGATTGATTGATTGGTTGATTGATCCACTTTAAATCCCGATATCAGCTCCCTCTCCTCCTAGTACCCTCTCATGCAGATCCTCTCCCCATTCCACCCTCTCCTACTCTTTTGAGAATGGGGAGTCCCTCTCTGGGTGTCTTCTCCCTCCCCTACTCCGTCTGCCTGCTTACCAAGTCACTGCTGGACTAGATGCGTCCTCTCCCACTGAGGCAGACAAGGCCATATTAGGGGAGCAGGGTCCACATTGCTGTTGGTTTTTGAGACAAGGTCTTATGTATCCCAGCTGGGCCTCCAGCTTGCTAAGTAGCTGAGGATGGCCCAGAAGTGCTGATCCTCCTGCCTCTATCTCCTTAATGAGACGATTGTGGGCATATACCACCATGCCTGGTTTTATTTGATGCTGGCGATCAATCATGGAGTTGAGTACGTTCTAGGGAAGCATTCTACCAAATGATCTACTTCCTGGCCCCAAACTGAGTGTTTGTAACAAATGGGGAGGTGGGAAGCGACTTGCCCAAAGTCACACAGTTGCTTCTGATACAATGGTGCTCTGAACAGAAAGAGGCCAGGCTGAGAACTTTTGCGGATACACGCGAGAAGAACAGCCAAGACCTTCTCTCCTAGAAGGTGAGGAGACACTCACAGGAATGTGAAAGCAACCAGGAAGGATGATTTCCCAACAGGCCCTCCTTCTCCTAGACTGCTTCCTCCAACTTATTCATTCAACCATGGGCATAGCTTATGATGCGCCGGACTGCTCGCGGACTAAAGGGAAGCTGCGACCGACGAAGCCACGCCTCTGTCCTCCAGCCAATGCTAGGGCTGCAGATGGGCCTCTTCCTTGGTGCCCTACTCTTAAGGGCTTTCGGGACCCCTTGGATTTCTCTTTGCCACCTGGCTTTACAGAGGGGGTGAAGGGTCCCGATGAAAGAGTAGGGCGAGATGGACTAGGGATGGGTAGCAACGGTTCAATCCCCACCATCCAGCAAGAAAACTGAACAAAGAGAACCTCAGAGCTGAAGTCCAGCAGACTGAATCCAGTCTTGGTCAAAACGTAATCTGTGAGCTTGGTCCAGTTTTCTTCTCTTGCCTCCCTTCACTTTTCTCATTAAAAAAATTTTTTTTAGAGCTGGAGAGATGGCTCAGCAGTTAAGAGCCCTGACTGCTCTTGCAGAGGTCCTGAGTTCAATTCCCAGGAACCACATGGTGGCTCACAACCATCTGTAATAGGATCTGATGCCCTCTTCTGGTGTGTCTGAAGACAGCAATAGTGTACTCACATATAAAATAAATAAATTCTTAGAAATTTTAAAAAATGTATTCATCTTATTTGTTTTTTTCTGAAACAAGAGTTTCTCTGTGTAGCCCTGGCTGTCCTGGAACTCACTCTGTAAACCAGGATAGCCTCTAACTCAGAGATCCTCCTCTCTCTACCTCCTGAGTGCTGGAATCAAAGGTGTGCACCACCACGGCCAGGCTTTTTAATTTTGTTTTTTTGTGCATCACATGTGTGCTTGGTCCTTAAGGACATCAGATCTCTGGGAACTGGAGTTACAGATGGCTTTGGACCACCACGAGAGTGCTGTGGAGTGAACCCCGAGTCTGATATGAGAGCAGCAGGTGCTCTCAATCACTAAGCCTTCTCTTCAGTTTACTTTTTTCAATTGTTAAAGCAAAGATCTGGGACAGGAGCCGTAGTCCCAGCTTCTATTTCTCTGCAGGGGCAGGAGGAGAAGAAAGGGGCAGGAGAGAAGAAAGGGGCAGGCAGAGGACGCAGACCCCTTCACTACTCATCCCTCCGCGCCTGCACACCTGTTGCTCCATTCAGAACAGTCTGCTTCCCTGCTTCCTGCTCAGGGCGTTGGTGGTTTGGAATTGGACAGGCAGGGCCAGTAAGATGTCTCAGTGGATCA
Source organism: Tokudaia tokunoshimensis (assembly GCA_036184795.1). Classification (NCBI taxonomy): domain Eukaryota; kingdom Metazoa; phylum Chordata; class Mammalia; order Rodentia; family Muridae; genus Tokudaia; species Tokudaia tokunoshimensis. The sequence goes on along the minus strand of BTHU01000005.1, from coordinate 115,346,925 downwards.
ACAGGCTGAGGTGGTGCACACCTTTAATCCCAGCTGAGGCAGGCAGAACTCTGAGTTCAAAGCCATCATGGTCTACAGAGTGAGTTCCTGGAACCCACATGGTGGGAGAAGAGAAGTGACTCTTGGAAGTTGTTGTCTGACCTCTACACCTACATCTACCCATCCATTCACTCTCGAAATATGCTCAGCACTTGGGAGGTGGAAGCAAGAAGACCAGGAGTTCAAGGCTAAAAAGTAAGTTTGAGGCCAACATGGGCTACATGAGACTTAAAAAACAAAACAACGGCAAACAAAAAATCCAAATACACACACACACACACACACACACACACACACACACACACTACAAACCCAATTAACTATCAGATCTCTTGAGACAGTTGGGGGGTCTAACACCTTTAGTTTCTTAGACAGGGTCTCCAAGTTTAACCCATACTGACTTCAAACTTGCAGTAATTCTCCTGCCCCACTCTACTGGACTTTAAATACATGTGTGTGTGTGTGTGTGTGTGTGTGTGTGTGTGTGTGTGTGTGTATGTGTGTGTGTGTGTGTTGATGTTTCTATCTGTGTGGATGGGTACACATGTATGTATGCGTACACAGGCCAGAGGACACCTCTACACAAAAAGTCCATGACTTGCACGTGGCCCCTCCACCACAATAAATAACTAGTACAACAACCAGAAAACCATGCCCATTTGTTCTGGTCACAGAGAGATGCCAACAGATGCCAGGACTGCAGTCTCCACCAACAGCTCTGTCATACCTGGGGAGACAAGTACTCCCAACCTGGAACGGAAAGGACCATTCTTCAGGACAGAGCAGAGGGCGGAGAAGAGCTGCCTGGTGTGAAAGACCAGCTTGGCATCCAGTTCTCCAAGGAAGGCAGGAGGGTGGGGGGAGGCAATTTTGGGGCAAAAGTTGCTCACTCTTAGTAAACTTTCTCCCTCTTTAACTCTTTGTTATTCTGTGGCCAAAAGCCACTGGCTTCTGGTAATTAACTCCTGCTGACAACAGCAGGGGGTTAAGAAAAGAATTTGAGCTCTTTTCTCTCTGTCTCTAGGGGTCCCTAGCTGGTCAGTCAAGAGGCTCAGAGTTCATTAACTCTTCATGAGCCAGAGAGAAAAGAAAAAGGAAGAAGAAAGTCAGATACACACACACACACACACACACACACACACACACACACACACGCGCACACACGCGCACACTTTGGCCAGGTCTGACAACCTATTTCATCAATTCTACAAGTGTTCATGCATGCATGCATGCATACATACATACATACGTATACACACATATACATACACACATATGTATGTACATACATATAGACGGACAGACATAGACATATATACATTTGATGGATGGAGTAGAGCCCCAAATATCACATTTATTTTTTCTCTCTGGCAATTTGTACCTTCTTAGACAAAAGTTCCTCACAGATAAAATGTTACACAAATGGGGAGTTACAAAAGGATGTCAATAGTTCAAAGCAGTGTTTCATTCCATAAGCTCATTATAAGTTCAAAGCAGCAGTTTCCCATGGCCTTGCTTTATCATGGTGCACACCTGTGGCTTCATTCTTGGCCCTGACCTAGGATGAATATTTTCCGCAAGCCTATTTCTCTTCTTGGTGCAATTTATGAAAGCTCGTTGTATTCCTTATTACACAGTCTTTATTTATGAAGGGGGGGGCACATTCTATTCTTGATTCTTTATTACATCTTTCTGGCAAAACAATTAAGACTTAAACTTTCTTCTTACAATTATTTTAATCAAATCAGGAATGCTATAATTAATTCATCTAGCATTAATTCATGTTCTTCACGTTGATCTGCAAGAAGTTTGCCCAATAGTGGTGGGCTGATGCCCAGGAATCATTAGGCTGTGTAATAGTGACAGGAAAGGTGTATCAGCAGTGAGAAGCAACCCTTGGATGAAGTCTCTTGGCACCTTGTCTCTCAGAGCTCACCCACTGCAGCCATGCAAAACAGTGGGCTATCTCCAGAAAATTTATTGCTTGCCATTCCTTTCCGAGATGGCTTCTGACACCTGCCTACTGTAGCTCTTCCTGCCTGGCACCCGCCGGCCTGGCTCTAAGTATAAGCCCCAGGTTTGGGTCTGGGGGAAGCCCTGCCTGGGGGCGTGGCTGTGAAACCCAGATCTACTTCCTGCTCTAGCTTCTGAATCTCTTCAATACTTGACCTACAGGTCCAGGGTGGCCTCACATTGTCATGGGTTCCAGCAAGGAGCTTGGTTTCAGGTTGATGAGATCTGCTGTCAGTGTTTCCATGTGTTCCCAGCACGTATATCGGGCATCTTTTTATTTTCACCCCCAGCCCTGCTTGCTCTGGCCATATTTATTTCATATATGTAAGTACACTGTAGTTGTCTTCAGACATTCCAGAAGAGGGAGTCAGATCCCATTACAGATGGTTGTGAGCCACTATGTGGTCGCTGGGAATTGAACTCAGGACCTCTGGAAAAGTAGCCGATGCTCTCAACTGCTGAGCCTTCTCTCCAGTCTTATGTCTAGCATTTTAAAACCGCTATAACTCCAGCTCTAGAGGAATCAAGTGCCTCTGTCTTCTACATGTATACACATACATACAAAGTTCCGGTGTTGTCCCTCTGGAGCCATTCACCTTGCTTTTTTTTTTTTAACTATTTTAAAATGTATTACATTAGTACTTGTGCTGTGATACACATGTGGAAGTCAGGGGACAACTTCTTGAGACTGGCTTTCTCCTTCCCTCTTTGAGTACCAGAGACTGAACTCAGGCCGGCATGCTTGCATGAACCACTGCTCTAGCTTTTTGGGTTTTTGTTTTTTTGTTTTTGCCTTTTGTTTTATTTTGTTTTGTCTGTGTTTTTTGAGACAGGGGTCTTCCGCTGGGACCAAGGGCTGGCTGGTTAGGTCAGACTGGCCAAGGAGCTCCAGGGATCTGTCAGTCTCTGCTTTCCAGTTCTGGATATCCACACTTATGCAAACCTCCTTCCTTATGTAGGAACGGGGAATAAAACTTGGCCACCAGGTGGTAGTGGTCCACACCTTTAATCCCAGCACTTAGGAGGCAGAGGCAGGCAGACCTCTGAGTTCAAGGCCAGCCGGGTCTACAGAGAGAGTTCCAGGATAGCCGGGGCTGCACAGAGAAACCCTGTCTCCAAGCAGCAGCAGCAGCAGCCCTTGGGCTGTGTGCCTCAGCAGTTAGAGCTCTGGCTGCTCTCGCAGAGGACCCAGGGTTGATTCCCAGCATCCACAGCATGCTTGCTTCTGGATTTTGCTGGCACCTGACATACAAACACACACATAAGTAAAAATAATAAAAATAACTATTTTTAAATGGCTTAGTGTTTAGTATTTTATTATAGACTTCTTGTGGAAGATATTAGTGTCTCTCTCAAAGCTATAAAATTCCTTAATAGTAACAATAACATCCATAACTGATTGGTTTTCATGTACTCTGAGCTATGTATGTTACAGGCTTATATTTATCTTTTATAACCCTTATAATTTTAGAGGCACTCCTTTTTTTTTAAAAAAAAAAGAGTTATTTATTTTATAACGAATGAGTGTTTTGCTTGCATGTATGCATGGTGCTCTGGGAATTCAGGAGAGGGAGTTAGATTTCCTGCAGCTGTAGTTACAGATGACTGCGAGTCACCATTAGTTACCAGGAACTGAACACAGGTCTGCTGCAAGAGGAAGAAATGCTCTTAACCACTGAGCCGACTCTCCAGCCCAATAAAAATAAATGTTAACAAAACCCCTCAGGTCCTAAACTTGCAAGACAAGCTTCCTATAGACTGTGCCATCTCTTAGCACACCCACCCCCAGGACAGAATCTTACTACGTAGCTTAGGCTGGCCTCAAGGTCTTTCTGCCTCAGTGTTCTGGGTGCAAAGAAATATAGGTCCATGCCCCACTGGGTCCAGTTGCACTCTTTCTTAGGGGGAGGAAGTGCAAGGCTTCAGAGTGTAGTTTAAACTGGTGTTAACTTCATGACAGTCCTCCTGCCTCCGCATCCACAGGTGCTCAGATCACAGACCTGAGACACTATGCTTGGCTGATTTTTTTTCTCCTTTGTCCTTGTTTGAGACAGAGGCTCACTGTAGTCCGGTCTGGCCTGGAACTCACTGAGCAGACCAGCCTGGCTTTGAATTTGCCTCCTGAGTTCTGGGATTACTCTGCACCTGACCGCATTGTTCTCTTAAATAGGTCCCTAAGCAAGCTGCCTACCCTACAATCTGGACTTTGTCTAACTGGCCATTCCCCCCAGTCCAGCTCGTCCTGCCTCTTCCTGTCTCTCTAGTGTTGTGATGCTGAACAAAGCCCAAACTTAAAGCCTCTTCCTTGCCTACCATGCATGTGGTGTCACTGAGCTAAAGACACTAAGGGCACTTAGGGAGAGCTAAGGAACAGGATAGTGACCTTTATTTGGTGACTCTTAGTGAGTTGTGTGACCTGGCTATGCAATCCAGGACAGTCTTGCCCGAAGACCCCCTTCCCATAACCCCTACCGATAACCTACAGGGATGAGATGCTGGCTGGTCGCTAATCTCTGGCAGCCTAGACACTCAACTCAGTGCCTCGGCCCCCTCAGTTCTATAACACTAGGTGGCGCCAAACACCGTCTTTCCTTCTTAATGGATTTTGAAGGGTGATAATCTCAGCTCTTTCTCAAACAAATCTTTCCTGCTCCCCAGCAAATTAAGGTGCTCAGGCTGCTTAGGGACTGTGTTCGTGAACATGTCACTGAGCTCCATTTTATTCATCTATAAAGCAAGGAAGTAAGGAGACGAGGCGCTAGGTATCTCCCAACACCCGGGACTCTTCCTCCGGCAGAGATTCTCCCAGCCAGATTGGCAGCAGCCCCAATACTGCAACAAAACCAGAGGACCTCTTGAGCAGTGGGGCTTTTCAGAACTCTTCAGCGTTTGTTGGTAGGGTTACAGATACACTAAACACAATTTGTCCGGGGACATCCCCCCACTCTCCCACCCAGTCCCAACCCCAATCTCACCCTGGAGCAAAGGACACTTACATTTTTCTCTATTTACGTCAACTCCCACCTGCTCAGTCTGGAGATTTGTCCCATGTCCCCAATGTGTCCTTCTGAGATAATTGACCCCTTACCCACCACCAAGTCTCCTTCCCCTAATGGCTGACTGCCATACCCCATATACTGTGCATGGGTCCCCCCCCCACCCCGACATCCCCAAATCGGTCTTTCTGTGCCTGGACCTGGCATCCGAGAGCTTCAATACATTGGTCTCACGGCTCCCTCTGTTTTAAAGCTGTGCCAGCCCATATGTTTTGCTCCCGGAATACGTATTTTTACTATTTTCCTATCTTTGAGTCGTTACCCAGGCTGCTCCTCCATGTGGAATGTACTTTTCCATCCCAATGTCGTAAATTCATCCTACAAAATCTAGCTGGAAGATTACCTCCTCCAGAAAACATTCTTCATGCTGCCGATGGATCCACATTGCCTTCCCAGCTCCGAGTACACATTAGTTCACATTAGTCCTCAAAGGAGCTGTGAATCACAGCAGGGGTGTGCTCCGCCCCCCACCCCCCCACCCCGTACACAGTAATGTACAAATGCTTTTTCTTCCAGCGGCTCCGGTGGGAAAGAGAGACAAGGTGTGAGAGCCATTACATCAGAAGAAACAGGCTAAGATTCCCGAGAAAGGCAGAGGCAGGATTCAAACTGCAGCTGATTAGAGATGCCAGGCTGCCTCAGGCCTGTGGTTCCTCTTTCCCATCATGCCTTTGGCCTGGTTGAGTTCCTCTTTCCACCACTGGACTTAGCAAGGTATTGGTCAATATTTCTGATTGTTGAACTTCTGGGTTTTAGTATGTTTTGGAGACAGGGTTTTACGAAGGCTTCTCTGCCTCATCTTGAATTCAATGTGTAGCCAATGATGACCTTGAACTCCTGATCCTTCTGCCTCCACCTCCCAAGTGCTAGGATTGTAGGTGTACACCACACATCTGGCAGGTTTCTAATATAAAAATGTTCCCCCCCACACACCCCTGCGTGTAGGTCAGAGATCAACTTGTGGGGGTTGGTCCTCTCCACCATGTAGGGCCTGGGGCTCTAGCTCAGGCTTGCCAGCCAGACCCTTTACCTAATAAGCCATCTTGCCAGCCCACATGACAGGTTGTAAATTTCGTTTATTTATTTAGGTTGGGTTTTTTTTTAATTTGTTTGTTTTGAGACAGGGTAACAGAGGCTATGAAGTTCTCTTAAGCAAGTCTCTTGCCTCAGGCTTCTGAGCTATTACGACTAAAGATTCAGGGCCCTGAGAATTTATCAGGCTCTGAGGGATTAAGTCTTTGTTTGCTTTGTTTTTGAGACAGGATTTCATGTGCCTCAGGCTGGCCTTGGACAAATTTTCCTGCCTCAACCTCCCGAGTGCTCACATTGTGGATATGTTATCATGCCTTTATTTATTTATTTATTTTTGAGGGGAAGGGTATTAATTGCCAATAAAGTCCTAAATGAAGTTCAGTTGAAGAAACAGATGTTCCCACATATGTACACCCACATGTCACAGTCCCCCCCCCCCCATCTATTCCCTGGGTACTTTATCTCTCAGCTCACGCCCACTTGAAGCTGAGGACAGCACCCGGGCTCTGACAGGATAAGGAGGCTCAAACATTTCTCAGAAGGGGAGGGCAGCTGACACAAACAGGTCCCTTCCCCCCCCCCCCCCCAGCTTATCAGTTGCCCACAGGCCCCAACAAACTGAGCCTTCAGCCTCCAGAGGAAGAAAGCTGTGCCCTGCCTGTCACCTCCGAAGTTATTTCAGAACTGTGTGACTCTCACGTCAGCTCTCTGAGCATCGAGCATTTCTGACTGGAAGAATTTAATGATATAAAAAAATGAGCAGATGGATATGAAATACTAGCGGTGAGTAAACTGTTCCTTCAGGACGTCTCTTCTCCCAGGGAGCCTCTTAGGTAGAATTCATAGTCTGTGCTCCCTGACATGCGTGAGTGAATACACGTGAGAACAATTAAAAATAATACTGGATCCATGATTGATTATTTGCATTTGTAGTTTCCACTCTCAGTTAATCAGCACAGTAATTCTACGTAAGAGGAACACTAAGAGTTCCCTGCCAGAAGCAGTTCGGTAACCTGTATCCAAGAGGGCATTGGATGTCCACACAGTGGGGAACACACACAGGTGCCTGTGCACGGAGGTTCCAGGGGCAGGACAAAGGTGCACATAGCTCAGGGCCAGGCAACCTGACTCTAGGGCACAAGTAGGCACTCTGTCCGTAAACTCACACGCACCATCCCCCAGCCCAATCCCTGGTCCCAGTATGCTGACAGCCCACACAGAAGTTCACAAACACTTTCTCAGATGTATTCCCAAGTACAAACTCACACATAGGCACACAGGCTTATCAGGCAGGGCCAGGCGCTGGCGTTGCTGAGTCACCCACTCGCAGCAAAACCCAACTTCATGCTGCAGGGTTGAGAGGTGGGGCCTCTTCCAGCCTTTTAGAATAACTCTGTGCAACCAGGGCTGGGGTTTTCCTCTTGGCAGCCCTTAGATTGAGTCTGGGGAAAGGAGGCAGTTGGCAGGGGAGCCCTTGTTTACTGAGACCAAATAAAAGAATTCATAGTCTGTGCTCCCTGACATGCGTGAGTGAATACACGTGAGAACAATTAAAAATAATACTGGATCCATGATTGATTATTTGCATTTGTAGTTTCCACTCTCAGTTAATCAGCACAGTAATTCTACGTAAGGTTGGTGCAACGTCGTAGTTTACCCCCAGGGGAACAAGCTTACCCACCCACTCAAACCTGACTTAATGTAAGCAGTCTACATCTGAGTTTCTAGTTTTGACCAATGGCCAACACTGCCCTGGGGAGTTAGGAGAGAGGAGTTTTGGTTGGCTTGGGAGCCTGGGCATATGTATTGGGTTCATAGGGCCAGGCCTGAAACATCCAGATTTCTGGTTAAAGGGGTCAAAAGGCTTTTCTGGTGCCCCCTAGTGACACCCCCCCATGACAAAAATGCAGGTCACCAAAACTCAGGAAGTTATTTGCCCTCAGTGATTCTCAGTTTCTCCATTTGTCCAAAGAAGAGACTCACTCTCCAGGGTTCTCTGGTATGGTGAATATTCCATGGTTTTACAATTTTGACTCTCTGATTCCTCTGTAGAAAAGAGGGATTATGTTTGTCCTCTGTAGGTGGGAATCCGAAGGCAGATCTGGCCTTAATCTCATGAAGAGCTTTTGAAATTCTGGGGTAGTTTAGTTAGGATGAGTCCATGCTGGGAGTCAGCCATGTTCCTGACCTTGGCTCTACTGTGAGCAAGGGCAGGTCTAAAATGAGAGGAAGAGGAGGGGTCTTAGGCCAGTGACTACATGTACCTCTTCCAGGGCTGATGGGGGCAGATCATTAGGAGTGAGGAAGTCACTGAGTGACAAAGCAGGCATAAGAGAAACCAGAACTCCAGTTAATGGACACCTTTTTGGGTCCCAGACTTGTGTTTGGTATATAACAAATGTCACTTATCCTCAAGAAAATATCAGAGGATTTCTAATTGGGGAAACTTCAGATTCCTAGAAGTGGATTGCTCAAGGTCACACAGAACTAATCAGCGAGACAGTTGATCCAGGTAAGTCCACAAGGTCACTTCCCTAACTCTCCTAGAACAACCCCCATCCCAAACCTAACGCCTTAGGGTCAGCACCACGTGGCAAATTGCTTTATACTTTTGCAACATGACGTCAGCGACCACACCAGCCAATCCAGGAACTCCATGTTTCCCCTCCCCCTGACCGCTCTGGGTCTATCTGGAGCTGCTCTAGACTGGGCGTCCCGGCTTGGCCGCACCTGCAGTCCCCGCCCCTTCCCGGTTGCGACAGTCGGGCTGCTGTGCCCGGTCCTGTCCGCCGCCCCAAAGATTGGCAGTTGTCTGCACCAATTAGAGGACGTCCCGAGGGGAGGGCGGGGCCTCGCATCAGAGTTGCCCTGTCAGTGCAGGTGGAGGCCCCCGGCGGGGCAAAGTGGCAGGAACCTCTTAAAGGGAGAGAGCCGCGGAGAGCGAGGACGCGGCCCGGCCGGCCCGGCCAGGTCCCTGCCAGGTCCCTGTCCTGTGCAGCCCAGGTGAGCCTGGACCGCCTTAGGGGGTGGCCCCGGTGCCTGGGAGGGACAAGGTGCAGGACCCAGAAGCCCGCTCCCAGGGACCCGGGCCGTCCCGGGAGCTGCGAGCCGAGGGTCAGAGGATCCCCGGCCGGGGTGCTGGAGGTTCTGAGCTGCATGCTCCAAACTTGAGGTTCCCCAGGGGTTCTGGAGTCTCAAAGTCGAGGTTGTACGGAGCTCGGGAGACAGCGTGCAGGAGCTCGCTCCGGACCTGGAGTCCTGTCGTGGGTGTTCGTCCGCTGCAGGTCTCTGCGCCGCGGCGCAGCCCCAGGCCGACCCGCCAGCCCCACCCTGCGCGCCCGCGTGCTCCTGGAGACCCAGAGGGCGGTAGGAGGGGGACCCCGGGAGACCTGCTCGGGTCCTTACGTAACTGACTGTGAGTTTCCGGACTCGGGACCCGCGATCTGCGGCCCTGGCTCTGCCGGTCAGGGTGGCCCTTGAGTCACCGCCCGGACGCACGCACTCGCGTCCAGGCTGGGACTTCCTTTGCCTCAGGCTCTCCTGGATCTGCTCGGGGTCAGGCTCCTACTCTGTCGTCTTTGGGTTCCCTATCTCACATATTTCCCTGTTTGCCCTCTGTGTTTCCTCAAGAGTTGTCTTGGTCTTCAAGCCGCACTTTCCCGGGGGCCCCACCTCTTTGGGGGAGGACCGGACCTCTGCAGCCTTGCTGGCTGGAGGCGGAGACTTATTCCGCTGCACCCCAGGCCGAATCTGCCCTGAAAGGACAGGGGAGTACTCTCCCTCAAGGGTAGTGTTCCCCCCGGGAGACAATGGCTGCATTTAACTGACCCCTTAAATTCCTGCAACAGGGAGAAGGCAGTCCTTTCTCTTCCCCAGGAGCCTTCTAAACGCAGAGGCTCTAGGAGAATGTCTGCTTCTGGGTGGGCTTTAAGGCAGCTGGGAGTTCCAGGGATAGTTGCTTGGGGCCAAGTCAGGGTCAGGTCCTCAGCTACTGAAGGGGCCAGGGAGAGGCCGGAGCACTGTCGCAGAACCTCTCCTCCCCCACACTTTAGTAAGCTCTTGTCCACAAGTAGTCTTCACCCAGTCACAGGCCTGGATGGAGGTCAATGCTGACAGGAGGCTGGTGGGAGGAAGGGAGGCCATGGAGACTTGCTTGGGAATGGAGGAAGAAGAGAGATAGAAACACCTGCTGGGGTGACTCCTTGCCATCAAGGCCTTCCTAAGGCAGACACTTCAGAAATAACTTTCAGTGGCAGCCTGTGGTATCTGCTGCTGTTGGGTGCGCAGAAGCAAGGTGTTACTGCAGTTGTGGGGTGGGAATTATTAAAGGTGGGAATGGCGGGGGGGGGGGGGGAGGCTGCCGAAGGAGATGCAAGGTCTGGGAAGAAAGGGAACCAGGGACTGTGGGGAACGGAGCGGGAGGTCAGTATCAGTACCACACAGATTTTGCACTCAGAAGAACTAGGTTTGAATCCCAGCGCAGCTGTTGCTGTGTAACCTAACGTGACTCACTTCACCTCTCCCAGCCCCTGGCTAATAATCTGGACCTTATAGGCACTAGCACAATCAAGTGAAACATTAAGTATGCAATGGCCAGATTGATAGCTGCTGTGAGACTGTGCCAGTGTGGGGGTGTTTTAGGAAGGGAATGAAGGAATGAAGTGGGGGAACCCCAAGGTTTCCCTGTGTGTGTGTGTATATGTACATATATATATATATATATATATATATATATATATATATATATACATATATGTCTGCCAAGGCTTGCCAGGTCCCGGCAGGCAGCATGGTGCTTGGGTGGACTGGCTGGAGGTGTGATTGGCACCCCACACCCCACTGTCTCCTGATCAACACATAGTCGCATTGTCTAGCCCAAGCTGCCTTTCCTCTGTAGGCTCTGGGTGCCAATAGAAGCTCCAGGACTCCCAGGTTGCCCCACCTATCGGCCAGTGGGGATAAGGCTCTGGCTGAGCCAGCACCCTCTCTCCAGAGTTCCAGAGTGGACCCTGGCCAGGAGCCTGGATGGCTGCATTGAACAGGAATATCCCGGGCTGGCTGGGAAGATGCTGACGCAGGGGCAGGCCCAGCATTCTGTGAGCTGGAACTAGGCCCAGCTGTTAGGACCTGGGCACAGGGTGAGACAGACACTAGGGTAGGAGTCAGGAGGGAAGAAACAAAGAGAGAGACCTAGAGGGGACCCTTAGGCTGAAGCCAGAAAAACCTCATTTGGTTATTTCTTAAGCCTCCTGAGCATCTACTATGTGCCATACAGGTTTCCCAGGAACAGAACTGGAGAGGATACTCATGTAGGCCTCATTGCCAAGGTTGTGGTGGCTGAGACCTGTTGGGTTTGCAGATTGGGTTTATAAGACAGGTAGGTTGGTGCTGGAGAGATGGCTCAGCGGTTAAGAGCACCGTCTGCCCTTCTGAAGATCCTGAGTTCAAATCCCAGCAACCACATGGTGGCTCACAACCATCCATAATGAGATATGATGCCCTCTACTGGTGTGTCTGAAGATAGCTACAGTGTGCTTACATATAATAAATAAATAAATAAATAAATAGACAGAGGTGTGTGTGTGTGTGTGTGTGTGTGTGTGTGTGCGCGCGCATGGGTTTGTGTGTCACAGGGAAGGACTCAATCCTTCCATAGTCTATGAGCCAGGTACTTTTCCTCCTGGATCTCAATTTCCCTCTACAATATCAAGAGGGAAATGAGCCGAGTCTGTGTGTCCTTCTAGCACCCATTGTCATTGCTTCCTGTATTGGTGACCTTTGACAGCAGAAATGGATCATACCTCATGACCCGGTTTAGAGCAGACTCATGCTGTCTGAGGAGCTGGAATGGGTTTAAGTTGTGCTTGCCTGTTGTGAGCCCGCAGACCGCTTTTTGACCTTGTTCTCTAATTAGTTACGGCCCTTGCCTATGTGCTGTCCTAGGTTTGTGTGTGACAGTAACTTGGTTAATCTTTGGCACCTCATGAAGCATCACCCCTGTGTCATAGGCACTCATGAGTGCAAATTGACTTGACCAAAGTCACACAGCTATGAAGTGACTGACTTGGGATTTGAACCTACAGCCAACTCTGAAGCCCCATCTTCCCTAAGATATGAAGCCTTCCTTTCCCAATACTCTACTCATACTGAGTGCTCATTCCCTAGTCCTAACCTGTAGAGATGCCTAATGATTCTGGATTGAGCTCTGAGTTCTGGGGTGTTTAATCTGGGAAGCTGGAAACAGGCTAGAGATAGAGATAGGGGACACCTGGAGCCCACTGATATTTATTCAGAGGGCCATATCTACTAAAGCATCTAGATCCAAGAGCTGGACATTAAAAGGTAATATTGAGTCCACTTTGGGCCTTGGTTTCCTCATCTATAAAAGATGGATTTGAGTGAATGCAGAAGTCCCTGGGTGTTTGTGTGATTAGTGGCCGAAGTTAGCTATAGGAATAGACCAGGGGTCAAGGTGCCAATGACTGAACCAGGGAAGGTGGCTTCAGGAACAGCTTGCACCCTAAGCTGGCTGTTTGACAAGAAGAGTTTCAGATGTAAGTACTCAAAGGTTTGTCTGGTGGTGCAGCTAGTACTGCAGAGACCGAGGGGAAGAAATGAAGAAAAGTTTAGAGAACTGAATTCAATTAGACATGAACTCTGATCACTTCACTAGACTCGGAGACCCATATGATGTCACCAAGGAAATAGAAAGGAGTCCCTTCATTCCCTGCCCTTGTCTGTAAATTGGGAACAGTAACAATTTCACCTTCACAGTGTTTGGGTGACTGTGAAGAATAAAGTGAAACATCTGTAAAATTGGGAGAATATGGTGGCTGGTCATTGTTCAATCCAGAGCTGCAGTGCTGGGTGTATTTGTGGGGAGGGGTGTTTGTCATAGCCCTGATGAGACTGCATGGTGAGGATGTGCTGGAGGACACCCTAGGGTCACAGTAGTGCTTAATGACTCATCGCAGTGACCAGGCGTTATGCTGGGACTTCATTTTTCATTATCTCCCTCAGTCCCAACAGCAGCATTCTTGTTGAGAAGATGGTGGTCTCACCCATACCAGGTCCCTCCAAAGTCCCTGCCCACAGCCTCTTGCAGTTATAGCAACTATAAGTTATGAACAAATTAAATGCCAATCACTGTTCAAAAAGTCTTACATACGTGAACTCTTAGACTCCTATGTAGCCCTAAGCAATGGATCTGAATGCTGGCCTCTATGTTACAGGTAAGTAAAGGAGGGAGAAGCTAGGAAATTGCCTGAGTGGCACCAGCGGTATAGCCGTCAGTGGAGGCAGGATATACCCCAGGTACCTACGGTCTTCTTGATGCATGCATCAAAGAAGTAATTCAGTAAATTTACACCGTCATCTCCATGCTGCACTGTAGCTCACATGGGCAAAACCCTGTCTGACTTCAAACTGCATCCTCAGTACCTGGCGCCTGGTGCTGCTATGGACACCTGTAGGAGGCTGGGCCCAGGACAGCCTGATGAACTCATTGTGGATTTTCAGATGATAGCTGCCTGGATGGTATCTGGTCATCAGAGTGCCAGAGGCACTCTGGGTAGGGGTGAGGGTGGAAGAGGGGACAGGTTCCCCACTGGCTCAGGTGCAGCTGATCAGGACCCCAGAGTTTGATAGCTGTGCTGTGTCTCACTTTTGTCCTTTGCTTCCATGTGCCACTGTGACAATGGCTACGCTGCCCTTCCCTGACTGACTGTGTGACCACAACGGCTACTTCTGGGTGAGTACTGCTTTCATAACTGGCCGTACCATGCCATTCTGAAGAGTGTATGTGCCTCTGAGGCCACTGGGAGGCACAGGGGGTCAGGGCATCTGGAGTTAAGATGCTGAGTTGGTTCTTTCTTGATACTTGACATGATGGGTACATGATGGTGACATTTGGGCTGGGCTGACAAAGGCCCAGAGGTCTTTAGGACAGATGACTTGGAATAGAAACCTTCCTCGCTACTTACAAATGCCTCTTTGTATCACCCTTTCACTTCTGCAAAATGAGAATATTGATACCTTCTAGATGTATGTATTTGCTCCTCTACACAGGCCCCACGGAGGGCAAGGATTTTTGTTTAATCTGTTCCCACAGAGGATAGAACGGTATGTTATAGTGCCCAGTGAACGTTTCTGAATGAAGACGTTTGTTGAGGATCTATTCGGTAACCAGCCTTGTGCTTTGTGTTGGACTAAATAAACAGTTAATGGATACAAAGTGACCACTATCACTGCGGTTCAGTCAATGCAAGATGGATACAAAGTATACATTATCTTTGAGGCTCAGAAAATGTAAGACCCTTATCTCACCATCCAGTTGTGAATCAAGGGTCCTAGGACCTGAGTGGGATATCCATCAGGCAGATGGAGGAGCTAAGCAACTGGACCTCCTGGGAGGGTGTGACAGAGCCTTTAGCTTTACTCCAATAGGAAACTTCCCAAGGGGCAGGCAGGAACATTTGACGTGAAGCTGGGAGGGGTGAGCAGAAATTCCAAAGGGTTTCCAGATATAGTCACATTCCTAAGAGTGTGATCTTGGACAAGTAGTAAGCCTCTCTGGATCTTGTGACCTTCCCTGTGACATCCACATCACAGGATCTTCTCCCAGCAGCTAGAAGCAGTCCAGCATGAGGCTGATCAGTAATCTTTGGCTTCCTCCAGCCCTAGACTCTTTCTGGAAGAGGGTTCAGGGAAGTGTTCTTTTTTTTTTTGGTTCCTTCCTCCTAATTTTAACTCTTATTAGCTGGACTAGAATACAGGAGTCGGACTGGAGAGATGGCTCAGAGGTTAAGAGCACTGACTGCTCTTCAGAAAGTCCTAAGTTTAAATCCCAGCAACCACATAGTGACTCACGACCATCAGTAAAAGAGATCTGAGCCGGGCGGTGGTGGCGCACGCCTTTAATCCCAGCACTTGGGAGGCAGAGGCAGGAGGATTTCTGAGTTCGAGGTCAGCCTGGTCTACAAAGTGAGTTCCAGGACGGCCAAGGCTACACAGAGAAACCCTGTCTCGAAAAACCAAAAAAAAAAAAAAAAAAAAAAAAGAGATCTGATGCTGTCTGTCTTCTGGTGTGTCTGAAGACAGTTACAGTGTATTTAGCCGAAGCGAGAAGGGCCAACCGGAGCGAGAGGGCTAACCAGAGCGAGCAGAGGTTCTGAATTCAAATTCCCAGTACAGCTACAGTGTACTCACATACATTAAGTAAATAAATAAATAAATAAATAAATCTTTAGAATACAGGACTCAGGAGCCCCTGAATGCCCAGCACTGAGATACAAACTGGGCTCTGTCCAGGGTGATTTGCTGTGTGACTTGGCTCAGTCACTCTTCTTACTCTTGGTTGCCTGACTTGTGGAATAGTGTTAATAAAGGGCTCTTCCCTTGGAGAGTTGTTTAACACAAACAGGTAGGTAAGCAGTAAATTAGCATCATTGGTCAGTTGGCTTTAGGTGGGAGAAGGGCCCTGGAGAATTTTGTCCTCTTGGGCGTAAGTGACCTGAGAAGTTCACATCATACATGTTACTGCCATTTATCTTGTTTTCCATAGTCTGCTTGTCTGCTGTTTTTATTTTAATCCTTTTAACTGATTTTTAAATTTTTATCTAAGTTTTAAATATTATTATTATTATAGATTTATTTGTTTATTTTCTTTATGTGAGTACACACCAGGAGAGGGCATCAGAGCCCATTACAGTTGTTGTGAGCCTCTATGTGGTTGCTGGGAATTGAACCCAGGACTTCTGGAAGAGCAGTCGGTGCTCTTAATCACTGAGCCCAGTCCTAAATTGTATTGTTATTATTGTTTGTGTGTGTGTCAGGAAGATAGATAGATAGACAGACAGATAGATATTAGATAGGATGATGCTTCTGTAGCACTGTACATGTGGGGAAGTTAGAGGACACATTTTGGGAGTTGGTTCTTTTCCCTGTGCATTAAGCTCAAGTCCTTGTCCAGCCTTCCCCACTGAGCCATCCCAGTCTCTCACACTAGCCTTGTGTACTTTTCCAAGTACATTATCTCTTGTCTTCTTCCCAGTGACTTTCTGAGCAATAACCCTGTTTTCCTACACAAAATATATGTTTTTATTTTATATGTATGGGCGTTTTGCTTGCATGTATGTCTAAGCACAACATGTGTGCCTGCTGCCCTCAGAAGACAGAAGAGGCGTCAGATCCTTTGGAACTGGGGTTCCAGACGAGCACCGTGTAGATGCTCTTAACCCTTGAGCCATCCTAAAACAGCAGGATGGTGAAGGTGTCCCCTCTGTCCATCGTTGATACCCAGCTCCAGGCTGCTGGGGGCAGCTGTTCTAAACTGAGAGGCGAGGTTATAGAGAGCCGGAAACAGCTGGGCAGCAGGGTAGCTTGCAGGTCAGGCAGACCTGGCTGTGACCCCCGTACTGTTTGCTCACTAGTTGTGTGACCTTAGGCCAGATAGCTTCTTGGAGCCTCAATTTCCTTATCTGTAAAATGAAGACAATAAAAAAAAAAATCTCCTTCCCTTCTAGGGTTCTTGTGAGGATTAAATTATTGGTCACACAACGAACACTCAATAAATGGTGGTGATGGTTGTTATTACCCTAATTATCATTATGGGCATCATTCTGGGAATGAAAAGCTGTCCCTCTTGGGACAGTGGAGATCAGGTCTGGGAGGGCACTGCTGGGAGCAGGTGAATAACAATCTAGTTTGACAGGTTCCAAAAGGTACTGATAGGGTAAAGGGAGGGAGGTGGCTTCGTGGAGTAAGAATGTGCCTCTATTTCCTAGCCATCTGCTTTTTCTGGTGCCCATTGTGTACCAGGCTTATGCTGGCACAGGGCTAGAGCTGACTCTGCCCTGGAAAATCTTGATATCTAATTGGGCCGAAGGGCCCTGAAACCACCAAGTCCAACTTTGACTGAGACTGAAGTGTGAATAGGTGTTGTGTGTAGCTTTCGCTACCCTGCCTTGTGTTCCCGGGTTAATAGGTGTTCTTAGGCAGAGACTAAGCGAAAGGCCATTCCTACTGGGAGGCACTGTACATTCCAAGATGTAGAACCAGGTTCAGCACCTGGGGAAATGAACCTGCAAAGACAGGCTCAGGAAAATTTGAAGTCTGACCCCAGAGCAGCGGGCAGCCATTGCATATTACACAGGGAGAGTGGAAGCAGGGCCACCTCTTTCGGGGAGAAATGCTGAGATTTTGGGCCGGGAACTGTGCCTTGCAGCAGTGGAAGATGCTAGGTCCTTGTGGGAGGCAGGGCCATGGGAACATAATGATGGACTGCAGTGGACAGGTGAGAGAGAGGACCGACGTGAAAGTGAGGTCTTGGGGTTGGGGGTGACGGGATCCAGTGGGAACTTGGGCTGAGGGGTACACCTGAGCAGAGGAGACAGAGCAGTGTGGGGGAAGGAAGCCACTTATCTGCATCTCACTACCTTCCCTCTTCAACTGTCATGTCATCAAGGCTCTCAGTTTATGGCCATCAGGACTCCTCCTATCTTAGGGATTCCTTTGTGTGACTCGGGTGGGTCTGGCAAGGATAAGCACTCTTTGGTGTGGGTGCCCAGCAAGGTCTGTGTGGTTCAGAGAAACCCTGGGTTCTGGGCCCGTCTATGTCATCCATCTCTTACCCTTCCTTTCCTTGAACATACAGACATAAAAACCCATTTTGCCGTCTCTCAGATTTAGAGAGACAACTAGACAATACATGTCTATAAAGCCTGGGCTTGGGTTAGATTTGAGAGGCACAGGTGACTCCCACAGGTTCCTGTCCCTCAGGTGCACAGTGAGCCCAGAGCATCAGGGCGACTCCTAGGAGTCAGAGGAAAGGACAAAGGGCCAGACAATGAGTTCTCTTGGTGCTCAGTGGAGGGAACAACCTTTTAGATGCTGGTCACAGCATATGCAAAAGGCTTCAGCCCATATAATATGCTCAGGGTGGATAAACACCGTGGTGTGGCTGGGCAGAGGGAGGGGTGGAGATGAGAGAGGAAGCTGGACAGGGAGCGGGGTCACACTGTGTGGAGTTTGGGGACTGACTTCTGACTCCCCACACCTTGCTGAGCCCCCGCACTTGTTTGCTGTGCTCTTTGAGTTGACCTGGCCCTTTTGGACACTATTCCTTCATTTCTCTGCCTTTTCCCATCTCATCCCCACCCCAGGTGACCCACGTGACCCTTTTAGAGGTCAACAGTTTAGGTTGTCTACCGGCTCTGTCACTGACAAGCTATGTGGCCTTCGGGCACTATTGCCCTCTCTGAACCTTAGTTTCCACCTCAGGGGAATGGGGACACGCTGGCTTTCCTCAGAGAGCGGGTCAGAGGCGTCAGTGATGTGATCCCCCAAAACTAGCCCAGTGTCTACACTGTGTATTCACACACTGGAGCTCTAATGAAATAATCATGGAACCTCTCCACCTCCTCGTCCCCGCCCAATGGTTCCCCTGCCTGTCCTGGCAGCCACACTGGTTACAAAGGAAGGAAAAGAGTAAGAAACAAGCTTAAGTCTCCAGGGCGGTCCTGGCCTGCTGCCGAACTAGCTCACCTCCTGCCCCTTGACCCTCTTGGCCTTAGGCCCAAGGACTCTCAGTCCTGAGGCCTAGGCACCCTCTGTCCCCTACACTAGATGACTCTGGTTGGAGGCCAAAGCCAACAGTGGTCCGGAAACAAGGACAAACATTTGGGAAAGTTGTAGCTTTCTTTTCCCCTGGAAATTGATGATCAGGCTTCCTTTCTTCTGGCAGGGAGACAGGTGTTAGGCATGAAGGTCTGTATCTTGAAGGTCACGGCCTGTGCAGACCTGGATCCCTTCTGAATATCTTTCCATGCAGAAGCAGGACCCTTCGACTTGTGTGGTAGCCAGTGTCACCATAAAGATATGACTCTCTGGACCCCCTGCTCTGGCCCCTCAATGCGTGTGTATGGTCTGGCGCTGGCTTCACTTCTGTGAGCCTCAATTTCCCCTGCTGTGGATGGGGCTGGTCTTGCTGTGAGGATGTTGACAGGGAAAAGGCAGCTCCAGTAACTCCCCAAACATGGGCGGCTGTTGTCACTGCAACTGCTGCTTTGTCTATCTATTTGACATATGGTTTGATGATGTAGTACAGGCTTCCCTTCAACTCACAGCAATCCTCCTGCCTCAGTCTCTTGAGTTCTAGGATCACAAATTGCTGTCTCTTAAATGTCTGCCCTATCCCACCCGGAGTTTAATATAATTCCTTTTCTCTTTTTGGATTTGGTGTGTGCATATCGTGTATGTGTGTGTAGTTATGTAGTATATATGTAGTAGTCTATGTGCATGCCTGTATGTGTATGTGAAGATCAGAGGAAGGCACTGGGTACCCTATATCATTCTCTGTCTTACATCTTTGAATCAGGGTCTCTCTCTGAGTTCGAAGCTCCCGTTGTTCATCTAGGCTGGCAACCAGCAGGCCTCAGCAATCCTCCTGCCTCTGATCCATATCATACAGTGCTGGAGTTAAAGTAGTACTCAGACCACATCTGCCTTATTATGTGGGTGCTGGATATGAACTTGGATCCGCACGATTGGGCAGCAAATCCTCTTAACCATTTAACCATCTCTTCAGTCCCTCCCTCTTTTTGGAATTTTGAAGTAGGGTCTTGATCTGTATTCCAGGCTGGTTTGGTCCTCTCTACAGAACCATGCTATCCTTAAACTCACATACTCCTGCCTCAGTCTCCTGAGTGCTGAGATTACAGGTGTGTGCCACCATGTCTGTCTGATAGGTTTCTGATGGAAGAAATGGAACCTGATAAACCAGTTTTGAAGCCAGAGGCTCAGCATCCTAGCCTTAGCCTCACCTAAGATAGTTTCGACTCTGCAGTTTCCCCTGATTAGATACCACTGTGCACACTCTCTGGAGAGGCAGATAGTAGAGAGGCTCCGCCCTTCCCAGGTTTAGGCCAAAGGGGCAGAGATGGGCTGTGAGTTCTTTGAAACTCAATAAGGATGATGCAAACTTCTGCAGAGGCCAGAAAGGCTTCAAAGAGGAAACCTGGCCAATGGCCCAGACTGTAGCAGGGTGGAAGGAGCCCCAACTTCTCCAGCTCTGAGTTCGAAGCTGGCAGGCTTTGGGGGTCACTATCTTCTCTGCTTCTGCATTGATTTATAAAAGGAGGGTCTGCAGCAATCACAGGTTCGTGTTACATGACAGGTTTAAAGGTGGAGTCCTAGGGCTCGGAGGTATAGCTAGTGGGCGGGGTACTTGCCTGGCATGCCTGAGGCCTTGGGTTGGATTTCCAGCATCTCCAACATCATATGACTTCAGCATGGCATAGGGGCACACATCTGTAATCCCAGCACTCAGGAGGTGCAAGCAGGAGGATTGGAAGTTCAAGGTTAACTTCACTTATATAGTGAGTTTGATGCCATCCTGGGCTACAAGAGACCCTATTTAAATACTAGTCTCAGGGCTTGAGAGATGGCTCTGCGGATAAGAGCTCTTGTTGCTCTTGCAGAGTACCTGGGTTCGAGACTCCCAGAACCCACATGGTGGTTCACAACTTCTGTAACTCCAGTTCCAGGGGATCTGATTTGATGCCCACTTCTGTGGGCACCAAGCACCCATGTGGTACACATCCACTCAGGCAAAACACTTAACACATAGAGTAAAAGAAATAAATATAATCATCATCATCATCATCATCATCATCATCCAAGTCTCACCACTCACTGACCCGGCCTCCAGCCATTGCTTGACCTCAGTAAGCTCCAGCATATCCTGTTATCAAGGGGAAGCAGATTAGCGCCTTTCCACCAATGACTTGGGCACCACATTGTATAATCCGTGTGAAGTGGTTAATCCTGAGCTGACTCACTGGGGTGAGTACTGTGGCTCCTCTATGGCCAGTGACACCAGGAGAAGAAAAGTCTAGTCAGAAAACCGCTCATCGAGTTCAGGGAGCAACCCCTTGATGACATTTGTCCACTCATTCACTCAATCCCATACTCGTTGTGAACTTAGGGGAGTCTGGGCACACACTGGTGCTCAGCCTGGGCCTGCCCTCTTCCCCGGCTCTGCTATGACTGGCATATCCTCTCAGGCCGACTTCCACCCTGGGGCTTTTGCTCTGAATGGTCGGGAACATTCAACCTTCTACAAATACCTTTTGTCTTATTGTCTCATTGTAAAATTTTTGTTTCAACATCCCCTTCTTGTAAGATGAACAAGTAAGGCTTGTTCTGATTAACTTATTTAAAGTTGGGACGGGGGCAGGAGAGACAGCTCAGCAGTTAAGAGTGTACTGCTCTTGCAGAGGACCCAGTTCAGTTCCCAGCACTCATCAGGTGACTCAGCCTTCAGTCCAGCTCCAGGGCTCTGTTGACCTCTGGGTACTGCACTCATATGCACATCACCCCCACCCCCATCATCAGTTACACATAATTTAAACACAGTTTTTGAGACTGGATATTTCTATGTCACCCTGGCTGTCCTGAAACTCACTATATAGACCAGGTTGGCCTCGAACTCAAAGAGATCTATCTGCTTCCATTTCCCGAGCTCTGGGATTAAAGGCGTGAGCCACCACGCCCACCTAACTCTGTTCTTTCTCTGATTCCTGGTGCCACTTCACCTCCTTCCTCATCTGTTCTTCTGTATGTCACTTCTCACTCCAATGTACAGTCTTTTATGGATTACTTATTGTCTGTTTTCTCTCATGTAAGCTTGGTGATGCTGGTGGGTTTTGTCAATTCAGTGTTTCATCCTTTGTACCTAAAACAGCATGTATGGCGCATAGTGGGTGCTTAATAAGTGTCTGCATGTATTGATGAGTAAATGAAGGCCTCCTGTGTGCTGGGTGTGTAGTAGATTCTCAGTTAATGACCTGAGAAACTGGGCACTCATTCCCCTGTCCATTTGCCAGATGATACTGTGACTCTGAGGCCCCTTTGCTCCTGGCATTTTCTGCTAGGGCATCAGTTTCAGTTGTAGTGCCTGAGTCTTTTGTTCCTAAATCTGAGCTATGTGGAATTTCTAGTTGGGGCTGTTTGGCTGTTGGGCCCACAATGGCTATTATGTCATTATTGATAATTAGCACGTAGGCTCACACGATGGAGTTCTTTTTGTTTTTTCAGCAGAAATCATAGCAGACAGCTGTGCTAGTGAATGGATACCCAGTTCCCAGGCTGAGCCAACAACTTAGGGAGATGAAGACCGGGGTTTCCAAAGTGAGAGAGGTTTAGCCGCTGTCTCCCTGGACAGTATCCTGCACCATTTCTCCCCAGCACTCTGATTTCTAGGCTAGCCTGGTGTAGTAGGGGCTCTCACACTCCCAGGGGATTGGCTATGGGGCTTCCAAGTGCCCAGGACTCAGCAAATATGAGTGGAGAAAATAACCCTGGGTTTAAAAGCAGGAATGTGGGACTGGGCGTGTAGCTTGGTGGCAGAGCCCTTGTATCCAGAAAGCCCTGGGGTGAGTCCCCAGCATGTAAAAAAGACTGGCATGTGCTAGCATTGGCGTGTGTTGACAGTGCGTGCTGGACTCACAGAGGACCAGAATTTGGTTGCTAGTACCCATTTCCAGCAATTTATAACCTCCTGTGACTCCAGCCTCAGGGGATCTGGCATTCTGTTCTGGTCTCCAAAGGCACTTGTGTACACACAGACACACAGACACACACACACACACACACACACAGACATACATCTGGCATCCCGTTCTGGTCTCCAAAGGTATTGCACGCGCGCACACACACACACACACACACACACACACACACACACACAGAGAGAGAGAGAGAGAGAGAGAGAGAGAGAGAGAGAGAGAGAGATATCTAGGATCCTGTTTTGGCCTCCAAAGGCACTTGTACACACACACACACACACACACACACACACACACACACAAAGACACATACAAGCACAGCTATTGTATTAATTTTATAGGTGTGTGTGTGGGTTCTGCCTCACTCTAGCCCATGTAGCTTCTGAATAAAAGACACAAAAACCTGGCCTTTTTATTAAGCTGTAAACCTAACCTGAACAGGTTCTGAACTATTCTAACCTACATCTCAGCTATAGGCCCTGTGTTACTTGCTAACTGAGTCTCACTCTATTGCTGTGATCTCTGTGTGTCCTCAGGATGATTTTCTCATGGTCCATCCTGCCTCATGGCCTCCCTTCTTCCTTCTCTTATGGTCTCGACCTGAGACCCCCCCCATCTCCAGTCCTACCTTCCTCTTCCCCGCCCAGTCACAGGCTCTAGTCTTTTATTATCCAATCGGAGATTATGGGGAGCATTCTTTACAGCACATTGGTCAATACAATGCCCATGTCTAGACTGCAACCTGATCTTGAGGCAGAGAACTCAGCATCTGAATATACAGCACACAAAATCAACCTTAGCATACAGACACAAACACACACACAGACACACACAGACACAAAAACACACACAAATCTAAAGAAACACAAAGATCAGGAGCCTAGCTTAAGGCCCTTCTGAGTTGTTGACTTGGTGGCAGTCTTAGGCACAACAGTGCTTCCTACTGGTCTTCCTCTGTCTAGCCGGATAAGGAAGCCTGCTTGGCTTTACTGGGAAAGAGACAGGGTAGTGTCATGGGCAAGGAACTGGATAAGTCAGACATGCAGTTACCTTCCTTCCTGCTGTGTGGCATTCGGCAAACTACTTCTCTGATTTCATATCCTAAAGTTAGAAAATGTGGTTATTTATGCCCTCGCTGTGGGGTGTGTGTGGAGTGTTCTAGGAGCCTGTGAACAGTACTGAGGCTTGTTTGTCTTTGCTGGAATCATGAAAGCCCATCGTGGGAATGGCTAGCAGCAGGCCTAGGCTGAATGGCTTTACCTGCCCAGGGATCTTGGGCAAATTTCCTACTTCTCTGAAATTCTGCTTTATCCGTAAACGGGAGGCAGTGTGCCTTCCTCAGGAGGCTACTGCTGAGGTGTAATGACATTGCATATAACACTTGGGCCGAGGCTGACACACGCCTTCTCCTCCTAGAGATAAGGGAGGGTGGAGGGACGGACATAGCATGGTGGTGGTGGTGGAGCTTTGGTTTGAACCCAGGTTTCCTCTCCTCCAAACCCCACAATCGTTTTACCCCTTCCTTTTGTCACCCATGTGGAATGACTTTGCTGGTGGCTGTTACTGTATTTACTCATCTTGCTCCTGCTGCATCCCTAAACCTGCACAAAAGAGGAGCTCCACTCAGGTGCTCCCTTCAGGGAGCCTTGACTGGAGGCTTCTGTCCTGTGGTCAATAACAGATTTAAATTGAAAGTCAAGGTAGGTTGAGCCCAGACCTCAGGACCCAGAAGCAGGGGGATCTCTATGAGTTTGGGGCCAGACTGATCTACATAGCAAGTTCCAGGCTAGAAAAGGCTCTGTGCAGAAACCTTGTTTCAGAAAACCAACATTCCCCCACCTACCCAAACAAAACAGAAGTCCTGGGGTTGGAGCAATGGGTCAGTGGTTGCGACTGCTTACTTACTGTTCTTGTAGAGAACCAGGGTTGAGTGTCCAGCGCCTATATCAGGTGACCCCAAACCACCTGTAACTCCAGGGCTGATGACACCCTCTTCTGGCATCTATAGGCTTCCACATGCATGTGCTATACATAAATGCATGCTGGCACACGTATGTACATATATACACATAAATATATTTTAAAAATTATTTTTATAAAGTGTGACTATTTTGTTCGCATACATATTTGTACACCGTGTGTGCCACACGTGGTCCAGAAGAAGGTGTTGGGTCTCCTAGAACTGGAGTTACAGATGGTTGTGAGCTGCTATGTGGGTGCTGGGAACTGAGCCTGGGTCCTCCATAAGAGCAGCAAATGCTTTTAACTGTTAAGCTATCTTTCCAGTCCTGTCCTCACCCCCCCCCCAAAAAAAAACTAAAAATATTTAAAAGTCTTACTTAGGGCAAAGTGACAGTATATACCTATAATCCTAGCACTTGGGAGGTGGAGGTAGGCAAATCAGAGTCTGAGACCAGCAAGACCTTGTCTCAAAAACCCAGCCGGGCTTGTTGCAGTGTGGTGCACTGTAATCTGCAGAAATCCTGCAGGTCTCATTTGATCCTTCTAGCCGCTCAGTGAGGCAGCCTGGTAATCAAAGCCACCTCCTCCTGACTGGCGAGGGAGCCGGGGGATCGGAAACACCGGATGTCTGTGTCTCCACAGAATTCTCAGGTAATAGTGTTTGCAGATGGTAGGGAGGGTTGAAGATCATGAAGGTGAGGCCCTTGTGACAGGAGAATAAATATTAGAAAGGTCCCTGCCGTGTGGGAACTCAGGAGGAGGGTGTCTGCACCAGGAAGAGGGTCTTCACCAGAACCCGAGTGTGCAGGCAACTGTGAGGACTCTCATCCTGTTGTTCTGCCTCCCCTCCTCCTCCCCCCTCCCTTTCTGGTTTTGGTGCTGGGGATTGGCTGTCCCAGGGTAGTGAATGTGCTTGACAAGTGTCCGGCAACTGGGTGACACTTCCAGCCCTTCCTTGATGCTTATAATAACACCTTTTTTAATTTTTTTTTTTGGTTTTTAGACTTTTCTAAACATTTATCTATTTATTTACTCATGCTTGCTCCTGTGGAGGTCAGAGGACATTTTGTAGGAGTTGATTCTGAACTTCCCCTATAGAGGGTCTGGGGATCCAAGGCAGGATGTCAGGTTTGGCTGCAAGCATCGTTACCTGCAAAGCCGTCTCACCTGCTCATCTCTAAGCCTCATGTTGTTGTTGTTGTTGTTTGTTTGTTTTTTCGAGACAGGGTTTCTCTGTGTAGCCCTGGCCATCCTGGAACTCACTCTGTAGACCAGACTGGCCTCAAACTCAGAAATCCGCCTGCCTCTGCCTCCGCCTCCCAAGTGCTGGGATTAAAGGCATGTGCCACCACTGCCTGGCATCTCTAAGCCTCTTAATGTGGTGACATTTTTGAGAATTCTGGAATTTTGGTTTCTTTAAAAAACACAGAAATATAAAAATTTGTTTTCATTTTGATCCAAGGTATGGGGATGTGGGGCTGCTTTGGAGCAGTTGACTATGATTTGACAAATGCTCTAGCAGAGGCAGGTTTTTGCCAGCTGCAGCTACTTTCTGTGATTTCCTATAGTTTGGGATTCTGGGAACTTTTCAGAGAGTATATAAATGCTAGGATCCCCAGAAGTGAGGTTGGTGGTTCATTGTTTGGGGAGAGGGGGCAGGTTGGTTGAGGTTTGTTAGTAGTTGTACTTGAAGAAGAAACAAGAAGAAAGAAATAAGATTTAGGGATCTTTCTCTCCCCCTCTATCCTTTTTCTCTTTATCTAGTCATGGGAAGAAACTGGGAGGATACAGGGTGGAAAAAGAACAGCAAATTAGCAAAGACAGCTACAGCTTCCAGCTCAGGTATTTCTATGTTTCACGGCTATAGAATTAGCTTGTTCTCCAGCTCTGTAGATGGACTTGGAAAAAAGCTGTGACTAGAATCTGCAGTAAGGAGTGGATGATATTCTTTGAGTTTGTTACCACTATGTGGTGACTGTCAATACTGGGGAAGTAACTTCCCAGAGTCACATGGGCAGATTTCAACCTTGTAGCTCATTTGCAGGCTTTCTTATTGCGTCTGTCTCCCTCACTGACACACCTCAGCTACATCATGGAATAGCTTGGAAACTGAAGATAGCTGGATGTTCTCTGGGTGGCTCAGGGACTGTCCTGCCTGCCCCTCAGTGTTGGAAGCTCTGAGGGCAGGTCGAACAGACATTTCTGGATACCCAATCAATCCCCTCTGCTCCTCTTGTTCTCCTCTCAGTTGAGGACTGACCCAGGCCAACTTTACCAGATTTAGAAAGTCCCCTGTGAGCAGGTATCATGCAGCTCCTCTCTCTGTCCCTGGAAGACCTCCTGTCAAGGGAGTTCCTGATCTTGGGAGAGATATAGTGGGTTAAGCCTGAGTGAGCTGAAGGCTTTGCTGGATCAGGGTCACAGGGCTCATTCTGGCTTTGGGAGAAGAGGATTGAGAAGGGTCATGGGAGGTCAGTCAGATCTTGGTTCTTCTTCAGATGTCTCAGGGTTACAATCAGAGGCAGCCCCAAGAGCCTTTCTCTAGGGTCTTGGACAGAAGTCGGTATTTCCCATTCATGTCATCTCAGTGGCTTTCTGGAGAGCAATATGAGGATGGTGGCACCAGACAGTACTGGTTGAATTTTGTTGAACTGACTGCAGTTTCCTCATATGTAACTGACACTCATAATACTTCAAAGGGTTGCTACTGGGCTAAACACAATAACACAATAACACGCGCGCGCGCACACACACACACACACGTTTAGCATATATCAAATACATTCTAAATCCCTCACACACCTAGTTGTTTTTATGTTTAGATTTGGGGAGCAGAGGAAGGTTGTGGTAAGGTCTATATGGCACAGGCTGTCCTTGAACTCACTTCGTACCTTCATGATTACAATCCTCTGTAGGCATGTGCCATGAAGCCCATTTATTTTGTGTGTGTGTGTGTGTTTGTGTGTGTGCATTTGTGGTGTTGGGGACCAAGCCCTTGTACATGCCAGGCAAACATCCTGCCACTCAGCTACATCCCAACCCTGTTACTACTTTTCAGTGGTAAAGTATTAGTATTATTTTAATTGTGCCAAGGGCCTTGTGCATGCTGTGTAAGTACTTTATCTGAGTTTTTGCCCTTGTGCTGTTTTTATATTTTGAGAGAGGGGTTCAGTAAGTTGCCCAGGTTGGTCTTGAACTCACTTTGTAGCCCAGGTAGATATTGAAATTTTGATCTTCATGCCTTAGCCACTTGTGTAGACATTGATTATAGAACCACCAATTCTTTCTTTTTTTCCCCCACCAATCCTTTCTTACAGTAATTTTCCCATTAATTTATTTATTCCTTTTACATCCCAATCGATGTCCCCACCTCCTTTCAGTCCCTCCCCCTATCCCCCTACAGTAAATTTTTTATAAAGGTCTCTTGCAGCTCACAGATATTCCTAGAATTTCTAACTCCAGAAGTTTTACTTATGTTTTGAGACAGTTATCACTCTGTAGCTTAGTGGGTCTCAAAGTCAGTATCTTCCTGTCTTAGGATCACAAGTAGATGTCACCAAGCTTGGCTGGCTATAGAATTTAATTTGGCCTCTAGCCTTGTAGAGTAAATATAGATGGGCTTGGGGAGAAAAAAAAAAAAGCTGTGAGCAGCATCCTACAGTACAGGCTGGAAAATGTGGGTTCAAGCTTGGGCTCCATTGTTACTGTGCTGGCTGACCTTGGGCAAGTGTCTGGTATTTCTCAATTTGCTAAAAAGTTAGTAGCTTGGGGTTGGCGGCCAATGGCAGAATCAGGTTAACATTAGGTGAACCTAGACCATGGCTTTTAAAAATTATATTTCTTTATGTGTGTGGGTGTGTGTGCGCCATGGTGCGGTGGGGAGGGCAGAGGACACCCTGTGCAAGTGGTTTATTTCCACTATGTGGGTCCTGGGGATCACACAGAGGTCATTAGATCTGGTGGCACACACCTTTAACTGCTAAGCCATCTCCTTAGACTGTTGATTGCAACCCCTACTACTTGCCTGTGTGGCATTGTGCAAATTCACCTTAGTGAATCTGAACATTTAGCAGGGTCACTTTGCCCATTGATGTCAGTGAGTCTGAGCCACCAGGGCTCAGACTGGAGACTTCGTCGTGAGATAAAAAACTGCAGTGTTTTGAACTCGCTGCACCAAGTTTCCTGTTCTTACAGAAACATTCTGGTTTAGTTATAGAAAACAAAGGCTTTTAGTATTTTCCCACAACATTCCTCAGCTTGTAAAGAGCAAATCAGGATGGACAGCTGAGGGTGTGGCAACTCGTGCTTGTAATTCCAGCACCTGGAGGCCGAGGCAAGTGGAGCGCAGCAAGTTTGAGCCCAGTGTGGTCTCCCAAGCCCCTCCAAATTAGTATTTATTAGGACTGTATTATGTTATAAGGTTTGATTTTTAAAATTGCTAGTTAAGGGACTGGGGACATGGCTCAGTGGATAAAGCGCTTGTCCTGCAAGGGTGAGGAATGGAGTTCAGATCCCCAGAACCCACATGAAAACCAGGCAGGCTTGTTGCACACAGAATCCCAGCTCCTGGGAGGCAGAGACAGAGACTCCTTGGAGCAGGCAGGCTAGCAAGACTAGCTGGACTGGTAAGTACTGCGGTCGGTGTGAGAGACTCTGCCTCAAAATAGAAATATAGAAGGTGGGAGCAATCAGGGAAGACATTGTCAATAAGTGGTAAATTTATTTAAATACAAAAGAATTTTCTTAAATTTCCTCAGCAGTTATGGGGGTCCACGCCTTTAATTCCAGCACTTGGGAGTTAGGCGGATTTCTGAGTTCTCAAAGCTAGCCTGGTCTATAGAGTGAGTTCCAGGACATCCAGGCCTATACAGAGAAACCTTGGTTTTCTTTTCTTTCTTTCTTTTTTTTTTTTTAAGACAGGATCTCATTATATGGCTCTGGCTGTCCTGGAACTCCCTGTCTTGAAAAAAGAAAAAAAAGTATCATTTATGAGAGAAGAAACGGGGGACAACCTAACTTTAACACAAGAGGGTTAAGTAAATTACAGAACATCTATAGTACTGTTAAAAATTTTATTGTAATCTATTGCTAAGTGAAAATCCAGTTCCATACAATAAGTTCTCAAACAAACAAACAACAATAAAACAAAAACAAGAACAAAACCAATCATCCCTGCCAAGAACTCATGAGACAGAGCAGATCTCTGTGAGTTCTAGGCCAGCAGGTACTATACAGTGAGACCCTATCTCTAAAACAGCAGCAGCAGTAACAACAACAAACCAAAAGTACTTTAGGCTGAGTGATTAATGAGATATTCAGTAGGTAAAGTGCCTGCCATGTAAGTATGTGGGTCTGAGTCTGATCCCATGTAAAGTCTGGGGCATGGTGGTGTGTGTCTGTGGTCTCAGTGCTGGGGGGTTGGGTGGTAGAGGGTAGAGACTGTGGATCCCGGGTGCTCCCTGGCCAGCTGGTCTACCCATGACAGTAAGTTCCAGATTCAACGAGAGACTGTCTCCACAAAACAAAACAAAGCTGGAAGAGAGGAAGATATCTGATGTCATATTCTGGTCCTCACAGGTACACACAAGCACAGATGAACACATGCAAAACAAAGACTCAGTAGGCCGAGGAATATGATATCATGGTATTTAATCATTTTAACCTAAAAAAGCAGCAATTACCTGTTATTTAACTTAATAAGTGAAAATGTATGCATGTATAAACATGTATGTGTGCCCTTGTGTGCAAAGATATTCAAAGGGAAAGATTTAAATCAGAACCTTGTGGTAGTTATATTTCTGATTAGTGTTTTATGTGATTTATATTTCTATTTTACTGCATTTATTCTTAACTGTATTTTCTGAAATTCAAGTAAGTACTCTTAATAAAAATATCCCCTTAGAAAGGCATTCCTTTTTATTTATAGTAATTTCCATCCCCATATCCTTTGATTTATCATTTTTGTTTAAAAGGGCTAAAGTAGCCAGGCTTGTACTCCTAGCTACTTATGAGGCTGAGGCAGGAGTATTACATCGAGTTACAGGCCAACCTGGGCTACAGAGAGTTAGATCATAGTAGGTCAGCGGCAGGATGGTTGCCTAGCATTTTCGAGTCTCTAGTTTCAAAAACTAGCTTACAGTGTAAGTTTGATGGTAAGGAGAATATGAGAGGCTTGTTCCGCTCTCTCTGTGCAGTTAGTGCAGGGCTGGTTTCCATTCCAAAATGACCGTTCAAAACATTTTGCTGATGTGTCCAGCTTTTCAAAGCCTGCTGCAGATGAACGTTCTCCATGAGCCCTATCTCTGGGGCTCGAGGCCAGCTGTGTCCCTAATCCGCCCCCGACCCAGATCTGAGCATGGGTTAGATTCTCTTTGTCCCCCTCCCTCTTTCTTCCAATCCTGTCCCTTCCAGGTCCCTGGTGGCCTCGTCTCCCCTCCATGACTCTCCACACCAGTTACCCCAGTTTCACTGTCTCATTTCATCCTGTTTCATGCAGCTGGTGTTTGTGTGTGAGGGAGCTCAGTTTGCAGTGGGGAAGGATTAAGACCTTTTTCATGCCTTTATTTATTTATTTTTTTAAATCTTAGCGCTCTTGACCGCTCCAGGGGCTAACAGACAGCTAGCAGGGTCTATATTCCCTAGAAAGAAGCAGGAGGGTTGTAGTGGGGAGGTGGTGACAGGGCTCAGGTGGCAGATGGGATAGAGGAGGTCCTGAGGGACCCTTTGCTGGGCCTGCAGCATGGCACAGTCATCACCCAGATGTAAGCATGGAGCCAAAGTGTTTCTGCCTAGGAAATTAGCCTGAGAGATTGGGCTTGGGACCTTTACCCTTGGTACCTAATGAGAGCTTCTGCAGGGTGAGCTGGGACTGGCTGTCTGGTTCAGCAGATGGGCCCAGGAGTCAGGACAGTTTCTTTGTCTTCTTAGTGGGTGTTAGTTATATCCTCATTATCGGTTGAGCTCAGCCGTACTCAGAGATAAGACACGTAACAGGTGGTGGTGTGCGCTGAGAGGAGAATCTCTCCTGCTCAGAGTGCACTGTACACAGGTTTCCATCCCCAGGCGAAGAATAAAAGGCCAGCACTGGAATCCAGGACTTTGAGATTTTAAAACTTAGACCAACAGATTTTGGTGTTTGGTTGCACAACACATAGAATCTAGGCGTGATTTACATCTGCCTTGTTTCTCATGTTTTCTGCTAGCCTAAGACCTATACTTCTATTCAGAGTGATGACTACTAAATATTACAAATTCTACGAGCATCCCAAGGATGATGTGCCATTGGCTAGCACACAGAACATTTAACTCCACATGTCTGAATTTCCTGGATAACATGGAGGAAGTGATCTGTCTGGTGATGGATTTTCAGTATCCATCCTACATGGTACCAGATTTCCCTGCCTGAGAGCCCAAAATGGCAGCATTAGAACTTGCCAATCAAAAGCACTGCTGAACCTGAGGGCTCAAAGCAGGGAACCAGGGATTTAAGAATGAATGAATGAATGAGTGCTCCCTGGCGCTTGTCACTTAAACTGTTTGAACCTCTTATTAATAAAACGAGGACAGTCCATTCACTGTCCATTGCTCTGTGTGATAATAAGGACAAAGTCCCTGTCCTCTCCAGTTTACAGTCTCCTGGATCCAGACTGCAACAATTTGAGAGATTCAGTAAACAGGAGGCAGTCCAGCAGGGGCAAACGCTTCCAACAGTGCAGTGACTAAAACAGAGGAAGGCTGTGCGATGGGCTGTTTTAGGTAGTCAGGTGGTCCTCACGGGGCTTTAAGACTTCTGGTATTATAGAAATATTCTCAGACCTGACAACAGTTGAGTGTTTCTCTGCCTGCCATGTACTTCTTTGATGATATTTTAGTCTAAGTAGTAGTAACAGCATTAACATTTAACTGAGATCTTACTATGTTCTAGGCATTGTTCTAAGCCCTGCTGATCCATTTGTTAATTAACAAATTAATTAATTGTTACAGTAACTCTATGAGGCGGGACTGCTGTCTTCCCTCTTTTTCGAGGAAGTGTCTCATGTGGCCCAGACTGGCTTCAAACTTACTTTGTGGCCTTGGATTTGTGTTACTTCTGCTGTCACATCCCGAGTGCCAAGGATACCTGCATGTGCCACCACTCCTCCCAGCCTTGATTCTATTTTTATGGGGTCAGAAACCAGGCACAAAGAAGGTCAAACAATTAGAGAGGGCTGGGACGGAGCACTGAACTTGAGCAATCTGATTCCCGAGGCTGGGCTGAGATTGTGAACCCGCTTTGATTTTTATACCAGTAGGCAGTCCACCTGGAGTGTGCCGGCTCTGAAGTCACGCTGCTTGGTTTCTGATCCTGGCAGGGCTAAGCCTCTCTGCTTTGGTTTCCTCAGCTCTCAAAAGAAATAGCAGAACCTGTTTTATCTTCTAAGTATGTCCTTACAACAGAACCTTCTTTCTGCTCTGTAGGAGGGCAGCCTGTTCAGACATCACCCTGGCAGGAAGTAGAAGGGTCAAATGGCCTCTGAAACTTCTAGAGAGAAACATACTCGTGTGGACGTCTCAGAGTAACCCTAAATTCATCTAGAGACCAGACTGTGGAGGCTATACTTATAATTTCGTGGATGGCAGGCAGAAATAGGAGACTCTTAAATGAAGACAGAAGACAGGTGAAATCTTTGGCATGGTCTCAACACTTAAGATTCCATTTCAGGTCCTAAATAGCTGCCAGGAAAGGTAAAGTCATATTGAATGTCAGGGTTGGAAGGGAGCCTTAGAGATGGTCATGCTAGTAGACGGGTAAACTGAGGCTCAGAGAAGCGGAATGACTTACCTGAGGTTACTAAACTAAAGGTTTCCTTTGGGGTAGCCTGGTCAGTAGCATCTACGTGAATTCCGCTTTCCCCCAGATCGCGGCTTCTTCCCAAGCCCTCCCTGGGGAGAAAGGTCTCACCTTCGTTCTAGGCACTAGCTGCCCCATTCTTCACGCGCGTGCTTCGGGAGACCAGACCCCGGGGTCTCCAGCTCCAGCCTGGGTTCGACTTGCGCGTGCGCGCAGCAGTAGCCACTTGCTCTCCCCTCCCCTTCCCTCTTCCCTTCCCCTCCCCTCTCCTTACCGCTCTAGGGGAGGGGGAGGTAAGACGCGGGGAGCCCGAACAGGGCCTCAGCCAATGCTCTGGCGGGCCGCGGGCCCGGCCCCCTCCTTCCCTCCCGCACGGCCCAATAGGAATTTACTACAATGTTGTGGCGAGCCGGGGGGGAGGGGCGCGGGCGGGCCGCGGGCCGCGCCGGCCTCGTCTCGCGGAGGAAAGGCGGGAGGGCGCGCGCAGGGGCTGCTCGCTCGCTCGCTCGCTCCCTCTCTGCCTCGCTCCCTCCCTCCGCCGGCGGGTTAGTCAGCTAGCCTGCAGCCCGCCAGCCCGGGAGCCGCAGAGGGCCGGAACCTCGGACTCGGGCGCCGCCTCCTGCCATTGTTCGTCGGGCTGAAGCTGCGGCTGGCGCGGGAGCCCCGGCCGGGAACCCCGGGTGAGGTGAGGCGAAGCCGCGGCGCGCGAGCCGGTGGGGTGGGGGCGGCGCTGGCCCCGAGGGGACGGTCCTGGCGACCGCCGCGCCGCCGCCGCAGCCTTTGTCTCCAGCCCCCTTGCAGGCCCGGGAGCCGGGGCGCGAGCTCACGCGGGGAGCCGGGGGCTGGAGGTGGGACGCGGCCTGAGGAGCCGGGGGAGCAGGCAGCGGTCCGGGCGCCGCTGAGGAGAGCGCGGGGGGCCGCGTCTCAAAGTTAGGCGTGGGGCGTCTTCCTGCGGAGGGGTCCTCGGACCGCGCCGGCCTGTCAGTCACCGTGCGGTGGGCGGGAGCCCTGGCAGGAAACCAGGTAGGCAGCGCACCGGGCGGTGGACGGCGAAGGTGCTGGGTGCCGCTGCGGAGCGGAGCGGAGCGGAGCGAGTACCCCATGACGGGGAGGCTGGGCAGACCCGAGAAGTCAGGCGGAATCCGAGGGCGTGGGGAGCTTCGCCCCGCTCCCAGGCCTTCCCGCCACAGACCCTGCATCTTAGAGAAATCAGATCAAATCTCTGAGCCCTCCGGATCCAGTGCCTTGCTCCGCGATCTTCAGGGGTCCCAGCGAGCCAAGGGTTAATGCTATTCTCTCAGCTCCGTGACCTCCTTTTTCAGTTAGCGCATCTGTCGGCTTGGAAATCTTTCCCTGGCTTGCTGGGCTGCCTGTACCTGTGGAGATTCTGGAGCTAGGCTCACCCTCTCGTTTCATTACCAGGCGGATCCTCCTGGAGGGAGCTTCTGCCCCAACAGGGTCGTCCTCCCTGGGGATTGGCGGTCTCTAGAGAGAAAGTGATCTCACGTGAGGCAAATCGCTGACGGACTCGTTTCTGGCCGCAGGACCGCAATTGCCATCCTGTTGTTCCATCCTTGAACTGTACCCTGACATAAATGACTAGTCTGTAGAGACTAAGATTTTTGTTTGTTTTTTGTGTTTTTCAGAGATGCTGGAGGTTGGGTTGTTTTTTTTTTTAATTTTAGTCTGGGTGATTTCACAGCTGCTATTTTGTTCCTTCTGTTTTTATGGAAAGTTGCAAGAAATGTTATTATAGTGAGTTTATATACACTCTTGGGGATAAACTGTACTCCATGAAGTTGCTCATTACTGTTTTCCTATTCTTAGTCCTGGCAAAAGATTTTCAGTTGGTTTGGTCCTTTCAGTGAAGCAGGATATACATATTCTTTATGTAATTCTTTTCATCTTAATTTCACTTCTTTTTGAAAAAGGTCGTACTTTTTCCTTCTTTTCTCTCTCTCTGTGTGTTTTTTTTTTGTTTTGTTTTGTTTCTTTTCTGTTTTTGTTTTGTTTTGTGACAGGATCTCTCTGTGTAGCCCAGGCTGTCCTGGAACTCACTCTAGACCAGGCTGGATGGTCTGCCTTTTCCTCCTGAGTGTTGGAATTAAAGGCATATAGCACCATGGTTGACCACTGCCCTTTTCTATATGCCATCACATCTGGCTCAACTTTAAAGACTTGAAATTTCGTATCTGGCTTTCTCATTCCTTAGTTCATGGTTGGCCAATGTGTATGCTGTCTGTCTGTTTTGAAACAGGATTTGGTCATATAGTTCAGGCTGACCTTCAACTCATTGTGTTACCCACAGTGGCTTTAAACTGCTGATCCCTTGGCTTCGGGCTCCTGAATGTTAGGATTATAGGCAGAGGCCACTACCACCTAGGGGGTTATGGTCTTTAAGATTATTTTATTAACTTTATGTCTGTGAATGTTTTGCCCCCATGGATGTCTGTGTACCCTGTGTATGCCTGATGACTTTGGATGTTAAAAGAGGGTCCTCTGGCACTGGAGTCACAGGTGGTTGTTAGCTATCGTGGGTTCTGGGACTTGAACTCATGTCCTCTGCAAGAGCAACAAGTGTTTTTAACCACTGAGCCATCTTTCCAGTCCCAGAGTCCATGGTCTTTATTTCAAACTCTGAGAGGCAGTGAACTTAAGATGCTATTTGTTTTCCTTCCTCCTGTTCCTAAGAAAGCTTCAGAGTTAAATTGTTCTGGATACTGTCTAAAAGCTACGAGATTCTTGGATTTTCTGCAGATTACCTTGATAACAGATCGTGTATGTCTGGTACCTTTGGAGGTCAGAATAGGGGTGTCATCTTGTCAACAGATTGGGATCTTAAATTTTGTTGGGATGGGTAGAGTTTTCTCATTTTTATTTTTAATTTATATGCATTGGTGTTTGCCCTGCCTGCCTGCATGTCTGTGGGAGAGTATCAGATCCTCTGGAAATGGAGTTACAGACAGATGTTAGCTCTTCTGTGGGTACTGGGAATTGAACCCAGATCCTCTGGGAGAGCGACCAGTGCTCATAACCAATAAGTCATCTCTCCAACGCCATTCTCATTATTTTTTGAATATATAAAATTGATGATCCTGGCCTGATTTCATGACTTGAAAATTTCAGTGGCCATCAGGGCCTGAGTGTGGTTCTGAAATCAGTATGTCTAGACTCAGTCTGTTTCCTTGTTATCTAAGGAGCAGGCTGGTTCTCACTGGTAGAACTGCCAGTGTACTTTTCCAGAAGTCTTACTGGGTTTGTAATTTTCAAATGCATATTCAGATGTGGATTCATCACTACTTCAATAGGACACATTTTTTTCCCCTCAATTGTTTGGGCATGACATCAGTCACTTTATTTTGTTTGTGAGCTAAGTAAGAACAGTTTCAACTACGCTTTTCTTATGAATGGTTTTGCTCTTTTTGTCTGAGTAAAATCTGCAAAGATGAAGTTTTTACAAGGATTTCCCCATTTTGTTGATGAATTACAGACATTATTTACAAAATAATCCAGAGTTACTAGAAGGTTGTGCTTTGATGCATTTATGATAGCTTTTAGTTAGAGGGGAAGCCAGATGCCAAGTGTATGTTATTTTTTGTTGTCAGTTATATTTCTTGATGTGTCACCTGTGCTGTGGCTTTGCCATGTGTTCGTTTTTTATGAGGGAGTTCATGGTGTGTTTGGTAAAATGCAGTATAACAAATACTGTGGAGAGCACACTGAGTTAGATTAGTATTTTGGTTTCCTCTGCTGCTATTTAATGACTGCAGAGTAAGAAGGATAAAGGAAAAACTATAGCAACGAGTACTGTTCAGAATTTGGAGGCAGTAGAATGGGAAAGACAAGTGATCTCATCAGAGCAAGCTAGCTGATGCTTCAGATGCCAGCTCTAGGAGAATGTAGTGAGGGAATTAGATTATGGTTAAAGTTTGTTTACACTTATTTTTCTGAATTATTTTTATTTAAATAAGATTTCAAACACCTTGAAGCGTTTAGGAAAAAAAAGGGTAATTATTTGAGAATAAGGAAAACATTGTGTGACTAGTCTAATGCTAAGAATGGCTTGAGAGGACCTTAACATCATCATCAATGTCCCCCAAAGTAATTAAAAGTAAATATGCAGCCTGAATAGAGAAACTGGGGGCGTGATGTGCAAATACTCCCTTTCTCTTTATAATTGATTGTTACCTTTAATGTCCTTTTATTGTAGAAATTTAGCATTGTGCTCACTTTATTATAGTTTAAATTTTGTTTTTATTTCATGTGTGTGAGTGTTTGCCTGCATGTATGTATGTATGCACACTACATGTATGCCTGGTGTCCACAGAAGAGGGTATCAGATACTCTGGAACTGGAGGAATGTGTTTGTGAGCTGCTGAGTGGGCGCCAGGAACCAAGCCAGAGTCCACTGTATGAGCAGCCAGTGCTTTTAGTTACTGAGCCATCTCTCCAGCCCCTCAGTTTTCTATTTTTCATTCTAGTATTTCATTTATGAAAACCACTTCTGTGTTTTTAGTTGTTTCTGCATTAGCTCCAAGATAAGTCCATGTGGATTAGACGTTGTTTACTGAATTCTTATTCTTAACCTTGTGTG
Organism: Tokudaia tokunoshimensis; assembly: GCA_036184795.1. Classification (NCBI taxonomy): domain Eukaryota; kingdom Metazoa; phylum Chordata; class Mammalia; order Rodentia; family Muridae; genus Tokudaia; species Tokudaia tokunoshimensis. The sequence goes on along the minus strand of BTHU01000005.1, from coordinate 115,308,834 downwards.
TCTGTGGATTCTTTGAACCACTTCCTTTTAGTTAATCTACACTCCAGTTGTTCTTGGTTCCCAGTGTGATCTGTTTAGGAAGATGAGGATTGTTTTTAGCTATGGAACATGGAGCTTAGGCCTGGTTACAGGAGTCTTGGCCAAGGGAATTGGAAGGGTAAGAACTATGACCATGAGTTTATGTTGATAAAATAGAAAATAACCAGCCTCATAATTGTTACTCGCTCTCCTATGGCCACACGTCCAAACTCAGGTCCTCACGCTTATGCCGAGGGCTGTACCCAGGGGGCCTTCTCCCCAGCCTCAGAGCATTTGCTTAATTACCAGAAATGCCGTATGAAACTGCTACTCACAGTGAAACCATAAGGGTGTGTTTGAGTATATCATTTTATGAAGAAATGGTCTTTTAACTTACGTGCCAAGTGAGGTGTGTGTGTGTGTGTGTGTGTGTGTGTGTGTGTGTGTGTGCACATTTCAGTAGAGTTTTTTTGTGTGTTTTAATTTGCCAATTTGAAGTGCTACCTGCATTCACACGAAGGGTATTTTACCTTGCTAATGCACTAGGTATGTGTTGTGGATACCCACCCCTCCCACCCCTTGTTTTTGACCATATGGACACAGAGGCAGAACTGTCATGGGCTCCAGAGATTTAAGCCCTCAAATTTTACCTGGCAGTCATTTCATGTCAGAGGGACACATGAACACCGCCTTATGGCAAAGCCTTTCTCCTTCCTTTTTGCTTTCTTTCTGCCACCCACTTGCTGTTTCTTGCCCATTCTCTCTTTTTAGGAAAAAAAAAATGATTCAGAGAAGTGACACCGTTGCTAACTTCCTACCTGCAGAGTCCTGCCAGTCCTAGTAGTATTACGTAATTACATAAACCTTTTTTTGCATGGTGTCTTATGATAATTGTATATATGTCCTCCCACTCACATGTCTTTAGAGTAGTTTCTTTCCATCTGGTATTGGAATGAGCTCTTTGTTAGGTTATTTTTAAATCTTCCAGCTTTCTTGGCATCCTCAACACTCAAAATAACACAATTGCTCTGGGAGGTGAGAACATCCACATAGTCTATTAGTAGCTTTTTCAGTGGAAATGGAAGCAGTATTTTATTTTTAAAATCATACCCTGTGTTCCTTACAGGCAAAACATGCGTTTTATGTTTCCATAGTCTCCAATAATTTTGTTAGGTAGAAAAAGTCAGTTGTTACCAAGTAGATAAAATTAAAGGAGATATACTTAGGGCAAGGATATATTCCAGGGATTTTTTTTTTCTTTGAAGGTTTATTGGTGTTCTTTTGAACTCCTCTAGTGTTGCGTGTTCTTTGCCAGATATATCATATGGTACTGGTACTCAGGCTGTCAACTTCTAGAAAGCACAGGTTAGTACTGTTCTCCCTCCCACCCTCCGCAGATAAGGTTTACTGTATTAGCTAGACCTATAACAGAGTAACTGTCAGGATAATTAAGATTTAAGTCTGTGGTATAATTCTGTTTCTAGATTCATATTTCCTTCCTTCCTTCCTTCCTTCCTTCCTTCTTTTCTTCATCTGCCCTGTATATCTTCTTAGAAAGAAAGTTGGAGAAGTTATGGCACTTTATACTCCCAAAACATTTTGGGATACATTTCTGAAGAATAAGGTCTGTGTCTAAGACAGTCGCAGTATTCCATAATACCGGTCACTACTCAACCCACATTCAGATTCCACAGTTAGGTTTATTTATTTTATTAGTGATTATGTATGACATGTATGTGTGGGTGCATGTATAGGGGTCCAAGACAACGTTGTGGAGTCAGGTCTCTCCTTTTTCCACCTTTATGTAGTTTCCAGGGATTGAACTCACGGCGCTAGACTTGCGTGCAAATGCCTTTTTCCCTGAGCCACTCAGCAGTGGTTGTTAGACTTTTAAATGCAAATGTCTGGTCACATTTCCTTTAATCTGGAACAGGATTTACCTGTGTACTTTGATAAGTCTTGGTGGCAGCTGGTTGTAGAATGTTCTATTCTGAATGTGCTTGATTGTTCCCTTGAGGTTTTGTTTAATTTGTTCTTCTCTTTGTTTTGTTTCCTATAAACTGGAAATTTATCTCTTTAGGTTTGATTAGACATAGGTTAAACATTTTGGCAAGACTTCTGCGTGACGTTGTGTTCCTTGTTTTGAATCACAGTGGGAAGTTCATAATGTCAGGAGGTCCCACAATTAATGCTGCTAATTTGGTCACCTAGTTAAAGTAGTAACCGACAGATTTCTGCGTCGTGGTTTATGTTTTTAGCATTTGTGGAGAAACTTTATGACATTGTGGATATCCTGTTTCCAATTACCTTTTCCCATTGGCTTTAGCCATCCATGGATCCTTGGGGGTTGCATATGTTGTTAGCTCTTTAAAATGGATCTGAAGATTTAAATTAGGAAAGAAAAGAAAGACAATGAGCTCCGGGTGCTGGTCTAATGCTCAGGCTTTTCCCGTTTGTGCTAAATCTGACTTCTTATATTTCTCCCCCTGATTTGTTCCTAAAATTAGGCTTACAGAATTATATTTTATTTGCGGTGGAACATAGCCACTGGGATTCCTAATGTGTGGGTGGGCCTAAATGGTCTCAAGATGTGGCAAGAGGCTGGGGTTCCTGGAAGGATTTTGACTGGACTTTTGGAAGGGTTTTGAGAGGAGGAATGGTATACTCATTCATTTACATTTACTCATTGCATATTATCTACGATGAGTGAGGTCCTGTGAGTATATGTGATCATAAAAGAATGTGGAGGGTGCGATTCTGCCCGAAAGGAGGTTAGTGGTCCGACATTAGTAGGACTAATCAGGCACGCACACAGAAGTGTAAGGGTGACTTCGTTGTGGAAAGGCACAGACTTATGGAGACAGCGGAGTCAACCTGTGGTAACATCTTAGTTCTTCTGCTCATTCAGCATATCACCAGCAGTATTTACTGGGGCCTGCTTACTGTGCCAGGTAAACAATGTCACTGCTCATTGACTGTTTACGTGGTTCAGGCTAAGTGCTTTATACTTTGTAGATATGGTTAGAGTATCAGCTTTGGGGTGGAATGCTTTGTTTTAAATTCCACTTCTGTCAATCCAAGTCTGGCTATGGGCAAGTTAATTGACATCTGTAACATTTTATTCATTCTATAATATAGGGATGTTCTCTACCTTTAATATTATGATTAAATGAGTTAAATATAGGAAGTTAAATGTATTTACTTTTTTTTTTCTTGAGGTGCTGGCGCATGCTAGACTAGCACCCTACTGTGAGCCACATCCTTAGGTGTTTGTGAAATACTTAGACACCAGATGTCTGGCCATCATGATGATTTTCATAGTTAAGCCTCACCACAGATTATTGGAGTGTTATTAATCTCACTTCACAGTTTAGGTAACAAGTTAAAAGTTAAGTAACTTGTCCAGAATTACACAATTGAAAATTGGCATTAAGAGTGAAGTCCTTACTGAGTCCGTTTTGCTTGCTCAGCATGTCCATGAGCAAGTTGGGGATAGGAACGTTGAACGTAAATCTCCTGTCAAAGCCGGTGAGTTCTCAGTAACTGTTGTCTTGTGAAAGTGCTTTTCTATAACTGTATTTTTGTGTGTGTAAAATGAGGATAATCATATTTTAGGTAATACATGCTTAGTATGTGCCTGTCATACAGAGATATTAAATAAATGTTACTTCTCTTTCCCCTTTTATAAAATCTGACCTTGTGGATATGAAGAAGAATCTGTCTTTTTTTTTTTTTAAGTGGCTGGCTCTCCTTCCCCTCCTTCTCTTCCTTCTTTCCTTCCTTCTTTCCTGGCAGAGTCTCATGTGCCCCTAGGCTAGCCTTGAAACTTGCTATGTAGTTGAGGGTGATTTTGAACTTGTGACTCTCTTGCCTGCATCTCTGAAATGTTGGGATTGCATGTATTTGCAGTCACTTTAGGCTCTTTAAACACACACACACACACACACACACACACACACACGTTTGTTTTTTTTTTTTTTTTTTTTGAGACAGGGTTTCTCTGTGTAACATAGCCCTGGCTGTGCTGGACTTGCTTTTTGTAGGCTTTGTTTGTGTAGCCCTGGCTGTCTTGGAACTCACTCTGTAGACCAGGCTGGCTTCCAGCTCACAGAGATACGCCTGCCTCTGCCTCCCCAGTGCTGGGGTTACTGCACTACTACCCAGCTCTGGCTAAATATTTCTGATTAATTTTTATTATTGTAGTTTTGTGTGTGTGTGTGTGCATGTGTGTGTGCATATGTGTGCATGCACGCACATGTGTATGATGTTTGCATGTGTGGAGGCCAGAGGCAAACTGTGGCATCAGTTTTCTTCTTTATATGGTTCTGGGGATTGAACTCAGGTTGCTAGGCTTGTGTAGCTCATCTACCCACTGAGCCATCCTAGTTTTATACCTTACCCGTACCCTTGTCTACTGAAATTGGATATCTTTGTGTCTGTATAATTGTTGAATGTAAATATGTAATTCAGTTTTGTCTATTGTCAGTCTTTGGGTTTGATTCAGACTCATACTGTACATTTTTTAAGCTTTCATTTGAATGTAAGCCTGTGCGTGAGTATTCTGAAGACCCATTTCACAGTAAGTCTGGGTTTATAGCTTCATTTCCGGGTTGGTAGGACACAGTCATGCGGTTGGTGTCCCCATTGTTGCTTTTATCTTTTGAAGCAGATGTGAAAGTAAACACACACTTGAAAAACAGGAAGGGGTTTGCTTTGGGAGGGTGATTTTCAAGGCAGCTTCTAGACAAGCAACCTGAAATCTGAAGAGTCTTGAATCTTTTCAGAAAGATATAGTACCTTATTTTTGTGAAGTATATATTTTGAAAACTCATTTAACCAAAATGATGAGTGTACATATATTTGTGCTTTTTACACATTTGGGGGAATGTTATGTTCCTGTTTTTCTTTGAAACAGAGAATTGACAAATGTTTTTCTTCATAGTGTTAATTATCAAACGCAGGCCCTCACTGAGAATGACGCCTGGCTCTCAGCCCTGAGCCCTCAATGATGTTAGAGCCACCCTGATCCTGGCTTCTCTTTCTATTTGGAGGAACTTTCAACAGGGAAATGTAAAAATTTTTGGCTCTTTAGGACATCTAGTAACATTGTACTTTGGGTCTTAATTCTTAAGATAGGGAATAACACATGAATGCTTTGTAGACCAGGCTGGCCTCAAAATCACAGAGGTCTTTCTGCCTCTGCCTCCCCAGTGCTGGGATGAAAGGTTTGTGCCAGCCACCACACCCAGCCAAAGATTTTCATGAGTATGGGGTGTGTGTGTGTTTATGATATGTCTGTGCACATGTGTATGGAGGCCCAAAAGATTGACTTTGTACATCTTTGATCACACTCTACTTCATTTGTTGAGGCAGAGTCTCTTGTTGAACCCAGAGCTAGCCAGTTCCAGCTAGCTAGCCATCGTAGAGTTCCTTGTGCCTGCCACTTGAGTGCTTAAATTGCAGGTGGCTGTCACACCTGCCTTTTACATGGGCTTTAGGGATCTGAACTCACGTTCTCATGCTTGCATGACAAGCACGTTGTCCACTGAGCCATCTCTCCAGTCCCACAAAGAATTTGTATTGCTTTGTTGAAAATCTCCCTTCCCCCTTCCTCCTTTCTTCTCCTTTATCTTCTTAGGCAGACTCCCATACTTTCCAACTAGTATAGTCCTTTGAGGATACACTTGTTGTCTTGTTTTTTGAGACAGGGCCTCTCTATGCATCTCTGGCTGTCCTGGAACTCACTATTGACCAGGGGTCCACCTGCCTCTGCCTCTAGACTGCTGCCGTTAAAGGTGTATGTACCACGCCCACCAGTATTATGAGGGCAATGTGATGTTGGAGCCAGACCTGGGTTTTCAGTAATGTTATGTTTTGCTAGGGAAAACCATTTTCTATCATACTAAATAAAATGAATTGTCCAGACTTGGTGTAGAAAGAACTTTTGTATGTGGGACAGAGTAATTGGAGAGCATAGGAAGGACTTTTGTTCCTAAAGATCCTCCTTTCTCTGGGGATTTTCTTGCTGACCTCAGGGAGTGTGGCTTTCTCTTTCATTTTCTGTCCCAGAGGAGAGCCTTCTCTTAATACTCAAGCAGAACACAGCTGAGACCAGCCTGGAACATTCTGTTCCCATCTTACAACCTTAGACTTTAGAGATTTAACAGAGAAGTGCGTGCAGTTACTAGTATGATTCTGTGTAATGTGACTTAGAACTTAACAGCCACCCTCCTTCAGGGTGTTGTCATATTTGGGATATATCCTTTTCTTGGCCTGCAACACATATCTGCTTTCTGATGGAGAAATCATCTTCTCCTCCCTCTTACACGAATCCCACTCTCCTCCCTCGATGTTCCTGTCTTAGTCTTCCACATGCTTAGTTATAGGCTTGTGCTACCTACCATACCTTACCAGGAGTTTTCTATATTCTGTAAAATAGATCTTTTTCAGATATCCGATAAAATTCTCTTACGCTCTGTGGCTTTTCAGTTCTTTGATGAGAACACCCCCTTCCCCCGCCCCAAGGCCAGGAATTGAATTCAGAGCCTCAAACTGGTGAACTATCACCTTACCACTGAGCCGCATATCCTGCCAAGTCATCTGCATTTAAGGTCCTTTCTTACGGGTAAGGTAGGATTTACCTATCTGCTGCTGTTTCCTATCTCCTGTGCTTTTTGTTGGTTGGTTTGTTGGTTCCCCCCATGCTGTCTTTGTATGTAGGAGCTTTGTGAAGACCTTACCTTTTTTGTTTTTTGTTTTTTATTTGTACCACAAGTCCACATCAGTTACCATTTGCTATACAGTCAGTCAACTCCAACACAGTCACTTAAAACTTTTTCGTGATCTGTAGTCAATCACAGAACAGCTTTGTGAAATGGCTCATTTCTCCTGTGTGGCACAGGCAAGGGTATCTGTTTCAGTGGCTGACCTGAAGCTGGAGCATCCACTATAGTCTTATCTTCATGTTGGGTGCCTTGCCCTGTGACTCCAACAGTAGACAGGCAGGTTCATTACATAGCTGTGATTAATTATACCATTGGTCACTGGCAATTAACTCAATCTTCAGGCGTTATCCTCTCCCAGGAGGTTAAAGAATGAGACTAGAAAGCAGCCCCCATCCCAGGCTTTTCCAGGAGGCCCAGCCATCTATTATTTCTGAGGCATAGAAAAGGCACTTAGTACTGGTGATCTCAAGAGTTTTAGGAGCTGAAACAGAGGGCAGATGTGTATTTCTTTTTATCACAACCTCACATTAGGGAACACATAGCTTTATGGATTTCATCCTCCCAACCTTTCTTATGTTCGTTTCACTGTAAATTTCTTTAAATGTCAAGGGAATATCAATGTGGTTGACTAGCAGAAAAGCATCCCTTCTGTATTTAAGTGAGAGTAAGTTTCATCTTTGATCAGTGGAGGAAAGAAATTAAGATGTTACTTTGGAACTGTCCCTTTATTCCAAGGGTTAATAATTTTAAAACTATCTTTAATTTTTAAATCCCCCCCTCACCCCGCCACCTTGGTTTGGTTTTTTGAGACAGGGTTTCTCTGTGTAGCCCCGGCTATCGGAACTCACTCTGTAGACCAGACAAGGATGGCCTCAAACTCACAGAGACTCACCTGTTCCTGCCTCCTAAGTATTTTTTTTTAAAAGATTTATTTATTATTCTATGTAAGTACACTGTAGCTGTCTTCAGACACCCCAGAAGAGGGCATCAGATCTCATTACAGATGGTTATGAGCCACCATGTGGTTGCTGGGATTTGAACTCAGGACCTTCTGAAGAGCAGTCAGTGCTCTTAACTAGAGAGCCATCTCTCCAGCCCCCCTCCCAAGTATTATGATTAAAGGTGTGCACCACTATACTTGGCTTTCTATTTTTAAATCTTCAGGTTTGCATGTGATAGTTTGCTATTTAAAATGGTTCTAACTAGTAATGCTGTGAACTAAATTGGCTCTGATAGTGCTGTATTGTCCTTAAGGCGGTGAAATCCCTCTTAGGACTTAGCTGTCTGGTGAAAAACATATGTAGCCAATATTTTAGATGCTGTGTATTTCTGAGGAGAATCTAAGACATAAGTTTTCCCCCTTTTGGTCATATACACATATACACATGTGTGTGTATAAATATATTTTTCCTTTTTTTTGAGACAGGATATCATGTTATTCAGGTTGACCCCAAACTCATTTTGTAGCCAGGATGACCTTGAGTTCTTCATCCACTTGTTTTCTCCTGACTTGTATTTTTACCATATTGATTAAGGTGATAATGTATATCTCTTTAAGGATTTCCCTATCACATAAAGGAGTTCAGTTAATTTTTATTTATGACAGTTACTATGACAGTTTCAGAGGGTTAGTCCATGATCATCGTGGTCAGGAGCTGGGTGGTGGGCAGAGGCAAACATGGTGCTGAACAGCGGCAGAGAGAGAATGAGATTGGGCCTGGTGTGGACTTATGAAACCTTAAAGCCACCCCAGAGACATCTCCTCCAACAAGGCTATACCTCCTAATCCTTCTCAAGCAGGTCTACTTACTGGGGCCCTAGGACCTATGGGGGCTATTCTCGTTCAAACTACCACAGTCTGTGTGCATGTATGGCTCAAGCTATATGGCTGGTGTTCGGGAAGACCAGAGGAAGGTGTCAGATCCTTTGGAACTGGAGTTGTGAGCAGATGGTGGTGAGCCACTATATGTGCACTAGGAATTGAACCTGGCTCGCTACAAGAACAACCACTAGACCATCTCTCCAGTCCCTCAGTTCTTCCTTTTCAGTTTTTTTGAGACAGAGTTTCTTTTTGTAGCCTTGCCTGTCCTGGAACTAGCTCTGTAGACCAGGCTGGCCTCAAATTCACAAAGATCCACCTGCCTCTGCCTCCCCAATCCTGGGATTACAGGCATGCACCACCACCGCCCAGCAAGTTGGTGGTTTTTAAAGGAGCTGTATCAAACACAGTGTACATAAGGACAGATGAAAACATAGTTTTAAGAATTGAAGTAAGGAACTCTAATGAAGAAAGGTTTTGAGGGTCAGTGGAATATGTTAGTTTTAGTTATGTATGTTAGTTTATTTACTATTTTGCTTTTCTTTGACTTAGAAAACTATATGTTGAGTAATGTCTTAGTCAGGGTTTCTGTTCCTGCACAAACATCATGACCAAGAAGCAAGTTGAGGAGGAAAGGATTTATTCAGCTTACACTTCCACATTGCTGTTCGTCACCAAAGGAAGTCAGGACAGGAACTCACACAGGGCAGGAACCTGGAGGCAGGAGCTGATGCAGAGGCCATGGAGGGATGTTACTTTACTGGCTTACTTCTCCTGGCTTGCTCAGCTTGCTTTCTTATAGAACCCAGGACTACCAGCCCAGGGATGGCACCACCCACAATGGGCTGGGCCTTCTCCCATGATCACTAATTGAGAAAATGCCTTACAGCTGGATCTCATGGAGGCCTTTCCTCAAGGGAGGCTCCTTTCTCTGTGATAACTCCAGCTGCTGTCAAGTTGACACACAAAACCTTAACCAGTACAAATAACATTAGAATGTAATATATGTTGATAGCTTAATATTTTCCAGTTTAATTGTTTTGTAGACTCCTTAACTAGATTTATCATCAAAACTAGAAAATAAGTTTCCTTTCAGAGCTACAAAAATCCTGGATTAGATTGTCACCTATTTAGTCAGGATTTACTAGAATGGTTGGAGTGGTACTGCTGAGTGCTTCCTTGTTGTATTTGTGAATCAGGGTCCCAGCTGCAACAAGAAAATTGATACTGTGCGCCAGATAGTTCATCATTGAAGGAAATTTGTTCATATCTTTATGTAGATATTGTGAATGACTCTGAGAATAAAAATGTTACCACACAGATTAGGGTTTTTGTTAACTTATAAAATTTTATTTCTTTGATAAGTGATTGTTGCACTTAACTAATAGATATTATTATGATTGGAAAAACCTTAAGATTTGTGTATTTAAACTTCTCATTCAAGACATGGATCTTGCTGTATGTTTGTTTACAGTGTGGACATAATTTAGGATAACTAGGCATATTATGAAACTTTAGAATATTTGATGTTTTAGATCCTACTTCTTTTGGTCTATTGATGCCCAGTAGATGGTATTTTAGAATTTCTATAGTATTTAAATGATTGCAGTTTGAATAATAATTAATTGAGGCTGAGTTTTTTTTTTTTATTTCTGTAGCAAGCACATTTTGTGTCATGATTCTACTTCTCAATATGTAACCTTAGTCAATAAAAATAAAGTGTGAATATAGGTGACTCATTTAAATCTCACAGGACTGTTCTAAGGCTCATTGGCTTAAAACTGTATGGGTGAATACATCTATAAGGGGATGCAGTGTTAGCAAATACCTCAGGTATTTATATTTTTAATGTGGAATGAAACTCGGTGAAAGGAGAGAAGAGACTAAAGCTCCATTGCAGCTAAAAGATCCTGTGTGTCGAGCGGGTGTGCAGAGTGAGGTGGGGCTGCATGAGGGGACAAGGGAGAAAGCCTCATTATTCGGGAGTGGGAATGGAGCAGCTGTGGGCATGCGAAGGGGAGGCCACATTAATGGGTCAGTGTAACTTGAGATTCTTTGCTTAATTATGAATCTTAAGTAGGCCTCCTTAGTCCCTTAAGGATGAATGGCTTTCTTCTTGGTAGATGCAACTGGGGAATTCTTCCAGCATTTGAATACCATTAAAAATAACAGTTACTGTAGACACACACAGAATGGGTTGGGCATCTTAATGGTTAATTTAGGATATTTCCTACTAATTTTTGCTAAGTGGATAATTTGTTTCAATATGTTAGTTCACCGAGTAGAATGCATTTTGGTAGGCTACAAATGTAAGCATTGTTTATGATTTACAAATGGAAATGTATTTTTCATGTTTTATTTTTAAGATAGTCCCAGGTTCCTCATGTCACATGTACTATTCATACTTTCATAGAAGTTATATTTACTATATCTCAAATTATGTGGAAATTTTGTTCCCCCAAGAAAATTAATATATCATCAGGAAACAGAAAAAGTTAATATTTCTTGGAAAGCTGCTGAGGACAGTACTGTCTGCTGCTAAGTGGTGAGAAATGGATTATTGAGCCTCTGAAGCAACAAATTGATGGTCGCAAGAACAGGGTGTGATTTCTTGTGGTTTAAGTGACAATGCCCTTTATACTGTTTTTTATATCCTTATTATGTGACAGTTACTGTACTGACAAGGAACAAAGCTCAGAGTAGGTGCTTGCATGTAGTCACAGTGTTCCAGAGGCAGCTATATGATGACTGGAGTTCAAGACCTGCCTGGGCTGTCTATCTAAGCTTGTTTTAAACAAAGAACACATGGAACATAAGGTATAACTTAGCAAGTACAGTAACAAAAGAGACCCGCATAAGCCCATATCCAACCTAAGCCCTGGGGAGTTTCCCCAGTACTCAACACTGCTGGCGTCCCCTCTCGTAACTATTCTGGTGTTTTACCATTAGAAATAACTACTCAAGGGGCCTGCAAAGATGGCTTAGAGGTTAAGAGCACTGACTGTTCTTCCAGAGGTCCTGAGTTCAATTCCCAGCAACAACATGGTGGCTCATCATAACTATAATGAGATCTGGTGCCCTCTTCTGGCATGCAGGGATACATGCAGGCAGAATGCTGTATATATAATAAACCTTAAAAGAAAAACTGCTTAAAAGCACTATATGTTTTACATTATTATTATTTTTTCTGAGGCAGGATCACTGGAGTCCAAGACTTTAAGGCCATCATGGGTAATAGTTTGATTCCAACAAAGAAAGTGCTATGTATTATTACATATGGACATATATTATAAATAGAACCTTAAAAACATGTTATCCAGGAGCCAGTGATGTGGATCAGCAGCTAAAGGTGCTTGCCATCAAGCTTGAGGACCTAAGTTCAATTCCTGGGGGAACCAGCCCCAACAAGGTGTTCTTGGACCTCCATATGTGTAATATGGTGCTCACACATGTACATGTATGTGCATGTACACACACAACTAAATGTAAAACTGCTGTCTAGTTTTTCTTTAAAAATATTTATTCATTTTATGTATATATGTGTAGTATTCCTGAGTTAGGTCTGCATACCATGTGCATGTAGGTGCCCTTAGAGGTCAGAAGTGACAATCAGATCCCCAGAAACGAGCTATAGCAGTTGTGAGTGGCCCAATATAGGTTCTGAATCAAACCTGGCTCCTCTGGAAGAGCAGCCAGAGCTCTTAACTGCTGAGCTGTCTCTCCAGTCCCCTGTATATGACGTTCTGCATCTGAATAATGTCATCTTTCAGACATGCAAGCATATATGTGCTTGTGTGTGTAAGTGTATGTTGGATTTCAAGTTTCTCTAAGGTGATACTTAGTCTAGTTGTGTCATAGAGTGTATGCTCAGCCTTACTAGATCATCTCAAGGACGGTACTATGGGAGCTGGAGAGATGGTTCAGTGGTTAAGAGCATCAGCTGCTCTTCCAGAGATCCTAAGTTCAATTCCCAGCAACCACATGGTGGCTCACAGCCTCTGTAACGGGATCTGATGCTGCATTCTGTCATGCAGGCATACATGCAAATAGAGCACTCGTATACATAAATAAGTACATCTTAAAAAGAAGGGTACCATGTATTAATATTCTATTTGGTAGTCAGAACAACTCATACCATTAGCAGTTTAATAAAGCAACTGGCTTAAAGTAAAGATGTTATGTATCCAAGGGACCATGAAAGTGGCAAGTGGCTGTACATCAGATCCATGTTTGTTTGTTTTAAGTGTGTTTTGGCATTATAAAAATAGAAACTGGGGTGCTTTTTTTTGAGAATGTTTGGGTCATAAATACTTTAGAGAGCAAAATCTATATGAATAGATTAGCAGAAAGCTTTCTTGGAAACATGAAGGTTGTAGTCTTCTAAATTTATAGATTATAAACCTTAACATATGGCTTCACTTCTGAAGGTCCCAAGATGGATGCTCAGATCCAGAGAGCCATATGTGCTCTAGACAAGAAGACCTTAGGGGATGGGGTAGATGGCAAAGGGCAGTGACTTCCATCTATATCCTACAGGCTGCCTCTCATTAAGGACAGCCTTTTAGTTGGTAAGGCTCTGCCCTTAATTATATGAGAATTTTGTTAGGAGAAAGGGATCCTTGTCTTGGCTAGGCATCACACATTTTCTGTACAATTATTGCAAGTCTGAGTGAAGAAACAACTCTTCAGATTGCTCTGGATGGCATTAGAGTTACTGGTTTTAATTCTTGAGGAACCAAGTTATATGAATTATAATCGGGTTGAACCTGATACTGGATTGAACAGGAAGGAGGCTGACCTATATGAAATTTCATTTATTTGCGATCCCAGTGCTTAGATGTAGACATAGATTGAGCAGGAGAGCTCTCCCAAAGTGAAGTGGTTTGATGTGTGTTGGGGGATTGAATTGTTAGACAGAAGAGCACAGCCACAGCAGAAGCAAATCAGGAGGCTTGCAGAGTGGATGCCCATTAATGTGATGAGGCTTGGTCAGATCAGGAGGAGGCCATTCAAGAAAAAAATGCTATGAAAGTGACTGGAAAACAGTCTAATGGGGACTGTGCTTAAAATCCAGGAAAGAGCTGGAGAATTAGTACTACCTATTCTACAGTGGTCCCTTGCCTCCTCACTGATGAGGGGAAGCAGAAAAAGATATCTAGATCATATTGGGAGATAGGAGTTAAGGATGTGATTAGAAGAAAAAACTAAATCCTGAATTCAGCCTGGTTGTCTTCTGACTTCCACGTGTAATAAAATGTGATAAAAATTGTTAAAAATTTATTTCTCTTGAGTAGTATCTTTTTTTTTTCATTTACCAAAATAATTCATGATAATTGTTGTAACTCTGAAAAATACAGAAAGAGAAAAATATCTTTCCACAGAAGTTAACCAGTGCTATCTTGCTGTGTTTTATCAGTAGAGTATTTGCAGGGAGGTAGGGTACTGGGCACAGCAACAGGGTCTCTTTCATGTTAAACATGCATTCTACTACTGGGCTACCTCTTCTGAATGTACATGCTATATCCATAGTGATGGTGTCAGGTTTTGAATCATGTTCATAAAGTACATGTGGAAGAAAGATATTTCCTAGTAAAGACTGTTTCTAAAGAAGTTTTTCCTGCTTTGTAAAATTTTTGTGTGAGCCAGGTATCGGTATTGCGCGTGTTTAATCCCAACACTCAGGAGGCAGAAGCAGGTGGATTTCTAAGAGTGAGGCCAGCCTGGTCTATAGAGTGACTTCCAGAACAGCCAGGGCTACATAGAGAAACCCTGTCTGGAAAAATAAGCAAACAAACAAAGGAAACGCTATGTGAAGTGAGACAGAGATAAAGGAATTCTGTGAGTTCACTCAGGACCTCAGCTGGGCTTTCCTTGTCATCTCAGTTAGGAATTGGTGGGAGCAGCTTAAAGGAAAACTGAGCATATGTGTAGGATGCACAGTCACTTAGTGGGCTGGGCAGCTGAGGCCATCAACATAATTATCTGTACGAGCCTAGATACTAGGATGGTGGAACATGCATCATAACTTTATTTTCTTAGAGAACAAAAAGACAAGAAAACTGAACCACTCACAAGCATGTACTATAGTCATCTCCTTTCTTAACTCAGACATGTATTTTTAAACTTTAAATGTCCTAAGTAGCTTTATTTTAAATCTTTCCTGACTCAATAGTTCCTGAGATACATGAGATGAATTCTGTCATCACTGACTTGTCAGACTCCTTTAATTTCTTGTATTTTAAAACTTGTAAAGGTTGTGATAATTTTAAACATGTACAGGGTAGTTGCCTGTACACTGTAATCAGCCACATGTTCCCAGCTCCAGCTCTGACAGTGATCAGCTCATGGCTACTCACACTTTTTTCTTACCAGCTGCTTTTCTTGTATATTTTGGAAGCAAATCTTAGATATCATACAAATTTAGCTGTAAATAATTTGCTAGTTCCCTAAAGGTAATTATTTTTCTTCCTTCCTTCCTTCCTTCCTTCCTTCCTTCCTTCCTTCCTTCCTTCCTTCTTCCCTCCCTCCCTCGCTCCCTCCCTCCCTCCTTCCCTTCCTCTCTTCCTCCCTTCCTTCCCTGTTTTGGTGAGACAAGAAGGTCTCATTACGTAGCCTCGACTAGCCTGGAACTTACACAGAGATCAGCCTGGCTCTGTCTATCAAGGGCTGGGATTAAAGATGTACAACACCATATGCAGTCTGATAATTACTCTAAAAATAAACGTACAGAGATGGAGATGCAGCTCGTGTGGTAGAGTGTTTTCCTGGCATGCATGAAGTGCTGGGTTTGATTCTCAGCACCACATAAAAACTGATTGTGGCAGGAGGTGGGGGCAGGAAGATCAGAAGTTCAAGATCATTCTTGGATTCTAAGAAACATAGAGACCAACCTGGGCAACCAGACCCTGGCTGAAAACAAAATAAAACAAACAAAAAATCCTATTGTATCACTACTACCATCTTTAAAAAAAAAAAAAAGGTAACTATCATCAAATGGTGTTCAAATTTCCAGTTGTCTCATAACTTTTTGTAGTATGTTTGAATTACAATTCAAATAAGGTCTCCTTGTGGCAGGTGGTTGACATACCTTTTAAGTTTATCTTAATCTGAAAATATACCCTTATTTGGATTTTTCCCTTTGTTTATGTTTGTTACCTAGCTCAAGGCTTCTTGATTGATGATTAAATTGAGGCACAATTCAATTTTTTGTTGTTGATTTTGTGACAGGGTCTTACTCCATAGACCAGGCTGGCCTTGAACTCTTGCTAATCCTCTTGAATCAGGCTCACTGTTTGTCTTATTCAGGGTTTCTATTCCTGCACAAACATGACCAAGAAGCAAGTTGGGGAGGAAAGGGTTTATTCAGCTTACAATTCCGCATTGCTGTTCATCACCAAAGGAAGTCAGGACTGGACCTCAAGCAGGTCGAGGCAGGAGCTGATGCAGAGGCCATGGAGGGATGTTACTTACTGACTTGCTCCCCAAGGCTTGCTCAGCTTGCTGTCTTATGGAACCCAGGACCACCAGCCCAGGGATGGTACTACTCACAATGGGCCTTCCTACCCTTGATCACTAGTTGAGAAAATGCCTTACAGCTGGATCTCATGAAGGCATCTCCTCAAGGGAGACTCTTTTCTCTGTGATAACTCCAGCTTGTGTCAAGTTGACACACAGAACCAGCCAGTACACTGTTGTGAATATGAAGTACCTTGGGGGGCTGTGGAATAGGTCTCTGAGCATCACCCCCAGTATCATTCTGCTTGTGAGGGGCTAGTATGACATTTTTGTCTTTAACAGGCTCCCAGGTGATGTTGGTGGTACTGGTTAGGTAGGGGACTTGAAGTGTGGGCTTTAGAATCAGCTTTTAGCAAAAACATTCTCTTTTTTTTTTTAAAGACATTTTTTATTTTATGTAAGTACACTGTAGCTGTCTTTAGACACTCCAGAAGAAGGAGTCAGATCTCATTATGAATGGTTGAGAGCCATCATGTGATTGCTGGGATTTGAATTCAGGACAGCAGTCAGTGCTCTTAACCACTGAGCCGTCTCACCAGTCAACAAAAACATTCTTAAAGACGCTAGGCTGGGGCTAGGCATCTGTATTTTTAACACATTCCATAATGATTCTGAAACATATTTCAAGGTGAGAATCACTGTTATCGTCATAGTTTTTCCCTCCATAATTTCCAAGAAAAGTGCATTCCCTTCCCATTTAGAAAGATTATAGACTTTTGATATTGTCATAAATGGGACATATGGTTAGGGAGGGTTCGTTGTTTTACATTGCGCTATTTATCACTGTTGTAAGAGGCAAAGTAAAAATGCAAAAGAACAAAGAGCCCTTGGCACCTGTACAACCAGTATTAATGTTCTTGTTTGCTGCAAAGCACAATTGCTATTTTAAGATTATTAATTATTCCCAAAGGAAAATTAAAATTAGTCTGAGGTTGCTTTTCCTCAAAGTAAAGAAACCCTTTGTCTTGCATGAGAGTTTGAACTTCTTTGACCAGCCAATTGGAGTATGAATGACATTCAGGCCTATATAGAGTAGAATCTTACAGATTTTACCTGGCATGTGTGTGTGGTAAGTTTTAAGTTCTTACCACATGGTGGTGAGTGTCTGTAATCCCCCGCACTCTAGAGGCTGAGCCAAGAGGATCATGGTTACTAGGCCAGATTGGGCAACAGAAAGAAGCCTGTCTCAGAAAACTAAGAGCAAGCCACTAAACCAACAAACCTGACAAAAAAAATTTAAGGTTCTGAGTAACAATTTCTAAGGAAATGTTTTCTCTTCGGTATAACCATTAATACTACTTCTTAAACTTTTTGAGGCAAAGTCTCAGTATGTAACGCTGTTGGTCTGAACTCACTATGTAGATCAGTCTGGCCTCGAACTCCTAGGGTTCCTCCTGTCTCTGACTCTTGAGTGTTGGAATTAAAAATGTGCTCTACCACACCCAACTAGAGATATTTTCATTGCACTTATTTATTGATTGATTGAGTGAGTGAGTGCCAGGTTTATGTCAGAAGATAGTATATGGGTGATCTGTCCACCATGTGGGTTTTAGGACTTGAACTCAGGCTGTCAGAATTGATGGCAAGTGCTTTTACCCACTGAGCCATCTGGCAAGTTGCCTTTAATACTTATACTTTACACTTTATGCCCCCCAGTTTTGAGAGTTTAAAATTTTTTTGTCAACATAAAAAAATGCAGACAGGTTAGAAAGCTCTTCCATTCAGCAAATTAGACCCTGTTCTAGTTCAAGGGGCCCTGTCTCATGAAGGGATTTCCAACCTTAGTTAACAAGCATTAATTATGCAGATTGCTTTGTAAAAAGTAAAATATTTTAGTGGATCTTCATGTGATAGTAATAATTTTAGAAAATGCTGATAAATATAATCTATGATAGAACTGGTGTCAGTAAACCTTGTGAGTATATTTTGATTTTATTAGTCACAGCAGTATCTACATGTATTTAAAAAATAGTTTTGTAGATTGAACATCTCTAATCCAAAAATAAAAATCTAAAATGGTTCAAAATCTAAAACTTATTGAATGGTTTTAACATGACATATGGAAAATATACCCCAACTACACATGGCATATTACAGTCAAAATGTAGGCACACTAAAAATATTGTGTAACATTACCTTTACCATATAAAGTTATATGTAAAATTAATTTCATGTTTAGGCTTGGGCACTTTCCCAAGGTAATGTATGTCTGTTTGTCATCAGTCAGTCAATCTGCCTGCCTGCCTGCCTGCCTACCTGTCTGTCTATCCATCCATCCATCCATCCATCCATCCATCCATCCATCCATTCATCCATCCATGCATCTATCTGCAAATATCCCACCCTTTCAAATCTGAAAACTTACGACCCTAAACATTTTGGATAGTGGGTACTCGTATATATTGGAATTGATATTCAGGCAACAAGCAATATTGTGCAAATGACTTTTTGAACCCTTTGTTATAAACTGAAAAATCTCTAAAGATCAGTAATCTTTACTTGCAGTAAAATAGATTGGTTGTTAGTGTTAATCATGGTACACTGCCAATAGACTTGCACTGGGAAGGTGACGGGGGAATTTGTATACAAATGAAGGAAGTTAGATTTACTTGTCTCTTGTGAAGGGCAAGTCTTGTCTTCCCATCTGAATTCTTCCTATAAATTAGATGTTTGATAAGTAAGTTGTTGTTTTCCCTTTATAGTCTGATGATTATTATTCTAATTAACTGTCCACTGGTTATTAAATGAATATAGATTAGGTCTTTACTAATGGCAAGCTGTGGAAAAGCTTGATGTTGATTGAGAATCAGAATAGTCTGCACTGTAAGGGAACATGAGGCAGGATCTGGTGCATGCTCATGTGTGCATGGTCAGGCGCACCCGTATGCATTTTGTTTGTTTTATTGTTTTTGGCAGTATTGGAGATTGAATTCAGCATTTCACTTTTGAGCTAAATCCACAGCCTTGCTGCTTGTTTAACTATCTTTTGAAGCACATTTTAAAAATGTCTATCTTATCTGTGTGTGTGTGTGTGTGTGTGTGTGTGTGTGTGTGTGTGTAGCACACGCGCTAGCATAGTATGTGGCACCTCTGAAGGTCAGGAAACAACTTGGTGGCAGTCAGTTCTCTTCTTCCACCTGTGGGTTCCAGGAATTAAGCTATCTTGCCAGCCCTGGAAGCACTTTCAATTGCCTATAAACAGTGACTTTGCAAAAAAAAAAATTGATAAACAGTTATGAAACATAGTTTTTGAACCAATTGAAGGAAAATTTTCCTTAACAAATGTGGTTTACTTATTAAGGTTTGCTTTGGGACTGAATTTTTAATTTTACTCAGTCTCAAATGAGTTGCTTTCCTTCTTGCAATTAGATGCATGTGCGGTAAGAGAAAGGGGCTGAATCAATCCAGTCGGTGTTATGAGCCAGTTGCAGCTGCTATGTAAAGTGCCCCCATTAAGTTATTAAAATCCTTTGAAGGCTTGCATGGGCAAAATATTCCTAATTTGTTAGGAACACACATGGCTGTGTGTGCACACATGTCATTGTTCAGTAGACTGCTCTTTATTAGAAAAGTATAGATCCCTGTGGGGCACTAATTACAGCTCTGGCTAGGAAACTGCAGAAAGGCAAATAACAAAGGCAAAGGAAAATAGAGGAGAAGGGAGAGATCAGGCTCTGCTGTTTTACACCTCCAGCATAAACGAGACATGCGTGAGTAAACACAGCTGTAGGGAAAATTAGTTTTTAAGAATTGGAGGAAGGAACTACCAGTTCATTCAGCAGATGTACTTAATGCCTCCCTTAAACTAAAGAATTGTCATAGGTTGGTTTCTGTCTTAGAAAGTTGCTTGACAAATTATTATTTTAAGTGATCAGTATTTCTTTCTTCTTTACAAAGATTATTATTTTATTTGTATGGATGTTCAGGAGCTTCTACCCCACCTTTGATTATTCAGTTACCAGATAAAAGAGACACAACCTTTATCTTTATAACAACCCTTAACCAGTGCTAGAGCTGGGCAGATGTCTACCCTCTAAGCTATTAGAATCTATTTCCACATCTGTAACTTGATTTTATAACTTGCCATGTTCCATCTGGGCAGCTCTTAACTCCAATTGACCAGCCCTCATGGCCATGTTTTCATGAGTCCCCTAACCCCTGGTGTCTCTCCTCTCCTCTCTAGTCTTCTTCTGAGACCCCAAGCTCAGGAACCCCTGCCCCCCACCTGTCTCTTCTACCCAGCTATTGGCTATGGGTGTCTTGATTCACCAATCAGGGATAACTTGGGGGTCAAGGTTACATAGTGTCACCTGCATTTGTGCAGACTCATCCCTGGGGACAGCCAGGCCTTGGGGGCCAGTATTTAGCATTACAATACATAGCAAAAGACCAAACCTCAATTGTTACAACAGCTGTGAGCTGCCATGTGGGTGCTAGGAATCGAATCCAGGTCTTCTACAGGAGCAGTGAACTCTCTTAATCTCTGAGCCAACTCTTTCATCTTTGAGCATAAGATTTTAAAATACCCTCTATTTTAAAATTTGATGGTTTTGAAAAACTATCATATACAAGTAAAACCTATGGTATTTAGACAGTGGAATTCTGTACAACTACCGAGAAAAATGAGGTGAATATTTATGAAAAGATGTTCACTTGTCTTAAGTAAATAATGACTTAAGAGGAGGGAGTCATTCCGACAGGAAGGATTATAGGTTTCTTGGAAAACATGGCATTCTGGTTAAGCCTTGAAGGAGTTAGCATGTCTGTGAGGGAGACGGAGGGATGGGTATCACAGTGCAGAGCAGAATCAGGGACATGCAACCTCCTTTAGGAAGCACGTAGTTCTAGCTAGAGCCGGAGGCAAATGAGAATACACTAGTAACCGAATCCCAGCAGTGGGGAAAGAGCTGGGATCTTAGCTCCAACTGCTCCAAGGTCTTTAGATTTTGACCTTTTAACATATACTGGCTAACTAAATAAAAGAGTAACACAAGGTACTGAAAAATGGTTCAATGGTGGGAGTAATTCTTTGCCTTCACATTGGGTGGCTCACAACTACCTGTAAATCTGAAGCCTTCTTCTGACCTCTTTCAGCACCCCATCTCCACCCCGCCCCATACACTCATCATGCAAGTTAATAAAAATAAAATTTTTATTATTTTTTTTTTGAGACATGGTGTCTTAGCGTTTTATTGCTGTGAAGAGACACCATGACCAAGGTAACTCTTTAAAGGAAAACACTTAATTGGGTCTGGCTTACACTTTCAGAGGCTTAGTCCATTGTCATCATGGTGGGAAGCATGGAGACATGCAGGCAGACATGGTGTGGGAGCAGGCACTGAGAGTTCTACATCCTGACTCCAGACAGCAGAAGGAGACTGTGTGCCAGACTAGGTGTAGCTTGAGCATAGGAGACCTCAAAGCTCACCCCCACTGTGACACACCTCCTCCAACAAGGTCACACTTATTCCAACAAGGCCACACCTCCTAATAGTGTCACTCCCTATGGCCAAGCATTCAAACACAAGAATCTATGGGGGCCAAATCTATTTAAACCACTACACAAGGTCTTTCTACATAGTCCTAGTTGTCCTAGAATACTCTATGCAGGTAGACCTGTAGACCAAACTAGCCTCAAACTCAAGGAAATCTTCTTGCCTCCGCTTCCTGAATGTTGGGATTAAAGGTGTGTTCTGCCATGTCTGTCTAAAATCTTAATTTTATTTATTTTTTAACCTAAAATTAAAAAACAAAACAAAAACAGACGTTTTCCCACTGCTGGGGATGGTAATCATACTAAGCAAGTACTCTACCAGTGAGTGGCCTAATCCTTTTTTAGCTGAAATAGCAGTTGTATATATATATATATATATATGGAGTACAATGGGGTCAGACTGTGATAGTTAGGTACAATAGGTAATGACCCAGTTAAGATAATTAATTAGCATTTCTGTTTCCTTATACATTGTTTATTATGTTGGGAACATATTAGATGAGATTGTGCACCTCTGTAATCCAGCAGGCAGAGGGCGGAGGATTAGAAATTCAGGGCTAACCTAGGCTGGTGTCAAGGAAGGGGAATGATGATTTAAGTTGGGAACCTTTGAATTCTTCTAGTTCTTTATAAGATGCATAATAAATTATAAGTTGTAGTTTACTGTGCTGATTAAATATTTGTTGTAGGAAGGACTGTCATCAGCCACAGGTTATTTGGAGCAATCTTGAGCCAATGAGACTAGAAAGTAGAACTACAAGCCAGTCACGCGTGTCAGAGGGAGCAAATGATAACTGGATTTAAATAATGGGGGAAAGGGGGGAAAACACAAGGTTGGGAAATGGAGCTTCATTCTTCCTCACAGTTCTGAATGAAGTATATAGAACCAAATCATCCTTATTATATTTACTAATAAAGACCTCGGACCGTTTAGGTTTTTATTTTCTCTGAGATAAATGGTCAAGATTGCTTACATTTGGATTTCTGTATCTCTTTTTTCCTTGTCATTTCTTTACATGGTGTGTAACTAATGAAAGCCATTTCTGCCTTGTTTGAAACACTTGGTCTCTTCACTGCTGCATAAACTAGGCGAGATGGCCCTAAGCTTCTGGAGATTCTCCCATCTCCATTCCCCATTTCCTATAGCCACCCTGGGATTACAAGCACTTGTACTCCATGGATTCTGGGGGTTCAAACTAAGGTCATCAGGCCTGTGTGACAAATGTTTTTTACACTGAGTCATTTTAATCCCCTGAGAGCTTCACATAATAATTTTTATCTTTTGTATTTAAGGTTTGTTCTATATTTAGGGTTTGATGCTTTTTGAGTTAATATCTGTATGGATTAAAGTAGGAACTAGACTCCTATTTAAAAAAAACTTTAAAGAAATGTTCATTGATATTTTGCCTACATGTATATCTGTGTGAAAGTGTTGGATCCCCTTGATCTGGATCTTAGATTAATTTTGTTATTTATTTATACATATATATGTCTGTAGGTACATGTGCACACGAGCACAGGTGCTCACAGTCTCTCTGTACACATGCACATGAGCGCAGGTGCTCACAGACCCCAGGAGAGGGCATCTGATCTGCAGGAGCTAGAGTTACAGGCAGTTGTGTGCTGCCCAGTATGGGTTCTGGGATCTGAGCTCAGGTTCTTTGCAAGCTAAATTGTTGCCAGTTTCTCCAATCCCAATAATATGAAGAAGATATTTTAAAATGGGGCATTTATGGACATAAATAATCAAAGGCAGAAGACTAGATTCTATTTTATTCTAATCAGAAGAGAAGAACCAGATGTGGTAGCTCATGCCTTTAATCCCAGCATTCAGCAGACAGATTTCTATGAGTTCAAGGCCATAGAAGTTCAAGGCCACTGAGACATAGGAGACATTATCTATTTTTTTTTTTGAGACAGGGTTTCTCTGTGTAGCCCAGGCTGTCCTGGAACTCATTCTGTAGACCAGGCTAGCCTTAAACTCAGAAATCCACCTGCCTCTGCCTTCCAAATGCTGGGATTAAAGGTGTGCGCCACCACTGCCTGGCTGGAGACATTATCTAAAAAAACAACAAAAAACAATTCTGCTAATTTAGTTTTTATCTGGTATCAAATCTATATATTTTGATACCTACTCTGTCCAAACTGTACTACAAATCTGAATTCTAAAGCAGCATATTTTAAAGAGAAAGTATATTTTTGCCAATACCATAAGACTTGTTAAATACAGAAAATAGAGAAACAAATATACATTAATGGGGCAGAATGAAGTTACTAGCTAAAGCATACATTTGTCATTTGTTAATATAGTCTGTAAAAAAAAACCTTAATTTTTCTGACAGAAAGATAGATAGCTCATTTAATCCTCTAAAAGTACAATACTGTTTTTAAAACTTAAAAAGAAAAAAAAAGTAGAAGTTTAGGGAAGTTGAATGTATCCAAGTTCCCAGTTTAGAAGAAGCTGACTCAAACTTAGGTCAGTCAATTTAAGGCAGAAAAGATTTGCTTCAGTTTTATTTATTCAGAGTTTCAGGCCAGTGTGGCAGAGAGGGGACAGCAGAGCAGACTCCCTTATGTCCCAGCAGGCAGGAACCAGGGTGGCCCAGGAGAGGGGGGAAGGAAGAGAGCTTCTGTAGTAGCTGGCTTTTCCCTCCCTTTCATACCGTGTGCACCCCAGCCTACAGTTGCATTTGTGTGCAGGGCAGGTCTTCCCCACCTCTGGTTATTCCTCTTTGGACTCATCCTCCAAACGCTCCCAGAGATGTGCTGACTAGCCTCCTAGGTGCCTCTCAGTCCAATCAAGAGAACAATCAAAACTAACATCACAAGAGTTTGTTTGGTTTTTCTGAGGCATGGTTTCTTTGTGTATCCTTTGCTGTCCTGGAACTCTGTACACCAGGCTAGCCTCCAGCTCACAGAGACCCACCCACTCTGCATTCCAGGCGCTGGGATTAAAGGTGTGCACCGCTGCCCCACAGGAGTTTTTTTTAAATCTGTCTTTTCTTCTGGCTCACCAACCTTGGTTCAAGCTCTAGTTATCATTCATGGGTTCTGTTGAGAACGTTCAGTCTCTTTGTGTCAATTTCCTTCTATTTCCTGTATCCGCTCATGAGGAAAAAATTCTCAATGCAGAATTTGCTGTGGTATTTTTATATTTCAATATTTTCATGACCCAGAACGTGAAATACAACTTTTTGACCATTCCAAAAGACAGCCTTTCATAGTCTGCACCCACTTAGCCTTGAATTTGTCTTGCTCCCCTTTTCTGCTGTCCTGTGTTTTCTGAATAGTTTGCTCTTGCGCTAGGGCGGCTTCTTTCTAGGCGCTACCGCCACCAAGTCAAGCTCTGGCCTGTGTTCTTCACCCAGCCCACCTCGTGGCTTAACTCAGGTTGTCTCTCAAAACTCTTTGAGGATTTCATTTTATTTCTTGTTGTGTTTGTGGGGTGCCCACAGAGGCAGCAGAAGGTTGTCAGATCTGGAGCTGGAGGACTTAGAGGCAGCTGGAGCCACTTCATATAGCAACTGAGCCTGGATCCTCTGCAAGAGCCAAACCATCTCTCTAGGACTCCCCAAATTCTTTTCTATTTATCTGTTTATTTATTTATTATTTTATTTTTGGAGACAGAGTCTCTCTACATAGCCCTGGCTGTCCTGGAACTCACTATGTAGACCAGGTTGGCCTTAAGCTCAAAGAGATCTGCTTGTGAGATCTGCCACTTCTGCCTCCCAAATGCTTGGGCTAAAGGCATGCGTCACCGTGCACAGTGCAAAACTTTTTTTTTTTTTTTTTTTTGTTTTTTTTGAAAAACTTTTTTTTTTTTAAAGAATAAAAAACCGATTGACTCAAATAGTCTCTTACTTTCTGAACACATTATTACACAATTACTTGTTTTAGCCTCAATTTTAAAATAGACTATAATCTTGGAAAATATAAGTTGGGATCTTGTTTAGCAATCTTGACTCTCAGCAGAATGTCTTGGATATTCTGATATGGTCAATAAATGTTCCTTGCGTCAGTGAATATGTATGTTTGAATTAGTGATTACATTTTGAAATATTTCTTGTAATTATGATTAAAATTTTAATTTCTCTTTTCCCCAAAGGAAAGAAAAGGGAAATACTCAGTACTCAGGTTTTTACTTATGAGGAATAAAAACTTCTATTGATATTGTTACTCTCATTGGCTATTCATAAGTGTATTATTTTATTATTTAAAAGATTTTTGCAAAAAAAAAACCTTTGAGTAACTTAAAATGACACTTTATAATTATTTTTAAAGAAAAATTTGAAACTCATTTTCTGCCAGGATTTAGTTTAATGTAATACTACTTAAGAGAGTAATGTGTTCGTCAGGAAACTGTAAAATAGAAAGAAGGCAACTGAGTTAGGTGTGGAATGAGGTACCAGGGTTTCTGGGTGATCTTAGCAGAACTCATGTTTTCAGAGTGACCCAGAGGTTGCATGGGAATGGCTGGCCTGCCTGCCTCCCTCTGGACTCAGGTTACAGGCCGATGACCCAGGCCACATCCCTGGGAGTCAAGTGTTGCTGCGTGCTCTTCACTTTGTCAACCATCTTTGTTGCCCAAGGATAAGCTACGCTACATGAGAAAATATTTGGCACGAACTTAAGTATTGTGCTTCTTTGTGGGATGACATATTAGTTAATATCCTTCTGATGCTAAACAATAAATTAACAAATTATTGTGTCGTAATTAAAATTTTAAAAGCGTTCTTCTATGAGCGCATATTTTCATTTAGAATAGCGAATTATGTATGCTTCTAAAAAGCTTCAGAAGTACATAGTTCATTTTCCCTTCTCTCCCGCCCCCACTTTTTTGTAGTTATTTTTAAAAACTTCAGTGTATAAACTTTGGGTTTCCTTAAATTCTACCTTGCTGGTTTTGGTCCTATCTTTCTATCTCAAGATGGCTTGGGGTTATGACTCAATTCTACTAACTACACATTTAGTAGGAGTATAGCAGTATACCGGGGGTTACCTTTTCCAACTTCTGAACTCTGAAATACAGTTTTCTAAGAGTAAAACTACATTTTAACTTAAGAGTAATTATACTAGCTTGCTCTGTCTCTGGCTGCAATTGTTCTTTACTGCTGGGTTTGAAAGAGGACAACTGGTTTTGTCTCTGTTTCTCACAATGTAGTGCACACTTGACCTTCCTTTATTTTAACCTGTCCCTCCCTGGCTCCATCCTGTCCTTGTTTCCTTCTCCACTCTGCCATTTTTAGCAGGTAGGTTTTTCTTTTTGGCGTTTGTTTTTGAGACAGCGTCTCTATACAGAGATCTAGCTACTCTGGAACTCACCATACACACCAGGGTGTTTTTTCTTTTTAAAAATATTTATTTTTGCCCAGTGCTGGTGGGGAACTCTTTAATCCCAGCACTCTGAGAGGCAGAGGCAGGCAGGTGGATCTCTTGAGTTCAAGGCCAGCCTGCTCTACATAGTAAGTTCCAGGATAGCCAGAGCTACACAGAGAAATCCTGTCTTAAAAAACTAATACATATGTCAGAAGAAGGCGTTGGATCTCCTGGAACTTAGTTACAGAGGGCTGTGAACCACCATGTGGGTGCTGCGAGCTGAACCTGGGTCCTCTGCAAAAGCAGCCAGTGCTTTTAACTGCTAAGCCATCTTTCCATTTCTTCATTTTAATAAAAAAGAGCCTTTAAAGATATATATATATATATATGTATATATATATACATATATACACACACATACATACACACTACATAAATATACATATACACATGTACATACACATACACACAGTACATAAATATACATATGCACATGTATATATACATACACATACACACAGTACATAAATATACATATACACATGTATATATACATACACATACATACATTTGTTTTGTCAACTTGACACAAACTAAGAGTCACCTGGGAAGAGGAGCCTTGCCTGAGGAACTGCCTCCTTCAAACTGGTCTGCATGCATATCTGTGGGGACATTTTCCTGATCAGTGCTTGAAGTGAGCAGATGCAGCATTCATTACCTCTGGCCCCTGCCTGTATGAGAAAACTGACTGAGCAAGCCAGTCTCCAAGGTTGGCTTCAGGTCTGCTTCAAGCTTCTGCCTTGGTTTCCCTCCAAGAAACCAACAAGTTATGGACTATAACCTGTAAGATGTAATAAGCCCTTTTCACCGCCAAGTTGATTTTGATCATGGTGATTATCATAACAACAGAGAAGCAAACTAGAATACTCTGGAAAGAAAGAGATCAGTCATTATGTTGATGTGGTTTTCTTGAAGGTCACTTACCTGATAGTCTCAGCCAGTCACCATATAAAAAACTTCAGAGTGGACTTAAAAGGTATTTGAAGAACTAAAATCAATTTCATAAAAATTACTGGAGGCTTTCCAGTAATGTGACTCAGTGTTTCTGTTCTTAGGAATTATTCTTAATTTGGACACAATTTTAACATGGTTGGCTCTTTGACTTTGCTAACGGTGGATTAGTTCATTAGAAGATGCTGCAAGCTGCTTGTTGACAGGCCTTCTCAAGAGCGGCAGCATATGAGCTGACTGCTAGTGCACAGAACTGTCAAAGGCAGACTTCAAGACTGGAAGAGAGCCAGCCGCTCCAAGGACTTTGTTCTCCCGTGAGGACATCAGCTCTGCATAATAATTGAAGCTCATAGTGACAACTCAATCAATAAAGTTTAATTATGTTCTGTAGATTAAAAAAAACGAAGCACATAGCTCATTTTTAAAAGATTTCCATCGAGAATGGCTAAAATAACGTATTTTGAGACTTATTAGTTGAGAAGCCGTTCTGTGGAAAATGGCTTTTGGCGTTTGGGTTTCATCCCACTTCTGTCTCAGAGATATTTTGCTTGGAAATCCAGAGTATTAATATATCTAGAATGTACGTAGACATTTTCTAAGTCCAAGCTAGAGCCCTACAGAGATGTATTGAATCAATCTCCCCCCCCCCCCCCGTCTCTGTCTCTCTGTCCCTCTCCCTCCCTCCCTCTTTTCCCCCCCCCCTCTGGCTTTTAGAAGGAGATGAGTAAGAGTAAGAATCTGCTTATTTAAAAAATATCTTTGAATGAGTTGATCCAACGGTATTAGTCATCATAGAAATGACTTAAGTTAAAATCAAGTTGTTGAAAACAGCCTGTTCATGCTGAGTATCCCTTGATTCATGCAGTATGGCAAATAAGTCTTCTTAAAGACTCAAAATAATTTCAAGAGGAGAGAGGAAGGATTTACCTTTTTTATTTTGAAAACCACATTGGGTTTCTTGTTTTTCTGTAAGTGATCTTTTGTGTACTTAAATGGAATGCAAAGGAAAGACACTTATCTGTGGTTTGGGGAGAATTGATTTTACTGGGAAGTAAGCTGTTTTCTAGCATATCCTTAAAACTTTAATGTTTGACCTTTTGTTGTTGTTGTTATTGTTGTTGTTTTCTGTCTGAAAGAATATACCAGGATTGCATTTTCTTTCTTTTTTTTTTTTTTTTTCTGAGACAGGGTTTCTCTGTGTAGCCCTGGCTGTCCTGGAACTCACTCTGTAGACCAGGCTGTCCTGGAACTCAGAAATCCTCCTGCCTCTGCCTCCCAAGTGCTGGGATTAAAGGCGTGCGCCACCACTGCCCAACTTGTTTTTTTGTTTTGTTTTGTTTTCTTAATTCCCCTGTCTTATGATTTTCATTGCTGTGAAGAGACACCATGGCCGAGACAATTCTTAATGGACAACATTTAATTGGGGCTGGCTTACAGGTTCTGAGTTCAGTTTTTATCATCATGGTGGAAAGCGTGACAGAGTCCAGGCAGGCATGGTGCTGGAGGAGCTTGGAGTTCTACGTCTTCATCTGAAGGCTGCTAGGAGACAACTGTCTCCAGAGTGTCTGAGAGGAGGGTCTTAAAGCCCACTCCCACAGTAACATATTTCCTCCAACATGGCCATACCTACTAATAGTGCCACTTCCTGAGCCAAGCATATTCAAACCACTCCTAATGCAATTGGTAACTGACTTTACAATGTAACCTTTTTAAAATAACCTGTTTGTGTTACTCCTCTAACAACCTCTGTGTTTCCTTTCTATTTGTAAATGTTAGCCCTGGAAGAGAACCTTGAGTTCACTCAATGTATAAGGTATTTTCTCTGGCCTCCATGACAGTGGACATTCATCTTTTGATTAATGTTTTTGATGATAATCCAGTCTTCATGTCTGTTAATTTTAAATCAACCAACTCTGAAAACTGGAAAAAAAACTCACCCGTGCTAATTTTTTTCCTTATTACTGTCATCTAAATGGTATAGTAGAGCACTTGTTAACATTCACATTGTGTGAGGTGCTAACACCTATCTAGAGGTCATTTAAAGCCTGTAGGAGGGCTGCTGAGATGGTTCAGTGTGTAAAAGCGCTTGTCTTGCAAGCCTGATACCCGAGTTCCATTCCCAGAGCCCACAGTGGAAGGAGAGAACCAACTCCCCAAAGCTGTCCTCTGACTTTCACCCACATACAGTCTGTGGCACATGCCTCTGTCTTGTCTGTTTGTCTCTCACACACATGCACTCACTAAATGTGATAATATAAAACATTAGGTGGGTGTGTGTAGTTAAATACTATGTTGTTTTGAATGAGAGATTTGAGTATCTGTGGATTTTGGTATCCTTGGGGATCCTAGATCCAGTCCCTTGTGGCTAACAAAGGATGGTTTTAATAAGCTGAGTTCCTAAGCAAACCATTTAATTATTAAATGTCTTTGAGTATTAGGATTTTATTTTTGGTTTTTATGTAAATGAAACTGTTTATAATTTCCAGGGACTGTGAATTCTTCCTGTTGGAATCACCTTGTGTCAACTTGAATTACTTTATGTTGTCTCTTCTTTGACAAATGCATTCTCTTTGAACTACTAAAACTGAATGGAAGTTTTAAGTCACAATGTAATTGCTGTGAACTGAGGGATTATTTCCAGAGAATTCTGGCTGGAGAGTGAAGTCCAGTCTCACTCCTGTAGCCTTCTAGTTAAGATGTATCTGTAACATTATAACATTCTCAAAATACACAGAGAATTATCACATGAGAACTCTGACTCTTCAGCCTTAGAAATGCAGCTAAAGATCTCTGTCTTATAATTCTATTTCTTAGCCAGGCAGTGGTGACAGGTAGGCAGATTTCAGTGAGTTCAAGGCCAACCTGGTGAACGGAAGCGTTCCAGGATAGCCAGGGCTGCACAGAGAAACCCTGTCTTCAAAAACTAACCAAACAAGAATTGTATTTCTCTTGTGGAATGTTCAGTCAAGACCTTAGATCTTTTTCTTGTGAACTGTTGTCATGTTGGAAATTGGTGAGGTGGGTGAAAGCCAGATCCTTTAAGGGGCTGTAGATTGATTTAGAAGTGTAGATTTGACAGTCCTGATGACGGTGGAGCTGAGCCAGTCTGTGTCCCAAGTGACTGATCTGGAGAGGACAAAGGGAACACTGTGGATGGCACTTATGTTTATGATTTGATTAAGTGACTTACTGAACTAGGAAGAGCAGAATTGAGTTGATTTCCATTGTGTTTTTAGATGGCTGTGAGATACCTCTCTTCTAGTTGGTTCCATTTGTTTTGTGTTTGGCCTGAGACAGACTCTTGTACTATGTAGCCAAAGCTGAACTTAAACTCATGGTCTTCCTGCCTCAATTTCCCTAGTGCTGGGATTATGGACCTGTACCACTGTGCTCAGTGGGCTGTGTCTTCCTAAGTCATTTATCAGAGTGGACCAATGTTATAGAATGCATTTAGGGTTAGACCTGCAAGTGCTTGTGCTAAGGAGTAGCACAGAAATTCGAATAAGCCAGGGAGACTAGGGTAACAGTTACTCTTAAGACTGATTTCAGCTTCACACATTCTCTACCCAGTATAAGTTTCAGCTTCCCTAGGGAGTCCCATTGTGCTGTGCACTGATAACCTGAATTTACCTGGCTGTTTGTGGAGTCTCTGTCTCCACTTTTTATTCACTTCCTATTTAGAAACCTTCAGTGACTCTCCTGCTTTCAGAACAAACGATTTAGTAATCAAGTCTTTCTAAACTGTTACCTCCTGGTCTACCTGTTCCATCTTCAAGTAGACCTCATAGGAAGAGAAATTTGTGCATGTGTGGATCTTCAAACTGAAGGTGCTAAAAATGATGCAAGTTAGCCAAAATAAACTGTCCCAACAATAAGGGTTCTTTAACAACCAGCTTTATTATTACAGACATTATTACCCTGAGAATTACAATAGAATTATCACTCCATCGTTTATTAAAATTTTTATTAAAGTACATGTTGACTCTGTATTGAGGCATTTTTTTTTTAGCCTCTGAAGAGGCTGTTTATGTGGGAAATACGCATGTATTCAGAATGGTTACAAGATAATGTATTAAACATTAGAAACAATGTGTGCCATCAAGTAGATATTCAATAGATGCTCAAGGCTATTATTTTGATGGAAATCTAATTTCAAAGGAATGCTCTATTCTAACTGCACCACCTCCTCCTTCTCATGATCTGATTCTAGTCAGTCCGGGATGATCCTGGTTCTAAGTGCCTGTAATGTTCTTACTAATGCTAATTCCCTTGCTTGGAATTCCATTTGATCTTGATCCTCAAGCTTCTTTCTGTTGACATCTGTATTCATCCTTAACTTAAAAGACACCCTTTTCAGGAGTTTTTCCTGGTTACTCTAGTTGAATGCTCTTTGAGTGTTCTCTATTACTTTATAGTCCTGATTTCACCTAGAACACCTTGTCAGATGAAATAGTAGGCTTTGCTTTTTAGTTTTAGCTATTTATGTATTTCTCTTCTACTTGAGATTTGTGTATTAGGGACCCAAGCCAAAACCTTACACCTGGTTAGCACTCAGTAAACATGAATATAGATACTCTGAACCAATTTGAAGAGTAAAATGGATAATTATGTCATTAGACTTTATTCTTAAATGTGGATAGCAAGGAAAGTTTTTATAATGCTACCAAATTGTACTCTTCTCATTAAGTTTTCCACCTAAAAAGCTTTAATGGAACACCAACTCTGTTAATTTAAGAAAGATTTAAAGAAAAATAAAAAGAAAGACCTCATTTGGCCTTCTCAATCGGCTTAGTATGGGGCCTTTAATGATCTGATTTGCCTCCAGATAGCAGATGCACACTGTTAGGACAGATGTATCTCTGATTCCAAATGCTGTCCAGTTCTCAGGGCTTGGAGGATTAAGATTGACTCTGAATGGGAGTGCATCTCTTTGTCTTCAGTGTTGTGCTGATTTTTTTTCTTTACAACAATCAAAAGACCTCTTTGTGACATTAAGTAAATAGATACTTTCCTTTGGGCTTTGTATTAGGTTGAGAATAGCATCATTCAGCAGTGAGCATCTGTCTGTAGTGGGTGTCCTGGTTCCGCTGCGGCTTTGTATCTTCTTCTGTATATCCACGCTGTCATCTGTAACTTGAGGAACTTGATTGCGTGCACTGTTGACTTGCCAGGACACGTTTGAGCTACTAAAATATAATAATTATTTATTGAGCTGAACTGGTGGTATGCACTGGTAGTCCCATTATTCAAGCAGTGGAGGCAGGAGGATCAGGAGTTCACGGTTAGCCTTGGTTACATAGGCAGTTTGAAGTTGGTTAGCGTGGACTATATGAGACTTTGTCTCAAAAAGCTAAAACCAATTTATTTACTTATTTATTTTTTATTTTTATTTATTTTTTTGTTTTGTTTTTTGAGACAGGGTTTTTCTGTGTAGCTTTGGCTGTCCTGAAACCCTCTCTCTGTCTGGCCAGTCTCAAGTCTCCTGAGATTAAAGGTGCTGGGATTAAAGGTGTATGCCCTCATGCCTTACTTTTTTTTTTTTAATGTTCAAATTTGTGGCAAAGTATATTGATTCTTTTGTTGTTATTTTATAATTCTATGTATATCTCAATCATTGTGTTCTAATTTTGGCAGAGATTTTATGAAGGGAGATATCCAGAGTGCTGGCTGAATCTGGGCAGGTGTCATGTCTGCATGGGAAATGTGGCATTGGCACACTTCTAAGTCAAATTCTAAGGTCTGATTTTGAGTCCTAAAGGATGTTAATGGTTCCGGTTGCACACTTAATAACGTGGGCCTTTGTGTGCTTCTTGCATTAATTTAGCAAGCATTTGTTGAGTAAAGGTTTTCTCAGTGTTCATGTTCCGCTTTCTGGAAGCAGCTCTTTGCTGTTTAGAAGATGCTTCTGTCTATAAAACTAAAACACAAGGATAAATACTGTCTGTCTGCTAAAAATGTATGTTCAGGATTATCAGACACTGCGTATTTTCTTGCTAAAACTTTCACTACAGATTTTGAAATCTTTATGAGAGAAACTGGTGTAAAATCTTTAATGTTGGGAAATGTTAGTGCAGAGATGATTTCTGTTCCCCTCTGGTTGGGCAGATGTGAAGCTCTGTGTGCCGTCCATGGACATCATGTGCCGTCCTCAACTTCCCTTACTTAGTTTTAAGAAGGGAGTCTTGTGGGTGCTCTTGTCATTTCTGCATAGCAACAGAGGTTTCACATCAGGGTTTTCTTCTTGTGTTCTTTAATTGCTTTGGGCTTTAATAAAAAGTACATGTGTTTTTTACTCCTGATACGCAGGCGACGACCATTTTATTTCTCTTGAGTATAAGTATGCCTCAGGAGGAAAAAATTAAATCTGGTGGTTTGGTGCAGTGTTTACAAAGACCACTTTAGCAGAATTGTTTCAATGATGTAGTAAATGAGGTTAGAAGATGTACTTTAAATATCATCATTTTAAAAAATACTCTCAATATTTTAAAACTAGATTAGAGGTCTAAGGGCTTTCTTTTTATTACTATGCCTTCATTTATTTTGAGACCATTTGTAGTGGCTTGCAACCTACTAGCAGTATTAGCTTGGGCAGGTTACCACATCCTAGCCAAATATGAACCAGTCCTGACCCAGTCTAGAATCCTGTGAGACAGAGTATTTCTGGAATTGAAGTGTCCTCAAGTTCAAGATCAGATGATACCTCCCGCCCCCACTGTGGGTTATTGAAAGGTTTGGCTGAGGTAATGTAACTGGCATGGGGTCTGACACCAGAAACAGTGGGCAGTACAAGGTTAGGGGCTTCCCACTTTCGCTGCTCTGTTCTGGTGCATGCGGTTGTTCTAGGAGTGCCTCCTGCTTAAGTGGAACTTCGACTGCACGTTTGTTTCATTGTATCAGAGTTGAGTCGAGAGTAAACTTCTCTGGGATAGAGACCTCATTTATTTGTTTTGTTTACTCTGACTTCATTGGCACTAAGCCTTGGGCCTGTACTAAATGCTTGATAAGTATTTGATGGATGGGTGAATTTGCTTGAATAAATTTAGAGGGTGCCTTTGATGTTTATAGATATCAGATGAGGAGCTCAGGTGAAATTAAATCATTAAAAAATATATATTTGGTCATTGAGATGGCCCAGTGGGTAAAATCACTTGTTGCCAAGCCTGACCTGAGTTTAATCCTCAGCGCCCATAAAGTGAGAGGAGAGACTGGTCTCCACAGGTTGCCTTCTGATTTTCACATGTAATCCTAATAAAACAAACAAACAAACAAAAAAAAAAAAAACCAAACTGGGCATAGTGGTGCACATGTCAAATCTCAGCACTGGGAGGCAGTCAGGTGAATCTCTGAGTTTGAGGCCAGCCTGGTCTAGAGTGAGTTCCAGGACAGCCAGGGCTACATAATGAGACCCTGTCTCTAATAAAAACAACAAAATACAAAATACCCCAAACTTTTATTAAGGGACTGGGGAGATGGGTCTGTCAGAAAGGTGTCTGCTACCCTGCAAGCATGAGGACCTGAGTCTAGATTGTCAGCACCCATGTAAAATGCTGAGCTCAGTGTCACATGTCTGTAATCCATATCACTGAGAAGGCAGAGAGAGATCCCTGGAACGCATTGAACAACCAGTTTAGCCAAATCAGTGAACTCCAGGCCCAAGGAGAAACCCTGTCTTAAAACCATAAAGGAGAGAGTAATTGAGGAAGACACCCAACGTTGACCCCCCCCCACATATACACCGATACATATATACCACACACAAATGCTTAATATTAGTTATATGCAGGGTCTGTTCTACGCATTGGGTGTGAGGTGGCGAAAAAGACTCACAGGCTGGATAGTTGGCTCAGTGGTTAAGATTACTTCCTTTGTGTATAGAGCAAGAAAGTTTGATTCCCAGCACCCATACAAGGGAAGACGGGGCTTACAACTGTCTGTAACTCCAGCCCAGGAGATCAGACCCCCTCCCTGATCGCCTCAGGCACCTGAACCCACATATACACTGACACACACACACACACGGGGGGGGGGAGAGATTAAAAATAAAATGAATCTCTTAAAAAAGACTCAAGATCTTATTCTCATAAAACCTTGTATTTCAAGTGGAGGAGGGGTTTGCCCAGAAGGTCTGAGTGTTGTTGGCTGAGAGAGCATCTGTGGGAGCAGGACTACTGCTTTAGTAGGGGTGCTGGGGAGGGCTGTCCAAGGGATGTGTCATCTGAACTGGAACAGCAGTGATGATGCCTTTGATTCTCATCCCAGGGCTTGAGGAATAATGCTGGAACCTTGGCATCAAGCTTCTCAGATGGGAGGTTTGTAGCCTGCCCTCTCCGCTCACAGTAAACATGACGGAAATCAGCATTGGCTTTCTAAAATGCGCCCTATAGCATTTCTCTGGTTTCCCCTCCTAGTATAATGGTTTCATTTCCTACTTTTAAAAATGCTGACATTCAAAAGTTTATTTCTCAGAAGAAAATTTCTTTTGAAGAGCTTAAAATGGGATGCCTCTGAATGAGGATAAAATTTGGTATTAGGTCATGAACCCTGAGGATATCTTTTGTGTAGTTAGTTTGACTGTATACTTGTCCTTGCTGTTGTCAGCTCTCATAGCAACTGATCAGAATTCTGTGTTTGTTCTTCCTAATGGAGAAGTCTTCACCTTAAGAAATACGAGTTCTGAACCTTTAATTTAATTTTGGTGTATTTCATTACACCATTACATGACCTTGGTAGATTTTTTTCTTTTTTTTTTTTTTTTTAAGATTTATTTTGTTTATATTAGTACACTGTAGCTGTCTTCAGACACACCAATAGAGGGCATCATACCCTATTACAGATGGTTGTGAACCACCATGTGGTTGCTGGGAATTGAGCTCCACCTCTGGAAGAGCATCCCGTGTTCTTAACCGCTGAGCCATCTCTCCAGCCCTAGATATTGTTTTAAGCTACTCTCAATGTGCATATCTTTTATGACTTAAGGCATTAATAATTTATTCAGGATGTGTAGGTAAATTCTTTTTTGTGCTTTAATGCAAGATCTTCTGTTTAATGGATTGGAATTCTGTTGGTGGTTAAATCCAAAAATTAGCTTTTTGAGGTTTTAGGAGTTTGCCTGCAGCAATGTGTTTTGCTTGTAATAGTTTCCTTTTCTTCTTCCTTTTAATAGGAACATCATGACAACAGAGAAGAGTTTAGTGGCTGAAGCTGAGAATTCTCAGCACCAGCAACAGAAGGAAGAAGGTGAGGGAGCCACAAACTCAGGCCAAGGAGAAACTCAGCGGGAAGAGGCTTCCCAGGCGGCGGCAGCTGCAGCGGTAGCTGAGGGCAGTGATCTGGGTGAGCAGAAGCTGAAAGCATCCAATGGAGACACTCCAACACATGAAGACTTGACCAAGAATAAGGAACGGACGTCAGAAAGCAGGGGCTTGTCACGACTGCTCTCTTCATTCCTCAAAAGGCCCAAGTCTCAGGTCTCTGAAGAAGAAGGCAGAGAAGTAGAGTCAGAGAAAGACAAAGGTGAAGGAGGTCAGAAGGAGATCGAACTTGGAACCAGCCTTGATGAAGACATCATTTTAAAGGCCCCCATTGCGGCTCCCGAACCTGAGCTCAAAACAGACCCGTCTTTGGATCTTCATTCATTAAGCAGTATAGAAACACAGGTAAGGCATGTGACAATGAAGATACATTATATGCTGTACTTTTCATAGAAGAATATTTGCTTTTGTTTCTTATGAGCCAGTTGACTTAGGCACTGATAAAGATAAATAGCATAAAGAGTTTCTTCTCTAAAGAAATTAATGTCATCGGTTAAAATCTGACTTAAAAAAAATATACTTTATAAGTCAAAGAAATAAGAGAAAACTTTTAAATGAGTTTATTCAGTCCATATATCATCTTGCCGCAACAGTGCAATAAATGAGTTTTATTGAGAGAGCAAGAGAGGAGTGAGGTAGTTTAGAGTTCATCTTGGTGGAATTAGGGACAGAAGAGTTATCAGCCAGTGTGGCCCTTCAATGAAAATCTTCATTAATCCATGTGATGGATTTGGGCCATCCCAGGGTATGTGATAGATCTGAGCTATGCCTGCCTTATTAACCTGTAGGGAGCACGTTACTGCGAGATGTAGATAACAATGTTAATTCTGTTCTTTGTGTAATAGTTTTAATTTTTTATTACATTTATTTATTTCTGTGTGTGCATGCATCACCATGTACATGTGGAAACCAGAGTACCACTTTGGGAAGTCAGTTCCCTTTTTCCCACCATGTGACCTTCAGGAATCAAGCTTAGATAACTAGGCCTGGCAGCAAGTACTGTTACCTGATGAGCCATCTCATTGGCTCCTTCTGTAGTATTTATTCATACAGGGCTTTATCTTTGTCACAGTGTAATTAAATATAAGCTGTTCCTTTGTCCAAAACATACTCGAAAGCAATAGTAGTGTAACTCAGACTGTTTTCTAGGAACCTTATGCTTTCCAGCCTTAATGTGTACAAAATAAGAGTTATGTTCAAAATTTTACTTCTGAAGCTTCAAATATTATCTGGGTTATTAAAGTTTAAGTCCTGTGTGTGCTTCAGTGAAAGGTCTAAAGTTTGGGGTATATAGTTTCATTAGACTTCTAAAACTATTAAATGTATTTCCAGAAATATTACTTGTATATTCGGAATGCCAAAGACCGACTTTAGGATGAAATCATAATAGGCACTGACTGTTAGTAAAACAGTATTATAAACAAGATCTAGGGTTGCGTAGATGGCTCAGTGGGTGAAAGGCTTTCAGCACTAGTCTGGTGACCTGATTCAAATCACTAACACCCTCTTAAGAAGCTCAGTGTGGTAGAACAAATCTGTAATCCCAGCATTCCTCTGGCAGGATGCAAAGTGGAGACAGGAGACTCACCTGGAAGCTTGTGAGTCAGTTAGCTTAGTGAGCAGAGCAGTGGGAGAAACAGGAAAGACCCTGCTCTAAGGCAGATACCAAGAGCCAGCAAAAAGTTTTCCTCTGACTTACACACACACGCGCACGCGCGCGCACACACACACACACACACACACACACACACAGAGTAAAGAAGACTCAGTATGTAATATTTGTGAATGAGATCTAGGGACTGCATAGAAATCACAGAAAACTTATAGACCCTCATGCTTGCATGACAAGCATTTTACAGACTGATCCATTTCCCCAGCTTCATCTCTTAGGCTTGTTTGTTTGCTGTTATTTATCTGTCCGTCTGTCTGTCTGCCTTTCTTTCTCTCTCTTTCTTTCTTTCTTTCTTTCTTTCTTTCTTTCTTTCTTTCTTTCTTTCTTTCTTTCTTTCTTTCTTTCTTTCTTTCTTTCTTTCTTTCTTTCTTTCTTTCTTTCTTTCTTTCAAGAGAAGGTCTTGCAATGTAGGCCTGGGTAGCCTGGAACTAACTCTGTAGACCTGGCCTCTAACTCACAGAGATCTACCTGTCTCTGCCTCCTGAGTACTGGAGATTAAAGGCATGCACCCATGCCCTAGCACTCATCTATTAGTTTTAAATGCTTATTCATTCATTTGTTCATTAAAAAATAATTATTGAAACCTACCGTGTACACCAAATTCTAAGATAGGAAGTACCTTGAGAAGTTACAC
Organism: Tokudaia tokunoshimensis; assembly: GCA_036184795.1. Classification (NCBI taxonomy): domain Eukaryota; kingdom Metazoa; phylum Chordata; class Mammalia; order Rodentia; family Muridae; genus Tokudaia; species Tokudaia tokunoshimensis. The sequence goes on along the minus strand of BTHU01000005.1, from coordinate 115,269,319 downwards.
TCTGTAAGTGGTGGCTTAGAGGGTGAAGTGTTTGCTGCTACAAGCCTAATGACCACCCACATGAAGGTGGGAGGAGCAACAGACTGCTTGTTGATAAAAGAAATAGTCCAGTGTGCTGGGACAAATGCAATAGCTCACAAAGGCCTCTCTGAGATGCGAGATGGTTGTGGAGGCTACTACAAACCTGTCAGCCATTCCTGAATCTAGTATAGCAAGCAATTCAGTCTTTTCCTTTTTATATGTAAATGTCAGTCATGTATTGTTTCAGAAGGAAAAAATTCATAAAATTTAGTTAAAACTCTCGATAGATTTATTGTGTCTAAAGTAAGAAAATAGTCCAGTATGGCCCCTAATTCCAGCACTTAGTAGACAGAAGCAAGAGAAATACAAGTTTGAGGCTAATAGCCATATTTTAAAAAACAAAACAACTACAAAAAAATCAGTAAGAAAACGTGGGTCAAAACATTTTCTGACTTTCGGGACTGGAGAGATGGCTCAGCAGTTAAGAGCACTGACTGCTCTTCCAGAGGTCCTGAGTTCAATTCCCAGCAACCACATGGTGGCTCACGACCATCTGTAATGAGATAGGATGCCCTTTTTCTGGTGTGTATGAAGATAGCTACAGTGTACTCACATAAATAAAATATATATTTTCTGACTTTCCTGTGTCATATGGGGACTTAATGGTTGCTGGGAGAGGCCAGCCTTAGTCTTCCTCTCCCTTTCTTCAGCCTTGTTTGGATGTTCCAAGGCAGCGAGGCATTAAGGTATAGTCACAGTTTTTGGCCTGGTACCTTTATTTGCTTAGTGCAGAAATGTACAAGATATGTAGACCTCAAGAACTTTTAGCTGTTGATAAAATGTAAAGCCTGTGACAAATCATTTTATCTTCATTTCACAAAGTGACCTTGCTAATAAAGCTGATGATCATTGAATAGAGACAGCAAAAATTTGATGAGCATTATATTATATAATGTAAGAGCAGTACTGATTTGATAGGATTCTACCTGAAAAGAAAATTAAGAGTAGTAACGTTGAACATCTTTAAGGAAATCATAATACCTTTTAGAAAAATATGATACAGTTAATATAATTCAAATTATTATTGCTTTAATAGTTTTTTTCCCTGTTCATATCTTTATTGGTAGGGGTACTATATTATTTACTATAGGTAGGAGCGTGTGGCTTGTTTGTGGGGTACTATATTATTTACTATAGGTAGGAACGTGTGGCTTGTTTGTGAGTACCTTTTCAATGACTTGCTGTCATGGATGTGTAGCCAGCTCAGGAAGAACACAGAGAGGACCCAGATTCTGAAACAAAGGAAGGGGAAGGAATTGAAGAGTGCTCTGGAACAGAGGTGAAAGAAGACCCAGAGTCAAGAACAGAAAGAGACCCTGAAACCTCGCAGAAGCCCGTCAGAAGACACAGAAACATGCACTGCAAGGTCTCCTTGTTGGATGACACAGTCTACGAATGTGTGGTGGAGGTGAGTTGTTTTAATCCCAGAGGTCAGAGCACTCAGTCACTTCCTGTGCTGCAGACAAGGCCCACCCTGAGGACATTCTGTGGGTGGAAGTGTTGACAGTGGCTTTCTGGGAATGAAGGGACCGGAAAATTGTGAGTCTTATTTTTTTCTTCCCTTAATCTGTCAAGATCTTAGGACTTAAAATCATTTTGTTTTTAAAAAGATAATATGTATATATTATGTATGGTGCCTCTCTATGACCAGATTTTTCCAAAATAGTCTGAATTTCCAGCTATCTTGTAATTATGTTTGAAAAAGAAATTACTAGGATATGTCTGGTGCAAAAGCACATGCCATGCAGCTGTGAGTTCACATGCCCAAAGCTGGCTGCATTAGCATCTGTAATCCCTGTCCTCTACCAAGGAGGTGAGTGCAGAGACAGGAGAGTTCCATTAAGTTGGTGAGCAGATAGCCTGGTGTAGGAAGTGGTGATTCCCTCTTTCAAATAAGTTACAAGGCAAAGGACTGATACCTGAGGTGGTTCTCTGGCTCACATGCCTGCTGTGGAACTCATACACACACACACACACACACACACACACACACACACACACACACACACACACACACACACACACACACGCTCTCTATTTCTAACATTTCTGTTTCTCCAGATCTAAGCCTCAGTCATTCATTGTATCTGATATGCCTTTAGTCCCAGGAGATAGAATGTGAAGTAAAAATTATATCCTGCTGTTTCTCTTTTTCCAGTTGGAGAATGTACATATATACATCATTTCTCAAAATCTCTAATTTTTATGAAAGAATCAGTAATTGAGTCAGGATTGAATAAATGTCAGTTATTTAGCTCCTTCTTTGTTCCTTCAGGACAAACTAAAGCATTTATTGACTGTTGCTTTAATTATAATGGTAGTTGCCAGTTATGTTATAGTTGCTTTATGTGCAATTATTTCAAGTGCTAATAGCTTTATGAATAAAATGTGTGATTCATATGTTTAAACTTCATTATTACTGGGTCAAATTTTATACATATGTAAATGTATTCAACCACAAGCATTCTAAAATATTATATATAGAATACATAGTACTTTAATTTTGTAATTGTGGTGTTGTTGAGACTGGACTCATGTAGCTCAGACTGGTCTTCAGGTTGATATGTAGCCTAGGATGATCTTGAACTCCAAACTCTTGTCTCCTGCCTCCTGCCTCTGTCACCAAGTGTAAGGATTACAGGCATGTGCTACTATGCCTGACTCAAATATGTTGTTTCTATAGCAAAAATATAAAGATTTGTTCTAAGATGGATAAATGAAGGTTATAAATTGCCAGGATTTTTCAACAAATGAGTTTTAGTCATAAAATAAGTTGACTCCTTTAAGTTGAATTTTGGATTTTTTTTTTTTAGAACTCCTGGAATTGGGAATTATGAATAAAGGGGTTAGGGAAATGTACTTGATTTCTCAAATTATTGACAGTCATTTAGGATGAAATCAGAAAAAAACAGGAAGAAAATGATGCTGTATAAATGTGTTAATACTCAATGAACAATTATGAAAATTACTAATAGGCATTTAAATTGATTCATTAAGAAGAGGCTATGTCAAAGATCTATACAGCTAGGATATAGCTCAGTAATAGCACAGGCTCATGACACACACAAAGTTCAGTCTCCAGAACAGGAAAAAAAAGATATATAAGTTTTGAAGTATTTTTGTATAAATTTCTCAGAAGGCATTAATATGTTTCTGGTTTGTTTGTTTCTCAGTAAACCTGGTATTAAAATTCTTATTTTACAGTTGAGCAAGCTATTGTTAATTGAAATGACACAGTTGATTAGCTGGTAAATAGAGGAGCCAGCTTGCTTTAATTTTAATTCACAGCCTGTAAATTAGGGCATTCATTCTTCCTTATAGGCAAGAGTCTAAGTGTCCAACTTTAGAAGTGGTTTGAATTTGTAAGGAAAATGCTTTGTAACACTATTGAATAGCCACTGTAACCGCCAGTGGCTATACGATGTCTATTCTCAAAGAGATTGTATGGAGTCCAGGTTATGTTCATGGATACTTATTGTGAAAATGATTTCCACAGCCACAGTTATCTCTGTTGGCAGGTTGAGCCAGTAATTTAGTTGATAAATGCTGCAGTAAATATTATTTGGGGGTTTCTACCCCACCTTAGATCACTTGGCTCCCAAATAAAAGACACAAAACCTTTATATTTATAATAAGTCTCAAAAACACTAGAGCTGGACAGATATCTGCCCTCTATGCTATTTTATTTACTTCCCTGTCAATAACCTGGAGATAACACTTACCATGTTCTGCCTGGGCTGCTCCTACACCAGCAGGCTGGCCCTCATGGCCATGGGCTCAAGATCTACCTACACCTTGGCGACTTCTTCCTCTCCTCTCTCCCTTCCTGCCTCCCTCTCTCCCTCCCTCTCCTCCTCCTCTTCCTCCTGCCCCCTCAGTCCCCAAGCCTGGGAACTGAAGCCCCGCCTACCTCTCTTCTGCCCAACTACAGGCTGTAGGCATCTTTATTAACCAGTCACATAAGTTGGGGGACAAGATTTATGCAATAAAAGCTGATATATGTGAGGGTTTCCTTGTCTTGAGGCAATTAGACCTTGGGATACAGAATTTAGCATTATAATACATAGCAACAGACCAAACCTCAACAGATAACAGTAACTGCATGGGTTGTGACCCATTGCATAATTCATGAAACACTGCCCAAAAAAGCGAGCTTGGGGGGGTGGGGAGTAGAATGTGACTATGAGAATCTGAATAAATGAGTGTGCTTAGTTGGGTGTGGCCATGCATGTCTGTAGTCCTAGCACCTAAAATTCTCACACTGGAGGGTCATATAGTGGAATCCTGCGTTGTGTGTGTATGTCATGCTTTGGATGGAGATGGAGAACAGGGGAGATGGCATTTTACTCAGCATTGTTGCCGTTATAAACTGATATATCAAAGAAGAGGGATCCTATACATCATGTTCTATTTAAACTGTACAGTTTTCTGAGAAAACTGTACAGTATTCGTTATAAAAGGTAAAAAAGGAAATTGGAAAATAACACTTTTTGAAATTTATTTGTAATAAATACAAGAACCTTAAGTAGTATGTGTGTATCTTCACAGAAACATGCTAAGGGACAAGATTTGCTTAAGAGAGTATGTGAGCACCTCAACCTGTTGGAAGAAGACTACTTTGGTTTAGCTGTGTGGGACAGCACAACCTCTAAGGTAAGGAGATTGCAGTGTAAGCTGCTTGCAAATTCCCCTTCTCATGTTGGTGACAGTGTTTATTCCTGCCTCTCCAGGACATGCATGCATGCAGCCTCTCTTATTCTCAGATTTTCTCCTAGAATTTACTGAGAGGGAGAGGGAGAGGGAGAGGGACAGAGAGAGAGAGAGAGAGAGAGAGAGAGAGAGAGAGAGAGAGAGAGAGAAAGAGAGAGAAAGAGAGAGATCGCGAGAGCGAGCAAGCGTGAGCATATTATTACTAAAGTGCTTTTTCTCATCTTCAAGAAAAACTGAAATTCAGCAAGATTGTCCCATATCAAGGTTATACAGCTAATGAACGGTGGGAAGGTTAAGACCCTGGAGCCTTATCCCTTATACTTATTAGACCTCAGTTTGTGCTCTCAGTATAGCCTCTGACTATAGTCACACTTCCTCTGTCATTCTTTTATTTTAAACCCATCAGCGGCTCCCACTTGCCTAGAGCTTGATGTGGCCCAGATTTCTCAGCATAGAGTGCTATCTCCGTGTTCTGGCCCTGACTGTACTTCCAGTTGTACCTCTGTCTTCCATGATTACCTCTGTGCTCATGTTGTGCTGAACTGTGCACAGCAGCTATTTTGTGCTTCTGTACCTATCTAATTTCATTTCTTCTTTGTCTGACTGACTTCTGCATCTCAAGACTCAGACTCCCCAGATCCGTTTCCTAACGTTCCTTCAGATCTGTGTTCTGAGATGCTCGGGGCTTCAGTATAGCACCGCGGCAGTCACACCCAGGGCGAGCAAATGGCTGCTCACCACTCATCTCTCATTAGTGACGGCTCCTTAAGCGTTAGTCTTTGTTTGTTTTTAAATTTTATGTGCACTGGTGTTTTGCCTGCATGTACATATTTGTGAGGGTACCAGATCCCCTGATACTTGAGTTATAGACAGTTGTGAGCTACCATGTGGTTGCTGGGAATTGAACCTGGGTCCTTTGGAAGAGCAGCCAGCGGTCTTTACTGCTGAGCCATCTCTTCAGCCCTAGTCTTTTCTTCATAACCACAATGCTGTCCACATCAGATCATTCCTCAAGTGTTTGTTGTCTGAATACAGTACCAAGAACAGAGTATTTTAAATTGAGCTAAGAAGCACGTATACCGATTATATTACTACTAAAAGGTTTGTTTCTGCTTTTGATCTGTTTTTAACCTTGGCCTTTGATCTTGTTCAAAAAATTAAAAATTGTATTAATTCATCTTGTGTTAGGGTTAGGGTATGGAGGTCAGAGGACAACTTTTGTGAGTTGGTGTCCTCCTTCCACCACAGAGCTTGGGGATTAGACTCAGGCTTGGTCGGCAGTGGGTGCTTTTACCTGCTTAGCTATCTCACCCCTAAGCAGTAGCCGGTTCTGTACGATAGCTTAGACTTTGAAGCTCCCATGTGACTGACACAAATCTGGATTTGCTTTTTTCTGTGTCAGCTTGGTAGGGATTTTAGCCCTAGAGTCAGAATTGCTTATGTGATCCCTGGAATGAGGAGCTGGAAAGTCTCTTAAAACATTGGAGACTATGGAGCACCCTGCTGTGGGTGCCATCAGAAAGCATTTGGGGTGCATACAAGCCAAGGGTTTGCAGAGGTTCCACCAGGTTTAGCATTTGTGTTTAAATTCCCTTGCCTCTGACCAAATGAGAGGCAAAGGAAAAGCACTCAGGTTCTTCCTCTATGACAAGGCTCTAACAAGTGTGTGCTTAATTTTTATGTGAGTGTATATGTGCTGTGTGTGAGTGTGTAATATGTACATGTGTGAGAGTGTGTAATATGTACATGTGTGTGTAATATGTACATATGTGTGTAATATGTACATGTGTGTGTGAGTGTGTGAGTATGAGAGTGTGTGTGTGTGTGTCAACTATTAAGCCTGGGAACCTTGCACATGTAAGCAGCTTGTATTCTACCAATGGGTTTCATCCAAAATGTATATATATCTTGTAGTTTTAAATAGTTTTTTTTTTTTTTGGTTTTTTTTGAGGCAGGGTTTCTCTGTATAGCCCTGGCTGTCCTGGAACTCACTCTGTAGACCAGGCTGGCCTCGAACTCAGAAATCCGCCTGCCTCTGCCTCCCAAGTGCTGGGATTAAAGGCGTGCGCCACCACTGCCCGGCTTAAATAGTTTAATATAGTTTAAAATCTAATGTTGTAAATATGCTGAGCGTGGTGGCACATACCTCAATTCCAGCCCTTGGGAGACAGAAGCAGATAGATTTCTGTGAGTTCAAGGCTATCCTGGTTTACATACTGAGTTCTAGACCATCTGTATAATGAGACCCTATCACAAAACAAAACAAAACGTTCTAAATAATACTAGAAATTTAGCAGTTTTTGTCTTTAAACATCTCTCCTAGAGGCCTGTGAAGGGTTGTGAGGCTTTTTAAAGTGTCATTATGTTGCAGGGGATATTGTAGGTTGAAGAGACCTGCTCTAGTGATGTATAGACTCTTAAGTTGGGTGTAAGAACATAGAAGGGAGAGACTGGGGAGAAGGCAAGATATATTCATTCAGTAAATATTAACTAGGTAATGAACCATGTACCAGAGGCTGTGTTGACATAGAAAATTTGAACAAGACCAGAGGTTAGAGCAGAAAATACGATTGGGAAGTTGTCAATTATTCCAATTCTATATCTTTACTGATCTTTCTTGTTTACTATAAATATCACGCACCTATTTCACATTTGCTGTTTGTAAACAGACTTACATATATGAGCAGCTATGTAAGACAGATACTATGACAAAATTCACATGATGAAGGAACTTAGGCAGAGAGGCTCTAGTTACTCAGCCAGGACCTACTGGAGTGTAGATTCAAACCAACCTCTGGTTTCCTTTCTTGCTGTGGAGAACCACTGTGCTTTGTAAAATTAATGCAAAGGCCTCCAGGGGAAATAAAGGCTCATCTGGAGGCGTTTTTTTTTTTCCCCCAAGGCGACCAGTGAGCCGCCTCCATGCTGAATTGTTTGTGTGTGGAGTTCTGTGTGAACGCCTTGTCTTCTTTTTTACAGACATGGCTGGATTCTGCCAAAGAAATAAAAAAGCAGGTTCGAGGTAAGTAGACACACCGCCCTTTGATAGTTCTCTTTCTAGTTGGGCCAGAAGATCTCCAGCCATCACTGGCTGTGCGTCAGGCACTGAGAGTCCTGGTTGTTGCAGACTGCTTTGAAATAGAGATAAAGCTTTTCCCTGGAAGGGAGGGCCAATTCCATAGTAGAAAAATATAGTAGCGGTTGACACTATTGAGATGTGGGTCAGATTTTGACTTTAGAAAAAAAAAAACTAACTTGGCAAACTTGGAACAGGTGGAATGGCGGAGAGTAACAGAAGGTTGGGAAATAATGAAGAGAGAACGATCGTGAGAGTCAGCCCTCAGAATGGCAGAGACCGAGACTGTACTAGCCAATGGCAGGAGCTACTGGGTCTTGTCCTTTAGTGTTCTAGACTGTTTGGTTCTTTTAGCTGCTTATTTTCCTCTCCTTTCTCTTTTTGGTGTTAGGGATTGGACTCAGGGCCTCACACATGGGCTACAACCACATTCCTGTGTTTTAGCTTTCTCCATGCTTTTCTCTCTGGAGTAGCTTCTCCTTTTTGTAATTCCGTGTAGTTGTGGTCTAGGAACCTCTGAGTTGTGTGCTTTTCTGGGTGGAAATAAAACCTTGTGTGGCCCTGCACCTCCATGTCTAGGCCATGAGTCACCCTTTGTCCAGTGTACCCACTCTGTATCCTGTGCGTGCACACCCATCTCTTGGTAGCTGTGAGGTTATCAGATAGACCAGCACAGGCTCATGTGAAGTAAGCCTTTCTTCATTTAATAATGGCTGCAAAGTACAAGAGTTGTCATGTTGGCAGTTTGGTCGAAGAGAAGCTACCAAGTATGTCCTTTAGATAAAAAGGTATGTTCTCAACATTGTGAGGTGTGTGTGTGTGTGTACATATATGAAAATATATGAAATATTTATAAGGTTCACTACTATTCAAGATTTCAGGTTTCCATGGACTGCCCTGGAGCATGTGCCCTGAGATGAGGGAGGATTATTTGTCTCCCGCCCTTTTGCAAATATAAAGAAGGAAAAAAATGAAGGAAGACTTGTTTGTCACTGGCTTTCTGGCAGTGGGGCTTCTCTTCTAGCTTGAACATGTCTTATTGTTGAGCCCTGCTCAGACTGCTGGTCTGGGATGAAAAATGTGTAGGTTGGCATTTCACAGCCCCATCCCAATGGGCCCGTTAGAATGGCTTACTAGTTTCATTTATTTTTGAAGAAGCTTCCAGGAAATACAGTGGTTGCTACTCATCCTGACTTGCAGATTTTAATTCTGTCACCCAAGCAGAATTGTTCACTTGTTTCTTGAAACATTTCTGTTACCATGAAATGTTTTTCTTTAGACCTGTGCATGACTGTTTTAGAGTGGGTTTGTTTTGTTTTGTTTTTGTTTTAGCATTCTTAAAATAGAAAGAAAATAAAAAACTTTCTTTTGGACTGGCAACTTTCTACATTTGTTCTTCACTAATAAAAGCTTAAATTTATTAGTTTATAATTACTATTTTTGTTATTAAGACAGGTCTCGTATGCTGTAAATCTACATAGCAAGATTCTATTAAAAATAATAATAATGAAACTCTCCTTACTTTTGGGGGGGGGAAATGCATGTTCCTAATGAAAACTTTTCTAGTGAATCAAGTATATAATGTCAGGAAGTGATATTTATGTGTTAAAAAGTTATTTTCTTTTTTAACCTTTTCATCATGTATTTGGCGTGTACTTGTGGGTAGTTTTATTTATGTGAGTCTGCATGTGTGTGTGCACATGTGCATGTATGAAGAGTTTGGAGAGTACTTCATGGAGTCAGTTTCCCCTTCCACCTATCCATGCGTTCCAGGGGTCGAGTTTAGATAGCTAGGCGTGTACAGCAGGCACCTTCACCTGCTGAGCCATCTTTGTAGCACCTATGAAGAATGTAAGCATCATTAAATCTACTCAATTAAACTTGTATAATCTGAAAGGTATTTCTAGGCAGATAAGAATTTTTCAAAATTTCATACATGTCTGAAACTCCACATCCTGGGTTTCAGCTACTTGAGGTCATGTCTCAAAACAAACAAGTCAAAAGCAATTATGCTATATGTGGTTTTAAAGTCCAATTTTAAAAATAAATGCTACAGGTAGACAGTCTGAAATCAAAAGGTACAGACGAAAATAGCATAAGGTGAATCCTCCCACCCTGTCTTAGTCACACAGCTTCTTTTTCTGGAGGCAACCATGGTAACTAATTTCTTGTCTTCCTTCTAGACAGGTCTGAGTGTATATAAACACATACCATGGTTGTGTCTGTTTGAATATGCAGCTCCTCTTTTTATATAACAGACTATTGCCGTATCTTTTCCCTGCCTCTCTTTCTTCTTTCTTTCCTTCTTTCTTCCTTCCTTTCCTCCTTCCCTTCTTCCCACCTATCCACTCATTCATCTATCTATATTTCATTGATTAAAAAAAATCACACATACCATATATAAGCAATCATATATATATATTTGTGTGTCTTTAATTAATCCTCAAGTTATTAAATTCCTATTACATTCATGTTTGCATTTGTGAATATATCTCTGCACTTGCTAAGTGGTTATAGATTTTATTTATTGATTTGTTTATTTTGCTGTGTGTATGTGTATGAGAGATTGTGTGTGTACAGGTATGCACCCATGTATGGAGGACAGACACCAACTTTGAGACCCATCCTTGGGCACTGCCTACCTTGTTTTTTTTTAAATTCCTGAAGCTCACTGAATGTACTAGGCTCACTGGCCAGTGTCAGGGATCTGCTGTCTCCATCTCCCCTGCACTTGGATTACAAAAGCATGTCACCATGCCTTGACTTTTTTCTTTACTGTGGGTCTTTGGAACCAGGTTGAGGTTTTCATCCTTACAAGGCAACTGCTTTAAGAACTGAGCTATCTCCAACCCAGATTCTTAAAAGTAGAATAAAGTTTAGGATGGATTGTATAGCAGTGGTAGAGGACCTACCTAGCATATGCCATAGACAAAACACCAAAGATTTAAATTGTAGTGGGAACTGGATAAAGTATGAGGACTGTAACAAAACCCATATCCCCGTCCATCCAGAATTAATATGTGTTAATGTGCGTTAGCGTTGTGTTTAGACTACAGAGGTTGAGCTCTTTGGCTTTCTCTTCAGCCACATCTCTTCCTATCCGTGGAAGTCTGTTGTCCACTGGGGGCACTCCTTCCAGCTTTGTTGTTATGCTTTTCATGTAAATGTAATTTCTTGGGGTGTGTGTGTCTTATGTCACTTTTGTTCCCAAATAACTGTAGGGTGTTTCTACATCGGCTCTAATCTGTTTTAGCTCCCAAATAAAAGACACAGAGCCCTGGTATTTTTATTAACAAGCTTCAAGCACTAGGCTGCAGGTTCTGAGCTCTTCTAACTTGGCTGTGCTGTTTATTACCCAGCCGCATGCCTGTTACTTGCCATCTGGTCTTGCCCTGGCTCGATCTGTTCCATGCATGTCCCCATGGCTGTTTTCTCATCTTGACCTCATGGCGAATCCTGGTCCGTCCACATGGTCTCCTTACCTCTTCCCCTCCACCCCCACCCTTTCTCAGGCCCCTTGGGACCCCTAGACTGAATCAGAAGTCTTGCCCTATTCTGTTCTGCTCAGTTAATTGGCTGATCAGTTCTTTCCTAACCAGTCAGAGGTGATGGAAAACAACTTTTACATAACATTGACACTGGAGATGCTTGACCGTGCCATCATCTGGGCACAGAAATCTGGCATCAGAATACACAGTGTACAAAACCATCCCTCAATGTTTGCATATAACCATCCCTGCCTACAACATACAATAGATGCTTTATCTTTTATTTTGAAATTTCCTTATAGTCAGCCTTTTGTATCTTCTTCTGAGTTTATCTGTTATTTTCTTTTTTTTTTTAAGGTCCACAATCATCTTTTTTTTTTTTTTTAAAAGACAGGGTATCTCTGTATTGCTCTGTCTGTCCTAGAACTCCGTAGACCAGACTGGCCTTGAACTCAGAAATCCACCCGCCTCTGCCTCCCAAGTGCTGGGATTAAAGGTGTGCGCCACCACTGCCCGGCATATCTGTTATTTTTCTCTTGCCAGCTTTATTTTAGGGTCTTTATTTTCTGGATTCTGGAAGAGGGCTCTCTCTTGCTGAATCAGGCTAGTCACCCTTGTCCTGTGGCCAGTCAGGTAGCTCATAGCTACCTATAAATTCAGCACCAGGACATCCAGTAACCTATTCTGGCATCTGAGCAGCTGCACACATGTTTCATACACACATACACACACACACACACACACACACACACACACATATACACACACAGAGAGAGAGAGAGAGAGAGAGAGAGAGAGAGAGAATGTACGCATGTATTTTAACACAATTTCAGACATTTACAGAATTTAAACCAGGGATAGTCTATAGATGACAAATGTTTATACCTTCTCTGTATGCAGAAAATTAAGTGTAATTTACCCAAATTATGTTTTAAAAAACCTTTAGCCCATGTACCCTCCTCCACTTCCAAAGGTCACCCACCGTGTCTTGAACTTTGATAATTACTCCATTGAATTTTTGGGAGTGTTTTTAATTACTTCTGCATCTTTATTATTAAAAAATATGGCTTTATTTTGACCTTTGAATGTCATATAAATTATGTGACTTTTCTTACTCAATATCATTTTTGAAACTTACTCTGATCAGAAAGAAAACTTCACCAAACAATTACTAACCCTTATGTGGGTGACATCCTTATGTTTTCTTTTATACCCGTTTCATATTTTCAAGTGCAGATATTTCCTCCATCAAAAAAGTTTACAGTGGATCATAACCTACAACGTAAAAAAATCCTGATTCAGGATGTGTGCCTGGAAATAGGGTTTAGTAGAACATTTGGAACTAAAATATGAGTTGTTTCTTTTCATCTTTGCAAGATATTGGCACTGTGTCTCTTTTATTGTTTTTTTATTTTTTAAAGATTTATTTATTTATTATATGTAAGTACACTGTTGCTCTCTTCAGACCCTCCAGAAGGGGGCATCAGATCTCATTACAGATGGTTGTGAGCCACCATGTGGTTGCTGGGATTTGAACTCAGGACCTCTGAAAGAGCAGTCAGTGCTCTTAACCGCTGAGCCATCTCTCCAGTCTACTGTGTCTCTTTTAAATGGGTGCAGCCACTTAAAACATTCTCACCTGCGTTCTCAGAAGAAAGCCATTTTAAAACTTACTCTAGTATGTGTGTGGTGTATGTGCGCATGTGTGTTGGCGGTGGTGCTCGCCAGCAGAGGTCAGAGGACAATGTCGGGCCTTGCTCTGTCACTGTCCATCTTATTTCAGAGACAGGGCCTTGTCACTGAAGTTGTGACTAGGGTAGGAGTCAGCAAGCTTCAGTTATTTCTCTGTCTCACCCTCCCACAGTGCTGGGCTGAAGGCACACGTGACCATGACCAGCTTTTTAGCATGGGTTCTGGAGATTTGAATTCAGGTCTTCATACTTGCCAAGCCATCTCTTGAGCCCCAGAAGGTCCCGTTAAAAAAATCATTAACTAAGCATGGGGGCTGGAGAGATGGCTCAACAGTTAAGAGTTAAGGCTGCTCTTCCAGAGGACCTGAGTTCGATTTTCAGCACCCACATGCAGCTCACAGCTGTCTGTAACACAAATTCCAGTGAATCTGACTCTCTCATACAGATGTGCAGGCAAAACACCAATGTACATAAAAATAAAAAAAGTTAATTAAAAAAAATCATTAACTAAGGGGGCTGGAGAGATGGCAACAGTTGAGGACACTTGTTGCTCTTACAGAGGATGACCTAAGTTTGATTCCCAGCTCCCATATCTGGCAGCTCACAACCACCTGTAATTTCAGCTTCAGGGGATCCAACAACCTATTTTGGCCTTCTTGAGCAGCTGCATATACATATGCATATACATATACATGTGGCATATACACGCACATGCACGTGTGCACACACACATACAAACACACATAGAAAGAGAGGGGGGAGAAGAAAGAAATGGAGAAAGGAGAGAAGTAATTTATTAATAAAAGAGACTAGTATAAAAATTCATAGGAAGCCTTTACCCAGATTCCTCAAATAATATCATTTTGCTGAACTTATTTTATCTTAATTTTTTGTTTCTTTTACAACCATTTAATTGTGTGTGCATATGTGCATATGAGCTTTTGTATGTGATATATGACATATCACATATAAATATTGTCAAAATTGTAAAAGAGCACCCACTGACCTGATGGCTTACATTTCCAAACCACATTTTCAAATCACATTTCCAAAACAAATTCTGTGAACACATTGACCTGCAGGATTGTTCCTTCATCAGCTTTTTCCTTTATGCTTCTAATCCACTATAATCCACAATAGTCAAGATTGTGTGCTAAGGTTAAAAAAAGAAGCAGTCTTCTATCTTTCCTGGGTGGTTTCTAAGCACAAAACATGAAGTATTGAAAGATTTAAGGGGGAAAAAAAGGAAGAAAACAGTACTTTCAATCAAAAATTTAAACATAAAAACAAAATTCCTGTCTTTATAGGTGTTCCTTGGAATTTCACATTTAATGTGAAGTTTTATCCACCTGACCCAGCACAGTTAACAGAAGACATAACAAGGTAAATACTTGATCAGTTGCTGTATAAATAACTGTAATTCTTGTTATAAGCTCTGGGAATTTCCCTACTTTGAACAGAAGAAAAACTGTTAAATGGTTAGTCTAAGATACAAAGTTTCTGATCCCTTCAAAGCCTGCTTACAAATGCTAAGTGAGCCTAAAAGGCTGGAACTTATTAATAGGAGCCAACCCTGCTTACACATTATACCAAGTGGTTATACCACAACCTTGTGGTGAGCAGCGCTTCTCTTAAACCAGTCTCTGAGGGCAAGACCAAACTGTCCTACTACATTCCTCTTAGAGTTGAAAAAAGCAAAATTTCATGATAATTATTATAATTATGATCTCCCTTTTAAACTATCCTCATGAACTGACCTGTCTTTTGAGCCCATTTAATTTATAGCACAAATCTTACATAAAAATAACTCATTGCATTTTTAAAGATAATTATCTTTGTTGGATTTTAACAATGGCTCAGTGATTAAGAATACTGGCTCCTCTTCCAGAGGATCCAGGTTCAGTTCCCAGCAACCACATGACAGCTCACACCAGTCTGTAATGCCAGTACCTGGGGATCCAACACCCTCCTCTGACCTTCATGGACAATGTATGCACATGGTACAGAGGCATACATGCAGGTAGAACACCCATTTACGAAATAAAAATATAGGGAAAAATGTATATGAGGGAGTAAACTCTTAAAATCTGATTATTAAGTGCTGTGAAAGCCTGTAGCATCTTCTAAGGTTACTTTGTTGTAAAGTTGTTCTCAGTTGAGATGCCAATTCTCTCCCTGAGAGATTGTTTCATTCATTTTATACTTGTACATACATAATACTTAATAGTATGTGCTCAGTAAGATATTAGCTTCTTTACCTCCTTCAGATATTTCCTGCTTTCCCCTTTTTTTAAACTGCTTTCCAACTCCGGTCAACATAGTTACAGTATTTTTGTTTTATGAAACTGTTTCAAACAAGGAAGAAACATTGTTACAATGAGTAGTCACGTGCTGCTGTTCTCTACTGAACAATTACCTGTCATGCCTTCTTAACCCCTTTCCTTCCGCTAGGTGCCTGCTCCGCCTTCTTCCTTTTTGTCTGTCTGTATTCTGTTCTGTTGTTACTGAGACATCTGCATCTTTTCTTTTTTGGATATAGATACTATTTATGTCTTCAGCTTCGGCAGGACATTGTTGCTGGACGTCTGCCCTGTTCCTTTGCAACTTTAGCCCTACTCGGGTCTTACACCATCCAGTCTGAGCTGGGAGACTATGACCCAGAACTCCATGGCGTGGATTATGTTAGTGATTTTAAACTGGCTCCAAATCAGACCAAGGAACTTGAAGAGAAGGTCATGGAATTGCATAAATCATACAGGTGAACATGTCTCCAGATACTCTGTATTTATTTTGACCATGAGTTTTGATCGTTGACTTGTTATTGATTCATTGTTTGCCATAGGAAGAGTCACCCTGAGTTCATTTCCCTTTATTGTTTAACTTTGGGAGAGTCATTCAAGCCCCCTAAACCTCAGCTTTCTTATCAGGGTAATGGACTTTTTTTTTTGTTTCTGTTTTTGTTTTGTTTCCACTTTAATTGAAAATTTTTATTATTTCTAGGTTTATTGAAATTTAGTTTTGTTAGTCATCAGAGTAATGTTCATTGCATTGTAAGGTAAAGGTTAAATGAGATAATATGTGTATGGGGGAACTACTTAGCACAAGGCCTTGCACACAGTAGGTACTTAGTAAATGGTAGCTATTGCTATGATTGCCTTAGCTTTTTGATTTCAGGTTTTAAATGTGTATACATTTAAATGTGTATATGTTAGGTGCCTTAAGATTTTGAGAATAGGATATTCTAACTTGGGTTCTGTGCACACAGTGGATTCAGAGGTCTTGGTATTCTAGAAAGTATTTTGTAAAGTCTTCATCAAATTCACTGACTTTACTGCTTTTTATGAAAATAATTAGTAACATTAGAAGGAGATGCAACCACCATCAAGAGCAAGGCTTATCCTTTTTTTGAGGCAGAAGAAATGCCTTGGAAGAAATGAGATGATGGATAAGTTTAGAAAAGAAAATGTATGTGTAACATATAATCACGCAATGTTACTAAGGTGACCCCCTAATTGTATTTTTCTCCATATACTCATTTTTTTTTATTTGAATGACTTACTGTAGCTAAATTTCACAAGCTGCTTTACTCTGATCTTGGTGTTGGTTTACAGAGTTACCCAGGTCTGATGGGGTCAGTGTATGGAGAGCATAAAGGAGGTCACTTGTATACTCACACGTGAGCACCCATGTACACACACATAACAAACACACAGACACATTAGTAAATTTTAAAAGTAAATAAAAAGGTGGGTTCATTTAAAAGTTTTCTTTCAGGGACCTGTGAGATAGTTCAGTGAGCAAAGACATTTGCTACCAAACTTGATAAACCTGACTTCTGTACCCAGAACCCACATGGTAGAAAGAGATAACCAATTCCTGTGAGTTGTTCTCTGATTCCCGCCCCCCATACATGTGCTATGGCATGCATTTGTGCAAACAAGTGGATTAAAACAAAACAGAAACTAACCTCCCTCTATCCCTCGCTCTGTCCCCCCTCCTTCCTTTTATATTCTTCACTAGTATGCATGGCTGCAACTCTCGATCCTCCTGCCTCTACCTTCTCAGTGTAGGCATTATGAGCACATCACCACTGCCCAGCTGAGATTAGTAGTGTTTTAACTAATGTGGCTTTAAAAATAAATGTTGTATGCTGAAATGTATCAACATTTGGATGAATTAACGCAGCCAATAATATATGAAATACATAATCTTTTAAAATAATGCAGGCCAGGTGTGGTGGTGCATACCTTTAATCTCAGCACTCAGGAGGCAGAGGCAGGCAGATCTCTTGAATCTGAAGCCACCCTGGAGTATAGAACCAGTTCCAGGATAGCTGGGGCTACACTGAGAAACCGTGTCTTGAGATAAATAAGTCAAATAATGCAGGAGTAAAAAGATCCACTAAAAAATACTAGCCAGACCAGTGAATTCTCAAACATATAAGTTAATAACACCAACATTTCATTGATTTGTTTTCATATTTCACATTTCATTACTCTTTAAGAAACTGCTCTTAGACTGGAGATAGTCAGTAGAGTGCTTGCCTTGATAGTATGAGGACCCAAGTTCAAGCTCCTAGAGCCCACATAGAACCCTCGTAAAAAGCCTTGCATGGTGGCATGTGCTAGTGATCCTAGCACCAAAAGGATAGAGAAAGGTAGATGCTCACCGAGGGACAGAGAAAGGTGGATTTGGGGACTCAGTGGCCAGCCAGCCCAGCATAACTGCTGAGGTCAATGAAGAGACCCATCTCAACAGGCAAGGTGCAAGGAGCCTGAGGAATGACACCCAAGGGTGGCCTTACACACACACACACACACACACACACACACACACACACACAGAGAGAGAGAGAGGAAACTGCTCTTGTTTCAATATAGTATCAAAAAGTATCAATATAATATTAAAAATATCAATACAGTATCAAAAAAGACTTAAAATTTCATCCCTTGCTATTATTTTTTGTGTTATTGTTTTTAAAAATCCAGTGGATTTATTGTTATTCTTTAAGATTTAGTAAATGAACATTTGCTTAGTTTTAAAATTTATAGAACAGTATAACACGTAAAGAAAAGTGCTTTGTAGTTTTCAATAATTGAGGTGACAGAGCATCCCTAAGGCTGGAAGAGTTTGGGAACCCACTGGTTTTGCACTGGGCACATAGATGAGGTAGCCCATCTCACTTTGAATTCAGATCCTATTCCTTTCTAGCTCTGTGCCTCTTGGTAAGTTACATAAGTCACCTGGGGTTCATTTTCTTATCTGAAAAATGAGGCTTATCAGGTAAATTTTTAGTTAAGTCAGAAAATGCATCTAAAGCGCTTAGGAAATAATTATACTTGTAGGATAGTAATTCTTAGACACCTGTGGTTACACACATCCATTATCTAAGGTCTTGGGAATTGGAGGCAGAAGGCTCAGGAATCAAGGGTAACCTCAGCTACAGTAGTAAGTTCAAGGCCAACTGGGACTACATGAGACTATCCCAAAAAAATTAAAATCATCATCATCAACAACAACAATATAATTTTTAATCACTATTTTATAAAGTACGTGAGTTTGGATCTCGAGGCCACTCTTCGTACTTATCAGAACTTAAAGAGAACAATCTTAAAAGAATGATGGGTGTTGATGCTCTTGTTGATGCCCTGTTAGATGAAGAGTAGAAACTGAGCAATCAGATCTTCAAGACTAGAGAACATAGATGTCCGCCATCGTGGGATTTACTTGTCCCATTCTGGACAAATCTGTAATCAATGACAAAAACCCAAATGGAAGTGTTAATATACCCCAAAACATGGTGCTTTAACTAAAGAAACACCTGCTGAGGCATAAGCTTTAAATGTGTTGAAAGGTACAAGCCAATACTACTCTACCCCTCAGACAAACAGAAGACAGCCTTCACATGAGGAAACTGTGGAGTGGCCCTTTTGAAACTATAATTAACTCTTTGAATTAACACTAGCAAATCAGGCTTTAAAAGTAATTGCCCTCCGCTTTTGGGAACCAAGGAGGCATGCAGACTTGTCAGTTGTCCCTACTTAATTATTTGAAATCACAGTCCTGAGTCAGAAAGGCAACAGACATTGTTAGGAAGCTGCCACAGAACACTGGCGCTCATTTGATAGTGACACCTTTGTGCATACGTCAGCATAGAAGAAGTGTGCTGTAACGTGTCTCCATGTCATCAGTAGGAGTTGGCTGGTGCCAGGGCTATGTGGCTTGGTAATTTGTAAGCTGCAGGACCCAAGTGGTAAATGGTTGTTTGCTCCTGAATATATTCTAGACCAAGCATGCTTCATGGTCTAGAATACCTAACCTTTTCCCAGCAGGTTTGTTAGTGACTTTCAGAGGTCTTGGAAATCTTAGAACAAACTTTGATCATTATATTTTTATGATAAAAGATAATTTATGGTTTAAAAGCATTTTTAGTTTGTATGTATATGGATGTTCTCCTCTCCTGTATGTCTGCACAGCACATGTGTGCAGTGCCTTAGATGCCGGAAGAGGATGTCTCATTCTCTGAAGCCAGAGTTAGACATGTAGGCCACCATGTGTGTGCTGTGAACTGAACCTGCAAAAGTAATAACTGCTAAATGCTACTCCTAACTTATTGTTTTAATTTAGAAAATTTATATATTGTACTTACATATACAGATATCTGTGGGTGGTATGTTCTAGGATATTTTCCCCATATTTTTATGGTATTTTCCTAATTTTATATGTGAATATGTAAGATTCTTTTAATTGGAAAAACCTTTCTGGGACAGTAGGTAGATCTGAATAAGTCAGTCACCCATGCTGCAAAGGTCTCTGGCTTAGGACATCCAGGTCTCAGTGGGGTGTGGGCAGTGTTTATGGGTTAGAGAACAGTCTGGCTGGAGGAGCTCTTAGGGTATCGTAGCGTTAACTGTCCTAATCCTGGGAAGAGGCATGAAGAGACCAAGACCAAGGCAACTCTTACAAAAGAAAGTATTTAATTGGGGGCTGGCTTACAGTTTCAGAGGAGAAGCAGTAGGCATGGTGCTGAAGCAATAGCTGAGAACTTCACATCTTCGTCTGCAGGCAGCAGGCAGAGAGAGTGAGACTAGGTCTGGCGTGGCCTTTTAAAACCACAAAGCCACTCCCAATGACACACACACCCCCACCCCCAATGAGGCCACACCTACTATTCCTTCCCAAACAGTTCAACTAACCAGTGACTAAGCATTCAAATACATGAGCCTATGGTACCATTTTCATTCCAACTGCCACACAGGGCATAGACACTGAGGAGTGGGAATCAGAGTCCCACTGGAGAATAGGCAGGTATCCATGTGTGGTAAGGCCTGAGGAGAATATTGGTGGCAGCTAAATCAGTGATCAGAGGGAAAGAGTCCTTGGTGGTCTGGCATGGCAAGTCAAAACCCTTGTAAGGTAAGGAGGGCATCTCTGTGTAGATAGCAGCCTAGAGTGGTGCATTCAGAGTCCAAGTAAGATAAGAGGATGGGAAGGGTGTCAAGAGGGGGACAGTTCAGAGACTGCAAGGAGAGCTTGCTTATATTGGGTGAAAGAAAGGAAAGATTGATCAAGTTGATCAAAATACTTAGGGTAGTTTGTAAGGAAAGGTTACAAATGGTACATGTAATGGAAAGGGGGAAAATAACCTGATGGCATTACATTAAAACTGGAGGTTTCAGTGCACATTCATGGTTCCTAGTATATAGTTAAGTGGTTACAGACACAGACATAAACAGGTACATACATAAATACTGCCATACTTTATACTGTACTGTGAAGAGATGCTCAAAAAACAGATGAGAGAAATGTTTCAAAGGACACAAATTGTCCTTGTAAAAGTTCCCACTAACCAAATCTCGGGTAATTTAAGAAAATAAGTATGCAAAATAAATGATATATTTGAGAAAAATGAGAGTCTGGGTTGGGGATGTAGCTCAGTGGCCCAGCACTTGCCTTTCATGCAGAGCACCAAAACAAATCCAACCAGGAGTCTACAAGCCCATAACGACATACATAAATAAATAGTTTGATGGACGGTTACTCAAATTTTTTGAAAAGAATTCTTACAAAGAGATAAAGAATTTAAGAGAAACCTGGCAGACATCAGTGATCCAGTGAATGTCGTCTGTGAAGGGACAAATTGAAGGTAGGAGCACTGATAGGATACAGTGCAGGCACAGCTCTATTTCCATGATACTCCTGGTAAAGACACACGACCCGGGGCTGGGGATAGAGCTCACTGTGAAGCACTTGCCCGGAGCCCAGGAGTCAGGACTGTTCCAGGTTAGACTACAGACACTCAATCTACAGCTGGATCGTTCTGTAGCAACCGGCCAGGCTTGGTGAATGGAGTTTGAGAATTATATAGCAGTATGCGTCAGTGTTAATTTCTTGGTTTTAACACTATATAGAAAGATGACCTTATTTGTAGGAACACATACAAAAGTGTTCAGGAGTCTTGGTGTCATTAGATTGGCCATTTACTGTGGCTTGGAGGAAAATCATTTGCGTTATATATGACTTAAAAATCATAATTGTTTCTGGCCACAGTGACACTCCTTTAATCCCAGCACTCGGGGCAGAGACAGTCAGATCTCTGAGTTCGAGGCTAGCCTGGTCTATAGAGTGAGTTCCAGGACAGCCAAGGCTACATAGAGAAACCCTGTCTCAAAACAAACAAAATAAAATAACCCCCCCCAAACAAGCCACAATTGTTTCAAAAGTCCAAAAGTAACATAAAAAGTATCAGCCAAACTTCAAGAATCAATAGTTTCAAGAATGAAGGTTTAAACATCTCCTTTTACATCCTCCTCATACTATAGTGTTAAAGGTGATAAACTTACCTAGGTATGCAGTATATACATATATATATATTCAAGTTGATATCCCTTAAGGTTGAAAAATGAATATAGGGAAAAAATTTAGCTGTTTTTCTCTTTTGAAAAAGTTTGGGGCTGAGGGTAGGGATTGAGACAGCTTCTCGTGTAACCTAAGGCTAACCCGACCTTATCCTCCTGTTCCTGTCTCCCAAGTGCTGGAATTACAGGTGTATGCCACTATGCCTAGCGCCATATTGTTTTTTGTAATTTTTTTTTTATGATCTATATGTAGATGGACCACTGAACGATTAGAAAACTAAAATTCCAATAGTAGTAAACCTTTATAGTTTATAAAGCAGTTTCACAACCATAATTTAATTTGATCTTGATAGTCACATTTTATGTATTCACCCCCCCAAAAAAACCCTCACTGTTATTCATATGATGTGCAAATAGATATTATTATGATTCTTACCTCATAGGGGAGACTAAAGGAGACGTAGATGTGACTCTAGGGGCAGAAATCAGGGTTCTGGTCCACAGAATGTGGCTTGAACCTGCTGCCTCTTACTGATTTCTAACCTGGTGGTGATCTGGATCTGTTTATCAACACTTAAGAGTAGGAACAACAAAAACATAAAATAACTGAAAGCAACCTCAAGTAGAAGGGCATATCACTTATGTAGAGAGATGCACATAATTGTGAAAATTGCCAGAGATGCTTTGGATAGCTTGCTTCTCCATCTCTTCATCCCCCTTTGTTTTCATTTCAATTAATAAATTAAGTGAGATGCTTTAGAGCTGGTGAAACATTTATTCAGGAAAGCTGATAGGATTGTTTTTCTCCTTTTGGTGGTTATTGTTCTAAGAAATCCTTTGTTCTTTTTAATGAGGGTAAAGACAGATGGGTTTGGCAGAGACTTTTCCTTGTCAAGCGAAGAGACCCTGCTGCTTCTATGGCTCCAGGCAGTCTTAGGGGAAAGTTGCTTGTCCCTGTGTTGTTCCTTGGGGATCTGCTGCCTTGTTACTGTGAACTGTCGTAATTGGTCCAAATTGTGCAGCATTATGAGTGATGTCTTTGTCTTAAAGCTAACGGAACAGCTCAAGAGCATTCTTCAAAAGAGAAGAAACTTGAGAGACTGGCACAGTGGATGGTTAGACAGTGAGACTGGCTGTTTTCAAACAAGTCTACCTCATTATATGCCTGGCAGTGAAGACATCTTAATAACAAGACAGTCCTATTATCAGTGTGCTTCTATTAGCCAATTTATCTTTTGAGATCAGTGGGCAGGACCCCATCTGCTACCAGGAAGTTGCTTTTCATCGAATCTGCCCCCAGTAAGAGTCCCAGTTAAGTACCATCAGCTGCCCTCCAGTTTAATTTCCATAGTAACTCAATTCAGGGTATAGAGGAGAAAAGGCAGCTAAGAGGATCTTGTAAATTGTACTGAGGATTTAATTTGGTCATTACTTTGGCAAGAAAATTAGTAGGAGGGGCTCATATGTGACACAGAAAAAGGCTAAAGAGGCATTTAGAGCTCTTGCTGGGCGAGGCAGCTTGGAGGAAACGTTTGGATTAAGAGCTTGCTTTTCTGAGAGCTTTTTGGTGTCTTTTTTTTTTTTCTAAATCATATTTCAGTTATTTAGGCTCAGGTAGTAAGAGTCTCATCCCGTAATTATGTTGAGGACTCAAAAATGTGTGTGTTTATAAAGTACAATGAATATTCTTTTGTTATTACCATAAATTCTTCTGCTAGAGCACTGAATTTTCTATTTTTATTCTGTTAAAGGTCTATGACTCCAGCTCAGGCTGACTTGGAATTTCTTGAGAATGCCAAAAAGCTGTCCATGTATGGAGTTGATCTTCATAAAGCAAAGGTAGTGATAACTTTGACCTTTATTAACGTGTATGTGTATGCATGTGACACAGGCCTGTTAACGTATATGGCACATTTGTTTTATCTTGTACCTCTTAACAACATCTATTTATGGTATTTTATTTATTTAGTTAGTTTTTTTTTTTTGTGGGGGGGAGGTTGAGACAGGGTTTCTCTGTGTAGCCCTGGCTGTCCTAGAACTCACTCTGTAGACCAGGCTGGCCTCGAACTCAGAAATCCACCTGCCTCTGCCTCCTAAGTGCTGGGATTAAAGGCACCACTGCCTGGCTATGTATGGTATTTTAAAACTTTCCTGAGAAACAGTTCTTGGCATGGTGGAACATGCCTATAATCTTAGCACTAGATGACAGATGGGGAAGGCAGGAGGGTTTTGAGTTCAAAGGTAGCCTGGGGCTTGTAGAGATGCTCAGTGGTTAATTGCATTGGCTGCTCTTCCAGAGGACAGACTTGGGTTTGATTATCACACAGCAGCTCAAGCCATCAGTAGCTCTACTTCCAGGAGATCAGTTGCCTTCTTCTGGCTTTCCTGGGCCCTGCAAGCCTGTGGTGCACAGACATACATCAGCCAAAACACCCATAGACATAAATCTAAAAACTGAGAGCTAGCCTGGGCTACATAGCAAGGCTCCCTCCATGGGGGTAAAAAGGAAGAGAAGAGAGGGGGAAGAAAGGAAAGAAGCAAAGGACTATGGGAGAAGAGCAGGAAGGGGGCTGGGTGTGGCAGATCACACCTGTAATACCAGTTCTCTGGAGGCAAGAGGATTGTTTAAGACAAGCCTGGGCTACGGAGAGAGAAAAAAGAGAGTCAAATTTGTTTGTTTACTTATGTTTTCAGACAGAACCTTACTATGTAGCCCTGGCCTGCCTATAACTTGCTATGTAGACCAGGGTGGTCTTGAACTTAGAGAAATTCATCTGCCTTTCAGGTGCTAGGTGTACAGGCCTGTGCTATCATCCCAGTTTCAATTGATCCTTTTTTTTTTTTTTTAGAATTCTAGGTATCAATCCAATAATCCCTTTCCACTTTCACCATCAAAATTTTACAACCAAAACATTGTAAAGATAAAAATGTGAACATCTAGCGAAAAATAAATTGTATTTTCTAAAATAAAGTTATGTTTGAAAATACAGAGAGGCAGCACATGCATTTCAGTTTCCCGGGGAGCGTCATTCACCTAAGAATCACTTAGTGTCTGTTAAACGTGCAGACTCAGAGCTCTGCCCAGAGAGATGGGCTGGCTCCGAAGAGACTCTAGCTTCAGATATGATGGCCATTCCTAACGATGCTAATGATGCCTGAGTCAGAACCATTCCGCAAGGCTAGCGCTTCCAAGTGTGCTCTCTGAGTCGGCGGCAGTTAGCACCACCTAGAAACTTGCTAGAAATAAATATTTCAGGTCTCTCCCAGAGTTAATGATCAAGTGTGTAGGAGCCCAGAAGTCTGCGTGACAAGCTCTCTGAATGACTCATGTGCACTGGATAAACCATAGATGGCTCTGTTTAGAATTACTTACTGGGTTAGGAAATCAGAAGCATGAGCTTTGATCATAGACCTGCCTACTTAATGCAAGTGACTTGGTTTACTAAAAGGCCACTAAAATGGCGAGGAGTCTTGGAAAGTTCAGGGAAAGGATTCAAGGAATGGTCCCAGGCTCATTTAGAGGAACTTAACTAGTATCTGTGATGTACACAGAACCACATCCAGTAAGAAATAAAGGAGTAAATACTTAGCTACAGAAGGGAAATGGGACTAGAGATAGAGCTCAAAGGGTAGATAGAGTTCTTGCCTAGCATACATGGCAAGAATCCATGATTGTATCCTGGGTTCAATCCCCAGCACATAAACTAGATGTGTTGGTGCACACCTATAATCCCAGCCCTTGGGAGGTAGAGGTAGAAGCAGCAAAAGACCAGTATCATTCCTGGCTAAAGAGGGAATTTCAGGATAACCTGGGATACCTAAGACCCTGTTTCAAATAAATAAAATTTTAAAACTGAAGAGATTTTATCATGGAGTTCAGGTGTAAACCAGAGCTAGAAAAATAGAAACTGTATCTATGGAAACTACAGGGAAATCTACTTTTTAGCTCAGTATGACAAGTTATTTAGTAGAATTCTTCAGAGATATGATGGGCTTATCTCAGAGGAGGATGAACTAACTCTAGCTCTTATTTATTCTCTTTTCTTTTTTTTTTTTTTTTTTTGGTTTTTCGAGACAGGGTTTCTCTGTATAGCCCTGGCTGTCCTGGAACTCACTCTGTAGACCAGGCTGGCCTCGAACTCAGAAATCCACCTGCCTCTGCCTCCCAAGTGCTGGGATTAAAGGCGTGCGCCACCACCGCCCGGCTTTTTTTTTTTTTCTTTTAAAGATTTATTTATTTTATTATTATATGTAAGTACACTGTCTTCAGACACTCCAGAAGGGGGCATCAGATCTCATTACAGGTGGTTGTGAGCCACCATGTGGTTGCTGGGATTTGAACTCAGGACCTCTGGAAGAGCAGTCAGTGCTCTTAACTGCTGAGCCATCTCTCCAGCCCCTTATTTATTCTCGGACACGCAGAAAACTCACTTGGTAGAAACTTAGAAACACACGTTCAAGCATCTGGTGTCTTGGGCCTGCAGGTGATTTTCAGGATTCTCCTTGCCTGAATGTTTTATGAGTTCATGTTTAGAGTCTGTTCATTCCAGTAAGATTTCATTGCACACTCTCGGCTCCCTGCTGCCATCGCTCTGCTCTGAATCTTTCTGCACCTGACACTGGCTCCCGTGACCCTGTGAAGTGCTGTTAGGACATCAGAGCCTCAGCTCAGGAGCACTTCCAGGACAAGTCTGTTCAGATTACATCTTGTCTCTTGATGGAGGCTAGTGTCAGAAGTGGATGGAGCCAGGTAGCATGCGCCTTTCCTAAATGCTGCAAAACAAAGTGTTCCTCCAAATAATGTCAGCAAAAGAGAAAGGAAGCTGACAGGCAGTAGTAAAAGTACCTGGTGCCAAGCTGCCTGATGAGCTGTTTGGTCCCCAGTTCCATGTAGTAGGAGAGATGCAGCTCCTGCACATTGTCCCCCCAACCTCCACAAGCACTTAAGTTGTAGCAGGTATGTACCCACCCGTAATTAACTAAATATTTTTAGAATTTAAAAAGGAAAAAGATTGTTGTAATCTGTGGGCTTTAAGAACGTAAGAAAGCGGGCGGTGGTGGCGCACGCCTTTAATCCCAGCACTTGGGAGGCAGAGGCAGGTGGATTTCTGAGTTCGAGGCCAGCCTGGTCTACAGAGTGAGTTCCAGGACAGCCAAGGCTACACAGAGAAACCCTGTCTCGAAAAACCAAAAAAAAATAAAAAATAAAAAAAAAAGCAAAAAACAAAAGAACGTAAGAAAGCATCTTCTGGTAAAATCTCAGCTACATAGTCATTGAATTGCAGCTATGTGTGACTTATCTCTATAATTCTTGTATATATTACATTTAGGTGCTAATAATTTTTCTATAGCCATTTTTAGGAAAAAGTAGTCAGGAAGCATTTCATTTTGGAAGCATTTGGGTTTGATAACTGGATAAATAGTCATATGATTAATTCAGGTGCAGTTTGTATTTCTTAAATTATGTGGTGATTAATATATTAATTTTTCTTAATAATTAGGTACATTACTATAATGCCATTTTCTTTGGTGTTCTTTCTACGCTTAGGAATAGTACTTATAATTTAATATACTTAACATCAATTTTTTTTACTATCAGATCTCTTATGGAAACCTTATACAATAATAAACATGTGCGTGTCACAGTGTGTGTGTGGAGGACAACATGGGAGTTTTTTCACTCCAGTTATATAGATTCCGAGGATTTAACTCAGGTTGTCAGACTTGAGTAAATAGCAAATGCCTTTCTCTCCAGAGCCATCTCACAGGCCTAGTAGTGGTAACTCATGCCTTGATGCCTAGCTGGCTTGCTGAGGCTGTCTCCCGACTCAGACATAATATGCCAGTGGATGCTGACTGTTTCAAATTTTGTTTTTATTGTATGCTTTGTAACTGGTTCTGGTTGTTGATCTCTTTAGATTATTTAGTAATAGTCAATAATGTGTTGAACATTTTGCTTCTCTTTTTTAGGACTTGGAGGGAGTGGACATCATCCTAGGAGTCTGCTCTAGTGGCCTTTTGGTTTACAAAGATAAGTTGAGAATTAACCGTTTTCCTTGGCCCAAAGTGCTAAAGATTTCTTACAAACGTAGCAGCTTTTTCATCAAGATCCGGCCTGGAGAGGTACATAACTTAAATTTCTTTTCACTCAAACCAAATATGGACTGAAACGACCCTTCTAGCTGGGCATGGTAACCAATGCTTGTAATCTTCAGACTTGTAATCCTGGAGGCTGAAGCAGGAAGAGAATCACAAGTTCAGGGTGAGCCTGAGTTACATAGGAAAACCCTGTCATCTAAGAAGTCCTCACGCAGCTAATCTTAGCACTTGTGAGATGGAGAAAGGGGGAGCAGGACTTCTAACTCCGGCCACGTGAGAATTGTCACTAACACCTACAAAACAAAAGTAAAGAAATCAACCTCCCAAGTTGGTGGTCAAATTTTAGGATATACCCATGTAATTTTAGCTTTTATATAAAGAAGCTATCATGGTACAACAGAAAATTAATTATTTAAATAGTTAATTTTTTTTTAAAGTTGTTGCTTTGTTTTTTACAGAGGTCTGTCTATGTAGCTTTCAATGTCCTGGAGATTTATTTAAGATTGTGAGTGTGTGTTGTGGGTGTTGTGTGTGTGTGTGTGGGGGTGTGGTATGTGTGTCTGTGTGTGGTGTAGTATGTGTATCCGTGTGTATGTGCCCGTGTGTGTGTTGTGTGTTGTTTGTGTGTATGTGGTGTGTGTGTTTGTAGGGGGCTATGTGTCTGGGAATGTGCACATGAATACAGGTGTCCCAGGACATAAGAGACATTGACTCCCCTAGAGCTGAGCATTTTTTCTGTCAGATCTCTTCTGGTAACTTTATACAATAATGAACATGTACATGTCACAGTGGGTGTGTAGAGATCCAAGGACAACATGGAGTTTTTTCACTCTACCATGTTGATTCTGGAGATTGATGTGGGTGGTGGGAACTGAACTTAGGTCCTGTACAAGAGCAGTATGTGCTTTTAGCCACTGAGTTCTTTCCTGCCCAGGACATTTTTTAAAAAGCTCTAAATTCTTCTCTGACACTTCCTAGAGAAGTGGTTCTGGAAAGATCAGAAGCTGAGCTTCCTTATATTCAAGAATAGTAACTTTGCTGTCCCAGAGAAGCCAAGCCCATGCTGACTTAAGGTAGCTTTGTGTGTGTCTATCACCATCTGCTGGTAAAAGGTGATACTGTCTCAGCCTGGAAATACTGGCTGTGCTTTGAAGCACTGTTTCATTCCATAATCATGTGCTTGTGCAAGCACCTATCAGTATCTTCTCTCCAAGTTCCAAATCTACGACTCTCAACAAGAAAGAAATTTTTGAGACAGGGTCTCAGTGTGCAACCCCCTCAATGTGGCCTGGAAATCAAGAAGATCGGCTTGCCCTGTCTCTAGTGCTGACATTGAAAAGCATGCACTGCCACAAAATGTTTATTAAACAGTTTCTTTATGCCAGTGACTATTGTAGGGGCTAGAAATATAACAGTAAGTAAAAGGATGCTATTTTTCAGCCAGCTTGCATTTTAATATAGGAAGGCATAAAGAAGTACATGCACGGAAAGAAATATTAATAGATGTTATGGGAAGTCATTGGCTTTGAAGTCTCAACTATCCAATATATAATGAAAAATATGTAAATCTTCCTCAAATCAGCGGAGAACAGTGGGATTCTGAGAAGTGGGGTGCCATGACTATTTCAGAGGGCTGTACCATCTCGTAGCTGACTGAGTGGATAACTTCTCTGACCTCAGTTTCTCCATGTATAAAATTATAATTGGATCTAGTCAGACTGTTGCTGGCAATAAGAACATTCAAACAAACCTGCTTCCTTTTCTGACTTACTAAGTATGCTTAAGGGGGAAACAAAGAGGCCCACTGAAGGCATGGGTTTCTAGTAGCTCTAGCCGTGCCGGGAAAGAAAGCTTGTAATCATTCGAGGATGAGGAAATAAGTCCCAGAGACTTACTGTACAACATGGTGACTGTAGGTTACAAGAAGGTGGATGAGAGGTACACTAGCATGAGTGAGGCCAGGGTTTAGTCTTCAGCACTGACTTTTCCCCACATGACCAAGAGGATGAGTTTTAAATATTTTTAAAAGACTCGTGAGTTTATCCATAGGCCAGGTAGCCTCATTTGGTTATTCTGCTGTATATGCATACACTGGACAATCTCAACAAGTTAATGTGTGTCAATTTTCACTTGTCAGTTTTAAAAATTAAAAGAATTTGGGCTGGAAAAGGAGACAACACACCTTAATTCCAGAGCTCTGTGATTAAGGAAACAGTCATCTGGTTTGAGACAAATGTTTAGTTCCTAATACTAATTTCTATTGTGTAATAATAGTGGTGGGCTGGAGCAATTATGGGATGTCTCATTCCCTGATCATTGAGTAATCTAAAGTTACAAATACAGGTCTGTGACTAACAAAAAGCAGTTTTAGACAGTCAAAGGTTGACTAAAGTGTGTCTCAGGGTACCTGCGTACTGTGTGTGTTCTAAACAAATAAGATGCATAAGTAATAGAAGACCTATTTCCTGACCTTATTGCTTTGGACAGAACCTCGTCGCTGAGCAAATATCTTTTAATAAGAAAAAAATATTAATGTAAAGATTTTTTTTTATTTAAAAAATATTGTGTGTGTGGCTGCTTTGCCTGCATGTGTGTCTGTGCACCACATGCATGCCTAGTACCCATGGAGGTCAGAAGAGGGTGTTGGGTCCCTGGGGAGCAGATGGTGGTAAGGTGGTAATGGATGGTTGAGTCAACATGTGGGTTCTAGGAATTGAACCCCAGTCCTCTGGAACCACTGATCCATCTCTCCAACCCCCAGACATTCTCTGTATGGTATATCTTTGGTTGTATCCTACTTCTCTGGCTCTATGTTACTATAATTGAATAATGCTTATGTTTTATGTTTATTTGTATCTCTGTAGCAAGAACATTATGAAAGTACCATTGGCTTCAAGCTTCCCAGTTATCGAGCAGCTAAGAAACTGTGGAAAGTCTGCGTGGAACATCACACATTTTTCAGGTATTGTTCTGCTCAAGTATTTCTCGAGACTGCATTATTTGTACCCGCTTCTGTTTTGAACCTGCTGTTGAAATTCTCGTCTGTGTAGAGCTGGCGTTTCATTTAGTTCAGGTGAGAGCAACTTAATCAAGACAATGTGAAGCTAGTTGTTCTTCTTTTGGCTGGAAACAGTAGCTCAGCATTCCTACAGTGCCTTTCCATGCCCTGTAAAAGAACAGCAGAAGTAAGAAATGAGACCCAGCACTTGCTAGGGGCTCTGGTTGCTTTCACAGCAGCTGAACTTAGTCCTGAATGTTGGTTGCTACAGACCCACCCCCTAATAGCTTTCTGACTTTAAGCAAGTAACTTCTTCATGGGGTATGTCAGTTTCCTGTATCTGTAAAATGATGAATACATTTCAAGGGTGCGGTGTGAGTCCTGCAGTGCTATCAGGCATTTTGTAAACCATGAGACCTTACTATAGAAACTTAATGTTTGCTCTCTCCCGCTTATTCTCCCCCGGCCCTCTTCTTTGTCTGTCTCTCCATTTTCTCCCCTTTCCACGTGGTCATGGCTTTTCTTATCTATTTTCTCCTCTTTCTTTGTCTTTCTATCTCTTTTCTCTTTCTATTTTCTTAATAATAAAACATCAAAGCTAAAAAAAAAAGAAACTTAATGTTTTTAATATTATAACTCCCAAATAAATTACTTCTGCTTGCTTGAGATATGACCCAGACTTAGGATAAGTAGATAAGTATTGCTTTACTAGAAATCTCCACAAGAGTTTGGAAACATCTTTATTCTTGGTTTGATTTTTAGTTTTATAGTCACAATAATAAAGTAATGCAATAAAATAATAAAATAGGAGAATCATTATCATTTTTCTCTCCCAGACTGACCTCTACAGACACCATTCCCAAAAGCAAGTTTCTTGCCCTGGGATCCAAATTTCGATACAGTGGCCGGACTCAAGCTCAGACCAGGCAAGCCAGTGCCCTGATTGATAGGCCTGCCCCACACTTTGAGAGGACAGCAAGCAAACGGGCATCCAGGAGCCTCGACGGAGGTTTGTATTAGATGTTATTGATGTTACCATGATCTTTAGAGAAAGATAAAGGAAGCATAGGGGAATTTTATTGTTGTTGTTTTGTATTGTTTTGAAGTAAGAACTTACTGTATCTGAGACTGACCTCAAGCTCTCTAGATTCCTATTCTGACCTCCTGAGTGCTGGGGTTACAAACATGGCACCATGCCCAACTCGGAAGTATGATTATTTATAAGAATCCTACTATCTCTGATTTACAAAGAACCCCAGTGGTCGAGTGAAAGGGGTGCTGCTGGCTAATTCAAACGTAAGGACTTAAGACTAGGTGTGGTGGTGCAGACTCTTAATCCTAGCACTCCCAGCTCTTGGGAGGGAGGCAGAGGAGGTGACTATCATTGCTGACCTATCCTACACAGGAGTTCCGGGCCAGCCAGAGCCACAGTGAGACCCTGTCTCCAAGCACACAAACAAAAAAAAAGTCTTAAGAATAAGAAGTGAAATTCACTGCAGGGCAGTAATGGCTGAATACCAAGAGATTCTACAAGTATTTAACTCATTTTTTACTTTGTTCAGTCACTTGTTTTGCATGTCTTCTATGCCTACTGTTGTTCCCTGAAGACACTGCTGGGCATCAGACATGATCTTCACGGAGTTTTCCATCCATAGGTAAAAAGAGAAACAAATAAAAATAACTTCAGGTAGTTGTGAGTGCGCTGAAGAAAATAGAATGGGAAAACGAGGTGCCAAGTGTCTCAGGTGGGGAGATGGAAGAGTGCTTCAGATCAGGTAACCCAGTAACAGTCAGAAGGCTCCCCAGAACAACGTCATTTAGTTAAACCTGAACTTTGAGAAGTAACTAGCCATCCCAGAGTCTAGAAGAAACACTCCAGATGAAAGAGTGGCCAGCACGCATTTGTGAAGGGCAGCGTGAGTCTGCCGTGTTCCACAGGAAACTGCCAGTGGAAATATATGTTGTGACTTGGTTTGGAATCCCTCTGGTTGTTAGGAACCTGAAACTACACTACACTGGCTGCTACAGAGGAACTGAGCATCTCATTACAAACAACTGCATGTGACGACTGACTGAACAGCACAGGGTGGATTTTAGTAAGCCTAGAGGAGAGGAACACAAAGTGTGGTCAGAGCAGCAGGCAGGAGCCAGACTTAGAAGGGCTCGCAGGCCCACAGTAGTGAGTTAAGATTTTCTCTTCATTACGGTGGGAAACTATTGGAAAGAGTGACACAGGCTGACTGCTGTCACCTCTTCATACTGGGCAGGAAAGGCTCCACCTGCACTGAAGATTAAACCGGAAATAGACTGGAGGCTGACACAGAGAGTCACTGCCAGACAACACCAGCTTGTGGTGGGCAGTGGAAAGCAGTTAGAGATGCGTTTGGAAGAGCTGACAGCATTGCTAATAAGTATTGGCAGTTGGCAAGGAAAAGGAAATCAAGTTTTATTCCTGAGTTTGATCATTTAGTGGAAGGAGACTCCAGAGACCATCTGGGGTGTAGAGGAACAAGGTTTCTGTTCTGTGTGGTCATTCCACCTGCATGCCTGTTCCTGCATGTTCCTGTGACACCATTAGCTGGCTCATTCCTTACTAGTAAGTCACCCGACCTCTGCTTGAACCTTATTGTGATGCCATTTTTGTTTGTTTGTTTTTGTTTTTGTTTTTGTTCTTTGAGACAGGGTTTCTCTGTATAGCTCCAGCTGTCCTGGAACTCACTCTATAGACCAGGCTGACCTTAAACTCAGAGATCTGCCTGCCTCTGCCTCCCAAGTGCTGGGATTAAAGGTGTGTGCTACCATTCCTGGCAACTTTTCTCTACACTTTTATTAAACCATTCTTTTTCTGATTTGTTTGGATAGTTGTCTACTGATATTTATCATTCTTTTTTTTTCTTTTTTTTCTTTTTTTTTGTTTTTTGACTCAGGGTTTCTCTGTGTAACCCTGGCTGTGCTGGAACTCACTCTGTAGACCAGACTGGACTTGAACCTAGAGATCTGCCTGCCTCCGCCTCCCAAGTGCTGGGACTAAAGGCGTGCACCACCACTGCCCAGCGATATTTATCATTCTTATTATTTATTTATTTATTTATTTTTATTTTATGTACACTGGTGTTTTACCTGCATATATGTCTGTACTTGGGTATTAGGTCCTCTGGAACTGGAGTTACAGACAATTTTGTGCTGCCATGTGGGAATTGAACTTGGGTTCTCTGGAAAAACAGCCAATGCTCTTAAACACTGAGCCATCTCTCCAGCCCCTTACTTTACTTGAGAACGTAAGCAATTTACCAAAATCAGAAACCTAGTTAGAAGTAGCAACAGAAGCCAGCACTGTTCTCTGAAATGTGTGCTTTATTTTATTTTTAAATTCAGTTGAATTGAATTGTCTTTGTGTGTGGGTGTATGTGCATGAGTGTGTGTGCCCTTGAGTGTTAGAAGAGGGCGTTAGGTCCTCTGGATCTGAGTTACAGGTGAGCTGCCCACTGTGGCTGCTGGGAACGAAGCTGGGGTCCTCAGCAAGAGCCGCTGCGGTTCCCCTAGCCCTGGGTATGCTTTTCATCCTTTCACTTTTAGAAAGGAGAGAATGAAAGCTGCAAGAGTTAATATTCATTAAGTACTTAGTATGTTCTAGGTGTTACTCTAAGCCAGTGGTGCTCACCCTTCCTAATGTTGGATCCCCGTGTAGTGGTGACCCCCACCATGAAATCATTTTTTTTTTTTTTTTTTTTTGCTCCTTCATAGCTGTAATTCTGCTTCTGCTATGAATCAAAATGTAAATAGTTGCTGCCCACAGGTTGGGAACCACTGCTCTAAGCAGTTGAAGAGTTTTCCAACTGGGTTCATGCCCCTTTCCTCTTGTTTGACTTCTTTTTTTCTTGGTGCATGTGTGGGGGTGGGCAGGTATGGCTGCTTATGCAGTAGCATGTATGTGGACATCAGAAAGCTGTTGCTGTATACAGCAGCCTTGTTGGCATATGAGCTTCTAAGGATTCTGTCTCTTGTTTCCAGGGAGCACTAAGATTATAGAAGCATACTATTGTGCCAGGCTTATGTGGAGTCTAGAGATTTGAACTCAAGTCTTCACATTTGGGCAGCAAGCTGTTTATACAGTAAACCATTTTCCCAGCCCATCACTTTCCTTGAAAAATGCTGGAGAGATGTCTTGGTGGTTAGGAGCATGTGTTGCTATTGCAAAGAATCTGAGTCTAGTTCCCAGCATCCACATCAGACAGCTCACCACTGCCTGAAGCTCTAGCTTTAGGGGATTCCAAACTTTTCTGGACTCTGCAGGTACCTGCACTCATGTACCCCCACCCCACACACTCATCAATACGCCTCATCCAAGTCGGCTCTGTTCTTGTCAGCCAAGGATGGCATGATGGTTGACATCAGTGGTTCTGTGTCAGCACCAGCACTTTGATCAGAATCTTCAGGAATGGAAGACACTGACTTTTTAAAGTTTAGTGTTCTCTATACAGACTCCAGGATCTTGTAATTGCTAACAAATGAAGTAATAATGATCAAAGCCAGTTATCATTTACCTTTATCTCGGTGCAAAGGACCAAAGCTAGGAACTTAGGCATGCTAGACAAGTGTTCTCCCATTGAGCTGTATTCTAGCCCTGGATTAAAGCAGTGTAGTATGAGTGTGTGTGCATGAACATGTGTGCTGAGTAGGTGTGCCGTACACCTGTGTGCATATAGGTTTGTACACATGGAGGCCAGAGGTCGACATCAAGTGTTTCTGTGATAACATCCCAGCTAGTTTTTCAGGGTCACTCACTGAACCTGGAGCTCGCCAGTGTGCTAGGTTGGCTTGCCAGAAAGCTGCAGGGAGCTGTTCCTCAGCCCACAGCTAAATTTACAGACATGTACTTAGCTA
This sequence comes from Tokudaia tokunoshimensis, assembly GCA_036184795.1. Taxonomy (NCBI): domain Eukaryota; kingdom Metazoa; phylum Chordata; class Mammalia; order Rodentia; family Muridae; genus Tokudaia; species Tokudaia tokunoshimensis. Next base: position 115,233,434 of record BTHU01000005.1, on the reverse strand, counting down.
GTGCGTGAATTCTGAGAGTCTGGAAGCAGGTCTTATGCTTGCCCACATTACCATCTGAGTCACCTTCCTGGCCCAAGTAGAAACATCTTAAATACAAATCACTAATATACTAATAAACACTTAATTACTTCAAATGAGCAAATTGTATAAAATATAAATTATATCACAATAATGCTGTTGAAAACATAAGACAGCGCTGACCTTATTTATTGTGACCTATAGTTTGTAGTCTCCTTACTGCAAAACTAAAGGGAATTTGCTTTTCCCCGGGGCTCCTAAGTAGTATCCTTTCATTGAGTTATATGCCACTATGTGCCTAATTAATTTTTTAAAGATTTATTTATTTATTTTATGTATGTGAGTACACTGTTCTGTCTTCAGATACACCAGAAGAAGAAGGCATCGGACCCCAGTACAGATGGTTGTGAGCCACCATGTGGTTGCTAGGAATTGAACTCAGGACCTCTGGAAGAGCAGTCAGAGCTCTTAACCACTGAGCCATCTCTCCAACCTGAATAATTAATTTTTGCCCAGCGTATTCTTGAAATAGTATTAGCTTATAACAAAATAAATATAAGGACTGAAGTATGTGGTGTTAGAAGTTACTGATATTTAGAATTAAATATTTTTCTATCTGTTGAGTATTCTTTTTTTTTTTTTTTTTTTTGTGGTTTTTCAAGACAGGGTTTCTCTGTGTAGCCTTGGCTGTCCTGGAACTCACTCTGTAGACCAGGCTGGCCTCGAACTCAGAAATCCTCCTGCCTCTGCCTCCCAAGTGCTGGGATTAAAGGCGTGCGCCACCACCGCCCGGCTCTGTTGAGTATTCTTTCCCCAACTCCCCTACAGTTAGTATCCTCCACATTCCACAGGAAACTCAGGTCTCTACCTAGCACCACTGTGTGTGGCTGAGGGGTCACATGTGGTAAGGGTCAGGATTTGGGTCTTGCTTGTTTCATGTTACTTTTCCTGGTGGGGGCTGTTCATTATAACTGGTATTTTCCAGTTTGTGGACTATTACCACTTCTGTATCTAACCATTAGTTTTTACATTTGTATCTACTTTCCCATGCACAGTAGGAATGCTGAAGACATAAATCATTTGCCTCTGCATTAGTATCTGTATTAGTATTGGATTAGAACCAAATTCATGTAGCAAAATAAGACATGGTGAAAGCCAGGACTATGTTCTATGATTTCAGGCAGAGTTGAATTAATTTTTTGAGAGGAGGTGTGAATACACATGTAATCTGAGGCATTAATACAACTGTGATAAAAATATTTTGTCAGTTCCCTTGTTTTGTTAGGCTGGCTCTGCCATCTGCCACTCTCGGCTGACTAGCTGAGAGCACCCATTAGCAACAGGGACTCGCAACAGCCACAGATCCGTCATTTCAAGATGAGATAGGCTCTACGGTTCTGCTTTTGCTAGTCTTTCTGTAGAAGACTTCTGTGGAATAGTTTCTGAGAAGTCTTTCATTACAGGATAGTAAGCGTTTCTTTCATGGTGTCATTTGTATAAAATAGGTGAGACTTTCTATTTGTCAGTTTGTTCTGGCTTAAAGAATTCCTTTGTTTTGCCTCATTCTTTACAGTTTATAAATCTAAATGTATCAGAATAAATTATGTTCAGTAGTCTTAAGGAAAATACATGATAAAATTGTATGTTTTCATAAAAGAGTATTCAAATCTAATAAAAGTCTCAGTATAAGAAAGAATGATGGCCTGTTATCTGAAATTCTAAATCAGAGCCCTTGAGATGGCTCAGTGGGTAAAGCACTTGGCACATAAACCTGAGAGCTTGAATTCAATCCCTGATCCCAAAGTGGAAAGAAAGACTCAATTGCCCAGGGTTATCCTCTGACCTGCACACACATGCTCTGACATGTGTGCGTTCTCTCTCACACACACAGCTGACATGCACACAAGAAGACACACAGATAATAACAAATACGATTTTAAAATGAAATATTAAAGTTAAATGTGATGGCACATACTTACCTTTAATCCCAGCATTTATGAAACAAAGGCAGGCCAATCTCTGAGAGTTCAAGGCCAACCTGATCTACATGCTAAGTTCCAAAACAACCAGGGATATGTAGAGAAAAATCCTCTCTCAAACAAAAAAACAAACAAAGGTTTAGTTTTGACATTAAACTTTAGTAAGGTTTACTACAAAATGTATCGACATTTTCTTTTTTAACCCTGAAAGAAAAGAACAAAGTTTAAAAACTAAAGATAATGACCGTTTTTTGTTTTGTTTTGTGATGTTGGGGGTGGAACCCAGGGCTTCCTGCCTGCAAGGCAAACAGTCTATCCCTGAGCTATAGCCCCAATCTCTGTTTTGAATTAAGTTACCTACAGCAGATGCCAAATAGTTCAAATCCAAGCAACAGTTAATTATGTGCAGAGGTTTTTATAGTCAGCCTGTATGGTTTATTCTCTCCAGAGCAGCCCAGGCAGGCTTCTCCCCTCAGCCTCTGTGCACTAGATGTCAGTACCTCCTTTCTCTCTCTGCCCTAGCTGTGACACAAAACATCTCCAGACATTGTCAAATATACCCTGGGGGAAGTCAACCCTGGTTGAGAACAGTGTTCTAAGTACTTTAGAGAGCAAGGCTGTAAAACATTGGTGAGGTAGAGAGGGGGCTCCATTAGTTTATGCTTTATTTTTGGGTGAAAGTCCAGAATTTTTTGAACTTTTAATCAACCGATTTACTAAATGAGATTGTCTGGCTCAAAGATTTACCTTTACACATATCAAAGAGTAGTCCCTATCTTACCAGAAGAGCCATTTTTAAGTTTTTTTTTTTTTTAAGTAATCATTTTGTAGAAGCTTCTTAGAAAACAATAAACCAAAAACAAGACAACAGGCTTCATCCACCCCACCAAATCAGATGTTTAGGTCCCTGAAACCATCTAAAAATAAACATTTATTTCAAAGCGTCTTATTGGGAGAGCTATCCTGAATCCACATTTTATTGCAAGTTTTTTTTTTTAAACAGACTATAAGTTAAGTGGGTTTTGATTTCTTTTTTCAGTTTTTATTTGAATTCAGCATTTATGAAACAATGATTAAGATGTTCTGGTTACTCTGTTGAGGATGTTTTATCTCGTTGCCATCATCTCCCTTGAAAAGCACTAACAGTTCCCATTCTCCTCTATACAACAGAGACAGGAGGCTACAACATTCACAAGTGTCCTGGATTTGCAGTTTCACCTGTGACTTTGCGGTCAGGAGAAGGACACCTGCCTTCATGTTTTTCCCTCTTTTTCTCACACAGCAGCAGCCGCCGAGGCCACAGACCGAAGTCCTCGGCCCACCTCTGCCCCAGCCATTGCTCAGAGTCAGGTCACAGAAGGGCCAGGGGCATCTGTCAAAAAAACACCAAAGGAAGCCGTGAAGGTTGAAGAGAAGCGGGGAGAAGAGCCGTCAGAGCCAGCTGAGCCGGAGCCCACAGAGGCATGGAAGGTCTGTCTTAGAGGCCGGGGTCAGCTAGCCCACACTGGGAGTTAGTTACATGTGCTCTCAGAGCCGCTGAGCCTCACAGGTTCCCAAACCAAGCTGCCATTTTTCATTGTTTCTAAAAGAAGAAATCATCTCTCATCAAGTTTTCTTGACAAGAAATGTCAAGAAATCTCCTGTGTAGTTTTCTAGAATTTGATTTTCAAAGAATAGATTTGCATTAAGCACGTTTATAGAGCTATTTAAATCTTTCCTAATTTTTTTTTTTTAGGATTTTTTTTTATTTGATGTGTATGAGTGTTTTGCCTGAATTTATGTATGTGCACCATGTGCATGCCTGGTGCCTGCAAAGGTCAGAAGAGAGCATCAGATTCCCTGGAACTGCAGGTACAGATTGTTGTTAGCCACCATGTAGGTACTGAGAATCAAACCCAGGTACTCTGCTAGAGCAGTCAGTGTTCCTAACTGCTGAGCCATCTCTCCAGCCCAGATACTTAAACAATAAACAGCTAGATTAGGGAAGATCTATTTCGTGGGAAAAATTATGCTTCCGAGTTGGTCATTCTGAGTTTTGAGTCTACCCATAGTATAGTATAGTCACTGTGCTAAGTTGAAAAAAATCACTAGTTAGTTAGCAATCTCCCAGAAATCATAACTGGACTAATCATTTATATATGTTCAAGCTTTTAAATAACATTTATACAGTGCTAGTTCAGGTCTGTAAAAGTAGACGCAGGTCTCACTTTTGTGAAGGGATATGAGAGATGGCATTCCTGAGAATGACACTTTATGTTAAGACCCAGGGAGTGCCTTCTCGTTTGCATATTGATAGTGTATATATAGATCAGGCTGTTCTCTTGGAGCATGGTCAATATCTGACTCAGGGAAGAACGGTGAGCAGCTGTTATTTTAACTGTTAAATATGACATACACATTCTCAGTCTTGAGTGACATTTGCCTGGTATCCATGATATTGATCTTCAGGTTCCAGGTGGTTTTTGGATACTCGCTCAGTTTTTAATTTTGGAATGTATCAACCTGCAGGGTTTTTTTTAAGATTTATTTATTATATGTAAGTACACTGTAGCTTTCTTCAGACACACCAGAAGAGGGCATCAGATCTCATTAGATGGTTATGAGCCACCATGTGGTTGCTGGGAATTGAACTCAGGACCTCTGGAAGAGCAGTCAGTGCTCTTAACTGCTGAGCCGTCTCTCCAGCCCTCAACCTGCACTTTTGACTCTCCTTTTCCATACTGATTAGAGAATGTCAGGCTGTTGGACTTGTCAAGGGGGGGTCTCCCTGAATGGCTAAGATACCACTGGCCTTTTGCTATCTCACTAGTTTTCCTTTTGCCCATAAAGCATGCAAGTACTTCAAAACAAAGTTTCTTTTGCCTTTGAAGCTTTGGCAAAATGAAATGGGGTTTGCATGTTTCCCAGGCTAGCCTTGAACACCTGCAGTCAAGAAACCCTTCTAGCTTAATCTTCCTTATACTATAAGTATGTATCCTCTATTGGCCTAAATTCTTTTTTTCTCCTTCTCATTTAACTTTTTTTTTTTTATAAGCACTTGTGTTTGACCTGTTTATATGTCTGTGTGAGGGAGTTGGAGCCACTGGAACTTTAGTTACAGACAGTTGTGAGACAATGAGGGTGCTGGGAATTGAACCCTGGTCCTCTGGAAGAGCAGACAGTGCTCCCAACTGCTGAGCCATCTCTCCAGCCCCATAGCTCTAACTCTTTTTTTTTTCCTTTTTATTTATTCTTCTGTCATTACGTCCTGACTGCAGTGTCCCCTCTCTTCCCTCCCCCATCCTCTTACCCCCTTCCCTTTTCCCTCAGACCCATCTCCCCACCTCCTCTCAGAAAAGAGCATACCTCTCAGGGACATCAACCAAATATGGTATAGCAAGCTACAGTAAGACCAGGCACGTAGTCTCTCGTCAAGGCTGAATGACTGGCCTCTCAGTTCTTCAACTGAAGCGGTGACTCTCCATTTTCTGTTGCTAAATTACTAAGTATCCAAAAGACGCTATTGTTTAAACAAGAAACTTAAGCTTTATGAAATAATTTAAAACTAGTATTTGCAGGGTATACATAATTCTATGAAGACATTATATCTGTTTTAAGTTGGGCATGATGGCACATGTCTCTAATTCCAGATCTTGGGAAATGGAGTTAGAGGCCAGCCCAGGCTACATAGTAATACTCTGTCTCAAAAACAAACAAACAAACAAACAAACGAACCGAAAACTGAGACCGTATCTCTATTCTATTACTGAAGAAAAGTTAAGCTCAGACAAGTGAATTAGCTTGCTAACTGGGCTCTAGAACAGAGACAACCCAATTTTTAATTACTTCTGGTAGTTCAAAAGTGTCCTGGTTGGATGTGCATATGTGTTTGACAGTATTGCAGAATTTGGTATTATCTAATGTTTTTTATATTCAACCTAGAGAAAATATCACAGTGACATTGTTCTCCAGAGCAGTGCTACTTTAAGCAGGCTAAAGGAATATGTGAAAAATCACAAGTTGATGAGGTTCTATAAAAAAAAAATGAGTAATATAACAAAACTGTTTAACCCTTTGAAAAGACATGTCAGTCTCTAAATGTGAAATACACAGTGCTTTGTGCAGTACTCACTGCATCGAGTTTCCCTGTCATAATCAGGTTTTTAAATAATTACTCCAGTCTCTGAATATAAGATGGTTTATTTCTAGCTGTATTCTAAAGATATACACAGCATCCTTGGGGTAGTATTCTTCTGCTACTACTAAGGATAAATCTTGTCTGTCTGCCAAGCATGTGGGTTCCTAGAGAGGAGATGCAGTGTTGGAAGCTACAGCTGAGGTGGAAGGTAGTTAGTTGCATGTGTGGGTTACAATTTGCATGTAATTTATTCTGATGTTCTCTTTCGATGAATGAAGAGTAAACTGTCTCCTTAAATGTATTGATCAACTAACAGTCTTCTGTGTTTACCGATCTGGTGTCTTATGTGCTTTATGACATGTGCCTTTACTATAAAAATTATCTATTTGTTTCTATCATGTATATTACTCACGTATATATTTATTTGTAAATCTGTTCTTAAATATGAGTTAAAGTACTATAGAGCTGGGAAGATAAAGTGTTTGCCTGCGTTCAGATGCTCAGAACCCTCAGGAGCACTTGTGTCTGTAATCTCAACACACCCCTACTGGGAAAAGGAGGGCAGAATCAGGAAAATACACATGCACCTCAGTGGACGAGAGAGACCCTGTCTTAAACAAGGTAGAAGGTGAAGGCTGACACCTGAGATTGTCTTCTGACCTCCACACAAGTGCTGTGATGTACATGTGTGCACACACACACACATACACACACACACACACTTCTAGGTTATAAACAAGAACATACAACTTAGTATTAAGTCTAGATTACTGCTTTTTTGAGTACCTTTTTTATAAACAAGCATTAAAATGCCATGTTATCAATAGGATGATTAACTCAGTTTTCTTTTTTGGTAATCTGGCTACCTATATTACCTCTCTAGCCTTGAAACTGTCATGATGACCTACCAGACGATACTGGGAATAAAGCCTTCCCTGTTGTGGTCATCATTTTCAGTATATTTCACCCCCAGCTTCACGAAGCCGCTTAACTATCTATGGAACCTGATAACCGAAAATGTTTCACTATTTTATTTCTTAAATGTAGGTGGACAAAACCCACACCGAGGTCACAGTACCTACCTCAAATGGTGACCAAACACAGGTTTGTGCCAACAGGCCACTTGTTCCTTTCCCCTCCCGCCCTCCATCAGTTTTTAATACTCCCCGTTCCTCTTTACCTTAAAAATAAATAAAAGGTTCAAATAAACTTCAATGAGCCAATATTTTATCTTTTTTTTTTCTTTATTGAATTGTGGCAAAACAGAAGCTTGCAGGAAAAGGTGAAGATCTGATAAGAATGAGGAAGGTTAGCCTATTTTCACTTTCACAGCTAGGCCACCATTTCATCCATGCCCGTTATAGTGTATTAAAAAGACAGTGGTCCAGCCTTTGATTCTTCTTCATCAGAAATTACTCCGAGAGAGGCAGTATGTGGCATGCACGTGTGCACACGCGCGCGCGCGCGCGCACACACACACACACACACACACACACACACACACATACACACAGAGAAAGAGAGAGAGAGAGAGAGAGAAATTAGACCCTTAGACTATTTATGAATGGGCTTTATCCAGGTAAGCTTTCAATATTTAAGTATCTTAATGAAATGCAATTGTGCAGACCAGACCTATCTTCCAGGTTCAGACTTGACAAGAGCTTTCCCAGTGTCATCATATTAGTAGACCTATTAGCGTTTTATACTCATTTATCACAAAAGCCACCATAGCGGGAACTTCCAGCATTAACAGTGTGCGTTTAACTGCTGTGTGCTTATTTCCCAGCCTCAGAGTGGAATGAACCAGTTCTTACTGGGATGTACTTGTTAGCTGATTAAATCCAGAACACTGTAGACTTTCAGATACTGCAGTACTCAGAAGTGTAAAACTCTCCAAAAGGCTAGGTGTTCTTACAGCATTTCTCCTCTCCATGGTGTTCAAACCTTTTAGAGTTATATATTATTTTAAGGTAATATTCAAATAGTTCAGTTTCAAATAACAGCGTATTGTGTTAGAAACAATGAAGGAGGAACACTGTCTATTTAAATACCATCGTCGGCTTTCCATCGTTCATGAACAAGGTCATCTGTTCCCTCTGGTAACCATGCTCTCTGTGTCCCTGTGCTTCCGTGACCATTTCATGTTGGCATTTGCTGCATCGCACACATTTACTTTTAATTGTTTTTTTTGTTTGTTTGTTTGTTTGCCAATTTGCAGTTTGTTTCCCCGCAAGAACAACATTTTAATTTTTTTATGCTTCTGTTTTTCTCCCTTTCGTTTTCACAGAAAAAGAGAGAGAGACTAGATGGTGAAAACATTTATATCAGACATAGCAATTTAATGTTGGAGGTTTGTATGAACTTGAAGCTTATTTCAGTTGGTGGCCTGGAACCTTCCGCATTCTGTGCTGACCCCTTCACTCTGCGCTGCGTTTGGGTTTGCATGCCACTGCATGAGAGATGTTCAGGTTTAAAGTGCTTTTGCATGTTGGTAATTGTGAGGATAAGCAATCATCTCTCCTAACTTTTAGTTTGCATCTCTCATACTATCTAGAGAAATATATGATTGGAGCTGCCTCTCCCATTCATGGTTCTGCTGTTTTACCCCCTTTCAGAACATTCAAATAGCATTGCTAAAAGTTTCTTGAATTTTCCAAGAGTATAAACTGTAAATGTCCCAAGAAACAAATTTGCACTGTTTAAGAGTATTTGAGAGAGAGAGAGAGAGAGAGAGAGAGAGAGAGAGAGAAAGAAAGTGATCACAATTCCCATGGGAATTCGCTCCACTGAAAGAGTGAAAGTTCCTGAAGAAAGGTTGGGAGGGAGCCTAGCGTTTGAGGGGTGGTGACCACAGGCTTAATTGTAAAAGCAGGCTCATGGGTAGGCCTTTTATTTTTAAGATGAAAACATTGAAGCTAAGAAATTTAAGTAGTTTCTCTAAGTTTCAGAGCTGACAAGTTGGTAAAGCTGGAGTCTGTTTTTTGTTTTTTGTTTTTAGATTCATTTATTTATTTTATGCATATGAGTACACCACCATTGCTCTTTTCAGACACACCAGAAGAGGGCATCAGACCCCAGTACAGATGGTTGTGAGCCACCATGTGGTTACTGGGAATTGAACTCAGGACCTCTGGGAGAGCAGTCAGTGCTCTTAACCACTGAGCCATCACTCCAGCCCGAAAGCTGGAATCTGACTGAGGAGTTTTATGGTTTTTAAGGACCATTTTCTTCCCAGAAAGAGTAATGTGTATGCATCCTAAAGTCCTTTTTCTATTACATTCAGTAGTGACCAGATTTTTACCTCAGTTCATAGACTTTTCCTAGTCTGGAGCTCCACGTTGGGTATGAAATGTAAAACCAATTTGGAGATTAAAGAAACTCCATGAGAAAAATGAAGGAAATTGGAATTATTCTCTGTGAAGAGAGTGGGACCAGTGTAGTTTGTACATCAGAAAGTCTCCTAAATAGAAGGGGAAGACTACATTATATAACAACCAAGGCAGAACCAAAAGAAATGATTATAAACTTACATCAGGGGTGTAGCTTCCCTGGGGAGGATTGCGGGAAGCTTACAGTGCGGGGCGCTGAAGGAGAGGGAAAGGAAGAGCTACACTGTAGCTAACAGCTCGTAGGAAACTTGTAGGAGATAAATCTTGCTCTGTTGCAGAGGAACTGCTCTAAGACAGGCGAGTCTCTAGGAGGTTAACGCTTCAGTGGTCTCCTTGCCTCGACCTCCTGAATGTGGGCATTGCAGGTGTGAGCCACTCTACCCGGTGAGATAGCCTGCAGCTGAGACTCAAGAGGAGAGCCATGCGTTAAATATCTCCAATGTGAAAGTCTGAAGAAACTTTAAAAAGTTTCTCTGGCCAGGCAGGGTAGCACATCTTTACTCTCCACACCTGGGAGGCTGAGAAGGAAGATCAGGGGTCAAGGTCATTCTCAGCTCTATATTTTAAGACCAGTCTGGACTGCATGAGACCTAGTGTCAAAAAAAATAAAAAATAAATTAATATATATATATTTCTTATTAATATATGGCCTGTAAGAACTATTTATGCTTTTTTGTCAATAGCTATATTTTGAATATCTGCTATATAAGGCACTTTAATAGAAATATTACAAATTATGGATGACCTTTATTAATTGTGTACTGAATGATAGCACAATGCCAAGTGCTTTACATCTATTTGTCTCATATAACATAAACCCTCTAAGGTCAGACTCTTTTATATTTCAAACTTGGAAACTGGATCACTGTCTTAGCCCATATTGGAGACCTGAGACCTTTTTTGTTTGGAGATTAGGAAGGACAAGTCATGCCCAGTGGTCTCCTCTTCTCAGGGTAGCGTCTCCCCACTGCAAGTAGTCCCTGAGCCTGCCGTGCCAATCATATATTTATCATTTCTTCCACAAGGTGTGCTGTGGCTTCTGAGACTCACAAAATTTCTCTGTCATCTGTGTGTTCTTCCGTGGCATTTTACTGAGAGCCCTGAGAGGGGATTTTTGAATAAGTGTGTGTTTGAAAATTAAAACTACTAACTACCTTTTGAGAACATTTTACGTTTAATGAAGTGTTTGGTTTTATTGTTGCTAAAATCCTAAGATGATAGGCCTTAAAAATTTTCTAACCTGAACATAACCTGGCATAATTTGACCATCATTCCTTAGTTATTGTAATAAGTGACCCCAAGGAAGTTCTCTCAAGTTCTCTGTCGCTCTGGAGGGTTTTTTTTTTCTAAAGCATCCCTCCCACCTTCCCTTATCACACCCCCACTAATGCTTTGTTCTGGCACAAATAAGGTCGAGTTCATTTTTAGATCTACCACCTCCTCCTTCATCTCCAGAGAGAACCTGTAACAAATGTCTGTGACAAATTCTATCTGGAACAGGTCCCTTTGAGATCTTAATTTTATTCTATGCCCCCACGGGTTTCCAATAAAACAGCTAAGAAGGATGGAGAAAGCTCCTCAGAAGCTACCTGTTTTATTGAAAAATATATTTTCTCAGGTTCCAAACCAATCAAAAGCAAGAAGAGTCACAAATCAGCAGGCGCAGCTCAGGCTGGGTCTGAGTTATGTTTATCCCAGTATCTCATGGTTGGTTTTGTTTTGCCTTTTAATCATCCCAAATGTGTTAGGTTGTTCTTGGCCCAAACAGATTTAACATCAAGTGAGAACCTGGGTCACAGACTCACATACCTGACAGGTCTCACCTGCTCAGCCCAAGACTGAGTCTTGGGCTTGTACATGCTTCTCTTTCTCGCTTTCAGCTGCAGCACAGGCATTTCCCTGGAGAAGCTCACGTCCTAGGTCAGGCTCGCTCTTCTTCTTAGGTAGAGGTGCTGGTTATGGAGAGCCACAATCACCTTTTGGGCTTAGTTTTTTCTTTGCTCTCAAAGCAAATACACATAGGTCAGTCAGTAGAAAGAGAGTAGTTAGTTCATGAGCTTCTGAAGGAGCGGCCCCAGAATCCAGACGTGAGTCCCTGGGTTTTGTATTGTTTTCTCCTAGATAGCAATTTGGAGAACGTTTTATTTAGTTAAGGTCTTTCTTGCCTGCAGGGAGGGAAAAAAAATTTGATGCAAAAAAAAAAATTCCATATTGTTTTGTTTTTATTTTTGTTTTCCAAAGTGAAATTATTTCCCACAATGCCAAAAATAGACAAATCCCAAAGTTCACACAGCCTGCCGGGATCTATTTAGCATCATGCTTTTCTTAGATGCTATTGCTGCTCTAATGGGAAGTAAACACAGATTGTATTATAGCTGCAGCTCTGGCTTTGTGACCCGAAACTCAAACTTTTGTATGTGTATGTGTATGTATATTGTTAGACAAAGAGCATTTGAGTCTTTGTCTTAAGTTAAATTTATTGGACTCCTTTTCGTCTGATCCCCCTTGTAAAAAAATTATTACCCATCTCTTTAACAACAAAAATCTGTATATGTCTTAGCCTATACTTTATTAGCCTTAGTTTTTTTGTTTTTTTTGTTTTTTGTGTTTTTTTTTTTTTGTTTTTTTTTTTTTTTTGATGGGCTCTCCCTAGAGTGTTACCTTGAAGAACCTTTCATGTATTAGGCAATCTCCAGTCCTTTGTGAGTGGTGCTGGCTGGGGCCCTGTGCTTGATAACACGCACTCTGCCACTGAGCCACACCCCCAGTATAGGTCCCAGTAAGGCTCTATTTTGCATTGTATTAAGAGAACCATAGGGTTTTTATATTGTAGGGAAAACGCTGAAAAAGAAAAAAAAATATGGGTGATAGCTTAGTTGTAAAAGTGTGAGGACCTGAGTTTAATCCCCAAAGCCCATGTAAAAGTGCTAGGTGTGGTGCACACTTGTAATCCCAGAGCTGGGATAGTGAGCACAGGGCATCCCTGTACTTGGTGGCTAGCTGGCCTAGCCCTCCGTAAGCTCCAGGTCAATGGGAGACCCTGCTTCAAAAGAGGTGGACAGTGTTTCTGTCCTCAAGGAATACCAGGGGTTGTTCTCTGGCCTGACTTGGTCATGCACGCGCACATATAGGTAAATAATTTAAAAAAAATCTTTAAAGTCATTTTGTTTATTTATTTATTTTTAGAGGTAGTAACAATTGACTTTAGAAGTCCAGAAAGAAGAATTTTAGTAAGCAATTCTTGAATCAAAACAGGGCTTAATAATAGAGAAGCTAAAGTATTACAGTGAGGATTCTCAGTGTTGCAGCTCACCAAGGACAGCTAGTGGAAGCCGAGGCCACACACCATGTCCCTCATTTGTCAGTTTCCCTACTGCTATCTCCATCCTGCCTAAGCTGAGCCTAAATCAGTTCTCCTCAAGCTGAGGCTAATGGAATTGTGGGGTTGCCTTCTCAGGATGAGGAGGTGGAGGTCTGGTTTTGCATCCTTGGTGGAAGAGGAGACACGGTTAAGGAGCGGGCACTTCACGGGCACCTCACGGGCACTTCACGGGCACCTCACTGCAGGAGCTGTGGGCTGTGCTGCTTCACTGCTCCCAAGTACAGCACTTTGTTTAAAAAAAAAAAAAAGGCAAAGAAATATAGTGTTGTATATTTACAAAATACAGGCCAGTAACGCCTGTCCTGAGTGTGGTGGTTTCTACCAGTGCCCACTCTGATGGGTTGCTCTAGGTGTGTTTTTTTGTCCCAAGTATTTATTGTTTTGTGTCTTTATCCTTTCAACTGTAGGATTTAGACAAGAGTCAAGAAGAGATCAAAAAACATCATGCCAGCATCAGTGAACTGAAAAAGAACTTTATGGAATCGGTACCCGAACCACGGCCCAGTGAGTGGGACAAGCGTTTATCCACACACTCACCCTTCCGGACTCTTAATATCAACGGGCAAGTCCCTACTGGAGATGGAGTGAGTACTGTGTCCACATGACCGTGGGTCTGAGCGCAATAAGTATGTTAATTATGTATGTTAATAGTCTACATCTGAGAGTTGAGAGCTGAAATTTGGCTTTGATACCTTAACAGTCTGTTGCTATAAAACACTCCTGGTCATTTAGGTAGCTCAGTTCAGTTGTAGGAGTCCTTTAGAATTACTAGTGGATGCTCAGAGAAATGCTCAAAGTTGCCTGCTTCTGGCTAGTTTGTGTTTATAAACTGACTTCATGCCAGTAAAGCTTTGTTTATATTCAAAAAGTGCCTTCCAGGACCAGAGAGTTTGCTAAACTTAGTAAGGTCAGAGTCGGTAGGGAGTACATCTTTTTAAAACTTTATTTGAATATTTGTACAACTTAGAAATGTCTGGAATGATTGCTCACAGTTATATAAGAAACAAAAGAGGCCCTGAAGCCAGAGAATGTAGAACGTTCAATTTCAGAAAAACAACCAATGACTGATCTTGCATAACATCAGACCTTCAACCAGCTGTTTTATGAGACAGTTACGATCAGATGAGGCCAGAGACACCTTTCAGGGGCTGTTCTATATAATTGTTACCATTTCCTACTTTGGAAACACTACTACAGAATAAATAAATCTGTTTAAAGGTAGTATCTTATCAAATTTACATCTAAAACGTCTTTATCTTTAGCCAGTATGCCATCTGTATTAACAGTCACTGTGACTTAATGACTGATGTAATGGTGTGCTCACTTTGGCCCCCAAACAATAGCAGCTCTAATTGAGAAAGGCAAAGCAATATCTCCAATAAAATCCTGAGGTTACCAGGCACACATCTGCAGTTTCAATCTTTGTGGGGCTGAGGCAGAAGGATCATCTGAGTATAGGATTTTGAGGCTGAGCTGAATATAGACTCTTTCTCAAAACAAAATTGGTTTTAAATTTTGTTTTAGGATTCTTAGTAATCTATCCAGATATATCATTTATTACTTAGTTTCTAGAACCGCAGACAAGGATAAAAACTCTTCCAAGAATACCTTTTGTGGTTTTCAAATTTGGATTAAAATTAGCTAACAGTTTCACAAGTGAGGTAGGAGGCTACCTCTGTAACAGGCAGCTGAATAGCTACTGGAGCGGTTGGATAGATTCAGTTGTTCCCCTGCATTGTCCCCTCAGACCCCGTTCCCAGACATACATGCACATTAGTTTTGTGTTCTAAGTCTATAGTATGTACTTTGAACTGGTAAAATAACCCTTCTTTCTGGGTGAGACTATCACTCTGAAAGTCAGATAATTCATTTTGATATATCCTTAGAAATAAGACTCAGAAAGGTCCAAGGATAGTTGTGGTTTGAATTGACTGAAAGGATCTGGCCAACCAAAGCCTAATAAATGCTCTGAACAAGTTATTTGTCTTGTTGGGCCTGTTTATAGACTAGAGGATCTTAAACATCCTTGCTTACCTGATGTTCTTCATGTGAATGGCTTGTGGCTATCTCATCTTTTAAAACACACACACACACACACACACACACACACACACACACACACCACACCACACACACAAACTGAATATTTTTCTTGAAGTTCTGATTTGAACTCCGAAAGAAACTTGAAAAAGTAATTTGGTGCTTTCTTGGATGGCATTTGTATTGGTCTCCATTTTCAGAAAACAGCTTTATGTCTTTGAATAGAAACCCTTTAGAAATCATCCGAAGCTGGTTTGGGGATGGCAGTACCATTCTTTGAACTTGAAAGAAATGACTTCTTATAAACTCGAATTGATCCATGAGAGGTGCACACACACACACACACACACACACACACACACACACACACACACACACACCCTCAGAATGAATGAAGGAATAAATAACTGTATTGTCTTAATCATTTGTGCCTGGACAACTCCGCTTCCTGGCATACCTTGTTATGGTTAGACTAACATGTCTGCTCTCTGGGGATACCTCTCCTACCTTTGGCAGCTTTGTTGTTGCATTTCAAGGCCACTGAACTTATATAATTTGTGTATGACCAGGTGAAGAAAACTTCTATCCTCCCCTCGGAAAGAAAGGTTGGTGGGCCAGAGGTAACGCCGCTGCTGTGACTGTGCTGTTCACGCAGAACTTGTCTTGTCATGGCACTAACCAGAGCACCCCAGACTCAACCACAGCGGCTGAATCATGTTTTTCTTTTGGCTACACCAGTAAATCCACACCCACAGCCTTTGCCTCACACACCACATCTCCACTGCTGTAGCATCTGCAGTCCTCAGTTTGCTTATTTCAGCGCATGGCTGGTTGAAAAAGCTGCATGAAGTTGTTAATATGTACTCAGAGAGAAAATGAATTTAATTATACCCTATTCTTTTTATGTTGTCTTTCTTCTCCCACCTTATCTTCATTTAAAAATCATTATAATTTTGCATCCTGTGTCTTTCCTTTTATTCTTTTTGCTGACCAGTCCCCTAGCTACTTTATCCCTGACACATATCACTTAGGGGTGTGCAAAGAACCAGTATTCAGCTTCCAGACTGACCAGAGAAGGCTAGCTCAACTGAAAGAACTCAGAGCCAAGTTTTTCCTCTCATAGATACCATCTGCCTTGACCATGGATAGCAGGATACAGAGATGCAGGGGAGAAAAAATCCAAGTTGACCAATTGGGGAGCGGAGGGAGACCTCCCTTAAAAGTTATCAAAAGTATTTGCTAAGTATATGAACCTTCATGATGATCATAACCATTTCAGTCAGGGTTCCCAGGCTGTGCAATCACTGAGGTCTTGTGGGGCTATATTTGCCTTTCTTGTTCTGCTCTGTGGCTGCCCCCACTCCAGGGTAGACCCTGGAGACATACTATACAATTGATAATTTTGTTCTTATCTTGCAGTCTTTATTTCTATTCCACTGAGCAAAATTGAATTCTCATACTGAGCTATGACAGTCAGTGTCTTTTTTGAAGCGATATGAAAATTGCTCTTTATATTCTGTCATTCTATTTGTTAGAGTAATTTCATTCACAACAAGCAGAATGCTTCATCGTTGACACTGTCTGATGCAGTGATGATTGGCAGCATCAAAACAATTAAAAATTACATGGAATCCATATGTGGAAAAGTATTCATGCACAAATAGCTTCAATAAGTGACAGAGAGAGGGGAAGCCGGTGACTGCTTGAACTTCCAAGTGTTCCAACACTGATTTATTCCAAACGTTAAATTTTAATTTAGTCACATAGTTAACCTGCAGGGTAAATTGCCAAAGTAGAGAGGAGCTAGAACCTCAAGAGCATCCAGATCTTCCCACACCTTTGCACATCCCCAAGTATCACTCTTAAGCATTTTCCATCTGTCGGTTTGTTCATCTCTCTGTCTTTCTTGATCTTCTACTGTGAAAGCAGACACAGGACCGTGCTCTGTTAGTACAGGGTGAAGAGAACAGTAAAAGGCCAGAGAGACCCACTGAGAGAACCTTGCCCCAGCGAGAAAATGAAGAGATTGCTCCCAAGGTTTCTATTCCAATCCCCGAGGAACACAAGGCTCTCAAAAAGTGCCGTGTCTACTCTAGTGCTTTCCCGTCGCCTCGTATTCCTTTCATGATGTCTTTTCTCCTGGTCCTTGCCCTGGCTGTTTGGTGGTTGATCTTTCTGTGATTGGAAAACAGGGTGCTCATCTGACATGTCAAGACCAAAACCACCGAACTCTGTCTCTGGCTTCGAATGTGTAATTGCCTACGTTATGCCTCGGATCTTGAGTGTTCACTTTCATAGGGACCTCTGGAGGTTCCTTTTCCTGTCAATAATAAAATATGAATCTCTGCAGAGTATACATTGTGAGGAAAAAGGAGTAGCAATGGATTGGCCCCGCCAGCACTCCTACCCCAAAGTTAACTCGTTTAGGCAAATCAGATGGAGGTGCATGGCAGGTGGTACTCACCCCAAAGCTACCATGCATGCTCTTACTGTTGACCTGCTGGGTCCCCCTTCTCAGTGTCTCACACGGACTGGGACACTCTGAAAAAATTTGATGGACTATTTTCCCAGTCTTTTATAGCCATTTTTGTGGCATGGGCTCTGTAGTTTAAGAAGAAATTCCACGTCCCAACCTTTGAAAAGCCTTAAAATGAAAGTTTTAATCCAAAAAATCCATAACCACTCCTTTTCTTAGAGTGTCTAATCAGTATATACAAATGCCTTTTCTGGAAGGGGCTTTGACACCTGTGGCCTTTTTGTGAGTGTTTATGAGCTGTATGGAATAGGCAACTTTGTACTGCTTGGTATGCCGAAGAATCCTGCAGAGGTTAAATGCTGTCTTTTCATGTGTAGAGAGCTGATTTAGTTCTAGGGAAATGGTGCTGGTGTCCCTTGGCCTCTAGCCAGGGCAGAAAATTTTAGACTACCTACCTTTAAACGTCCTGGAGTACAGATTAACTCAAGATCTGTATGTAAACACACTTTTCTCTAAAATATTATTTCCTTATGGCATTAGTAATTATTGCTAGAAGCAATGTTTAACTGTTATAATAAACTTAAATGATACTTTGTTTCCTTGTACTTCAGACCTATTCTCCCACTTGTGTTAAAATCAATTGTTTCTAATCAATCAGTAGCCTTGGATGTAGGCTTTCACTGTGACATGTGTCCAGTTTGCATGTTGATTGTGAGGCTTCCCTGATGTAGAGGTGAGCACGCCCTCCTCAAAGCACTGCTTAGATGCTAAATTGGTGGTTTCTAACCTTACTATATTAACCTTGCATGATGTCGCTTGCTTTCTGTGGCATTTGAACGCATCAATCTGGATGAGTTGTTAACTTCTCAAATACTATTTTGGACTCTGAGTTAGAGTCATCACCTTGAGACTATTATCTTTTATATTATTTCTTAGTGCTTTTTGGTCAATGAAATTTCTAAAGAAGGTTTTTGCCTTTGAAAAGGTGGAGGGGGAGAGAAAAAGAGAGAGTAAAACCAAGAATTTTGTTGTTTCTCAGTGCTCAGCAATATTGATCTGTTGTTTTGACAGATAGGATTATGTGATATTTACTGAAAGCTGCTATGGTATACTCTGTCATTATTGGACTTAGGGAAAAAAACTGGAAAAAGAAGCAAGGCCCAGGCTAGATTTTTTTATTTAAATCTAGATATATATGGTTTGTGTTACAAGTTATGTCTATTTATAACACATTTTGTAAATAAGCATATTTATAGATTCACTCGTAAGAAAAGGGATTGCAAAGCCCTCTGAAGTACTGCAAACTGCTTTGCAAGGTAGAACGTGATAACCGTAAGGATGCCTCTTTATCTGTGAAACAGATGTAAGATTTCCTTAATGAAGTAACAATTGAAAATAGTATTCTTTATGTTATTATAATTTTTTTAGAATTAAAAATTAAGCTTAAAATTTTATCAGTACTTTTGTAACTCTCAAATTATATTTCCTACAGTTCGAGTTTTCATCGTTGTACACATCTTTTTATTAATTATTGTAAACGTCACCCTGAATTTTGTTTCCTTTTATATTGGAATTATTTCAAATCCATTAAAAGTTTAGTGTGAGCCAATGGTACTGTTCAGTGTTCTGAAGTGTGTAGCAAGGATCTTCAGAGATCTTTGCTAACAAAGAAGCCACTTCTTACTAAAGCTGTTGATAGGTGGAGACCAAGGCCTTACATTGAACAGAGCTGATGAACACGGGCTCAGAAGATGTATGTCGTAGTTACTGGGGGACAAACATCAGCTGTTCCAGCCCCTTAGGAGCTCCAGTTAATGCTGCCAATACAAGAAGCTGCAAACAGCATCTCCTTCTCTCCCCAGCTTCACTCCATTCTCAGTATCACGGGCATTCCAGTAGTAACTGGGTACCATCTTACCCTGGGTCAGCTTCTTGATGGCAGGTCCAGAAGTAATTTGAACTAAGGATACTGATACAGACCTGTGTCAAGTGTTGGGATTTTGCCTTGTTTTCCTGTCAATCATTTCCAGAATGAGTTGAGGAGGTCTTAATTATTTGGTGCCCATCTTTCTACCTAGTTCCTTACAGACAAATCTGCCTCATGAGAACAACTCTGTAGCATGTTTCAGGAAGTGAGGATGTTCAGTCCTAAGTCCCTGAGGAGCTAGGAATATAGAATTTTTAAAAAGAAGACACATGTGAACCTCTTGAGATTCTTGTACTAACAAACAGACATGTTTATTTCTGTCTGATCCTGGCTGATATTTGACAAAGCTCTTAAAACTAGTCAAGTTAAAAATGCATTTCCAAATTTATCTAGGTCTTAATAAATTCAGATGGTGTTCTCTGAGCAGCACGCACTTGGGAATAAGCCCTGTTTCTATATTTTACATCTGTGTTTTAGCTGTTTGCTTATTGCTATCATTTGTAGTATGAAGTAGATTCCATTTGCAAGTTTTACAACTTTGTTTACATGGTTAGTAAAAACTTTCAGGAGGGGGCTGACTATTATCAGGAGTCACCTCTGGAACTGGCCTGCTGTTCTTGGAGAACCCAGGGGCTTCCTAAGTCACCTCTGTGGTGGTTTCTGTGATAAACCCACAGGGACTCTATATCATTGACACTCAGTTACTTTTAGAGGTTATCACCAGTAAAAATGTATGCTTATACTTCACCCAGTGGTCCTTTACTTAGAAAACAGAAAAACAAGACGAGCTTCTGTCTCACTGCTCCTCTCTCGAGGAGCTCTGCAGAGAAGCCCTCCTCTCCCTTTAAGTCATGAATGTCACAGTTCACCAATGGAAATCTCCCTTTCTCATTACACCTGACTACTCACTCCCTGCTCTTTGTGACCTAGACACCAGAACCCAAGACAAGTCCTTCTATTCTGTTGTCTGCTTTGTGGGACTCCTGCAGCTGCCCTCTCTATACTTCTAGTGTATATTAGTGAGCTACTCTCCTGGGTGCTACTGTCGCTCCCACACCTAGAATCCCCATGAACTAGAGCAGATAGGACTGGCTGGGAAGAGGCAACTACATGGTTAGGAAGATCTGCTCTTGTGGTTAGGGACCCTCTGGAGTCAGGACAGGACAGGACAGCAGCGGCTATGGCCCTCAGGGTTAAATTTATGGGATTTTATTTGGTAAATAAAATTCCTGTCACTATTGCTCATTATTTCCGCAGGTCAGACACACAGGCTAAAAATGAAATAACTTTAGTAAGTTTATCCATATGCATAGACAGCAGCTTGTTGAAATGTTTTTCCTCATTTTTTTTTTTTGTGACTGGTGGTTATAGTGTCCTTCCTGTTACCATGGTTACAATCCTCTTTGGGCTAATTAATAGATAAGTCTAAGAGGGGGGAAAACAAAATCCCAGCTATCTTTTCTGGTCCCTAAATCAACAAAAGCAGTTAGCTTCTTGTTTCATTCCCTGCTGCTGCCTTAAGGAAAAGGGTTATAGCTCAGTTATTGAGTGTGTGTTTAGTATTCATGAGGCCCTCATTTGATCCCCAGCACAATGAGACAGAAAGGAGAGCTGGGTGTGGGAGGAGGTGTGGGAGGTAGGAAGGGGAAAGGAGAGAGGGGTGAACAGGAAAACATGGTTACTTCCTGCACTCTGCAAGGATGCGGAAAGAGCACGTCTGATGCTAGGGTCTGACAAGATCTAAGTCCTCTCGCCTCTGACATTCGACTCTTGGTATGTCATTTAGAGATTTAGAAGCTGGCCTTGTCCCTTGTGCTTGTTATCTCCCAAGATAGATGATGGCGCTGTTAGGACAGCTGATAACTGGATAACTCACTTGTCCATTAAGTCGGGGATCTTCTCCATAGCTTTGCTTATCTATCTTGAATGCAGGGATTGTAAAGGGTTTCTTTGAGTCGGGTGTGGTTGTGCAGAACTGGTACTGCTGGCATTCGCAGGAGAGCCAGTTGAAGCCAGACTAGATTGCACTCTGAAGACCACGTTTCAAAAAGAAAGAACTAAATCTCTGACCTCTCCATGAAACTTCTTGTTAAATTAAAGGCAGCTCTCTTGTGGGGTTAATCTTAGTTCTTAGCCTTTGAGGATTGCTGTCTGTATCAACGGCGAGCCTTTGGTTTGTTCTTTGTTTGCCGCCTGTTACCTGTGGATCCCAGGTATATAACAGATAATCAATGTGTGAACTAAATTACTAATAACAGATGGTAATGGATAACCTCTAACTTTCACATGGACTCTCGTACTGAGATAAATTTGATCACTATCTGCCTAATCCCTAAGTCCAGGCAGCCAAGAAAGCCTATGCAGGGAGACTTCTCTAGTTAATGGCTTGCAGGACCTCAGATTGGATGCCACTATGGTAAATGTTGGTCTCTCTTGCTAACATCTTGTAATTTGGTTTGGTTTTCTTATTGACCAACTGTTTTCACTCCAGAATATATTATCGATACTGGTGTAAGTGTTCATATGTATAAGTTCATCTTGGAGTGTGCTGTCATTAACGGAATGTTTGTTTATCTAAAATGCACTGCTGACATCAATCTGATAACATTATTCTCTTGTTTTATATGCTATAAAAACAAAACCTATCAAGCTTTCGAGAGTTTTGTGCGTCAGGTGGGTGGGTGGTTGGCACAGCTTCTCTGAGGAGTGACACAGTAAAATGTCGGGCTTCTCACAACTGCTCAGCTCTGCCACAGCAAGAGACGAAATGGGGCTCAGGGTGGCTGCCTCTCATTACTAGACACAACATTTGATTTTTGTATAATTTTTATGCCACTAAAATATTTTTCCTTACCCGTTTAAAAACCATCTATTCTTAGCTCATGGCCATATAAAAACAAAGATAGACTGGAATTTGGCCTGTGGGGACTAGTTCTCAGAGTTCCCTCATAGACTAGAAAGCTGATTGGCTATTTTTTCCCCCCTGGCTTTGGTACTATTTTGTTTATGGAAATTGGAAAACAGCATCAGGTGGATCTTCACTGGAACATGAAATCCCATGACCAGCACACTGCCCTTGTCTTTACACGTCTTCTCTGCCTTGACTCTTGGTCTTAATAGAACTTGCTGACGACTATCTACCCACTTTGTTTTGTTTGGATTTAAAGGATCTGTCTCCATTTTCTCATACAGAATAAAGCAATAGTAATTCCTAAATACCTTCTCTTTAACCAGATTCTAAAATTATGTAATAAGCATGTTTAAAAAAAAAGGAAAGAAAGAAAGAAAGAAAAATGAGGGCTGGAGAGATGGCTTAGCACTTAAAAGTGCTTGCTGCACTTCAGAGGACCGGAGTTCAATTCCCAGCTCAATTGCAGTGCTCATGCTGAGTGGCTCTTCCCTGCCTGCCTTAACTCCAGCTCTAGGAGGGACGCAGTGCCTCCGGCCTCTGCAAGCCCAGCTCTCAGGTGCACATACCACTCCCACACACACATGTGCACAATTAAAAATAACCCCTTTCTAAGGGAAATGATTTTCCATTGAGCACTTAGTGCATGTCTATTTCTCAATCAGTTGCATAAATTTAAGATTAGGCACTTAAGGGACTCATTTGCTTTTCTAATTAGTCTTGTCAAAATTTAAAAAAAAAAAAAGACATCTTTGAGAAGTCCCTGGATCAGAGAGTCTACTGGGGGACAGTTGTTTTTGGTAAGTTAGCAGAAAATAATGTCCTTTTAAAACTGGCTTTGCTCCCTTTTTTGGCCTTATGTTATTGCTTGTTAGGAATGTTTCTTAATAAACCCCAAACCCCTTTTCCTTTCAATCTCCTGTTCAGGATCCTTTGGCTGTTAAACTTACTTAAATAAACTGTTTATCCATTAGCATCTTAGCATGGAATGAAGTCTATAGAAACCTGCTACAGAATTTCTCTTTGGGGACATTTTCTTTGATATTTTTCTTACATTAATTGCCTTATTATTATGTAGATTTATGGTGACTAGCTCTCAGTGCAGTCAGCCTCTGGTTGCTAGTAATTGTTAAGGAAGTTAGGACTGGTGATACTGGACAGAGGCAGATCCGAAAGAGATTGGGGGGGGGGGGACTTTACTTCAGCTGATTGGCGTTAGATGCCTGCCTAGAACACACTGTCTGCACGCAGAGTTGCTTAGTCCTGACAGAGGCATCTCTTCGCATGTGTTCAGTTCTCAAAACATTGTCTTAAATCAAGTTTGTATTCATTTGACTTATTTGTGTCAAGTTTTAAAAATAACTTTTTCTAACCAATTTAACCAGTCACAGTAATGTGTAATTGTCACATTTCATTATGCTAACTTGCCTTTTGTGTTTTTTAAGAGCACTGAATAAATTAGTAGTTATTAACCATCCGTTATTGGCATTCTGATCAGATTGAAGAGTGGAGTGGGTGTGAATATGTGGGTGTGAAGAGAGCTTATTCCTGTCGTGTGGAATAAGAGGGATTGTCCCTTACACCACCTTGAGTAAACCCTCTCTTAGTGTCACAGCTCCAGAGTTTATTGTATTTCTCTGTTGATGGCTTAGACCACCAGACATTCCACACTTTGAAGTGGTCTGTTTACCGGCTCAAGATATAGACTTGTAGTAAGGTCTAAGTAGTAGAAAAATGCTGTTGTATCTCTCTAAGCCATGTTACTGTTCAGAATTTGTTGAAAATGTTAGCACAGAAAGCCATTTCATTACTGTAGGATTTTCTTTTGAATTGCATGTAATTCTGTGGAATCAAGGTCTGTTTTCTAGAAATCAAGTTGGAGTATAATTGTTAAGTGTTTATTAAGACTTGAATGAGGCTGGGAATTATGGCACACATTTGTAATCCAGTACTTGGAAGGCGGAGGCAGGAGAATCAGGAATCTACGGTCAGCTTTGTCTACACAGTGAGGTCAAGGCCCATGTTAGTTCTCGTCTCTTAAAAGAGAGGGACGGGGCTTTAATAAGTTTTGGAAATGAGGTTTCTGTTAAGTTTGACTTACAGATTTAATGTTCCACCACAAATGACTGGAATTTTTATGCTGGTTTGTGGTTCCTCCTCCATTGCTCTACCTGACCCTTCACAGTGTAATGAAGTAAAACTGATCACCAAAGTTTTCTGTTCTCTCAGCCGTGTTCAGCATAACCTCTAACATTTGCTTAAGCACTCTGACTTCTGCAGATCTGCTCAGGTGTGAGACGCCCCTTTGATCTGTGGAGTCCTCGAGGGTGAGTGCAGTGCTAAGGCAAAATTTTCTATTAGCTAATAGTTAAAATTTTGCATCGGGCATGGGTCTTGAAGCTGTTTGCTTTACAGTCACCTATCCGGGGATAATCTAGTAACAGAACCATTCGGAAAACCGTAAAGACTACATCTGGGGAGGCAGAGGCTAGCTCAGAACCATGCCTAGCATGTGCTAGGAGCTGGGTTCAATCTCCAGCTCTTTAAAAAAAGAGTCAAAACTATTTGGAGAATCGCTGTTATTGGCAAGCTTCACTGCCTGCATTAGGAAAGAAAGGCCATGTTGTACGTTCTTATCCTGAAAACAGTTTTAGCAAATCTAGTAAAATGTTCCGCTCTTTTACCCAGATAGAAAGAAGCTCTGAATACCAGGAAACAGCCGTGGCCCTTGAACAGGACTGTGTCTCATGGGGACTCTAGTGAGGACCAGAGTTATTTCCAGCCTACAAACCAAAAAAGATAGGGGGGTATGACCAAGGGAGTGATGAAGCTGAGCAGAAGTGCATTGTGGTAAAGACGGAAGGATTATATTTTCTCCTTCCAGGCAAGTGTTGTTAGTTTATCCCCTTTGCTGTGTCCCTTTGGAAGCTGCTAGTGGCCTGAGTTTCATAGTGGTGGGAGCTATTGTTTACAGGCTTTGGGGTTGAAGGCTAGGGATGTTTTTCTTTTCAGTAATTTTGGTTCTTCATTTGTTTCCTTTTTTGGCTGAGGAATGGGCTACTGCTGCCTGCCTTGTCATCTTTATGTGCTGTTTACACATGGCTTTTACCGAAGAAGAAGCCGTTACCACATCTGATTTATCTTTTATTGCAAGTGCCCATTTAAAAGTGATTTTGAAAGTAAATGTTGTTTTGTTAATTACCAGGTCGATGTTCCTACTGGTTATTATACAATCAAGGAAAACACTGACATTTATATTTCCTAAAATAGAGAAGAGATTATAAATATTTATCATGTTAACGTATAGTGATATATGTTGGATTATTTTTTTAAGCCTTTTCCTGGGGCAGTTAAAGCTTTCTTTCCTGAGACATGAAAGTTTACCTTTTTTTTTTTAAAGAAAAGAATGTAGAGACAGAACACTCGCAGTTAACTAATGCTATCAGGGTTGGGGTTGACGGTTTTTCCCCCTTGCATGTTGCAGACCATCTGGGAATCTTACAATGTTGCTAATACATGTGACTGTAATATTTATTGTTCACCCTAGTTAAGGACCAGGAGCTGGACTCTTCTGCTGGTGTCTTCCTTCTGTGCTTAGCAAGATAACCGAGATCCCTGCCGGCTCTGGAAGCCTTTACAGTGCAGCGCATTTCTTTTTGAGTTTGCAAATCAAGGGTAATGGGCTTTTGGAGGTATTGTGACTGTGTGAGCCTTATGCCCCCAATCCTACGGTCATCTCTGTGACGCCCCTTTCTTATAAACTTGTCTGTAGGGCTGAGGAGATGGCTCAGTGGTTAAGAGCACTGGCTGCTCTTCCAGAGGTCCTGAGTTCAATTCCCAGCAACCACATGATAGCTTACATCATCTGTAATGGGATCCGATGCCCACTTCCGGAATGTCTGAAGACAGTGACAGCAAACTTGTATTAAAATAAATAAATCTTAAAACAAAAACAAAATCTAGGTGTGGCCATGTGCACCTGTAACCCTGGGGCTTTGGGGTAGGCAGAAAAATGAAGATCCTACCTACAATAGCCAGCTCTAAGTTCAGAGAGTGTCCCTGCCACTTAGATAAGATGGAGAACAACCAAGTAAGACACTTAAGTCAACCTTTGGACTCCGTGTGCACAAACAGGCCACCCTGCCTGTACACATACACACACACCAAACTTTAAATCAGTAAACGGCTTTTTTAAAAAGCCTAACAGATCCCTTTCTTCTTAATATACAGAAACGCTGACTGATAAGAGTTTAATGTGTCAGCTTTTCTTGAGATATATGTGTTTCAACTAGCCACAAGTCATGGCAGACAATAGTACAGAGTTGATTGTACCATTAAGTAGATACTTAAAAAGTCTGTGTTTGTGTGTGTGTGTGTGTGTGTGTATTTTGACAAGTTACAAAACAAAATGTAGCCGGGCGGTGGTGGCGCACGCCTTTAATCCTAGCACTTGGGAGGCAGAGGCAGGCGGATTTCTGAGTTCGAGGCCAGCCTGGTCTACAGAGCGAGTTCCAGGACAGCCAGGGCTATACAGAGAAACCCTGTCTCGAAAAACCAAAAAAAAAAAAAAAAAAAAACTAAACAAAATGTAGAGAATATGAAGCCTCTGGTAGTTTTTAATAACCACAGTGGGTTTTGTTATAGGTGCTAAATCCAAGTCACTCTTAGAGGATATTAATTTCAGAAAGCAAATGTTTGGGTAATTACAACATAGATATACTTTGAGGCTTAGAAACAGCAATGAGCTAGTTATACTTTAAAGTGGTAGTAGATTTTGTGACTAATCAGAATCACCTTTTTGTCTTTTTTTTTTTTTAAGAGCTGAGGACCGAACCCAGGGTCTCTCACTTACTAGGCAAGCGCTCTACCACTGAGCTAAATCCCCAACCCCCAGAATTACCCTTTTAATGCTGGATATTTATATAAGAAATAGCCTTTTAAAATAGCCCATTGAGGGCTAGAGAGATGACTCAGCAGTTAAGAGCACTGGATGTTCATCCAGAGGTCGATTCCCAGTAACCACATGTTGCCTCCCAACCATCTGTAATGGGATCCAATGCCCTCTTCTAGAACACAGGTGTCATGTAGACAGAGCACTCATATACATCAAATAAATAAATAAATCTTTTTAAAGTAGATCAATAAATTTGAGCTGGGGAGGTGGCTCAGGGGTTAAGCACCTGGGCTTGAATCCTCAGGTAATTTACCACATAAATAGGTAGGCATGGTAGGGAGCGGCATCCACCCAGTGCCCCCACAGGAAGACAGGAGGAGACAGAAGCTTCTCCAGAAGCCTTTGGAGCAGCTGGTCTGACATACAGAACAGCAAAACTCAAAAAGACCCTGTCTTAATAGCACCTAAGGCCAGCCTCTGTCACTCCCCACACATATGCCCTGTGGAATCCATGCTATACATGCGTGTGCTCAGACACAGGAATGTACAGACACACACTGTATTCATGCACACACTCAAAATACTCTGTCCAACGATTCTCTCTTGGTTCAGGAATATTTATTAAATATATGCATAGTGTATATTCAATTCTTCTATCACAGTTTTTTCAAGATTCTTAACTGAGGGCATTCTATAAAGTACACCAAGAATAAGGGCTAGAAATGTAGCTCAGTGGTAGAGCGTTTTCCACGTGCAGAAACCTTGGTGGGATCCATTCTCTCCTGCA
This sequence comes from Tokudaia tokunoshimensis, assembly GCA_036184795.1. Lineage (NCBI taxonomy): Eukaryota > Metazoa > Chordata > Mammalia > Rodentia > Muridae > Tokudaia > Tokudaia tokunoshimensis. Next base: position 115,205,517 of record BTHU01000005.1, on the reverse strand, counting down.
TATACACAGGTTCTTAAGTTAGCTGTGATTGGGTCACTCATCTTTCCTTCCTCCCTTGTTTTGAAAAAAAAGCTTAGTATGCTAAGTGGCGTCAAGCTAAGTAGCCCAGGCTGGTCTTGAACTCATGACCTATTTTAAGTGTATGAAGACCTAAAACAGCACGTTATCGGAAGGAGGTCAGTCTTCCAAGCGAGCATCTTTCCTCCTTCCCTCATTTTAGCAGCTGGTGGCAGCCCGAGGTGGAGGCCTGAGGTAGCAGTTCGAGGTGGAGGCCTAAGGTGGAGGCCTGAGGTGGAGGCCTGAGGTGGCAGCGCAAGGTGGAGGCCTAAGGTAGCAGTTCGAGGTGGAGGCCCGAGGTGGAGGTCTGAGGTGGAGGCCTGAGGTGGCAGCCCAAGGTGGAGGCCTGAGGTAACAGTTCGAGGTGGAGGCCTGAGGTGGCAGTCCGAGGTGGAGGCCTAAGGTGGAGGCCTGAGGTAGCAGTCCGAGGTGGAGGCCTGAGGTGGCAGTCCGAGGTGGAGGCCTAAGGTGGAGGCCTGAGGTAGCAGTCCGAGGTGGAGGCCTGAGGTGGCAGTCCGAGGTGGAGGCCTAAGGTGGAGGCCTGAAGTAGCAGTCCGAGGTGGAGGCCTGAGGTGGCAGTCCGAGGTGGAGGCCTGAGATGGAGGCCCGAGGTGGAGGCCCGAGATGGAGGCCTGAGGTGGAGGCCCGAGGTGGAGGCCCGAGGTGGAGGCCTGAGGTGGAGGCCCGAGGTGGAGGCCCGAGGTGGAGGTCTGGAGGTGGAGGTCTGGAGGTGGAGGTCCGGAGGTGGAGGCCCGAGGTGCATCCTGACAGGTTCCCAAGTGCTGCTCTGCTCTGTGCCTGTTTCTCTTCTGTCCCTCAGAGTGTCACTATAGAGAGAAGACAGGGCGATGCTAGGTGCACATCTCCCTTTCTTCTGAGGCAGGTGCCCGTTTCCTCTCACAGCCCAGCAGTTCAAAGGCAGCACTGAGCTTCACCAAGAAGAGAACAAGCGAAAGATAAACATGGGAGAAATTAGTTACAATTCTTCAGGAAAATATGACTGACTTCTGCTTAAGTAGAATAATTTTAGCTGGGCAGTGGTGGTGCACACCTTTAATCCTAGCACTTGGGAGGCAGAGGTAGGCAGATTTCTGAGTTCGAGGCCAGCCTGGTCTACAGAGTGAGTTCCAGGACAGCCAGGGCTATACAGAGAAACTCTGTCTCAAAAAAAAAAATCTTAGGTTTTCCAAAATGTGTTTTTACTGTGATCTCTTTCATTAGACTTTTAGGCACAACTGTGGCTGTTTCCATAGTCTCTTCAAATTTGTGAATCTTTCCAAAGTAACCCAAAAGAAAAGACTAGATTGGATTTAATGAGTGGCAGCAGATACCTAACACTTAAGCAAGCTTCCAGTGCTACCTGAGAAATGTTGGAGATACAATTTCATTGAACATGTAGAAAGCCTTTGGGGAGCAGGGATCTGTTTTCTTCCACAAAATATATTGAATCTCATGCTTAGCATGCACCATGAACTTTTTGGGGGGTAAGGAAGTTGGACTTTTGAGATAAGATCTCACGTATTCCAGGACCTCAAACTCAATATATAACCAAGGATGGCCTTAACTCCTGATCTCTTGTGTCTACCTCAGGAGCTATTGTCTATTAAATGAGATTGAATCTTCAAATGATTTTCCTGTTCAACTAAGTAGTTTCTAATATTTTCTAATGGACTTCCTTTCCGTGTGTGTGTGTGTGTGTGTGTGTGTGTGTGTGTGTTTCATTATGTTGTTATGTAGTCATTGATAGCCTGGAATTCACTATACTCACTATGTAGACGAGCAGGCTGGCTTGGACTCACTGAGCTCTGCCTGTCTATATTAAGTGTGGGATTGGAGGTCTGTACCACCATACCTGGGTCTTCTCATGTCCTTGAAACCAACATATTGCCACTGTGCCTTATACAGGTATCTGGTCTGTTATTGTAGCCTGCTTCTTCTTGAGTCTTCCAGGTCCAGATAAGCAACAGCTAGACCAACAAATACCTCAGAGTCCCATAAAGCCTCAATTTTGCCTTTCGCTGTGGATGATTTAGACACAGCCATATGTCAAGTCATATTTCTGGCAAGATCCCTTCATAGTTTCTAGGCTAATTTGGTATCATGCAGTTGTGCGGTATTATATAATACCATGGCCTATGCTGATGGTCATGGCCGAAGGCAACAGCATTGTCAGTAAGAATTCTTCACGGACGTTAGCTGCCAAATTATGGGTTTCTCTTGTCATGAGACTTCATATCCCCTGGCCAGTCTTATCTTGTGTCTTTTCAAAAGTCTTAGGTTTAAAAATGTAATGTCAGCCACTAAAATATGTCCTTCTATGGGTTCTTTGGACAGTAATTGTGCTTCTCCAGATTCGACTGTTGTGATGGTCATTCTTCTTAGCATAGTTGGACATATGTGTTAGTCCCACTCAGAATCCTGCCTGGTGCTGTGCGAAGAGAGGAACCTCAGAACCAGGGACAGAACTGAATCTAAACCCTAGTTCTAACTTGCTTAAGCTTCCATTCCTCCATTTATAAAATAAGGATGGTGATTATACAAAATGAGAAAACAAAGAATTAAATGAGGGACTAGGGAACTAGTCTAGTGGACCCCAGAAACCAAGTAAAAGTGCTAGGTGTGGTGGCACATGCATAATCCCAGTGCTAGGGTATGGAGACAGGAGAATCCCAGGGCTTGCTCACCGGCCAGTAATTAGCACGTTCCACACCAGTGAAAATCTTTGTCTCTTAAAACCAAAAAAAAAACCCCAAACAAACAAACAAAAAACCAGGTGGTGCTTAAGTGAAGCTAGTAAATGTGAAAACAGACAATTGGCTAGGCTAAGTATTCCAGAATGAAAATGGCCTGGGTTAGTGAGGTGACTCCCAGTAAAGGTGCTGAACCCAACTGCTAGAGATCCAGCCCTGGGACCCACATGGTGGAAGGAGAGGATTGACTTCCACAAGTTGTCCTCTGACCTCCACATGTGCAGATGCACACCCACACATAAGAGCATGAATGCAGACTCAGACCTGATACACTAGACAGACTGTGCTACCGTGTATCAGCAGAGAAGCCAGGCAGCAACACAGGAAGGTGAATTTGGAGCACGGTACATTCCTTCTAAGGGAGATAGGGGATGTCCAGGAAATAGTTGTCTGTATTGCCCATAAGATCAGACAGTGGCACCAACCAGAGAGGTTGACCTGGCCTTAGAGTGTGGCATGTGGCTGACCAAGCCAACCGCTGCCGGTCTTCCCTCTATTTATGACAGCTCATGCGTGCAAGGTACTGTATTTATAAAGTTGACATATTACTCTCACTACAGCTTGAACCTTTGGTCTTTTCTATATTTGCTTTAGGGGGAGGAAAATCAATCTGTTTAATTGCTGCCAAGCCTAATGACCTCAGTTTCGTCCCCAGGGCCTTTGAGTGGGGAGAAAGAACAATCAGCCCTGCCCAAGGGCATATAAAACAAAACAAAACAAAATCAAAAAGAGGTTTTCCCCTAACCGATGTTTAATTAACAAATAACTTCTTGATGGCAGTCTGTCTGTCACATCATTTCTGTAGACTAACACAAAGCTGGCCTGCCAGGCATGTTGCATGACCATAATGCCAGCTCTTGGGAAGGTGAATCACAAGTTAAGGGCCAGCCAGGGACACATAGTGACACTGTTCTTTAAAAAAATAAATTAAAAAAAAAAAAGCAAACACTAATAAAGTTGATCATTGTTTGGTTGTCAAATCAGTCAGCCTTCCAGTTGTAGGAAAGTTATGTAGAGAAGTTTTGCTACTCCTCTGCGTGTGAATGGGCTTACTGCTTCCCAGAGCTGGGGTGGGTGCACATTGTGAGAAAGTCCATTCGTGAGCTATTTTTGATCAGCTCTTTAGGGGGAAAAAAAATCCAAAAGTTTGTGGGATAAGGGTGCTAGAAAGTAGTCCAATGTGTGCATAGTGATGACAAACCAGTTCTTGTGTCCTCTCGGCCTAGACATCACAGCTGCCCTGCTGATTGGTTGAATTATGTGAAGGGGGTTAGGACCTTAGAATTGAAAAGTGTTTTTGTTGATGTTATTATACTTGGTCCTAAGACCTACAAGCCCAGCCAAATGTTAGTCTCATTTTAAATATGAGGAAACTTATATGCTATTTAGCCAATAGATGTTATGTGTATGATCTGTGGAGAACTAGATTCCCAACCCCACAGCTCTCTTGTATGCCCTATGTAGTACGGATAACTGACTGGTGAAAGATTCCTTGTCTGATTCAGCATGGACCTGTTCCAGACACTCTTCAGCTGCCTGTTTGAAGACGACTCGGGAGTTTTATGTTCATCACAGTGGGCTGGTTTACAGGGGAAGAGCAGTGATTTTTAAATATAAGTGGATAGACAGATGGTAGGTAGCTAGACTGATTGATTGATGGATTGATTGATTGACTGACTGACTGACTCTGAAATGTGTCAACTGGCACAAGCTGTGTATTTTCTCCAGGAACACCTTCCTAAAAAATTCCCTTTCCCATATAGCATGTAAAGCAGTAAAATGACCTTTCTGAGATTTGAGACCTGAGTGGTCTTAACTCCCATACAAGGAAGTATCTCCTCATAACAGTCAGAATCAATACTGCTGAAGATTGCTAAAAAGTCAAACTAAAAGTGAGACGAATGTCTGGTGAATTTTAAGTTCATGTTAGTTTATGTATGTGAATGCTTAACTTTTCATGATGACCTGCTTCAGAACTACAAACTTAAAAAATGATGCAGTAAAAGCTAAATAAATATATACATATATGTGTATGTATATGTGTGCATATATACATGTGTACATACCCATCCCATGTCCCATGAGGAGAGGCATGTAGCCAGAGGAAACTGTTTCCTGGATTTTCCTCCCTCTGTGGTTGGCATGTTGGGCAGTTCTTCCGTGAAGAAGCATGCCAGCTGCTGCTCATTTCCCTTCCCCGGGCATCAGGCCCAACATCAGGATCAGGTCTGAAGCCATGTATGCGACATGGACTCTACTCCTGCCTCCCTGCTGACAGAAGCTTAAATCTTAGATTCCTCTTAGGGACCAATGTGATGTATACAGTGTGAAGACAGGAGAACTCATCAAGAACATGTTTTGATGAACTCCCAAGTTACATTGTCTTTTGCATAATTGAGCCAGTAAGAAGGAGTGACAGAGTACCTCCTTTAGGTGTGAACGCAAATGCTGTATTTTGAATGAATGTGCATAGTAACGTGAGGTGCACTGAAGTTGTTCTCCTATTGACTGTGGTCCAGAAAGAGGTCCAACAAAGTCGGAACTGCTTAAGCTCCTGACTTGTATATGAATAGTTGTTCTTTTGACCATCTTTGGAGCTAAGAGTCTTGGTGGTATTAACATTAATATGCTTGAGATTTCCTGAACATCCTTGCTGATTCTCAGAGTTTCATTCTGATTTCTCCACTTACCCATGACCTTGCTTTGTGTGTGTCATTCATTTGTAGAGTGTAAATGGCATTCGAACAGAGGAGGTGGCTACCGTGACAAAAGGGCCATCCACCTACCCTGCCTCTGAATGGGAGTGCCCCAGGCAGTCAGTAGTTCCTAGTCAGAGCCTGACGACCACCCCACCCCCACCGGAGTCTCCACAGAGCTTTGGTTCTGACTCCCTCTCCGTAAACAGCAAGGAGGCGGAAGAGAAGGAGCAAGGGGCAGCTGGCAATCTTGATGCTGAAGAGATGCCAACAGGCCCAAGTGGGGAGTGTTTAGGAGTGGAGGAGGAACAGGCCAGTGCATTAAGTTTCCCAGTAACTCCAGCTTCCTGCCAGCTGCAACGCGGTGGGAAAAAGGCAGACAGTAGCGAAGAGCTGGGTGCAGCCTCAGAGACCCTTGAGACCCAGAGCGGGTCCCTTCTTGACTCTCCTGTGGGTAACTGGTTCCCCACCCTCATTCGAAGTTTCCAGGTAGTAACCCCTTGACAATGCAGATCTAATGACTGGGAGAGGGCCGGCCTCTGGTCTGTGGAGGAGGTGAGGCGGCAGTGGGGTAAACGGTGCTGGTCTCAGAGGCGCAGTTAAAAGTGAAGCCCCTGGTGGCTTAAAGAAACTCAGTCAGAGGAATTAACTCTGACTAGTCACATTTTCTCCTATAGTGACTTAATAAAACTCTTGAATAAACTCCAGCTATTTACCTTGGAGCAGCTGGTGTAAGTTGGTTCCTCTTTCCATTCTCAAGACTGAGCTATGGTGAGAGATGAATTGCAGAGACCCCTGTGGGGAGGAGCCTTCAGAGCCCTAAGACCATGCTCAAGAATTTTCCAGTTCTCCTCACTGGCATGTGACCGCTCTGTTGTCCAGCCCACCACTTCCACTGCCTCCTCATGGGGTTCCATGATCACGGGCACTAACGTCTGCACTAAGGTGAATGGCCGCTTAACCTTAGCACGATCGAATGGTAGTTTTAGGGTGATTGATATCCTGGGAAAGGTGAGCAGAGAAGCAGGTGTGGCACTCCACTAATGTTCATTCTTTCGGAATTCTAAAATTAATCACCAGGTGGTGGGAAAACTGATTTTGTTTTTCTTTCTGGTTTTTCAAATACTGTTTCTTCTCGGTAAATCCAAAGTGAACGTCTGACATTGATTTGAAAGAAGTTAATGAATTCCAAGGAAATGTGTTCCAGGACTTCAGCTGCTCCATATACTTAGTGGGGAAATGTGCCTGGTTTTCTTAATTATAATGTCCAGTCACAAGGACGAATAGAAGTGATTTCTATTTGGCAAATAATTTTATATTCAAATTCTGAAAGTTGGTCTGAAGTGTTTTATATTGCCGGTCATAAACTGTCTGGCGTTATGATTTTCCATTAAGCTTATGGAAGTGGCTGCAGTAATACCTCTTTCCATGCCCTTCTCAAGACGTGGCACCTCGTCAGGGCTTTTTGGGAAGCGTGTCCTTTGGAGAGTGACTCCAACCTTTGCTTGATTCAAGCTAATGCTTTGATCAGATCAGGGTCAGAAGGTTCAGTTCTCCACGGCCTGCAAGAAGATTTGGCCAACTCTGTTTCTTTACTGTCCACAGCCTCCTCTGGTAAAGACTCAAACTGTCACCATCTCAGATACTGCCAATGCTGTGAAAAGTGAAATCCCAACCAAAGATGTCCCTATTGTCCACACTGAGACCAAGACCATCACCTATGAAGCTGCCCAGGTAAGACACTGTCTGCTGCTTCCGAACAAAGACTGGACAGCTCAGCTGATTAGCGTACTCATCCAGCACGCACGAAGACCTGGGTTCAATCCCCGAACCACATAAAAACAGATCTGGTTTGGGCTGGGAAAATGGTTCAGTTGGTAAAGCACTTGCCTCACAAGTATGAAGAACCCGGTTTTGGACCTCCAGATTCCTTAGATGGAAGCTTGCAGGCCCACTAGTCTGACCTATGTCAGGGAAAGACCCTGTCTCAAACAAAAGATGAAAAGCACCTGAGGACTGACACCTGTCAGTTGTCCTCTGACCTGTGAAGTGGCACCTGTTTGTGTGCATGTGCACATAGAAACAGTTAAAAATAAAGCCGGGTGGCACACCTGTGATGCCAGCACTTTGGATGTAGAGGCAGATGAGTCAGGATTCTCAGTTACATTGTGAGTTTTGAGGCCAACCGGGACTCTATGAGACCCTGTCTCAAAGTAATTTAAAAAGTAAATCAGTGCCAAATGTCAGTGGAATAACATTGTACTTGACATGTGTGAGACCCCAGCACCAGAGAGCAAATGGAATCACCACTAATCTGTCCACTTGTGCGCATCCATCCAAGTCATTTGGGAAAGTTATTCTAGTGTGATGTGAACATAGGCTTTGGGTCAGATTAACCTGAGCTTTGGTCTTGCTCCTCTGTTTCCTAACTTGGACAATCATTAAGCCTTGGCCAGACCTGCTAATGGTGTTACTTTCCATGTCTTGGTATTATTGTGAGAGTTTAAATTGTTTTAAATCTTTTATTTCCTAATTACAGTGAAACTTCATCATTTTTGGTAATTTGAATGTATCAGAGTTGTATTCTGTTGATTTTTTTTTCTTAATCACAGACAGCAAGAAGCTAGTCCTCTCTAAGATGGGCTCTTAATTCACTTCTACAGCAGATGTTTATTGAGTTTTATGTATTAAGTCAAAGTGGTGTAAGTGTAGATAGTCTCTATCCTCTAGGGAACATTCTGGAAGGAGAGAAGGGTGAGATACTGCGGCCCATAGCGGAATCTTCACAAGGAGGATGAGGCAGGTGGTTGGGAGTTCGAGACCCTCCCTGGACTAGTCTGAAAGACCTTGAGTGGGAAAATTAACAAGGAAAAATGAAAAAGGAGAGGAACCTACATAAACACACATCAGGTACTAGACAGTTCTTCAACGAAACTCAAATGGGATAAAGAGATAATTCAAGGAGCTGGAGATGCAGCTCAGTGGTGGAGCACAGTGCCGAGGGGCAGTGGGGCAGCTCTGGCTCAGCCCTGAAGATCTCTTCAGACAGTCTGCTATCACCGTGAGCTGCACGATGCTTCAGCCTAGGAGGCTTGGAGCGTGTGCTTTGCAGTTTGACACGGCATCCCCTGAGAGGAGTAGCTGCTTGCTAGATAATCCTAGACCAGCAGCCACCAACCTCTCCATCACTGACTCTGACTCGGGATAGGATGGCATCCCACTGCAGAATTTGCAGGAAGTTTAGGTGAAACAGTTCTGTGGAGCACTGGCATCTCGTGATGTTCAGTCAGTGTCTACGCTCCTCTCCTCTCTCGGTGTGGTCTGGAGTGTGGGGTTAATTGGGTGAGTGACAAGTTGCCTTGAGGTTCTGGGTGTTGGATAATAAAATAGCATCATTAAAGCAATGGCCTTTTTAAGATGATTCCCAGAGCTGCATGTTGACTGTATTAAAGTAAGGACAGACCTGGAGACAAGGTTATGACCAGGGCAGATCTGGGGAGATGATCATAGGGACAGAAGTAAGTATAGCCTTAGGAAGTGAAGGGAAAGACCTGTCAGTCAAGAGAGACAGAGAAAAGCTATCAAGTAGGCCTTGGCAGTGGAGGTGACTGAAGAAGAAGGAAAGAAAAACAGTGTCATGATTGTACATATGGTTAGCCTGAGGATTCGGAAAAGAATGATTTAAGCAAAAGAGGAATGCATGCTTTAAATTGTCACTGCCATGGAAGCAACCTAAATGGCCTTCAGTGGTGGGGGTTGGTTAAATAAGCTATGGGGCATCCTACTGAGGAACTTCTGTGTGGCTCCTACTGAGGACCAGACTACACGATAAGTGTGTGAGTGAGCAGTACAGCCAAACCGTAAAATGAATTGTTTTAATATGAATGCATAGAGTGTATTAACCCAGCAGCTGTATTCCCTCACCCTTGCTAGTTCCCAATAATCACATAGAGAAACCATGATTTATTTCAGGCTGTACCTCAATAGCTGGGTAGTTAAATGATCTACTTTAACCTCCCATGCTAATCTGGCTACCTCTCAGCCCCGTCCCATGATACCTGCAGTTTAATATTGTTCTAGCTCTTTCTGCTTCAGAAGTTTCTTCCCGGTTTCTTCTCCAACACTCTCTTCCTGGCTCTAATCTGAATTCCTCTCCCCCCTGCTGGTGGAAGTTCCCACCCTATTCTCTCTTCTGCCCAGCCATTGGGTGATCAGCGTGTATTGACAAGGCAGAGAATAAATGATAAGAATTATTTACACGAACTTGAGACAGGAGATTCTTGGTATAAGCATTGCAATGCTGTGTCTGGATTGAAACAAGGTATGAGGGCAGAGAAGTCAGCATCTGAATAACACAAGGGTAACCTTTACTTGGTGGTATGTACATTCTCCCTAGATAGATAATTAAAAACAAAGGGCTGAGGAGACGGCCTAGCTGGTAAAGTGCTTGCTGTACAAGTATGAAGACCTGAGTTCAGATCCCCAGCGCCCATATAAGAAGCCGGGTGCGGGGCAAGCACCTGCAGCCTCGGTGCTGGTGGGCAGGGGCAGGAGAGGGGACAGGACGATCCCTGGAGCTCATTGTCCAGCCAAACTATATAAATTAGTGAGCTCCAGGCTCAGTGAGAGATCCCATTTTAAAAGTAAGTTAGAAGCCAGGCGTGGTGGCACACAGCTTTAATCCCAGAACTCAGGAGGCAGAGGCAGGTGGATCTCTGTGAGTTTGAGGCCAGCCTGGTCTATATAGTGAGCTCCAGGCCAACCAAGGCTATATAGTGAGACCCTGTCTTGAAAACAAACAAATAAATAAGTAAGATGGAGAACAGTTGAGGCAGACAGCCATTGCTAACCTCTGGTCTCTGCATGCACACACACCTTTTTACTCACCTGCATGCACATGTGCGCGCACACACACACACACACACACACACACACACACACACACACACACCTGTTTACTCACCTGCATTCACATGTGCACACATTTACACACACTTCTACACCACAGACACAAACACTCAGTGAATGAAAAGAAAAAGTGTGAGCCATATATGTGGCTCACCTCCGGTCTTAGCACTTGGGAAACTGAGGCAGGAGGATCACTAATTCAAGGCTAGCTTGAGCCTAGTATAACCAAAACAAAAAAGAAAAGACAAATCAGGTAAAAGAAATGTGACTCCAAGAATGAGACTGGACCTGAAGGTTGGGCAGTGGTGGTGCACACCCTTAACCCCAGCGCTTAGGAGGCAGAGACAGGTGGATCTGAGTTCAAAGCCATCCTGATCTAAAGAGGGAATTGACGAACAGTCAGGGCTACAAGGAGAAACCCTGTTTCAAAAACAAACAAGACTGGAACTGATCCTGCTTGGAAATGAGAGGGAGGCTCACTGAACACCACTTAAACGTCTTGTTGAAGTTTTAAAACTTTGTAGCAAGCCAGGCGGTGGTGGTGCAGGCCTTTAATCCTAGCACTTGGGAGGCAGAGGCAGGCGGATTTCTTAGTTCAAGGCCAGCCTGGTCTACAGAGCGAGTTCCAGGACAGCCAGGGCTACACAGAGAAACCCTGTCTCAAAAAACAAAACAAAAACAAAAAACTTTGTAGCATATACATTAAAAATTTGGTGGGGCCAAGCTTGGCAGTGCAGGCATATAAACCAGCTGCTCTTGAGGTCTTAGGGTTGTGAGTTCAAGGCCAACCTAGGCAACTGAGACCCTATCAAGATTTTTTTTAAATGCAGGGTAGTAGGGCTCGGTCAGTAGTGGACTGTCTAGCCTTCGTGAAGCCTGGGTTCCACCCTCAGAACCTTATAAGATAGGCATCCTGTTGAGATGTGGAGGCAAGAGGACTAGAAAAGTATACTGTCTCTGTCTGTCCCACCCCTCCGGCTTCTCACACACACTATGCTTCCCGAGTAGACCATGACCAGCCTCCTGAGTGTTTGGATTTCAGTCCTGGGTAGCAACTCCAGCTTAGTGGCGTTACCTTTTATTATTTTCTTACAAGTGGGCTTCACACCCACTCAGCACTTACTGGGTTCTGGGAGTAGGAACTCAAGCTTATACGACAAGTGCTTTACCTGCTGAGTCATCTCCCAGGCCTCAGTGTGAACTGCCGTGAACACTCACATGCATATCTCTAGATGTTTTGCTTGAATAAACACCTAAGAATGAAATGCCTGGCTTACAGGACAAGTGGATGTGTACAGGTGACTGTGGGTGCTATGGTGCCTTTAAGGAAGTATTGTTGAGAGGGTGAAGGAAAGGAGACCCGTGAGGGAGGAGTGGATAGATGGAAGTGGGCAGCCATGACAGGGCCTCCATCTGCCTCCTGAGATGAGGAAGAGACACACAGAAGAGATGGCGGGTGGGCAGCAGGTGGAGACAGTCGCAGGTTCAGCTCTGTGCTCAGGGTCAGCCTCCCTGGCATGAAGTTGAATAGCCTTTTGTTTGGTTGTCTTTCTCAAGGCAGGGACTCACTATGTAGAACAGGCTGGTCTCAAACTCACAGAAATCCTCCTGCCTCTGCCTCCCGAGTGCTGGGAATAAAGGCACGTGCCACCACTGCCCGGCTGCTGATTTATTCTCTTACAAAGCACTTCCACTTCTGTGATTTCTTCTGCTCAACCTGAGCTACTTGAGACCTAGAAAGAGAAGTGAGAAAACAGAAGCTACAGGATCATGAGTTCAAGTCCAGCCACGACTACATAGATAATTAGAAGCCAGTGTGAACTACTTGGAGCCCGGACAGTAAGTTGCCTCCATAGGTGGGTGCTAACTGCAGGGAAACTCAAATTCTAGTCTTCAAACAAATTTCTCACCCATTCTGTGTCATTTGAACACCTGCCAGCTTATATATAGGACCTTGGACAAACCTACCTCCCTGAAGCCCAGTTCTCCTAACTACACAGAGAATCAAACGGCCTCCACCTCAGGTGTCTCAGATATGAGGCAGCAGTCGCATGGCGTGCTTGGCACATAGTAGGAGGTGTAAAGCGTACATGTCAGGTCTGAATCGTCTGTAGATAAATGGTCTCAGCAGAAGATACTAGTGGGCCAGCCACCACTGCATGGTGTGAAGGGCCGGAACCTGGCCTCCTCCAGGGCTCCGCCCCTTCCTAGTCCTCTCCAGTACCTCAGAGATTTGTTTGTGCAGATGAAACGAAACGTGGCCCTGCTCATAAGTGAAATAAAGCCAGTCATAGTGTTCCACACCTGTGGCCTCAATTATTCAGGAACTGAGGCAGGAGAGTTACGTGAGTCTAGGGAGTCAAGGCTAGCCTGAGCAACATAGTGAGACCATGTTTTTAAAAATGAAGTTGACAGCACTGTTTATTCTGGCTGTTTACATAAAGAGGAGGAGGGGTGATTTACTGCTGTCTGGTGCAGCTTTCTCATGGGTGGGCACTTTCTGCCTTGTATGGTCAGTTCCTGGCTCAGTGGGAGATGAACTGTTCCCTCACTGATGAGTGTGAGATTCCCATTTCACACTCACACGTCAGCCTCCCAGAGCTGGTGCCTCTCCTGCCTCCGTAGTTTCAAGTCCCAGTTTTCTGACTGGGGGGTGCTGATGCTTCAAAGTCCTTTTGTGAACTGCACCATGTTGCCCCTGTGTAGCTGGAGTCACCCTTGAAGCTGCCACACTCCTGCCCCTTTCAGATCCTCTTCAGTTACTGACCTAGAGCTGAGGAACTCGTACTCATCAACATTTTGGGGGTATAGGGCACTCAGTAGCCCTGGCTATCCTAGAATTTATAAACCATACTGACCTTGGACTCAGAGATCTGCCTGCCTCTGCCTCCCAAGTTCTAGTATCAAATGTGTGTGCCAGCACACTGACTTTATTCAACTTGTTTGTTTGTTTGTTTGTTTGAAGACAGGGTCTCACTATGTAACTCTGGCTGGCTGTCGTAGGGCTTTGGAATTGAAGTTACAGATGGTTATGAGCTGTCATGTAAGTGGTAGGGAAGAGGACCCTATCAAACCTAGGTCCTCTGGAAGAGCAGCCAGTGCTCTTAGCCACTGAGCCATCGCTCCAGCCCCATCCATCCAGATTTTTAAGCCAGAGTCTTGTTCCCAGAAGATTAGAGCTGCTCAAGTGAGAAGGCACTGTAAGGGTTAGATTTTGAAGCAGAATGCAGCTGAAGAGCCATTTTGAACCTGGGGGTTTGACCCCAAGGCCTCCTGAGGGGTCTGATGACTTGTCCTTTCTTCTACAGACTGAGGACAGCAATGGGGACTTAGACCCTGGAGTCTTGCTGACAGCTCAGACCATCACATCTGAGACTACAAGTAGTACAACCACGACACAGATTACCAAGGTAACAGAGCTTCCAGTGGCCTGCCGAGCTCGGTGCTGTACCCTAGAGGGAACCTATGTAAGCAAAGGCTCTCAGCTCCATCCCCATTACATTGCTACTCAAAGCGCCCAAGATGGAAAGAGGCCTTCCCCAGAATACCATTAGGAAAGCCACATAGTCATTTTATTACACATCTGTCCAGCTTGCTGTGGAGGAAGTCTAAATTCTACTCAGGATGGGGGTATAGTTTAGTGTCGAGCATGTACCTACCATGCACAGGCTGTGGGTTCCATCCCCAACATGCAATCACACGCACGCACGCGCACACACACACACACACACACACACACACACACACACACACACGCATGCGCGCGCACATGCACGCACACAGGGATTGTTGATATGATACAATCATACTTTCTGAGCTAGAAACCAGATCTGTGATCTGATGGATCATTTTATGTTTTATCTTGAGGCCATAGGAACTGTAGTTTGGAGTTGAAATGCTGAAATCTTCGGACTGCTTTACAGGAAACAATGGGGACAAAATGCCAAAACTTGGGATTATCTTTAGACAATCAGGCAGCCCAGCTTTGCCGTAGCACTAGAGGAAATATCTCCCCAGCCCCCGAGACATTTCACTCTGTTGCCCAGGCTGACCTGAAACTCACGAGTACTACCTTAGGATAAGAAGTACTGGGATTATAGGTGTGTGCCACCACACCTGGCCTGCAATCTGTTATAGGTAAGAAGTTTAGAGAAAAAGAAAACAAAATTTGACCAGGCTTTGTCATAAATAGGAGGTCCCTGTTTGAAGCCGTGTTCCTAGCCTAAAAAGAATAAAGTAAAAATGTAAGAACAACATGGCATGCCGCTGTTTCTTGCTGGGTGTTTGTAGTTTTGGGAAAAAGAAAAAAGCAAGTAAATAACAAATTGTGTCTTTATTCTTGTACTACAGTGTCTAGTGGCCCAAGGTCTGGGAGCAGGACACTCCTTTTGGCAGGGTGTGCCCTGTGCTGAGATGTGGGAAAGGCTGTCCTGGCCAGTACCAGCACTGGGGTGCTCAGCCTGGGCTACATCCTTGAATAACAAACAAACAAAACTTGTTGGACAGGAGTTTTTAGAACCATATGGGCCATCTTGCTCTTCCTTCCTGCTGTGTGCGACTCTCACCGGGTGTTTTCCTTTGGTTATAGACTGTAAAAGGTGGGATTTCCGAGACCCGGATCGAGAAGAGAATTGTGATCACAGGAGATGCGGATATCGACCATGATCAGGTGGGAATGTGGTGGGGTCTCATGGGCACAGCTGCCTTAGCTCTTGAGAAGGAAAACAGAGAAGCTCAAAATATGGAAGCCAAGGGGATGGGGCTCTTAGTAGGGCAGATAGGAAGTTCACCACAGCCAGCCTGAGCTACACACTGAGACCCTGTCTAAAATAACAAGTGTGTGTGTGTATGGTGTTGTTGTTCAGGGGTGATGGTGGCACAGAGGCAAAGGGACGAAGTGCTGTCCCCTGCTGCTGAGTGCTTTAGTAGCTGAGCCAGTTCCAGGGGGAGAGAGCAGGAGGGGGGTAAGACACCAGGAGATGTAGAGCTCATTCTGTGTCCTGGATCTGTGTGACCTTGGGTAGATCACTTCACATCTGATACTCTCCTCTCTAAAAAAGAGCAGCTTGATCCAGATAATTCCTGGACCCTTCTGGGTGCTAAAATTCTATGTTTTTATGTTAATTAGGTGCTAATTGTGTGCTACAGGCAATTAGAAAATAATAAGGTCAGAATTAATGTTCCCAGTTCTCTGCTGGGCGCTGCAGAGGGGGGTTGGAAGAGGCTGTGGAGGGGTAGGCCTACCAGAGCAGTGGCCGGCCTCTGCTGATGTGCCTGAGAACAGGAGGAGGCCGGAGGCTGACCTGCCTCACTGCTGTGGACACTGCCCAAGGTCCCAGCGGTGAGGCTGGGGCCCAAGTCGGGGCCTTGTGGCCCACTTTTGTGCTGAGCTCAGCAGGTCCTTCGTACTATCAGCCACAACCTAGGGTTTGAACCCTGCTGTGTGTTATCTGTGCTCTCACAGCAAGAGCTGTGGGGAGAAGGTATTTAGAACAGATGGGCCTGAACCCTACCTCTGCCCCTGATCTGTCCTATGCACTTTTGAGCGACTCTGAGCAGCGACCTTATTCTGTAAAATGAAAATCAGCATGGATCAGAGTCGGTGTGATGATACTTGATGGCTCAGAGACAGCTCAAGCCCCTGTCTCTTCTAGGAACCGAAGGCTCTGGTTTGGGGAAGTGTTTTAGGAAGGACTGTTGAGGGAAGCAGCTGAGGTGTGGGCTTTCCTAGGAGGAGGCGGGGCCTCCAGGGAGAGGGCTTGAGCTGGGCCTACAGTGTGGCAGCTGCGTCAGGGAGAGAGCCGAGACAGCAGGTCTTGTGGAAATCTAGATGCCAGAGGTTGTCTCCCTCTGGTCCTGGCTGGAGATTGTTCTTAGGAGCCATTAGCTCTAACAGGATACTTATATAGTGGTGTCACCTCCTGCTGTGGCTTGTCCCTCTGTGCTCTGTAGCTGTTCCAGGGGCTCAGACTGGCACCCTGGAACCTAACGGACTATGTGGCAAAGAAGAGACTTAGATTCAAAAGCCCGGCTTGCCCTCCCAGCTAAGAAGCAACTTGGCATCCATGTTGCGTGCAGGTGCGGCTTCCTTGTTTCAGAGTGGAGCACAGCACAGCCCTGACTCCCTCTGTCGTGAAGATTATGTAAATGAATGTCTTAGGCCAGTACCTAGCACGCCATAGGTCAGCCTGCCCGTGTCTTCCTGCCTTCCTTCCACTGGTGCCAAAGACACCTCTTCCTTTTTAAAACCTGTCCTTCCTCGCCTTCTGACCCGACAGCCTGAGCCCCGTGCCTGTGTTGAACAGTTTGTGCTCTAGATTCCACGTGAACAGACCTCCCTCCTGAGGTCACCCATTTTTCTGAAGAAGATGCCTCTGTGGTCTGAGTCCACAGGATAGGTTCGGACAGGACAAGGCACTGGTCCCCTTGGGCTGGGCTGTGGCTGCCCCAGGCTCCTTTCAACAGCCGGGTTGCTCTCTGCCTGATGAGCTCTGCCTCTTGTCACAGGTCCTCGTACAAGCCATCAAGGAGGCCAAGGAACAGCATCCAGACATGTCAGTGACCAAGGTGGTTGTCCACCAGGAGACCGAGATCTCTGAGGAGTAGATCAGGTAGGGGTGATCCTTCAGGGACGGGGAATGCCACCATCTCAGCCAGGGAGAGTTCTAGGGAACTCTGGACACTTGGGGAGCTCCTGCCCGCCGGAGATGACGATACTGGAACTCAGTGAAGCAAAGGCATAGACTGTTGTTAACTGTGTGGCTCCAACCAGAGCAGGCAGTGGCGTGTGTCCTTTTGCCTTGGTGTTGCTAGCAGCACTGTCCCCACCTCTGGAGTCCCCTGCTGCTCCTGACTTGTTATTCTGCCCTTGGCAACTCTAGGAGCTGTGGGCCAGAACCAAGCAGGCTGGAGAACAGAGCTGAGGGGAGCAGGGCCAGGCTTCGGGAAGAACTCGGGGGTGTGGGGAGGTGGAGCTCTGGGGGCCAGGCCAGAGAGCTGGGACACGGGAACAAACGCATGCCTAAAGGGAACTCGGGCTGGGCAGCCAGTGCAGCTCCCTGTGCCACAGCGCAGCCAGGAGAGCCTCCTTTGCAGGGGGTTCAAACCCGTGCTTTCTCTTCACCCTAGGGACTGTCCTGCCCCATCCCCACCTGTCCCCACCCAAGAGAAGCCAGCATGTGATAAAGGAGCCAGCCTGCAGCAGACTTCAGACTGAAGACTGTTCCACACCACAGAAAATCAACTTCATTTTCTACTCAGAATTTATACCAAGATCTCTTCTAGATGCCGCAGATGTTCTCTATATTGTGATACAGGAACTGGCAACTTTTCATTCTGTGAACTGTTTTTAAGACACTTTGATATTTTTACGGGGTGGTTGGTGACCTCTCAAGCCAGCCTCTCCTCACTCATTTTCATCGCAGACCGTGACAGCAACCACAGACTTCTCCAGGACCCTCCAGAGATCTGTCAGCTGTTAGAGGACAGAGCCAGCTCGGTGGGGCCCTGTTCCTCCCCCAGCTTCCTGCCTCCTGGATGACACAAAAACGTCATGCACCAGTGAATGTGGAGCAGGGCAGACACCCTGGTCACAGACCCCAGAACATGACTTCCCACTGCAGGGTGTCAGGCAGAGCCCTCCGCTGACCATGTGATGTCGCCCCCATCTGTTTGGAGCTTCTTTAGGTCAAAGAAATCAGTTGCTTTCCATAGAGCTGATACTGTGAACGTGTGACTGCATCTGTGGCCTTCCCCTCCCCAGCTGCCCCGTCCCTCATCGGAAACAGCAGCTTCGCCGAGTGCTCCCCAGCTCCCATCTCAAGAGACCAGAACTCATGGAAAAATTGGGCACTTTTGGCTAAAAGTGCCAATGGAACATTTTTAGTTGTAGTTTGGGGAAGAAAAGTTAATGAGGTTTTAAAAATCAGGTCTTGTCGTTCGGGGAGCTTGCTTCACCCAGGGGAGGGGCACCTTTACCTCAGTCGGATCCTGTTAAGGAGTGCTTCCAGCCTCAGCCTGGGCCCCTCCCACCGGGCATGGGAAGGGACATGGCTCAGGGAAGAGGTGCATTCTAGGACCTTTCTGTGACAGGCCTGAGGACGCCCTCTAGGAGCTGGGGTCTTTCCCGTCCCTGGTCAGGGTGGGCGGGAGCCAGCTCTGTTCATCGCCACTCACTGCCTGCAAGTCTGTCAGGTTTTGAGAGCTTGATTTTTTGGTGGGTTTTGGATTTAGTTTCTTTTTTCTTTTTTTAAATATTAGTCTTGGAAAGGGAACCTGATGTCCCCAATTGGTAGTGAGAATTTGGGGACCTTCGCCCCCCCCCCAAAAAAAAAACCAGGGCCTCTGTAATCCTCCAGCTAACTTCCTACAAACATCTGCCTGGAAGATTAGTAGAATCCTAATTCTAGGCTGGGATGAACTTCATGAGGCTTGACAGCGGGTCACTGGCAGCCATGGCTGGGGCCTGAAGGGTCGTGAGCGAGAGCAAAGCAGGAAGCCGTAGCAGCCTCTGCCTCCGGCAGAACGCTCGCTCTTTATATGAATTCAGCAACTTGGAACTAGTTTTGAGCGTGCAGTTGTCTTTTAGCTCTCATGAGACTGTTACCAATGGCAGCTTGCTTTACGGAGGGGGAGCCCAGGTGGGAGAGGGACAGGCTTGGGCTCCTTTCTCAGAAGTGAACTGCAGACTGGGACTGAGCCAGAAAAGCCTGGGCTGCAGGGGTGGGGGGTGGATTAGCATGGACTGTAGCTGCCACCTAGCTCTAAAAGGAGGAGGAGGAGCCTGCCCACTGGGCACTGTGCCATCCCCGTCAGGACCTCATACCCTGGTACCTGAACTCTGCCCCTCTGCTGCCACCTCTGTCTGGAAATTGGACCAGAATTCTGATGTCTCTCCAGCCTCCTCCCCTCCTTTGCTGGCTCTGGCAACAGATCCTGGGCTGTGGTCATTGTTTGGATTTTCTTTATGCAGTTTTGTGTGAAGAACAGGCTCTGTCCAGGTAGAAGGAGTGGGGGGGAGGGGAGTCCCATCTCCAGGGTCAGAGACTTGGCAGGACTTTTCCCAAAGTGACTCAGGCACACCACAGTAACAATTCCAACTGCAGTTTTATTTTTACTTCAGAAGTAGATTTCCTTCAAACCACATGAGATCTCTGCCACCCACCCACAAAGCAAGCCCTATATTCCTAAGCCAAGGGCCCAAGGAGGCTGACTCCGGGGGCCCTCCCCCCAGGCCAGCAGTGTATTCGGGGGGATGTATTCTGGGGTCTGGGGGTTCTGGCCCATTTTGAGAAATAGAGCTGTAACTACAGCCTGGCCAGCACCCCCAATGCTCATGGGAAATATCAGCCCCAGGCTGGTTGTTTTTACAAATCTCTCTCAGATATATTATTTTCATGACAAATGAAGGAGCTTTGTACATTTTTTAAAAATTATGAATCATATCAAGTAGTTGTTTACATTTGACAAAATAGGAACTATGCCGGCAGAGTCCAACCGAAAAAACCCCTTAGGTGAAATAGGCAGTAACTGGGCCTGCTGTCTGCGCCTTTCGTAGGGACAGATGTGGCTGTAGTGTTTAGGAAGTGTTTGGTCTTGCTTCTTGTATGGCATTTTTCAATAAACTTAAAAAAAAAAAAAGACCTGACTGTGAGGATTGATCCACTTTTAAAGTTCTCTTCTAACAAAAGCGTGGAGAAATTAAACCTGGGAAGGGAGAGGGAAAGGGAAGCCGCCGCTGGCCGTGCTGCCGCCCGTGTGCAGTGAGCTGCCCACACTGGCCAGGGTGCGGTGGGAAGGAAATACTGAGACCTGGCAACTGGGGGAGGCAGACCAGTGAGACTTGTCTCCAGGGAGCAGTCTGAACCCAGGGTCAGGGCTTTGGCAGTAGTTAGCCCTGCTAGGACAGAGCCCGCTTGGCAGAAGGAAGAACGGACCTGAGGTGGTGGCAGTTTAGAGGTACAGTCACTGCCCCAGACAGCTGCAGAAGGTTTCATTCCACCTCATTGCCCATCTTCCCCCCGTGGTCCCATTTCCATCACGACTGCCATCTTAGAGGGAGCCTGGGACATCCCAACCTACCACTGTTGTTTGCCAAAGTACCCCGTGCATCTCCGGATGCTCTTGGTCTACCCTGCAGCCCTTCCGGTGCCGGTCCTGGGCTAAGGCCACGTGGGCTGAAGAAATTCCTGAGGCTGAATCATGCTGGTGTCCACATTAACACATGCCCCTGGAGCTCGTTCGGTGCAGCTGGCACTGCTACACATGCAGGTCAGGAGCCTTAGCGGCTGCTGCCACCACAGTACCATCCATCCTAGCCTCGGAGGTGATTGGAGCAGCTATTGGGCACTGGACTTCTGGTGTCCCAGTCCCATGGTCCACACTGGTAGCCTCACAGCAGGTTATACCTTGCAGCTCAGACTCGGGCCCCCAAATCCCCTCCTAATTTGGCATAGCCCCCCAAACTGAGTCGGTCCAACCGTGGCCAGCTCCGGTGGGCACAGTCCCGAGCTGCTGGAGCCCCCAGAAGAAGCTCCCCCAGACCCAGGTCCAGAGACTTGGAGTGCTCGATGCAGGAACCAGAGGGCTGCACCGTGATAATCACGTGTCCAGTCTGAGTCCGAGGACCCCAGGGTGGTGGCAGCCCCGGGCCCTTCAACGGGTAGCTGTGGAGCAGGGCAGGCAGCCCTGAGCGAGGGTTGGCAGGTTCGGACCGTAGGCTGCGCACCGACGGGACGGGCGAGGGGCCCCTCCTCGGGGCCAGGTCCCAAGTCTCGGGTTCCGCGACGGCGCCCGGGGACCCATGCGCGGGACTGGGCAAGAGCGCGTCCCAGCCAGGGCCGTCGGGCGGCCGCAGCGCCTGCGCCCTCAGCACGCCCCGGCGGAGACGCCGGGTCTCCAGGTCGCGGTTCTCGTAGAGCAACGTGTTGGCACAGATGAACACGAACAGGCCGACACCCATGATTACCGGGCCCAGCAGCCGCAGGCGCTCGTGCGGCCCGTGCGCGCGGCCAGTCCTCGGGCCGTGGGCGTGGGAGGCGCGGCCGGGCCAGTAGCCCGCCACGGCGATGCCCATGCCCACCAGCACCACGAGCGCGCCCAGTGCCGCGAACGCCCCCGACGGCGAGCGCAGCCGCAGCCGCGCCCGCACCCGCAGCGGCTCTGGCGGGGAGCGCGGCCGCCGGCGCCGGCCCAAGCGGCGGCCAAGGCGCGAGACGCGGCCCTCGGGGCTCCTGCGCGCGCCGCTGTCTCCGGGGCTCCCGGCCGTCATCGCACGGTCGTCCGGGCGCTCTGCGGGGACGAGCAGAGAGGCAGACACTGACCCGACGGGCCGGGCTCCGGGGGAGGGATGCGCGGGGCCGCCTCGGCCGGCCGCTTGGAGATCCTTGGCGGCCACCCCCGGATTTTCCCGGGGCCGCAAGGCAGGGAGCCGCCCCCGCTCGGGTTTTCCGCAGCGGCGCTGAGAGCCAGCGTTGGCCGGGCCCGCGGGCGGTGCGCAGGGAGGGGGCTGCAGGGCTCGGGTGCAGCCGGGGCTGCGGGGCTCCTGCAGCCTGCGCGCGCTCCGCTCGCTCGCCCGCCCGCCCGCGCGGGCCCCCCTTGCGATCGCGGCCGGGGTAAGTACCTCCCGGGCTCGACCCCCCCCCACACACACACACGCACGTGGCCGCCCCGAAGTAACCAGGGGAGGGGGTGCTCGGATCGCCCGGGGCTGCGGGGCTCGCGCGCGCGCGCCCCACCTCCCCCCTACTGCGCTTTACATACCGCAGCGAGGGCCGGCGGAGGTGTATCTGACTCCGGCTTCTCCTTGCTCGCCCCCTCCTTGCAGACTTCCTCAGCCAGCACTGGAGCTGCAGCAGGAGAGACTTGAGCTAGACTCTGGGAAAAACCGCTCTGGCCGAGACCAGCCAGTCAGAGCAGAGGAGGCAGCGGCGGACTTTGTCCAGGATTCTTCTCCACTCCTCCAGAAGAGGCCTCCCCCTCCCCCCACGGCCGGGCTCGGGCCGGGGCTGGAGGCAGGGGACTGCCAGTGCCGGACGCAGGTCCTCGCCGGACGTACTCTCCTCCTGGATCGCTCGCCGGCCCAGGCAAGGCTGTTCCCAGATTGCGGTGTTTCCGATTCGGGCTCCCGGGGATGAATCATCCCCCTTTCCCGCCGCCTGGCCTCTTTTCCAGCCTCCTCCGCCCGAGGCCTCCGTGGGCCGCGTCCGGGCCAGAGCAGCACCGCCCCGGGGTCGGGGCTGCACGCTGGAGCCGCTCCAGGAGGCCGTGCACCGTGGTCCTGGCGCCGGGAGGCCGCGGGCAGCGGGGTCCGGGCGTCCGGTCTCGGCCCCCGGGGTCCTGGAGAGAAGCGGCAGCGGCGCCCGTCCCGGGCCTAGAACCAAGCGACCCCCGCCGGAGGCCTTGCAGGCCCGGCCTGGACCCCCGCGCCCCGGGCCCGCTGCAGAAAGGGCGCGGGGTGGCTGAGCCCCGCCCCGGACCCCGCGACCCGCCTCCGCCCGCGCCCTCGACGGAGAGGCGCCCGGCCGGGCCCCGCCGACGGCCCCGCTCGCTCCGCCGGGCGCGCGGCCAGTTTCCATGATGCGGACGCGGCCCGGGAGCCCCCGCCTGGGATTGATTAGCCCGCGGCCCGTGCTAATGAGAGCCGGCTGCGCGCGCGGCCCTCGCCCCTCTGGCCCCGGAGACCGGCATCCCCCGGTCGTAGAGCCTCCCAAGTCGATCCGGAGAAAGGCGCCCCTGCCCCACCGACGCCTCGCCCTCGCATTCCCTCTGCTCTCGAGGGCTGACGCCGGAGACATCTGCGGTTGTTGACTCCCTGCTCCGTCCCTACTCCCTGCCGGGCCTGTGTGTGGATCCCCTGCCTTCCGGGTGTCCCTCCCACAACGGAGACCACAAGCCCAGGGCACAAGCTTCACTCTCAACAGCCTGGGTCTCCTGATCCTTCCCTGAACCCAAGCCTCCACTGGCAAGGTCCACACTCACCGTCAGAGCACACTTGGGTCCTCTGGCCCCACCTCCCCTCTTCATCTAGAATCAGCCAAGTTCTTCCCTGTAGCCACTGCCTCTCCAGGCCACTCCATCTCTTAAGAGTCCCTGTGGTCTGTCCGTCGCCTGTCCCTGCTAACTGGTCTGCAAACGTCACGAGAGCGCCATTCCACTGTGAATCTGCCCCTGCTGAAAACCCTCTGGGGCTCCCTGGTGCTGTCCAGATGGTTTGAGCATGCCCCTGACTTTCTCACCGGCCCGTGTGCCTGAAGCTGCCTAGGTCCCCAGCCTCTCTGAGCTCTGGCCCCAAGGCTCAGCCGGTTCCTGGCTTTTCTGTCAGGAGAACCTCTGCCTTCCCACCTCATGCTCCTCCAGAGCCTTGGGCCCTGGCTTCAGTCCCTGGCCAGGTCGTCCCTTCCAGTCTACACACGGCTGAGTTGAGAATGCTCTTGGGGATTGCCCTGGTTTCCGGGGCCCTCCCGGCATTGAGGTCTGAGGCCAAGGCTGGTTCTGACTTGCTCCTTTCTGGAGCCTTTTGCTCAGAGGAATGTGTGTCCTAGCCGTCCCTCCATGCTAAAGAGACGTGTGTGAGGCCTGTGACTTCCTCCACCCCCTTCCTGTTCTCCATCCCCACCCCCCACCCCCTCTGGCCCTGGAAGAGGAAGGAAGGAGAGGAGTGGAAGAGGAAAACACACCTAAGCTCTCTGTGACTCAGTTCCCCTGTCTTTATAGGAACAAATAACACCACAGTGTGTTCTCAGAGTTGAAATGACTGCACACATGTTGAACACCTGGCGCGAAGTGCGGTCCATCAGCCTGCCGGTCTCGGTCGGTCGGTTGGTTGGTAGGTCCTCTGACTATTGCTTCAGGCACTGGGCTAGGCTGTGAAGGGGGTGGGGACCACAGGTCCCTTTCCCAGGTATAGCCCTGGCTCTGGTTCTCTTGAGAGCTCAGAGAAAGTGACAAGCCGGGAGATAGGAAACCAGGATGGGGAGGCA
Organism: Tokudaia tokunoshimensis; assembly: GCA_036184795.1. Lineage (NCBI taxonomy): Eukaryota > Metazoa > Chordata > Mammalia > Rodentia > Muridae > Tokudaia > Tokudaia tokunoshimensis. The sequence continues at coordinate 115,181,127 of BTHU01000005.1, read as the reverse complement.
GGCCTCCCTTCCCACAGGCCTCCCCTGCAGAGGGACCTCCCAGCCTGGGGGCTGGGGAGGGGGTTCATCCTGTTCTGCAGATGTGTGGCTGGCCAGTGGCCTCTGTGGGGACAGTGATAATCCCCAGGCAGTCTGGACCTCATTCGATTCTGCCCTGGCCTCTGTGTGACCTAGACATCCAATTTCCCTTCTGAACTGGGAGGAGCCTGAATGGATGGTGTAGAAGCCAGAAATGTGACACCATCACCCTGAGGCCATCCTGGGGGAGGGTACAGTGTACATACACACACACACACACACACACAGAGAGAGAGAGAGAGAGAGAGAGAGAGAAACGTAAGACAGGCAGGCACAGCCCTACCATGTGCAGGGCCTGGAATCCTCATTTTCTCTTTAAGCCAGGAAAGCAGGCGTGTGCTGCCTGAGAGCCATCTCTAGAGGAGACAGTTGGTGGCAGTGTGGTCTGTACACCCTGTCCCTAGTGCATCAGCTCAGTCAGCTAAGACTTTAGAGTTGTCCAAAGGACAGAGTGTGTGGTTCTGCTCTACCCTAGCAGAATGGTAGGGCCAGGCTGGGAGCAGTTTAGTGAGCCACAGGTGAACCCAGACTCCCAAACCCAGGCTCTTTGTCCTGAAGGCCGCGTCCCAGAGAGGAAGAGTTACTTGCCCCAGGTGGCCCTGCCAGTCAGTACCTGGCAACGTTGGGATTCAGGCCTCTGAACTAGTCATACCAAAAGCTCGGGTCCTTAGAGGATAGTGGCTGTGGCCCACTGAATCCGTGCCCACTCTGAAAGCTCTACTCTGGGTGATGCTGGGCTCTTTCTAGGTGTCCTTAGGCTGCTGACAGGAAAGTTAATGTGGACTCCGTGGCTCTCTGGAGCATAGAGAGGGGAAAGCAGAACTTGGTGACCCCGGAGCACTGAGGGAACAAGGCCCTTGTGAGAATAGAGCAGCCTCCCAAGCCATGCTTGGGTGGAAGGTTACTGGGCTCCTCTCTCTGGTCTACCCAGTTCTCTGTACAGCCCGTGAGGTGTCCGTGTGGAACCAGCTTCTGTGGCAGGTGTACCCAGCCTTGCCCTGGTCACCTGCTTGTCTACAAAATAAGAACATGGACCCAGGAGTCCCTCCCACCATAAGTGACACGCAGAGACCAGTCCTTTTCTTTAGTCAGTTCTCTGGGCCCTTGCAGGTGCTCCCTTCCTGGGCTAACAGACCTGTCCACTTAAAGGCTGTGGAAGTAGCAGCTGCCCTAGGGAAGTCCCAGCTAGTTTCTCTGAAGCCTTGAGGAGGCCTGGTGGAGCCCTGCCCTGAAGTGTCGGGAAACCTCAGCTGCAGTCACTTTAGCTCCATCCCACCTCCTAAAAGTTCCATCTAGGCCTTCTCAGCGCAGACATCTTCCCCATGCCCAGTCAACCCGAACGGGAGGTGGTGGGGCAAGCCAGGGAGTCCAAAGGGTCGAGGGGGGGAGGAGTCTCTCAAAACCCTGGGGGTGTGGGATGTGGAGGGTCCCACAAAAGACTTGAGCTGCTGATCTATCTGCCAAGGACTTGGAGCAGGGCTGCTGGCCGGAAACGTGGTCTTCCTCTCCACAACAGGTGACCCTGTGACCGTCATCCTCACCCTCCTCCTCTTGAGTACTTCCAGCTGGTAGTGCACAGCAGGAACCCCGCCCCCCCCAAGAGAAAAGCGCCCATTGGGGGAATGTCTGCCCGTTTGCCTCCCTGCGCAGTAAGGTTGGAAAATGGCATCGTTGTGTACAGGATGAGCCCTGGAGAGGCGCAGGGTCACCCACCCACCCTGGTGTAGTAGCGCCTACCTGCTGGGCGTTTTTGTGCTTGGGCTGGAAAAAGCAAGGTAGAACCTTTAGCTGTTGGGGTGACTGGGGAGTTGTCACTCTACCATCCCTAGGCGGCGTTCGCCTTGTCTTTATGGTTAAAGATGCTTGCACTCTCTCGTCTCCAGGAGCCTGACCCCAGAGAATGGGGCAGAGGAGTTGGGGACCCCAGAGCACAGCCAGGATTTCGCGGGAAGCTGAGAAATGGGGCCTATGAGACAACTAGGAGTCCACCAGAGACACCACAGGAATGTGGCAACTCCTTTAGTGACAAACTACACTGCCAATGTGGCTGTGGGCTTCCTGGCTCATAGACTCCGTACGCTCCAGGAAGAAATGGAGACTGTGTGGGGCGCCCCCTGGCGGCCGGGCCGCAGCCATGCCCGTGTGTGCCCGCTCTGCCCTCGCTGGTGCCCACGTGTTCTCGTTCCTCAGAACCCCCCCCACGTGTGAACTCCCTGCAAACCACCCCGCTTCCCGGGGGGGAGGGGGATCAGAGTAGATATCCACTCCAGTCCCTGCCATGTGCGGCTTAAGTTGGGCTGTGTAGTGACCTTAGCGGCTAGAGAGGTCCTCTAGGTTAAAGGGTGCAAAAATCACTCCATAACGACAGAGCTGCGCTCCATCCTGTACTGTGTGGGTCCATGCACACATTCTGCCCTGGTCGGCTTGCATGGACGCATCCATCAGGCCTGTAGAGGCGCGCCCCTTTGTCAGACAGAATACCTCTCGAGGTTTGTGGTGACTTCCACCTGCACAGGGGACAGAGGCCCACTCATAAGTCCCCCTCATCTATGCGCAGCTAGCTTCCTAGTGAGCCTTTGCGTCCACAGTCACACCATTCATTTGACAGGGCAGGGCTGCAGGCCGCAGTGGGGCCTCCACAGTTGTCAAGACCCTCAGTCGTGAGATGGTACTCGGGCGGCCTCCAGTGTGGGACGTGGTGGGGGAAGGACGCCTCTCTGCTCAGCTCCAAGCCCGATCCTGCAGGTGCGGGGGTTAAAGGAAGAGGAGGTGTCAGTGTCTGGACCTCAAGTCTGTGAGCATCCAGTGGCCTCTCTACACAGAGCTAGCAGACAACCATGGCCCACGAGGGCAGCAGCAGTCTCAAGCCCTTCCTGGGAAAATGAGTCAACACACCACCTGCGCAGGGCCTCACCCCTGCCCCGCACACAGCCTTTAGGCATCTCAGATCAATCGCCTCTCTCCACCAGACTCCCCGATAGAGAAATCACTGTAAGGGAAAGGAGCGAATGTTCCCTGGGGGGGGGGGGGTCTAAGTCCTAGAAGATTCTCCCTAGAGCCTCATCTGGATGGTTCAAAACTCCCCTACCTATATATGTTTCCATGTTATTGGCTCCAGTCCATATTCCTGGTTTGGAAGAATCACCCGTGATGCCCCAGGAGGGTCCCCCCCTCCCCCCCGCAAATATCTTCAGTGATTCCTTTCTGGCCAAGAGATGCTGGAGGGCCGAAGATGAATGAAGTCCGCGAAAGTTCCACAGTCAAGTTGGATGGTAGGTGCCTGGCTCGCCCCCACCGCACCCTACCTTTCCTCACCTACCCCTGTAGCTATCGATGCCTGCGCCGCGGATTGTGAGGGAGGGAATTGCTGCGCTCGGCTGCGGCTGCGGAATGGTGCCTGGATTTACAGCCGGCCGCGTGGTGGGGCTTGGCCTCCCTCCGCTAGTCGGTTATAAATAACGCCAGTGTAAAGGCCTTTGTACCGGGCACTTTTCTTTACCCTCGACTGCCCAGCTTCTGTGACATCTGATCTCCCTCTTGCCCCCAAGGTGGTCCGTAATTCCCTCCCAGCAGCAGTTCACAACCGGGTCCGCAGCCCTGACCTGTAACCGGTTGTATCAGGCACAACGCACGCAGTATGGCAGTTGTGATGTGCGTTTCTTTAGGAGCAAACCAGAGTTCGTTGGTGGACTAGAAGCCCCGGGGTCGCCTAGGAAGTAAGGATTAAAGATACATGTATTCGCTTAATAAAGAAAAGAACTGTGATTCTAACGGGGCCCCCTGAAGTTCTCAAGATCCCTTATGAGGTTCCTTTCTTGCGATTCCCTCCAGGTGTACAGAACCCCACCTTCTGGCTCCTTAAGCCATCGTGAGGCAAAGCCCCAACACAGCGACCAGACAGGGAGAGGCCAGCCCCTCTCAAAGTGGCAGCTCCGCTTGAGCCCCAACACACAAACCCTGGTTCTACTAAGATGTTTTAAGACAGCTCAGTTCTGACAATCCCTACGTGTGGAGCTGGGCATGCCCTGGTTTCTGTGTGGCTTTCAGTTTGGGTGAACACCCAGGGGGCTTCCTGACCGAGCGTTTCTCCCTCCCCTCCCTCCCAGAATGTGATCTCAGGGTTTGCAGAAGCAAAGTTCCGGCCTCCCAGTAAGGCGGCTGCAGTCTCCCGGGTTACCCTTCCCGGAGGGCCCCAGGGCTCTTCATTTTTTTGCTGAAGTTGCAAAATGTCAACCATTTGGAACCAGAGCCTTTTCCATGACCTGAGGGCTCCCTCACCTTCCCCCTGACCCTCAGGAATGGCTTCAATCTTGCCCATCTTCCAAGGAGACTGTATAGCTGCCATACTGGATAAAACGGAAGTCCTAGAGGCCGGAGTGGAAGTTGAGGGATAGATTTGCCTAGTCTGCAGTAAGCTCTAGATTGGAAAGTCCTGCCAGTCGGTCTCTCTCTCAGGTACCCCCCCCCCACCCACCCACACACACAGCCACAGAACCTTCTCCCACTTAAACCTCAGCTCCATTGGGGAGAGACAGAGGACCCCTATGGATGCTCACGACTGTAACTACTTCCAAGGGATCCGACATCCTCTTCTGACTTCTTGGGACACCAGGCACACACATAAATAGAATTTTTTTTTCAGCTTCATCGGGGTATCAACGCCGTATGTCACTGCCTCTGCTGATTGTAATAAAGAGGTTCTTTTCTGGGTGGGTCATGTGTAAATTTCCCCACTTGAAGTTTTTCCTCCTCCTTTCCTTTCCTGTGCCCTCAGGGTGGTGTAGCGGCTGTGGCTGACTAACCATGCGTCGCTGCCAGCTCTGCTCAGTAAATATTTTAGGCTTTGAGAACTTTCCAGCCTGGCTCTGCTGCCTCAGACAAGTTCTAGGCAGACAGGCGTGGCTGGGCCCTGAGAGGACCTTATGTGACTTGGTGCGGCTTTTACTTTTACCCCCAACCATTGGAAACTGCTGAAACACTTCTAAGCTCACAGGCCACATGCCAGCGGGGACGCGGGCTCCTTCGGCCACGGGCTACGGGCTACTGTTTGTCGGTTTGTCCACCCCTAATCTCAGACTACAGACTGTTGCAGTGGGTAGACTGTGCCTTTCCCTCCGCTGGGACAAAACGCCCACAGTTTGCAGCAGTTTACGGCAGGGCTTGTTTTGTTCACAATTTAAGGATGTGGTCTTTCGAGGCCAGAGTGGGAGGCAACTGCTACGCTGTGTCTGTCAGACAGGAGACCGGGAGGGAGAGGTGACGCTGGGGCTCAGCTGGCTATCCCTGTGTCCTTCATTCCTAGACCCCGATGGATGGCGCCTCCCTCCGGCCATACACTGGGGGAGCTCTTCTCCCTCCAGGAACTTTTCTGAAAACACCTCCTCCTCACACACCCCCAAAGGTGTACTTTTATGTGATTATCAGTCTAGGTGACAAGAGCCAGACGTGGTGACTCACACCTGTAATTCCTGCTCTCAGAAGCCTGAGCCTGGAGGTTGTCACGGGTTAGAGGTCATCTGGGTTATATAGCGAGTACCAGGGCAGCCTGGGCTACAGAATGTGAAACTGTCTATAAGAAACGAGTAAGTAAGCCGGGCAGTGGTGGCGCACGCCTTTAATCCCAGCACTTGGGAGGCAGAGGCAGGTGGGTCTCTGAGTTCGAGGCCAGCCTGGTCCACAGAGTGAGTGAAAGAAGGAGGAGGAGGCGGAGGAGGAGGAAGGAGGAGGAGGAGGGGGGGGGCAGGTGGATCTCTGTGGGTTCCAGGACAGCCAGGGCCACACAGTGAGATACAGTCTCAAAACAAGAGGAACCAGTTGAGTCTGGCAGGGGGAACGCTCCACACCTCTGCTGGTTTGGTTTGTACCTGGCACGGCCTGGCTTTGAGGTCACGGTTATCTACCCCCAACATCAAGGTCAGAGGAGACCCCTAAGTAGCTCAGCTCTGTTCCTACCTATTGTTCCACTATTGTTCCTAGCTCTGTTCCACTATTGCACAGCACTGTCCCCTAAACCAAACAATTGCCATCTTGGGACATTCAGCTGTGCCCCCTAATAAACAAACAATCATCCTGGCTGTGTTGTTTGCTGATGGCCCTCATCGATGCTGGGTAAGACTTTCCAGGTATTGCCTTTGGAGAGGAGTTAGTAAGTAGCCACTCACCTGTGCTCTTTAATGAAGCTCAACATACTTCGGTGGAGTCAGGCCTCAGTTTGTCTCTGGGACCTTGGGAAAAGGGTAGACGTTGCTTATCTCCCCTGGGGAAAAGATTTTGGTAGCACTCGGTGTAGTCGTTAGGATAGGAAAAACTTGAGGACAAGTTTGGGAAGGGCAATGGTGTCTTACCTGATATGGGGAATGAGACAAATGAGATTGAGTGGGGTTGGGGGGGGAGGGGGGGGGCGGATATTTGCCGAGGATGAGAATGCAGTGTTTGCAGAGGATGTTTTGCCATGGTGGGTTTGTGGGAATAGTGGTGAGGGCCTGGTGCTGTGGAACGGCTCCCCTGTCTGATGGGCGGGGTCTGTTCCAGGAGTACAGAGTTGGTTTTCAAACAGAAGGTGCAGAGCATCTCTCAGAGGCCCTGGGAACCAGTGGATGGTGTAGCAGGAGGGAGGTATCAGCATCTACAGGGGTGTGTGTGTGTGTGTGTGTGTGTGTGTGTGTGTGTGTGTCAGCATCTACGGGGGTCGGGGGAGCTTGGCTGCTGCGTGGGTAGAGATCTATGGAGGAGGAGCCAGGAGGGAGGGTGCAGGTGTTAGGAACGGCAGCCAGGAGGGATGCGCTCTGGGGCTCTGCGGTGGCTGTAGTTAGTACCACACTCCACTCAGCTGCTGAACTGGAGAAAAGAGAAGGAAAACTGCAGATGTGGGGCCAAAAGGTGAAGAAGGTCCAGGTAGCATAACCCTCACCCTTGAGTGTTTTCTTTACTTGGAGACTCGGTGAAGAGACTTGTGCACACACCAGAAGAAGCAAGCAGGGTGGGAGTGGGGGAGGCAGTTCTCCAAGGCTGCAAAGCCCAGAGTTGATGTGGAACTCTCACGAGATTTGTGGTTGGGTGATACCCACCAAGGTGACTGCTGAAGTTGCAATAGCCTACCCTGCGCCTGTAACCGTGAGAGTCCACGGCAGGTAATGGGGGGGGGGGGCACAGGTGCTCCCAGAGGCCATGGGGTGGGGGTAGGGTTAATTGGGGATCTCAGTGTCAGGACTGGGTTATCCTCCTAGGAGTTGTCAGCTACAGAACCCCCGAGACCAGTAGGATACAAAGGCCATGGCCACAGTGTCCGCTTACATTTGGAGCTGATGGTGAGACCCTGTTGTTGAGGTTGGGAGCTCAGCTGTGGGACTTGGAGAAGTAAGTCTAATGGGTCCAAAGTGTCTCCTTCCAGCGAGCTACCTCCCTCCCATGGTGCCATGTTAGGTTTAAGACCTAAAGTTGTATCCAGCTGTGGGTCCCGCATTCCTCACCGGGGAGCACTAGCCAGAGGCGGCAGTCAGCTGGTGCAGGAGTGGTTCTGGGTGGAAACAGCTTTCTGATTGGACTGTAGGCTCGCTCCACAGGAGGTGACTCACATCTGGCTCAGGGAAATTAGACAGAATCCTGTGACCAGGCGGTCCCAGGCTCCAGTGAAGGAGTAACTGCTCTTGCCTGGGTAAATGATGTACCAGCTAAAGTGCTTCTCACATGTGTGTTTACATAGGTTTATTACCCATGTCCCTCGGGACATGTTGCCATCTGGTTTTGACCGTTTCCTCGTTTGTGTTTTGTAAGAAGAGGGAGAAAAAAAAAAAAACTTAACCCAGGCAGGCTTGCTAACAGCCTTGTCCTGGAGACAGGCTGGGAGGACATGACGGTTTGGTATCCTGCTTGAGTTGAAGAACAGTCAGACAACTATGGCATCCCTGCCAAGGCTCAGGGACCCTTGTGGAAGGGGTAGGCAGGCGGGGGAGAGGCTTGTGAGCTGTGAGCAGTTGTCCTGAGAGACAAGCAACTGCCCTCCTGGGGTTGGCTCTCTGCGCTGTGCCCCTTGCAGAAGACGATGCTCCCTGACCATTTCCTCTCAGAAGGGCGGGAGGGCGTAACTGCAGGTTTCCTGCCTGTGCCCTAGCTCCCAAATAGCCACTCAGAAGGTGGTTATTTATGAATAAGCGCCTAGGCCGTAAGTGAGGCCTGTTTCCCTGACTAGCTCCTAACTTATATTTCCCATTTAAACTGTCCTATGCCTGCCACGTGGCTGGTCACCTCTCCTGTTTCATGTTTCCAACTTCCTCTGTGTCCAGTCAGGGAATCTTCCTGCAGCCTTATTTCCCAGAGTTTCCCTCTCCCCCGCCCCCTCCCGCCTCAGCTTCTTGTCCATCAGATTTTTATTGACAGGTGATACTTCCACACAGTACACAAGAGACTATTCCCACAGGAGGGTCTTGGAGACTCACCTGAGCATCCGGTCTCTCGCTACCACCTAGTGTATGCGGGTTCTGCGCTCACTGTACAGGATCTGGGGAAGGAACTAAGAGTATAAGGCCAGGACCACTTGGGGAGGGGACGCTTTGTCCACGTCAGTTCGCAGCCTGTCGGGGGAGGGGCGCCACGTCCTGGGTAACCGCTCACCTTGGCCCCTCAGAGTGAGCTCTGGCAGAGTCACGCCTGGGTTTGTCACTGGGACTTTAGGAGGGGAGGGGTAGAAACTCTTTCTCCCTGTGAAGGACTTCTAGCACAAAACACCCTGCTGTTTGCCACACGCTAACTTAGATCCCCTAGGAGCACTTGCTGGGCCTGGTGGCCTTCCATGACCAGCAAGACTTTTTTTTCCTTTAAAGATAGGGTCTTATGTAGCCTGTTGGTCTCTAACTTGATAATTCTCTATGTAGACAAGGAAGACATTGAACTGTAGCTATTCAAGGTGCCTCCCAAGTGCTGACATTACAGGCATGGACCATCAGGTCTCACTGCCTGGTGTGTGTGTGTGTATGTGTGTGTCTGTTGAGTAGTTTTTGACACAAGCTAGCATTATCTGGGAAGAAGAAACCCCAATTGAGAAAATTCCCCCATCAAGAAGTCCATGGGGGCATAATCTTTCATTAATGTTAATATGGGAGGGTCCAGCCTACAGCAATAGAAACCCTAACTCAGACAACATACTTTTTTTTTCTTTGTGATACCCTTTTTTTTTTCTTAAAAACTGTTTTGGAAGCATTTCCTTGTCTGTGTGGGCACACATGTTAGCTTGTTCTATCTTCCACCATGTAGGCTTTGGGACTTGAACTCGGGTCAGAGGCTCCACTGACCATCCGACTGGCCTGACATCCCTGTTTGTGACCACTGAACTTCATCACCTCATCCTGTTTTCATGCACATCCTGGGGACAGATTTGTGACTTTCTCTTCCATGACCGTGTGGATGGGGAAGAGAACATTTCCAGCCCTGAGGGTGCAGAGTGTAATACCCTCAAGAGTGTTCTGTAACACCCTGCAACATGTCAACCCAGAGCCTTGTCTCTTCCTTTCCTAAAGAGTCTGAGCCTATGTCTCTGCAGTTGCTGGGGACCTTCAGAGTAACTATGTTTCCCTTAAAGCAATGGCTACATTTTCTGGATGCTTGCAGCCTGCTGAGAATGGTCCTCCTTCTCTCAATACAGGGAGGGAGGCTCATGAAGAGACCCTTAGCAGTTAAGACCACATGGGCTCTTGCACTTGATAACGCGCCTCAGATTTAGTCCAGAGGAAAAGCCGGTGCTCCTACGATTGATCGATCGATCAATCAATTGATAGGTCTCTAACGGATCTAGGATTATTCCCTTTTAAGAAAAATAACTTAAGGTTGGAGCCATGGCTCAACAGTTAACAGCAGCCTGGGTTCAATTCCCAGCAACCACATGGTGGGTCACAACCATCTGTACCTTCAGTCCTGGGGGATTTGATGCCCTCTTCTGGCCTCTGTGGGTACTGCACACACAGACATATGCAATCAAACAGTGACACACATAAAAATCTCAAAAACATTTTTTAGAAAAAAACAAAAAACAAAAAAACATCTTGAGACAGCCTCGGGTATCCCAGGCTGACAGCCAGCTTGCTGTGTGACTCAGGATGAGCTTGAAATCTGATCTGTTTCCTCCTCCCAGGACTGGGACCACAGGTATGTGATATCACACTAGGCTTTTCAAGTGCTAGCTAGGGTCTGAACGCTGGGCTTTGTGCACTTTAGACAAGCACTCTTAAGGCCATGCCCCTAGCCTGAGTTTAAATGTCTGGCTGACAGGGCTTATGTACAGCTGTCCAGATAACTGGGTGTGGCATTCAGGAAGTTAACTGACTCAAGTTCTTGACTATGTGGAGGCTTACCTGAACAATTTATTCTGGAAAATTTGTCTTTCGGTCAAGTTCATCCAGGAATCAGACTAATAGGAGCTTGAATTGCCCCCACGAAGTCCAACTGTCCTTTCAGTTGTCAATTCTGACACTATGGTGTACATACTTGCACTCATCCTGGCTAGTTTATCAAATTTATTGATCTTCTAAAATTATCTGGGGTAGTGGCAGTACACATTTTTTATTCCTAGCATTTAAGAGGCAGAGACACACAATCTCCATGAGTTTGAGGTCAGGCTGGACTACACAGTTCCAGGACAGCCAGGATTACACACACAGAGAAACCCCGACTTGACAAAAGAAAACAAACAAACAAAAAACCAGGGGGCTGGAGAGATGGATCATTGGTTAAGAGCACTGACTACTCTTCCAGGGTCCTGAGTTCAATTCCCAGGAAACACATGGTGGCTCACAACCATCTGTAATGGGATCTGACGCCCTGTTCTGGTGTGTCTGAAGACATCGACTGTGTACTCACATACATAAAATAAATACATTTAAAAAAAGAAAAGAAAAGAAAACCAAACTTATCCTTTGGTTTCTCAATTTCCTGTTTTCAGCCTCATTTATACCCGTCTTTTTTTTTTTTTTTTTTGGTTTTTCGAGACAGGGTTTCTCTGTGTAGCCCTGGCTGTCCTGGAACTCACTTTGTAGACCAGGCTGGCCTCGAACTCAGAAATCCTCCTGCCTCTGCCTCCCAAGTGCTGGGATTAAAGGCGTGCGCCACCACCGTCCGGCTACCCCTGTCTTTTAATTATACTTTTGGTGCTTGCTTTGGGTTCAATCCCCACTGCAGGTTTCTAAGGCTCATCCTAGGTTCTCCCCACCCCCCGCCCCCCTGTTTTGGGAGGAGTTTCAAGACAGGATTTCTCTGTGTCGCACTGGTTGTCTTAGAATTTACTCTGTAAAGCAGGTTGGCCTTGAACTCAGGGATCCACCTGCTTCTACCTCCTGAGTGCTGGGATTAAAGGTGGGCTCCGCCACTGCCCCGTTCTTGTCTTACACTAATTCAAAACTATAAAAGTTCACCTAGTGGGCTGGAGAGATGGCTCAGCGGTTAAGAGCACTGACTGCTCTTCCAGAGGTCCTGAGTTCAATTTCCAGCAACAACATGGTGGCTCTCAACCATCTGTAATTGGGTCCGATGCTTACTTCTGGTGTCTCTGAAGAGACAATGTTACTTACATATATAAAATAAATATTTTTTTAAAAAAGTTCACCTAGGGGCTACTTTAGCCGGGTGTCATCTATTTCAATAAGCTGTCATTTCATTTGCCTGGAGAAATTGTGGGAGTGGTCTCTGTTGGGACCACAGCATGCTCCACCACGCCCAGTGTTCTATGCAGTGCTGGGGTCAGAGCCAGGACTTCATACAAGCATGAAACACATATAAACACACCACCCACTGGGTTACACTCCCAACCCCTTCACTCCAGGTCCCTCCACACCTGGTGGCTCATTTCTGTAATCTGAGCTGCCCCGTAGGCGTGTATTCTGAAGGTCAAACGACAGTGTGCACTAATCTATTCTCTCACCGAGTGATTCCAAGGATTGAACTCAGGATTGTCAGGCCTTTACTGAGTCCTCTCACCGGCTGGCCTCTTCCACGATTAAAAAACTTGTGCGTATGGTTGTTTTACCTTCATGTATGTCTGTGCATCACTTATGTGCCTGGTGCCCATGAAGGTCAAAATTGGGCATCAGATCTCCTGGAACTGGAGTTGCAGATGGTTGTGAACCACCATGTGGGTGCTGGGAATTGAACCCAGTCCTCTACAAGAGCAGCCAGCGGTTTCTGTTTTGTTTTGTTTTTTTTTGAAAGATTTATATGTGAGTACGCTGTAGCTATCTTTAGACACCAGAAGAGGGCATCAGATCTCATTACAGATGGTTGTGAGTCACCATGTGGGTGCTGGGATTTGAACTCAGGACCTTTGGAAGAACAGTCAGTGCTTTAAGTGATTATATTTTTGTGTATGGGAGTTTTTCTGGGACACGTTTGCATACTGGTGGTTCTCAACCTTCCTAACGCTGTGACCCTTTAACACAGTTCCTCATGCTGTAGTGACCCTCAACCATACTTTTTTTTTTGCTACTTCACAACTCAAGTATTGCTAGTTATGAACCATAATGTAAATTTTTCTGATGGTCTGAAGCCAACTCCCAAAGGGTTCTTGACCTCCAGGTTGAGAACTGCTAATGTGTAAGTGTGCAGAGACCAGAAGAGAGGGATGGATTCCCTGGAATTAGCTTTATAGACCATTATTTGCTGTGAGGGTGTTAGCAATCAAACCTGGGTCCTTTGAAAGAGCAGCTGGTGCACTTAACCTCGGAGACTGGGATGCTGGGACCCAAACTCCTTTGCAAGAGCAGTAAGTACTCTCTTACCTGCTGAGTCTTTCCTTTCAGCACTGTATGAAGTCTTTTGTAAAATGTCGGATCCACTACGCAGCCCTGGCTGGCCTGGAACATACAGTGTAGACCAGGCTGGACTCAGAGATCTGCTTGCCTCCACTGTCCCAGTACTAGGATTAAAAGATTGCACCATGATGCCCAGCCCCCACCTTGACAATTCACACCCCCATATTCCCTATCCCTGTTTTAATTATCTACATATCATGGTAAAGGGAACAAGCGTAGGGCCCACGCATGCTAGGCAGGAACTCTACCACCAAGCACACCCCAGCTTCTGTGGTTTACTGAACGTAGGATTCTTATAACACATAGCTGGGTTTTGCCTTTTCAATCCACCCTGATCACTTTCTTGCACCATGGGACCTGGCGTTGGAACGTCGGCCATGTTGTTTTATTGTCTCCCATCCTCTAACCCCGCCCCCTTGGGTGTGGGGAGCAGAGGCCAGGTATGGAAACACAAGTGTGAGCTCGGCACCAACAGAACACACTGCAGTGACCTTGGCTCCTGGGGATTCCTGCACTGCGTATTTGGGGTAGGGGAAGCACAAATGCAACTTTCACCACTGAGATGAAGACGAGCGTTTTTCTGTCGCTGCCATTGTGGGGTGACCTGGGCTTGGCCAGTTGGACCCCTCGGTAGGCTTTTTTGTATTAAACGCTCAGAGCAATTAAAATCTCCATAGGAGGGCTAAGAGATGGCTGTGGGCTAAAGCACCCACTGCCAAGCAGTGTGACCTAAGTTCAGTCCATACGACCCAACGTGGAGGAGAGAAGCAATTTCCTGAGAACAGAAACCATGGCATGCACGATTCTCCTCACACAAAATTAGTAAAAGTAGCAAGATATGCAGAGCAGGGCGGCCGTGCTATATATATGCTAACTCTTTTATCTTTCTTTTAAGACAAGGTCTCAGACCTGCCTGCCTTTTTCCTCTAAAGTGTGTATGTGTGTGTGTGTGCGCGTGTGTGTGGAGGAGGGATTATAGGTGTGAGCTAGGCTGCCCAGTGACTTAGAACTTAGAAAAACGTGGAGTAGCCGGGCGGTGGTGGTGCACGCCTTTAATCCCAGCACTTGGGAGGAAGAGGCAGGAGGATTTCTGAGTTTGAGGCCAGCCTGGTCTACAAAGTGAGTTCCAGGACAGCCAGGGCTACACAGAGAAACCCTGTCTCGAAAAACAAAAAAAAAAAAAAAAAAAAAAAAGAAAAGAAAAAGAAAAACGTGGAGTGCAGGAGCAGAGGACAGTGCTCGGGAGTGGGCTCTCGCCTGCCACCTTGTGGGAATCTGGGGATTGAATGAAGATGCACACAAGCATCCCAACCCACTGCGCTCTCTTGCCAGCCCCAGGTCTTTCGAAGGAAAGCACATTTAGTCCTATGGCAATCCTGCTTGACTTTGGGACTTTGAATCTCAACTGTTACTCACTGGATGTGACATCACGTCTTCACGTAGCTATCACAGATGCGTTATTTTACACGAGAACCAGGGCTCTATAGCCCTCACTGCTGTGTGTGCCTCGCAGCCCGCCTCTAGGCTCTCACCTTGATCTCCTGCCCCACAGTGCTAGTGCTGGAGGGCAGGCCTTCCTCTCAGCTGCCAGGGTCTTTCATGCCCTGGACTCAATGGGCAGCAGCACGGGGACCTTACTCCACCTCAACCTTCACTGCTCGGACCTTTGTCCAACTTAAGGACACTGCAGGGAACCTCAGAGGGGAGGCACGACGGTCCTCTGGTCTTTGCTCAACATTGAGTGATGTCCAAACACGTGGCCAATGAGGGTGTCCAGTCTGCATAATGGCCAAAGAGCAGCCATTAGGACCCCAGACAAGTAGCAGGTTATAGTGCAGGGCTAGAGAGCACCAGTCCTAGCGTGACCCTGACACTGGACACCGCACGGCAGGCTGTGCGCAGCTTCCTTGGCTGCAACAGGGGTGGACAACCCAGCTTCGGAGATGTTAACGCCCACGAGTGTCCGTCCGTCTGTCTGTCTGTCTTCCACTGCAGACAGGGTATCTCACACCTTCCTTGGGTGTCTTTATTCAAAGCTTCCTATTAAGAGAATGCCAGTGAAACCCACCACCAGCGACTTGGGCGCATACAGAATTTTCATATAGATCAGCGGTTAGAACTCATGTCTAAGTAAAAACTTCCCCATGTCCACCACAGAGCTTACTGTAGAACCATAACTTTGTTTAAAAGCCAAACAGGAACAAAGCTTGCATTATGAGATGGAAAAGTTAAGAGGTAAAAATATATGAATTTTTAAAAAAAATGTAGGGAGTTGCAGAGATAGCTCAGTGGTTTAAAGAACTTACTGCTCCTACTGAGGGCTTGGATTTGGTGCCCAGCACGTGTGCCTCGCAATCATCTGTAACTCCAGTTCCAGAGTTTCTGGCCTCTGCAGGTACCAGGCACACATACTCGCGCACACACGTAGGCAAAATACTCACACAAAAAACAAAATGGAAATTTTAAATGCCCACGTCCCCATTCTTACAGGGTAAAGTGAGGAGACAAGGCACTTCCATCATCTCCATGAGGTGATGTATGATACTGTGAGGTGGATTCCTTACCTTGTCATGACGCCACACTGATGAACCCAGATAAAGGGAAGGTGGGTTCAAGGGAGTCTGGGAGGTCTTTAGTTTGGCTGCCAAGACTGTCCTGGGACTCCACGGTCCAATCTGTGCCAATCCACCTACCTCTTCTCCAAGAGCTCAGAATGGCTTTAGCACCACAGCCATCCAAATCTCTCACCGCCATGCCTCCCTGGTCTTATACCCTCTTCCGAACACACCCCATAACATTTTTTTTTTGACAAAGTTTCTCTGTGCAGCCCTGGCTGTCCTGGAACTCACTCTGTAGACCAGGCTAGCCTCCAAATTGCTGGGATTGAAGGCATGCACCACCAGCGCCTGGCTTGACACCTATCTGGCACCTTCCGTGGCGAGGTGCTGCTTCCCAGCCGCAGCATGTTCTAAGCATGTTCCTGTTCTAATACTTGAAAAGTTCTTGTGCTGCCAAGACAGACCCCGCCCCTGCACTCAAGATCCTTCCCGCACTTCCTCTGGGCACCATCACTGCTGGGCGTAACTACCACTTATTCAAACCCACACGGCCTCTGCTTTTCACCACCAAGGTTTTATGCTCAGTCTTTCTTTCACCAGCCTGCATCCTGAACCCACATCTCCAAACCTGAGCCAGAAGGGCTCATCATTTGCAGACGGGTCATAAGCCCTGGGAAGGGAAGCAAGTCTGACCATTTCCAGGCCCCCGCAGGCCTGGCTTTGGACAGGCAGCTTGAACTCTAGGGACAGATCCCAACAGATTCCTGCACGGCAGCTCCACGCTCCTGAGACTAAGGAGCCCAGGGTCCACCTTGCCATGCCACCCCAACACCAGAGGTGGGCCACCAAATCAGGCACCTCCTGAGCTCGTGACAATTAGTGCGGGAATGACGGGGGCAAGGTACTCCAGCAGCGGGCCCCCGGTTTTCAGTTCAGATTTTACGGTGACGAGAGGATCATGACAAGACCGACAAGCACAAGAACGAACGACCTCTGCTCATGAAGAACTCACTGGCGATGCGGCTTCCACATGGCCTCACTTCTCCTCAGCTTCACCGCAAGCTTCTCAAGAGAACCCCAGAATCACAAACTCTTGGGGACTTGCCTTCACTCTGCTGGGTGAGAAAGTCCTTTGGGAAATATTGCTTCTTACCACAGGGAAAACAGCAGGACAGATGACACCTCAGGAAATGCCATTTAGATTCAAGCATGGTGAAATTTTGTCAAGCAAAAATAGTCTTTATTCAAATTTAATGGAAACGGGGGTCACTATACTTTGCAAGACGGGGAAAAATAAAATTAAAAAAAATTCTTTTCTTTTTTTAATATAAAACAATATAATCACAATACCAGAATATGAGCTCTACAGTGTTACTTCCTATGGGCTATGCAGGTATCCATTTCTCTTGACTGTGCTATTCACAACATTGTTAAGTCCAGAAACAGGAAACCGAAGTGGTGGGAGACTGAAGACTTGCACTTTCACTACGTGGCACACATCAAAGGGCATCGATTCAAGGGCAATCGGCTGAGTTCACCACACCTACCTACGCCATCACTCCAGCCTGAGAAGCCACACAGGTGCCAAGCTCCCTGTAGCCGTGGCCAGGCCTGAAAGCCAAGGTGTTTGGGTGTCCTACTGTGAGTAAAGGGAGGTCTGAGGAGCTGCTTTCAGTGGAGCGGGAAGGCCTGGCGCCGGAGGCGTACCGAGGAAGCACTGAGATTGAACGACTGAGACACACCTTTAGGGAGTTAATGTACAGCAGTGACGGGTGTTCTACTTCACTCTTGTGCTACGGCTACCAACATGTACAAAAAGCTTCTCGGCAGTTCCAGCGTGGCGTAGCCAGTTAGGACCGTGAGTGGGACCTGGATCTGGATCTGGAGGGCGACCTGGAAGCAGACCTGGACGGAGACTTGGACCGAGAGCGTGTTTTTGACGCCGACTTCGACCTGGAGCGCGACTCTGCTGGGAGACTGGGTTTGGATTTGGAGGTGGATCTTGACCTGGCCCGGGGCTCTGGATTGGGAGCCCCGCTCTCACCCTCAGCCCGGCCTTCCCTCTGGCCAGACTCTGCCTTGGCGTGTTCTCGCTCCTTTGACACTGAGCGGGACGGTGACCGGGAGTGGTCGGTGTCCTTCTTCTTCTTGCTGCTATTGCTGCTGCTGACTTTGCTGTCCCGCTTGCTGCTGTGTTTCCGGCTGCGCTCGCTCTTGCTGCGGCTGCGGCTGCGGCTCTCCTCCCTGCTTCTCTTCCTGCCCTTCCGCTTGTCCCTGCTTTTGCTGCGGCTGCGGCTCCGGCTGCCCACTTTGCTGCGGCTGCGGCTGCGGCTCTTGCGAAGGCTCTTCTCCTGGCTTTGGCCCCTGCTCACACTCCTTCGCCTCTCCTCCTCTGCTCTCCTCTCCTGGCTCCTGCTCCGACTCTTGCTGTCATGGCGGCTGGGGCTGCGGCCCTTGGCTTTGCCAGCACTGTCGTTGTTCTGCAGCTTGTCTTCCGCGTGGTCTTTGCTCTTGCTTCGGCTCTTGTCGGGGCTGCGGCTGCGGCTCTTGTCTTTGCTGGGGCTCCGGCTTTTCTCCTTCTTGCTGCGACTGCGGCTCTGGCTGCGGCTTCGGCTCTTGCTGCGCGAGTGGGAACCTGACCTGGAAGACAAGGTGCAGACTTTCCAAGTCAGGGGATGGAGGGGGCACGGGGCACGGGGCGTGGAAGCAGGGAGGCTGCAGGCCTACCTGGACCGAGACCGGCTCTTTGAATGGCTGCTTTTACTGCTACCACTGCGGCTTCTGCTCTTCCGCGAATGTCTGCTTCGAGAGCGAGACCTGTGGGGGAGGAAAAAAAAAAAACAACAAAACCATTGAGACAGGGTCTCATTAACCTTGGCTGGCCCGGAACTTGCGAGGTAGACCAGGCTGGCCTGAACTCACAGAAATTCACCTGCTTCTACCTCTTGAGTCCTGGGATTAAAGGCGTGTACAACCACACACAGGTTAGAAAAAGAAAATTTAAAATTGCCAGTCAGGGGCTGTAGATTGCTCAGTGGTTAGGAGCACTTGTTCTTGGAGAGGACCTGGGTTCAATCCCAGCACCCACTCGGTGGCTCAAGGTCATCTGGAACTCCAGCTCCAGGGGTCCAACATCCTGCCCTGAGCTCAGCACACACTAGGCATGCGCATGATGTGGAGCCATGGCTGGGCAGTTAAGACTACTTGCTGATCTTCTGGAGGACCCAGGTTTGATACCCAGCACCAACATGGTGGTTCACAACTGTAACTCCAGTCCCAGAGAAACTGATACCTCATTTTGCCTTGACAGGTAGCAGGTACACACATAATACAGACACACATGCAGGCAAAACACCCCAACCCCAAATTTTAATTATACAAAAAATTACCTAATTATATTAAAAAAGGCTGTCTAGAGTCAACCAAGACATTCATTCCTTCAATGAAAACCGCCTGCTCCACATAGGAGTTGGGCAGTGGTGCACTTGTAACCACAGACATGAGGTGGAATGTTCCAGGTTAGAGACTTGACAACCTTGGGCTACATGACTGAAAGGGATCCCGGGCAGGAGGCACTACGGCATAAGGACACCCACGGAGCACCCGGGGAAATAGAAACATGGATTGGATAGTTGAAATACACACAAAGGAAGGAAAGAAAAGAGAGAGAGAGTAGTGCAAACACATTTGCACACTGTTTTTCCAACCGTTAGGTCTGACAATGACCACAGGAGAGGTGTGGGGAAACAGTCAAGTGCACTGGCGTGAAGACCAAACAGGCGAGGCTCAGGGCTCTGACGACAGCTGTTGGAACCAACCTGAGTACTAAAATCATGATCCCCAGAGACACGGAAAGATTGCTTTGCTGTTTCTGGATATTGCTCAGCACAGGTAACTCACACAGATGCGACAAGAGTTAGGTACAGTGCACTACTAATGCCACAGCCTTGCTGAAATACGCCCTCTCTAAGCCCTCAGGCCCTAGCCTGGAGACCATAGGAAATAAGCAGGCAGCACACCGTGCGATCTAGAAACCCAGCTGTGGGCGAACTTCAGCAATGCACAGAAGTCGAACCTCCTCTACTCTGGGAAACTTGCCCCTCACTCCTGGCCTTTATGAAACACTTCTCTGCTAGAAAGACATAGCCCTGTCTACCCACCACCTCCAGTTTTGTGAGCTCTGTCTCATGAGGATCCTGACTGACCCCCAGATCAGCTTGCTGGGTCACAATGGCCATCACTCGCTCACTGCCAGTTTTGACCAGTGAGGGCGGGGATCAGATCTGTCTTGTTCACAAATGCCTGCCAAATCTGGTGCTCTCTACTCTTTTTCTCTGGGTTTTTTAAAGACGAGGTTTCTCTGTGTAGCCCTGACTGTCCTGGAACTTGCTCTATAGACCAGGCTGGCCTCGACTCAAAAATCTGCCTGTCTCTGCCTCCCAAGTGCACCAAGTGGGATTAAAGGCATGCGTGGAACACCACTGTCAGCTTCTACTCCGGTTGCTTACAAGAATAGGCACCCTGGACTTATGTGCTTCTAGTTCAGTTTATGACTCAGTTCCCAGAGAATGGTGAGAGGCCACCGAGTCCTGTCTCAGAAAAGGATTTGCTTCTGTTTGTATTTGTGATGTAAGAGGTTCATGAGTTTCACAAACTGTTCAGTTCAAAGTTCTGAGCCACTGAAACACATGAACTTACGCTATGAAAGCCAACAAGAGACCACGAGGCCCGTCCATGCTGATCAGTGCAGTACTATCGCGTGCCCCACTCTCAGTATGTCAACAGTACCTTGAGTGACTCCGGCTTCTGGAGTAAGACCGGCGCCGTCTGGAACCTGGCTTGTCTTCAACTAATCTGATTTTTCTGCCGTTGACTTCAGTTCCGTCCAACTTTTCCAAAGCTCTTTTCATATCAGAGTAAGACACAAATTCAATCACTCCTTCGTTTTTGCGTCCCTTGTGAGCATCTGCATACGTCACTTCTCCTGCCTGACGCATGTAATCCTAAAGAAAAAAATACAAGTTAAAATGCAGCAGGCAAGTGACGCTGTGGTGCAAGTGGCAAAAACAACCCATGTCCTTCCATGGCTGTAGGCCTGTGCTCATCTAGTCAGTGTGGCTGAGCCCAAGTGCAGAAGCAGAGCAGACGTGTGAACAAAGGCAAGTGCAGTCAAGTGTTAGGGATGGATCTGGGCAAAGATGTCGGCCTATCGTCCCAGTGGTAGTATGGAACACACACTGAATAGACATCTGTGGTCTGTGTTCATTTTGTTGAGTTCTGTTCTGCATTTGTAAACACTGCATGGCATTTTGCGTCATTTTCCTTATTTGCTACATTGCAAGCATGTCTGTCAGTAGGTCTCAAAATACACAATCTTCTAGTCACCATCCCTGCACACTTCTGAGGGTTTCCCAATTGTCAAGAGTGCAAGCTATATTTAGACTGTGATCATCATCCACAATCCAATCAAGAACACCTCTGTACAAAAATTTATTTGAGTTATTTGCAGAAGTATGGGTTCTGGATAAAAGGCTAGTAGCCATTCAAACTAGGACATGCATAAGTGAATACAGTTGCAGTCATGGTTAGACCAAGATGGGATTGCCATGACAAAATTAGGGTAAAGATGACCCGTGGAGAGCTGGGCACTACAGTGCTACTATCTTTACATTTTTATCTTGTGTGTTTGCCTTGCATGTGTCTGTGCCCATGCATGCCTGCTGCTCTCAGAGGCCAGAAGAGGGTATTGGGTGCCCTAGAACTAAAGTTAGAGGTTTTGTTCAAACTCAGAGATCCACCTGCCTCTGCCTCCTGAGGGATGGGATTAAAGAGTTTTGAACTGCCGTGTGGGCGCGAATCAACAGCAAGTACTCTTAAACGCTGAGCCGCTTCTTTAGTCCTCAGTTAGTCACACTGGCAAAGTAGTGATGCTAACAGACAGCTCCTAACAGCAGCTGTCACTGAGTGCTCCACAGTGCTTTAGGCGCTCACTCGTTATTATAACCACATAGACAGATATAACCATACCCATCTTACAGATATGGACAGTAAACTACAACAAAGCTGTTAACTGCTCAAAGTCAGTGAGGTATTCATCTGGGGCACAGAGGCAGGAAAAATCCAGTATGGAATTATTTTTTCATGAAGCAAAGTTGGGGAGTTGACAGAAACCCAGAAAGACATGCTCCAGATTATGGCTGTGGGTAAATCCTTCAAGAGGTTAGCTGGGCATGGGCGTGCACACCTTTGATCCCAGCACTCAAGAGTCAGAGACAGGTAGATCTATGAATTGGAGGCTAATCTGGTCTACAGAGTGAGTTCCAGGACAGCTAGGGCTATAGAGGAAACCTTGTCTTAAAAAAATCAAGAGCAAATAAATATCTTTGAAATCAATTTATATAGCCCTGATTGGCCTTGAATTCACCTAGATCACGTACCTGCCTCTACTGCCTGGCAAATACTCTTAAGTTTTATTATTTTGTATGTACAGGTGCACCACATGCACACAGAGCCCTTGAAAGCCAGAACAGGACACCAGATACCCTGTGACTGGAGTTACAGACAGTTGTGAGTCACCTTGTAATCCTAGGTTCTCTGGAAGAGCAGCCAGTATTCCTAACCACTGAGCCATCTCTCCAGCCCTCTGGAACCAAAATCTTTTTTTTTTTTTTTTTGGTTTTTCGAGACAGGGTTTCTCTGTGTAGCCCTGGCTGTCCTGGAACTCGCTCTGTAGACCAGGCTGGCCTCGAACTCAGAAATCCGCCTGCCTCTGCCTCCCAAGTGCTAGGATTAAAGGCGTGCGCCACCACCGCCCGGCTTGGAACCAAATTCTTAATCTTGCTCCACTATATAAGTAAAACTTCCAATTCTCCACGCCAATAATATGCTACATTTCCAACCCAATTTATACAATGTGATATAAATCTATGACCTTAAGAAAAGATTTATTCATTTTTACTTCACGTAGATGGTGTTTGGCATGTATGTATGTTTGTGCACCATGTGCATGCCTGGTGTCTGTGGAGGCAGGAATTGGGCACTGGATCCCCTGACCTAGAGTTACACAGTTGCGAGCTGCCATGTGGTGTGGGATAAACTCAGGTCCTCTGGGAGAACAGCCACTACCCTTAACTGCATGCTATGGCTACAGCTCCAAATTATGGATTTTAAAGAGTAAGATCCTTTAATTTGTTTGGTGTTTTAAATTTCCTTACTAATGGATAATATTTTCTTTCTTTTTTCTAGACAGGGTTTCTCTGTGTAGCCCTGGCTGTTCTGAAACTCAATACCAGGCTGGTCTCAACTCAGATCTGCTGGCTTCTGTCTCAAGTACTGGGATTAAAGGCCTGTGCCACCATCTGGCTACAGCTAATATTTTCTACACCCAGGACCCCTTTGACTTTTAAAATAAAAATATGTTAATAATTCTGAAACTGAGCCTGGTGATGAAAGACTCTGATTTAGCTACTCAAAGGGGTTAAGTCCAGGGTCTGCAAAAAGAGTGAGTTCAAGGCCGGCCCAGGTAATTAGAGTTAACGTTAAGAAAAAGCAAAGAGGGGCTGGAGAGATGGCTCAGCAGTTAAGAGCACTGACTGCTCTTCCAAAGGTTCTGAGTTCAAATTCCAGCAACCACATGGTGGCTCACAACCATCTGTAATGGGATCTGATGCCCTCTTCTGGGGTGTCTGAAGACAGCTATAGTGTACTTACACATAATAAATAAATAAATCTTTTAAAAAAAAAAGAAAGAAAAAGCAAAGAGCATTTGGGCATGGTGACGTAGCCTTTAATCCCAGCACTCAGGAGGCAGAAGCAAGCAAGGGATCTCTATGGAGTTCAAGGATAGCCTTGGTCTATACAGTGAGACCTGCCTCAATACCCTCCTTTCCTTGCACAAAAGAAATAATAGATATTAAAGAAGACTGAGTCCCTCTGCCTCCTACTAGCTGTGTGAATGACCTTAGCAAGTCCCTTACCTCTGTCTTGGTTCCTCAACTACAAGATGCTGTTTTAATGTAATTTTATTTAAAATAAACTTCTTTTTGTACTAGAAGTTGAACCACCTTGCACATGCTGAGCAAACGCTATACCAGTGAACTATATATATATGCATGTGGAGCCCGCAGAGGTCAGAAAGGGGCATTGGAGACCATGACACTGGAGTTAGAGATGGCTGTGACCAGTCATGTGAGTGCAGGGAACAGTACTTGTCCTTTGTATCTTTAAATTATGTACATATGTGTGTATCTGTGGGTGCCAATGTACATGTGACTACAGGTGCCCATGGAAGCCAGAACAGACCATCACATTTCCTGGAGTGGAAGTTACAGGTGGCTGTAAGCCTCCACACTCAAGTGCTGGGAACTGAATTTGGGATTTCTTTAAGAGCAGAAAGTATTTTTAACTGCCCCCAGGATAGGTCCACAATTGCTAAGATATCTCTCCACCCGCAAGGTGCCAGAGTATCCTCAACTCCTGGAAATCTGCCTGCCTCAGTCTCTGCCCCAAGTACTGGGATAGAAGGCGGTGCACACCATCACGCCTTAAATGTCTCTGCATCTTGTCTTTGTTAACCTGAAAACTGTCTGCAGCAAATTTGAAAAAGATCCTTTAAGATAAAACTAATGTGGGGCTGGAGAGATGGCTCAAGCAGTTAAGAGCACTGACTGCTCTTTTGAAGGTCCTGAGTTCAAATCCCAGTAACCACATGGTGGCTCACAACCATTTGTAATGAGATCTGACACCCTCTTCTGGTGTGTCTGAAGACAGCTACAGTTATCTCACATGTAATAAAGAAATTAAAAAAAAAAAGATAAAATGAATGGCTAGGCAGTGCTTTTAATCCTAGCACTCAGGGGCAGAGGCAGGCAGGTCTCTGATTTAGAGGGCGATCTGGTCTACAGAGCGAGTTCCAAGACAGCCAAGGATATACAGTGAAACCCTGTCTCTGAAAAACCACCCACCCAAAACACCCAACAACAAAAACCCCAAAACACAACAAACAAAAAAATCTCCAAACAAACCAACCCTAACATGAATGTAAAGAATGCCTAACTACTCTTTCCTCAACCCCTTCATTTTGGTTTAAAAAGAAACAGCTTGCCTTTCACATGTTCTGAGACATCAGCAAGCTTTAGAGAACCAAGATTAGAAACTAATGCTGTTCTCAAGAAGTGAATCCAGCATCTGGGCGGCCACAGCAGCAGCAGGATCTAACGTCTCCCTTCTTGTGGTGCTGAGCGTCTGTTCAGGGGTTTGCACACCAGCCAGGTTAAGTGCGCAGTTCCAAGTCAGAGCCCAACCCAACGTCTATGATGATGATGATGCAAACGTTAGGTCCTGAAGTTACAGACAGCTGTGAGCTGCCACACGGATGCTGGGAATTGAACCCCCATCCTTGCCCCTCCCAAAACCCCTAGATCTTAGGAATTTTTGAATAAAATTTTCTTTCCTCCCTTTCATTTCCTTTTAAAAATTGTTTTATTTTATCTCTTTAGGCAAGTCTTACTATGCAGTGCTCACTGGCCTGAAACTCACTGTGTAGACCAGGCTGCCCTCCAGTTTATGGAGCTCCACCTGCCTCTGCCTCCCAAGTGCTGGGATTAAAGGTGTGTCCAGCCTTGCTCAGCTCATAAATATTCCTTAAAAGATGGGTCGACCCCCACCCACTTCCTGAGATAAGCTGTCACTTTTGGAACTCACTATATAGCGCAAGCTGCCCTATCTTTCTGTCTTGACTGCTTACCTATGCACACAACATACTTAAGAACAACACAGAAATATTCCTGCTTGGATTTACAGAAACGGGTTTTTAGCCTTTTCTATGCAGCTCCACCCTGTTATCTCTCTAGAACACTGTCTACAGTGGAAAATTCCACGTAATACAAATGATTCCTTGGAGCAGTTGGCATCCACATAAGTAAAATATGAGTAAGATTTTAATGTCTTTTACAATCCTAGGTCCGAATAAATATTCTTGCTTCCTACTCTTACCCATGCCCAACCTTAGAAAGTTAACTAGGCCCAAACCTTTAGGTCTTGCCAGCTGCATCGACTTGACAAATTCTCCACAATAAGTCTGTATTCTGTGCGAGTAGGAGGACCATATTTATCTCGGCCGCTTCTTCGATAACCATATCCACCTTTAGATGGTTCAAACAGACAACATCATATAGTGTAAGAGGAGATGACACAGCATACTCTTAAAATATGTAACTCAATTCCCCCCTTTCTAAACAATAGCATGTGTATTTTAACTAAAGCCTCACCTTTAATTTGAATTTAAACACAAAAATTCAGTAAGTTATAGGCATACACATTCACCAGTTAATATTTGTATTTTAAATTAGCATGCATAAATTAAGAAACATAACAATGTAGAAAAAGCAAATTATTAAATCAGTTACTATTATTAATAATAATTAAAATTAAATTTTTTGTGAATTTTTTTTTTTATGGAAAGAAAAAGATGCAGGCATCTATTTCAATTAATCTCATCTGTGTCTAAGGGAGCCTCACCATGACCCAGGTCTAATGGGGTATGATTGTGGTCATCGCATGGATTCCTATTTTTTTTGGTCAGCTAAGGGCCACCCATGGAAAGGTAACCAAGGTCAGCAAATGGAAGAGGTGGTCATCTTAGCCTCAAAGGATTCTTCTAATTAAAATTGAGGTCTTTGTTAAATATATGTCAAATTGCATTACAGAAGAAAATTCATGACATTCTATTAAATATAATTAAATATTAAATATTTAATATAATATTAAATTTAAATATAAAAATAAGTATTAAAATTTTTATTTACAATTCTGTATTTTAAAAGATATACTCTTATAGAAACAGCTTAAATATCTACCTTTAAATAAAACATTAAAATACTTTTAACAAAGGTATGTCACTGATACAAATATATCCTTCAAGTGCTTACTGCGTCCAGAACCGTAACTGCCATCCCGACGTGGGCCTCGGGCATGCTCAACAATGACTCGCTCACCACAGAGGTCTTTGCCATTCAGTTCATAAACAGCATCATCTGCATCACGCAGATCATCAAACTCCACAAAACCATACCTACAAGAGAGCAAAACAAAACCTGGTTGGAACCGGTGGCATCTAGCTTTGTTAACGTGTCAGAAATCAACGAGGTTCATGCTTGCACAGGCTAGGGGTTGCAAACTAAGGGCCAACTTTCTCTTTTCTGTAGCCAAAATCACCTTGTCTTTGTGCCAACAGGCAACTAACTGCAAGAGTCAGAAGGCTGTCTTAAGTCTAGCATGAAGCAGCAGCAATACTTCCAGGGCTACGTGGTTTAAGGACTCAGTATGTGCCGTTTCAAACAGCACATGATAACTAATCCTCTTGCACTTTACAAGCAGTGTCTGTCCTGGTGCGGCTGGCCCCCTGATGCACTGTCGCCGTAACTGCTGAGTCACGTGCAAAGTAAAGCAGGTACAAGTCACAGAATCTTTAGTCTCGTTTGTAAAAAGTTTTTTTTTCAAGGTTCCTGTTTTCCTACCTAAACAAACTAGTCACAAATGAACTAACTTTTCTAGAAATTACTAGCTATTTAACTTCCCTGTGTGATTCCAAGTTTCTTTCCATGATGTCTGGAAAGGCTGGCGTGATCTACATACAACTGTATCAGCTTATTTATATCATATTACTAGGTACTTTTGAGCAGAGATAGGATGGTTTAATACATGTGGGGGAAGCCCTCCCCACCCCCTAAATCCTTTAATGCCTTCTACAGACTAGTTAAGCTAAGTACAGAATCTATAAAATACTTATAAGCAAGGTTAAACTCTCTTGAATAAATTTTAGTTTGGTCTATGAAAGGACTGCTCTGTGAGCACTGTCTGTATTTTAAAATCAAAATCATCCTTTGGATCCTGCCCAATCACAAAGGAGTTACAAGCCAATTCTTTAGACTAACAAGCGTGTGTACACAGGCAAATGATGATCCTCTGTGCTCAAACATACTGACACTGGACACAGGCCCCAAGACTTGCCAGGAACAACAACAACAACAACAACATCATCATCATCATCATCATCTCAGGAAATTTTTGGGGGTGGGGTTGGGTGGTTAGGCAGGGGTTCACATTGGAACCCTGGCTGGCCTTGAACTTCCCATTCTCTTGACTTACTCAGCCTCCCGAGTGTGGGGATTACAGGTATGCATGTACCACTATGCCTACCTAGTTCAGTTTCTTGAGTTTGTGATGTACTAGGTTAGCATGTCAAGTGAGAATTCAGAATTGCCAAAATTCACCTTAAAGAGTTCTTTCCAAACAAATCTCTCAAGGTGGCAGTAGTTGAGGCTACAAGGTAACAATGTGCAGGTTAAGCTTTGGAGAGCTAATTTATAGTGTTCTGTCTGCATGTCAGAAAAGGGCACCAGATCTCATTAAAGATGGTTATAACCCACCATCTGGTTGCTGGGAATTGAACTCAGGGCCTTTGGAAGAACAGCTCTCAGCCTGTGAGCCATCTCTCCAGCCCCTGGAGAGTTAATTTCTTTAATCATATTTTTTGGGTATGTGTACATCATGGCTCCAGTGTGGAACTCAGAGGGCAACTGTAGAAGTTGGTTCCCTTCTTTTACCAAGTGCATCTTTCCCAAGGATTGGACTCCGGTGGCCAGCCTTGGCAGAAGGTGCCTTTACCCACTGGGCTGCTTTGGTGGTCCTGGTCCCCCCCCCCCTTTTTTAGAGCTATTTTTTACGCTGAAATGTCTGGATGGCATTAAAACTTTAAGAGGCACCGACTCTCCATTAAAAAAAAAATAAACAAAACAAAACAAATCCACCAAAATAAAAGCAGACATACCTAGTTACTTAACAGGACATGTTTTCAGAACACCTGCCCATGTAGCTCTGTGGGGTCTTTTAAACAGACTTCCCCAGGCTGGAATTAGGAGCAGCTTAGTAAGAATGGTTTTGAGCAAGCATGCTGTTACATTTGTCAAGGAAAATAAAGCCTTTCCAATCACTCACTGTGCTCAAAACTGCCTCAGTCACTTAATGGATATGACATTGCAGTGCCATTTCCCTCTAGGTAAAATGAGTCATTAGGGAAGTGATCATTTAACAGAAATAATTTTTTTTTTTAAAAAAGAAAAAGTCTTACTATAACCCTGGCTGGCCTTGAACTCATAATAGAGATCTCGCCTGCCTCTGCCTCCAGTGCTGGGATTAAAGGCCTGCCCCACCACACCTGGCAAGGTGAAGTTTGTCAAAAGGCAGATTAAAAACGAAACAAAACAACAAACCCAACACTACTTTACTTTGGCTTTGTTTAGATCTACTTAGATAGATCATAAAATACCAAAAAGAAGGAAGTACAGTCCTTTCTGTAACTGCAGGGCAGTCCTGGGTCTGCTCTGCTCTGCTCCGCTCACGGCATCGCTGCCCTCAGCACCAGGTGGGAAGCAGACAGCAAGTGTAAGGCTGGGCAACACCACCGGCCACGAGCCCATGAGATGGCTCTCTCTAGGCAGCACCCATCTGCTCGGTACCAATGAGCAGAAATGACTCAGTATAAGGTCACATAACAGCACTGACCTAAAGACTAAACAAATTACAAGAAAATTAAAAAAAAAAATCCCCCAAACAGTTAAGGTTTATAACTACAAATCACAGAATCACAAAATCCAAGACCCTAAACACTGCAGGGCAACTGAGGCAGGAAGCCCAGCTGTGGTGGGCTCAGTGAGGCTTCAGCTTAGACTCTATGGGATGCAGCACTCAGCAGAGATCACTCACTCTATTCTGTGGCTTACATGTAGAGCTAAGGAGACCTTTTTGGGAAACCTGTGATAGCCTATCAGGGGAGGTACAGTCATTAAACATAAATCAGTGCTCAGACAGACCAGCTCTCTACCAGCTGAGGCTGAAGCAAGACGTAGGACAATTTGTGATGCCAGAGGAAAATGACCCATGTAATCTCTCCTAATATTTACTCCTAAAAACTCCCCAGGGGATCACTTAGCCAATATTTAACTAAACTGAACAGTTGGCTTAAGGTCCAATTTATTTAACAGGAAACTTTGGTGGCTTCTCTATGAAATGCTTTAAAAATCTATCAAGAGCATTTTAATGGCAAAGTTCAGATTAAAGATCAACTCAGGCATCATCAGACTGTCACTTCTGGAACTGGCATGCTGGATGGAGCATGCCATGATAATACCATAGAGCAAAAGCAGAACAGTGGGGAACTCTCTGAGGAGGAACAGACACTGGATCAGGTATTTCTACCAGAACGCTCTCGGGTCAGCTTTGTTTGCATTCTCCAAGCAGGTCAGCGAAGGGGCCCTGAATAAGCAGCAGCCTGGGAAACAGTGGTAAAGTGTCACCTAATACTATTCATTAAACATTCTCTATTCTCAACAATGGGACTTTATTTAATATTCATAGCATTCAAGAGGTAGGTACCAGTAACCCTGTTTAACAAATGAGAAATTGAGGCACAAAAGTGAAAAACTCTCACTCAGCAGGGCTGGTGTGCAGAGAGCTCTGCCTCCCGTCTATTAAGATAGTCAGCAAGCCCTGGCCTCTGGTCTGGCTGTAAGCCTAGTTCTATTAGGAATGAACTCAACAGCATACTTATCTTCTTTGTGCTTAATTGTCAAGTGAGAGTGCATACTACATACAACTAAGGTTTGTCCCAACACGAGTATGTGAAACGTTAAAGTCTGCACTCTTTTGGGTAGGTCTAGATCAAGAATAGCACCTGAGGTCAGGATAGCACTCGAGGTCAGGGATAAATTTAACTTTTTATTGTCTAAGTTATCTTTTAAAACTATGGATCTCAAATTAGTTTTAAACACCTTAGCAGTCCTTCAGGTGAACTTTCACATCTTCAAAAAGCAAATCTTTCTGATGAGTATCAGTGATTCTTCGCAAACCAACCTGCAACCCTCTTAAAATGATTTTTGTTGCCCCACTTCCAGCCTCCGATTTCTCTGTGTACTTCCAGCTCCCACTCTGTAAACCAGGCTGGCCTTGAACTCAAGGCTGGTTTGCCTCTGCCTCCTGAGTGCTGGGATTAAAGGCGTATGCTACCTTTCCATGGCTAATAAATATGTTTTTAAATTTAAATATTAATTTGAACACTATTCCCTTTGTACTTTACAGCAAATAACATGAAACTGACTATCCTCAAAAAAAACAAAACAACAAAGCTCTTTAGAATTTTCTGTTCAGGTAGGGAAAGATCTAAGGCACGCTGTGACTTTACCACTTGACACAGCACCTGGTGGGATCTGTTAGCCTCACAAAACACAACTTGGACAGACAGCTTTCTCCAGGTCTACCTATAAACCCTCTGCTGCTGCATTAGGAGCACTGTCAGGAGACTCCAGCATGGGAGGGAAGCATGAGCATGGGGGAACTGGGGGAAGGATTTCAGTGCAGGCCCTAGCCAGCAGAGGCACACCTCGGCTTACTCAAGGGTGGCAGCGTTTCTTGCTTTCCTTCATCTGTGTGCAAGCACCGCCACACACACAACACTTCAATTAAACAAAACAAAGAAATCTTTTCTTAATGTCTTTTCTATCATGTTTTCCCAAAGTGTCTTCTTCCTCTGACCCTGGCATATCCTGTCATAAGAATGAGGGAGAAGGGAGAACTGGTACCACTTTCTCCTTTAAAAAGTGAGCTTTATGACTCGGGAACAAGCCTAGCAGGGTACCTGGAGAGCATAAAGCAAAGTCATGTTGCACCCATAGTTGCTCGGATCTTTGGTCCATTCGCACCCTGTGTGCTCTAGTCTTCTTCATCCACAGCTGATGCACTCCTCAGGTCAAACTGAAAAAGCACAACTGGAGTGACATGTCTTCAATCCAAGGTCCCTTAAGATGTCCATTTAAAAATGCTCATCACATTTCTTGCAAGAGTTCCCACCTAAGCTCACGGTGTGCCATACAGGCTTTCTCTGACCCCAGTACTTGTAAACCCAAAGGCCCTGAACACCGCCAGGTTCGCCTCTTCCTTTATGTTCTACCGAAGAGGATGCCACTTATCTCACCCTCTTCACAGTGCTTTGAGGCTATCTGTCTTCCAGACCCTCTCACTCAGCAAGGAGACTGACAACAGGTCTGGGGGAGGAATGACGAGCACGGCTGGCCTGGAGCTGAGCTACAAGACTGGCTAACTGAGCAGATGTGACTAGAGGGTGCTGCCGGCCGGGAGTGGGTACAAGCAAGCCTCCATGCGTAACTGCGGACACCCACCAACACTGCTCACCGAGGAGCAGGCCTCGGATGGTCTCTCAATAAGGAAATGTGCCCCTCTCCAAAGTGGATCTCTGCTCACCTTTGTCCTAAAACTGTGCCACATGCTTTTCTTTGTATGTGGACATGAGAGTCCTCAGCCAAGCATCAGCAGGATGTGAGTTTTGCTTTCCCAATGTGGTGAGCCATTCCCACATTCACTCATTTTCCTTGTAAGAACCGAACCTCTCCATGGCTGGTCAGGATTAGGGATGTTGCTGTAGCCAAGGAAAAATTTTCATCTGTTGAAGTAAACCCACAGGGTGGCTTGAACCCTCAATCTAGAGCCAGTAGCATTGTATTTTGAGGGCAGAGCCCTTAAATCTGCCCTGAAAGAAATGGTATTCAGTGAACAGGAATCAAACAGCTTTCAAAGCACTCAGCAGATGCTAGGCTCCAACCAACTTGGGTCTTAAGAGGTGAAAAGGGCTCAATGACAGGTTAGGAGAGAGTAATTCTTGAGTGCTGCATCGAGAGCACAGAAGCCTGTGTGTGGAACTGAGACCGTTCCACAGCCAACTCTCGTGCTCAGGTGAGGCCTACTTGGAGAAGCTTGTGAATGAGAACAGTGCAACTGCCCTGATTCCACAGGTCTGCAGCATTCCAGGGCCCCAGCAGCCAGGCCCTCACAGCACAGGAACCAGTGTCACATTTACTGCTCGGCATTAACGGCCATGGACGTGAGCTGGCTTCCGCAGTGACTGAATTTATAGCCCACAGTGGCAAGCTGCTGCTCCAGGAGCAGGCTCCTGAGACCCTTTCCTATTCTGAGACAGGACAGGACGGAGGCTGCTCTTGGCTTTCTGCCCTCCCTTTTTCTTTAGTCTCAGAGGAGGGAGGGCCATCAAGGCCACCCGGAGAAGGTGGAAGACTTACCCGTGCTCACTCAGTGGCAGAGCTGGGGTGCGACTTCAGGGCTCACCATTACCCAGCCTGGGCTCTCTCACGTCGGCAAACTGGCAGTTCCCGCACACCAAGAGCTCTGATTAGAGCTGGTGTGGACTCCTGGTCTGCAAACGGTTGGCCACAGCTCAGTCTGCACTTGATCTTTCCCCACCTTCAAAGAAGAAAACCTACCTCATGATTTCTCTCTTCCAGAACCCCTGATCACCTGATTCACTCCCAACAACCTTGCAATCATCTCTGACTACTCTCCTCTGGTTATCTATCCACTGTGTCTACTGTCAAGTTCAATCATATTCTCATTGTCCTGGCCCTTGGGACTGTATTCCAGACTACAGCTATTTTCACTCAGGCAACTGGTATCTACACTGTAGTAGGAAAAGCCAGCAGCTAAATTACTCTGTTGCTGGGAAGTCTATGCCTCCTAATATCTTTCTGTCCTTCTAAACACCTTGACTACACAAGCTGACTCCTTCGGCCCTCCTTGCTTACGGCTGGGAAGCACCTCCTTTAGGAGGCCTTGGCACCTCGCTTGCCTGAAGCTCATCCAGCCACCTCTCTGGCACTTCCCTCAGTGTTTTGTCTCACAAGGCAATGCTTTTTAAGCCTTGTTTCCTTCATCTGTACTAATCTTGCCACTTCATCCCGAGGGCTTTCACATAACAAAGGCTAGCACCTGTTGGTTATTTAGCACAGCACTTGGCTTACAGTAAAGAAATATTTTTATTATCTGTAATATTTCATTTGTCACTCTTAATAAATGCGAAGAGTGAATTATTCTTTTTACTCATAAAGAGATAACTAAGGCTTGGAGAGGCCAGACAGCTTGTTCCCAGTCAGGGAGTGTCTATGTGGTGGAGCAGAAAATGAACCCAGGCTCAGGACTCTTGAATTCCAGCTTTACTTTAAGCCACAGATCCCAAAGCCTTTGAAAGGCAGATGGCTTCTCCTGTTCTCCCACAGTCCCAAATAGAACCTTTTCTATTTAATAAGCACTGCTGCTTGACTTAACCATAATCTAACCTCAGATAAGCCAGGTGGTAGCAGTTTTTTGATACAGCAGGGTGAAGTCTCCAGAGAAAAAGGACACTGGTCTCGGGGTAGGGTGAAGCACTCTAAGCTGGGGCATGAGACAACCCGGTTACTTTCACTCTTGTCTTTTGGTTCCCATTAGCCAGTGTCAGCCATCTGGTCCTTCCGAAAACATGTGTGGGTTCAGAACATAACAGACTAGAAGAATAGAGGAAAAATAAGATTATTCTGTGCAATCTCCATTCTAGAGGTCCCGCATTAACCCCTGTAGTCTGTCTTTGCTTCTGAGGCTCAGCAAAAATTAGATCAGGATAAAGATACTTGGAGCTGGTTGTGCCGATGTGACTGGTTATCAAAGAGAATACTTAAGGATACATTTAATTAGTTTGCAAAGGAATGGTGGCTGGGACCAAAATATTTTATATTTATGAATGAATATTAAGAGAGGAGGAAAAAAGGGCCAGAAGTCAAATACTAGGTTTAGAGACTTCAAAATGCAAAGACTTCAGTAGCAATGGATGATACACATCTAAGACCTGATTTATTTTTGACTAATTCCAAGCAACTCCACCCCACTAGGACTCTTTCTTCAAGTTTCTCTGTAATAATAACCAACTCCTATTTTTCTGTCTTGCTATTTGTCAAGCATAATAGGAAGCACACATCGCTTTACTCAGCCTTCCCAACTCTGAGGTCTATTGCCAGCTCCTAGATAGAGAATTAAGACTTGGAGTTGTTGCTGGGTCTCTGGCCAAGGCTACTCAAGATTCTGAGTTTCTTCAAACTCAGATCCTAACCTACAACCTGCACCCCATCAGGCTCTGCCACCTCCTAGACCCAATGGAAAGTAGTCTTTAACAAGAGAGGTTGGAAAAACAGGGACAAATGCTCACATTCTGATCACAACTGTGAGCACAGTAAAGGTGGAGACATGGAACGATTCTGCAACTGGAGTGTGTCAATACTAATAAGTTGCAAATGTTTATTTTCTACTAAGCTACTAGTGGAAACAAAAATAACTATAAAAATTTCAACAGTTCAAGGTTTCTGATCTCATCAATGGACCAATCTAATGAGCACATAATGTGATGGAATTATTAGGAAGTACCGGAAACTTATGTGAGTGTGGCCTAGTTGGAGGACATGTCATGAGTGTGTACCCGGGGGACATACAGGTCATTTCTTGTTTCTGTCTTTTGGTCATCACAAGGTGAGCAGTCTCCATCCCCACAGGTTCTGTTGACCAGACATTCTCCTTAACAAAGCTCCACAGACAAGGAACCAGCTGAGCACGGACCGGTCTATAAAATGGCCAAAACAAGCCTTTTCTTTCTTCTTTTAAGTTCATTTACTCAGGAATTCAGTCACAGCCATGAAAAATGACTAACATAAAGTAAATCATCTAATTGGAAAAAAAATCTAAATACATAGATAAATTCAAGACTCAATGGAGACTGAAGCCAGTGCCTTAAGCTTGCTAGACAAGCACTCCACCACTGAGTTAAATCTCCAACCCAAGCAGAGAGTCTTAAACCACACTGCAGATACCAGACCATCTCTAAAGGAATATTCACCTACTGGGGTGAGAAAACAGGAACAATCATTATAAAAAGTAAAACTTACTCCAGAAGAAGTAGATTTTTAAAGTGTCTGCCAAGTCACTTCCATTACCCTAAAGGGTTTATAAACTCAGCAGGCTGGTAGTGGTGTGGTTCAATGAGGCCCTAGGGCTGTGTAGCCCTGGTTGTCCTGGGATTCTGCAGACCACTGGGCTGT
The DNA here is from genome assembly GCA_036184795.1 of Tokudaia tokunoshimensis. NCBI lineage: Eukaryota > Metazoa > Chordata > Mammalia > Rodentia > Muridae > Tokudaia > Tokudaia tokunoshimensis. The sequence continues at coordinate 115,145,718 of BTHU01000005.1, read as the reverse complement.
CCCTGAATGTAGAGATTCACCTGCCTCTGCCTCCTGAGTACCAGGATTAAAGGCAAGTCCACACAAGGTCTTGAAACAACATTGTTATAGAGCTAAGTTAGCTAAGCTGCTTCCCTGAGCTCTTGCCAGCTCTTAGTCTAGGAATGGGATACCTAGAAAATAATACAAACTATTTAGTTTGAGGATCAAACTATACTAATTATAACCTCCCTGCCACAACTAAATGGTTATTTTAAAGTAAAAAACACTTGCTTTCCTTAAAGAAGTTTGAGGTAGTTGGGGTCCACAATTATACCTATGCCTCTTTCAATTTTCTGTCTCTTAAAAGTCTTACACTAAAGTTCACGAGGCTCAAACACAAACTAAAAATAAGTGTACAGTACTTATTATTACTAATTCAGAACACATCTCATGGGACACAGAATAACAAGCATTGCCAGGCCCATTATACCCACTCATCAAAACAAGGATATACTCAACAAAGAGTGATACCCAAATCCACACTAAAGTTACACAAAATCCACTCTAAACAACACAGGGAGCAGGTTGTCAGGCGTTAATAAGCTTAATAAAGCTCATACCTCTGGGACCACCTTGGCTGTTTACACGTTGCTCTTAACTGCCCTGGGTAGCAGTCCACTCTATTCTTTTTCCACTTCAACTTTGTTAAAGATGCCAATGGCATGCAATTTCTTCGAGATAGATTCCCCCAACTGGCCATTTCATTATTTTTACACAACTGTCAAGTTCTTCTAGCTCTACCGCCTCACTGCACCAAGGATACATGCCCTTGTCTTGCCCACCTTGCCAGGCTGCGTAAAGCTCCCTCAGTGCCCCTCCTCTCTCTAGGTCTTGGAGTCTCTTCTGGCACTAGCTGTTAAGTCTTTGACTGTCACCTCAGCTCAGAAAAGTTCTCTAGGGGCTTGCCTTAGAATATGGCTATGTAAATCCGGAGCACAATCCAGGCCTTACTTGAAGGATATTCTAAGATGAGAGGCTGCAGGGACGACAAGCTGACACTGTCACATCCTACTCCAGGTAGCCATGACAGCCTGAGAGTTAACCACTCCCCATCCATTCTCTACCAAAGCCAGCCTTATAAAAAGTACATACAACCTGTCTCACTTGAGGCTCATCAGTCTATTAGAAATCTCTAGAAAAGACTATAGGGTGAACAGGCCAGGGAACCCAGATTCCGCCTGTAGGCAGGGAAGGAGCAACAGGAGAAAAGCCTGACTGTCACTGCAATGCTATGGCTGGCATGTGAATGAGAATAATCCACAGTTTCCAGAGCTTTCAAAAATTCATCCTATAATCTTGGCCTGTCAACCACATGCCTCCGTTTTCATATTAGCACAAACCAGGGATATCACTTGTTTACAGTGCTTTGATAAAGTTAGTTGAAATGGAAACTATACAGCTGGTTGGACAGGACAACGGCCAAAGGTCAGTCAAGCCTGGCAACCTGAGGTGAAGCCTGGGAAACCACAAGGTAGGAGAGAACTGACTCCAGCAAATTCTCCTATGATTTCCACACGTGCCACAGCCTGCCACTACCCCCATAAATGGATTAAAAAAATACAATGAAGCCGTTAATATTTTCTAGTTTTTAAGAGTTCAGTGTTAGCTCACACACTTGTAAGTACCACTCCCAACATTTTCTCAGATATGTGAAGCATTTTCCTTTTGAGGATGCAAAATACAATTGTCTGTGTAAAGTTACCTAGAAGCACCTCAAATCTCCATGAACCCAAACCACATATATTATCCAGTCAACACTCTGTGCTTTAAGAAAAGGCACCTCATGTAGCTCATCTCAAAGAGAAAAAGGAAGAACAAGACACTAAACAAAGAACAGTTTTAAAATGTCTTGACCAAATAATTACATGTAATGTTTATTCATAACACAAACCAGGGTCTAGTACCTAAGAGGAAAGAACTTGAGGCAGGGTAATTTATATTAGAAATATTTAAATATAATTTATAGTCTTGTTTCTTGGTATTGATTTCTCAGAAGAGTTTAAATTTTAAATTTCCCATGTTTTGGGAAGAAGTAACATAATAAAATGGATTGCATTTGTAATAGTTATACAACTATTAAAATAATGACAGAATATTACTTCCTTCAGGGTTCTGTCTTTTTCTTTCCTTTTCTTTTTTTTTTAAAGATAAGATCTCACACGATCCGGGCCATCCTCAAACTTTCTGAGTAGCCAAAGATGACTTGTATTCCTGATTCTGCTGCTTCCACCTCCCAAGTGCTACGACTACAAGAGAAAGCCACCACACCTGGCTAGTTTTGTTGATTTTTTGAGACAGTATTTATTTTTTCCTTTCCTTTTCTTTCTTTCTGAGACATTCATTACATTGCCCAGATTGGCCTTCAACTCCTGGCTCAAAAGATCCCCAAAGTATCACTTCAAGCAGCAAAGATGTTAAACAGTACCATGGCTCAATACCAATGGGGTAGCCATGATGCATGCATTCTTAGTCATTGCTGCCTTTCTTGTAACTGGTATGGTTATTTTTGCTTTTGAGACAGCATCTCACTATGTGGTCCTAGCTGGCCTGGAACCCACAGAGATTTATTTTGTTCTGTCCGTTGGGATTAAAAGCGTGTACCACTATGCATTGAGAACTTTGTGTGCTAATTTCCTGTGGGACTAATGAGTTTTGCTCCATGAAATGTGTCTTAAGACACAATGCCAAAAAGGTTTTCATGCATGACATCTAATACAGGGCTATTTATAACAGCTAGTATTAGGGGCAACCTAGGGAGAATGGCTAGGCAAAGTACAACTCAGCTAGATAAGGAATTTGAGGCAACCAACAGTGAAGATTTCAATATAACAACAACAACAACAACAACAAATCATACAAGCCAAAGTAGAAAAAGTGGAAAAGTGGCACCCAACACATTGGGATGTACCTCAGTTGCTTAGCATGCATGAAACTCTGGGTTAATCCCAGCACTGCATAAAATGGGAAAGGTGGACTACATCCTAGATTTCTAACACTTGAGAGAGGTACGAATATCAAAGGTCAAGGTCATCTTTGGCTACATAGTAGGTTTGAGGCTAGCTCTGGCAACCAGACAGGTTGCAATATGAAGTCCAGATATGGTCTAGCTGTAATATGTAGTCCTGACAGGCCTTGAACATACAATCATTTTGACTCGGCCTGCTGAATGATAGGATTACCATAGTATACCATCAGAAAGTCTCTAAAAATTTTTGGCATCTCTTTTCTGGTTTTTAAATTAAATTACCTATAAGCTATACATATTATCTAAGTCAAAAGTTACTCTGTGAAGTTCTCAATTCTCCTAGGCTAAATGGAAAAAAAACCCACAGTGCTTGAAGACAGTATTATAAAGTTTAGTAGAAAACTCAGAAATCAAGAGTTCTTAAACAAGGGAAGTAATGGAACTGGAGAAATGGCTCAGTGGTTACTAACACGGCTGCTTTTCCGGACAACCTAGGTTTGGTCTTCAGCAACAACAAGGTGGTTCACAACTGTCTATAACACTGTCCAGGAGATCTGACAGCTTCTTCTGGCACCAGACAACCATGTGGTATAGACATACATGTAGGGAAAACACCCGCATACATAAAATTATATAAAGCACACAACCTACTGGTTTGGAAATCAAGGGCTACCAGAAAACATAAGAATGTGTATTTATTTTTATACCCAAATCCTAAAAATATGCAAGAAGTTTTACATAAAGAATATTTCCCAGTGCTACATATGCATAAAATAGTGAAAACCAAAAATTATCTAAATGTCTTCTAACCTAGCTTTCATGCATACATTAAATAGAATTTATATGCAGCATTCCTATATAAGCACTATAAAATCAGACTGTAGAGGTAGGAGGTGGGCTCAGTGGTAGAGTGACTTACCCACCATGCATAAAGCCTGGGGTTGGATCCCTAGCACAACACAATTCATCATACAAGGCAGGTTGTTGGAGTTAGAGAATACTCACAAAGACAGACAGACCAGACTTTCAGGCAAACAGGCAATAATGTGCCACCTGACCCCCAAGCTGGTTGAAAGGGGGAGAAAAAAAGAGGAAAGAGAAACAAAGAAAGTATGTATATATAGCTGGGCATGGTAGCACATATCTTTAATGCCAGCACTCAGAAAGCAGAGACAGGCGGAAGAACTGTGAGTTCCAGCTTGGCCTACACAGTAAGACCCTATGCCCCAATTGCAGGCAGGGTTATCTCTGGATGATCTTTCACCCTCCTTTCTTTATGTTAGAAAAAAGTTAAACAGGGAAAACTGTCATAATGGGAAATATACTGTACTTTGAAGAAAAAGTAAAATATGAATAAAGAATCTTTTTGTTTGTTTTGCTTATTAGGACAGGGTTTCTCTGTGCAGCCCTGGCTGTCCTGGATCTCCTCTGTAGATCAGGCTGGCCACAGATCCCCCTACCTCTGCCTCCTAAGTGCTAGGATTGTCAGCCACCACAGCCCAGTCTATAAAGAATCTTTTTTAATTTAACAAAGTAACTCTCATTAGGTAAGCAGTAAATTAACACAGAACCAAATTCCTACCAGACTCAAATAATTGAGACATGAATTCAAGTAGGACACTACTTTTAAGGCTGGTAGATGGCCTATAAATGCCAGCCTTGGTGTACTGGTAAGTGAGGCTTCAGTAAGTGGGGACCCTTGTGTCATCACTAAACAGTGCTGCATTTACCTGCCATTTGGCAAAGGCTTAGCTCACCAGAAATCCATAACCTGGAATATTAGCTTAACTAGACCTCCTTCTCTCTCCCTCCGAAGAACAAGCTCCTGAGAAGGCTTCAGTCCACGGAGAAAATGCCTGTGTAGGTTCTGGAGGTAGCAGGGATTCCTCTCAGCAAATAAGACCCAGTGAGAGGGATGGGGAAACAATAGGGATCAAACTCATTCCAAGTCCAAGAGTTTTTAAAACATTTCCCCCCAACCGCCTGCCCTGCCCCCTTCCATGCCACTTTAATTTTAAACAAAGGCAAAGACAAAAACTACCTAGTAATACCAGAAATTAAAAAGACAAAACACCAGTTTAAAGCTTCCTATTGAAACTGTCTACCACTTCACTGTCTCATCAAATACAGGCTCACCTTCCCCTGGGTGCTTTAACTAATGATTTAGCCAGCTAAAGAAAGAAAACTTCAATAATTTGGAACTTACTCTAGCTATTAAGCAGGTAAATCACTTAAGGATAGAGTAAGTTTTACTCAAAAAATAAAAAGAACTGTGACTGAAACTTACAAGATGTTTGTGGCAAGAGAGGAAATTATTGTACACAAAAACAAAAAAACCTTCCACATATCAGGACAAAATGATTTATTAATAAAAATCAATACAATCCACATGTAATCAAGCCAACAAAAGTTACCATAAAGCTGAATGAAAGGTACTAGTAGTTTTGTCTCCTCCAAACTCCCAGAATTCCCTCTGGTCCACTCTTGCCCAAAGTGGCTCCAGGTGGTTTATCAGGCAGGTAGGAATTTAGAAGACTCTATCGCAATCTTGAATGGTCAATAAGACCCCAGGGAGATTTTGCATCTCACTTGTAGTCCCCAGAAGAACCCTCTGTTTCCAAGTTGTCTAAAAACAGAAGCAGGTTGCCTGGCATAATAAGGTAGCAGGCAAGGAAATGGTGAACTGCTTGTATGTATGCCTCTCCCCCAGATCCAGAGAGGCCACAAAATCCTTTCCTAGACATTAAATCTTTATTCTACAAGTATAAAGTATGCTACCTAATTAATTTTCAACTTTACCCACAACCCATCTGCCAACACCTAAGATACCTCACCTTAACAGATGTGAACATTCTAGCAAGTCTTTAAAGCCGAATTAATCTAAAATCTGTTTTAGAGTTTCAATCCAGAAACGTTCAAAGACACTTCCCTGTAAGGAAATCTACCATCATCCCAGGCTTAAGGCTATGCACCGCCCCCCCCAGCTACATTTCCTTTTGTTCTACTACTTCCTATCAGTCCCCAGCACCTCCATCATCCCGGCTTCTCTCTGGGCACCTCTATCACCTGTCTTCTTCCCAGAAATCATTTTATTTCGAAATGATTTCAGAATGATGCTAGGTTGTATTGCATGGAATTAGTGTCTGTCACACCTGTCTTTAAACCCAGAAATAACTTTCCATTCCTTATTTCAACCTTGATCTATGATGGATTTCAGGCACACCATCCAATATTTGGCAAAATAAGAACCAAAGTTCCTAAAAGACTTAGGCAGCTAAAGCTCTGAGGGTCTGTCCTCTCAGATTTCCCCGAGTTGTTCCATGCTTCCCTCTGAGTATTTGAATTCTATTCATGATTTAAAATTTAGTGTAAAACAGCTTTAAACAATCTTTTTTATTATTTATCTTTATTTTTATCCTTTTAAATTTATTTTTATGTGTATGGATGTTTTGCCTGCACGTTTAACTGTTTACCACCCGCCTGCCTAGCGCTTGAGGATAAAAGGTGTCAAATTCCCCAGGACTGGATGGAGCGACAGTTGTGAGCACCGTGTGCGTACTGAGAATTGAACCCAGGTCCTCTGGGAAAACAGCCAGTGCCTCTAACGATGGAGCCATCTCTCCAGTTCCCTAGTGTAAAACCTTTGATAGTTGTGTCTGGTCTGGTGTTAAATTTCTAGGTCCTTGAGGTTTGATCCCAGCTAGAGTGTTACAATTGGTCCTTTCTGGACCACTTCACCAATTCCAACATAATGTATTTCTGGACATTTCTCTTTCTTCATTTCAAGCCCTAGTAAATCCATACTTCGAAGCTCATTTTAAGAAAAATCTATTCTGGGCTGGAGAGATGGCTCAGTGGTTAAGAGCACTGGTTGCTCTTCCAGAGGACCTGGGTTCAATTCCCAGCAACCAATGGCAGTTCTCAATTGTCTGCAACTCCAGTTCCAAGGAATCTGACACCCTCACACAGACATACATGCAAGCAAAACATCAATGCACATAAAAGTAAAAATAAAAAGAAAATCAATTTTAGTAAACTATTTTACATTTTAGTTGTCTGAGTTTTAAGTGGGAACAAGCATTCTTGATTCAAAATGCATGTCAATCACAACAGGTTAGTCAGGAACAGTTCTGTCTCCTTCCTCAATTCATGTAGTGCAGTCGTGGGTATCCCACTGGTGTATTAGTAACTCCATCGAGTCATCAGTTTTGCCCTACTACCTTTTTCAACTCTCACCCACGCCTTGAGAAAAGAGACCTCACCAAATATACTGTTACCAAACACTAACGGGCTAAGATGCTTCCTACTGACTCTATTACAGCAAACGGCAAAGGCTTTATACTTTTTCTACCTGACCTTCCTTCTTATGAATGAGAAAACAGGTTCAGAGAAACTAAGTCACCTACTTGCTCAAAGAAACTTAAATTGAGGATGTCCCCCCCTCCCACAAAGTTATTCTGTCAACTTAAATGAGCAGCAGGGAGGGGAAAGGGAAGAGTTTAATCTCTCACATGTAAGGTAAGTATCACAAAACTAATCCTCTCATGTTGTCTGGTACGTTCTGTAAGAACTGTTAAGTTCACCGAACAAAATGAGAAATTGTCTATGTGAATCGAATCCAAAATTTACAAACATTTTATCGAAGTCTTGTTCTCAGCAAGGAAGATTCTTCTGTCAATTATTCGAAATCCAGAGTTTTGAGAACGTAACTCATACTAAGGTATATTTCTTCTCAAATGTCAGTTACTACTGGTCTCATTGGACCAAACGCAAAGTTAAAAAAAAAAAACAAAAACAAAACAAGCAAGACACCAACACAGCAAAACCAAGGGTTCCTCTAACACCCAAAGTTTAGTGCTTCCGATGCCGTTCCGGTGCTTAATACCTTTCATGTCCTACCTAATGTTTTTCAGCTCCCATGCAAAAGATGCTCGTGCATTCACCCGTTTCCCCCGAACCTGGTAGCCTCTGCTAGCCCTGTTTCGCCAAAGCAGATTAAAAATACAAGCCCAGACCGTACGGGGGAAGCTGTTAGGTAGGCAATTTGGAGATGTGTCTCCACTTGCACCAGCAGCCGATGCAGACCTAGCCAGGATGGCCCCTACCGACTCAACAAATCCTATGACAGCAATCGTTTTCTGGCAAGTTGGAGAGCGGAAACCACAACGTGGAAACTCTATAAGGACTCCCCTAAGATAACGAGCTAGGACTTTAATTTACTCTCGTAAAGGGAGCGAGCGGGTAAGGTTCGAAACTGTCACTGCACTCCTAAAACTAGAGTCTCCCGCCCAAAGTGTGGCACACGAAAAAGCCAGAGCGCCTGTCCTCAGAAATACACGCCGGAAAGCCTCTGGCCGGTCAGGCTGGGAAACAGGGAGAAGACAGCCGGAACCCTCATCTGCCCCGGCAGCCCCAAAGCGGGAAAGGAGCGCCTCTCTTCGGAGACGAACCAGGCCTAGGACCCGTGGTGCAGCGACGGAAACCCAGGCCTCCCAGGCGCCCGGAGCCCCAGCCTAACCCGGGCCTCCGTCCCCATTATCCCGCCACCACCCCCGCCCGCGCAGGCGCAGTGGGAGCCGGGCCTACCCGCGCCCCCGAGGCGCCGCCGCCATGGCGGAGCGGAGGAGCCCGGCAGCGGCTTAGCGCCCAGCGAGCGCCGCGCTCGCGACCCCGCGGCCTCCCAGCCACTGCCGCGGCCCTGTCAGTCCCCCGGCCGGCCCCTCCGCCGCCCTCCTCACCCGTTCTTCAGATCCACCTCCAGGATCTTCCCGTAGCCCTTAAAGAAGCGCTCCACATCGCGCTCCCGGGCCTGGTAGCTCAGGCGGCCGATGTACACCCGCGGCATTCCGGCGGCGGCAGCTGGCCCCGGCCCCCCTCAGGCGGCGGCCGGCGAAGGGAAAGCGCGGCGGCGGCGGTAACGGGCGGGCGGCGGGACGGACGTAGCCGAAGCCCGGCGACGTACGCGAGCACGCAGCTCGAGAACGCGCGCCCCCGCGGCCCGCGCCCTCCCCCCCCCCCCCCGGGCGGAGGGGAACGGGAGGGAGCGCGCGCCCGCTTCCCGCCTGGCCAGGGTCGGGGGCGGGGCTTTTCTGGAGGCGCGCCGGCGTGGGGCGGGACCTGGCCGAGTGAGCGACAGCTGCGGCACGTCTTCTCGCGAGCTCGCCGGGGCATCGGCGCTTTCCCCCGGAAGTGCCCGTGAGGGTACGCGCCAAGCGGGTGTTCCCGCCTTTGTCCTTTGCTCTGGGAGTCTTTTGGGTTTTGGAGTGGTTTTTGGTAAAGGTCCCTGTGGGAAGTTAGTGGATCCATGACCTTGGGTCCATTTTCTTTTCTCTCGGGTCTTTGAACCTCTTTTATCTTCTTTGTACTTTCGGGGTTGTTTGGACAATGTCAATAGTAGGTATGTAAAAGCGTTCAAATAATTGGTCCGGTATTATTTTGCGGTGTTGTGGATCGAATCCAGGGCCACACGGATGTTAACAAGTGCCCTACCTCTGAATTCCATCTCGGATTTATTTATTTATTTTTTGATACAAGGTCTCTTTAAAGCTCTGACCATCGGGCTGGAGAGACGGCTCAGAGGTTAAGAGCACTGACTGCTCTTCCAGAGGATCTGAGTTCAATTCCCAGCAATCATATGGTGGGTCACAACCATCTGTAAGGGGATCGGATGCCCCCTACTGGTGTGGCTGAAGACAGCTACAGTGTACTCACATAAATAAAATAAATTAAAAAGCTCTGACCATCCTAGAAATAGCTCTGTAGACCAGGAACTCTGCCTGTCTCTGCCTACAGAGTGCTGGGATTAAAAGTATGTGCCACTATGTCCGTTCAGTTTAGTGCCTTGTACTTTCTTTTTCCTTTATTTTGAGAAAGGATTTTTCTGTATAGCCCTGGCTGTCCTAGAACTCCTCTGTGGACCAGGCTGGCTTCAAACCTGCCTGTTTCCCAAGCGCTAGGATTAAAGGTGTACCCCATCTCTGCCAGCTCAGAAAAAACTTATAACCTCCAAGATTATAATCTATAGATGACCAGTGTATTGCCAGAATAATCAAATGTGATGGATTGTTCTGGGGCATGTGGGAGCTCAGTAATGACTGGTTCCTTTTCAGCTTTACCAAGAGTCACTGAGGGGTTTAGTTTCTTTATTGATTTCCAATTTAACTGATGTGCCTTGTAAGGTTTTCTCTTCTGCACCTTCTGCTTTCCTTTCTAGAGGCAGTTTCTTAAGTATTCCTTTAGAAGTGAATTTACCATACAGTACTTGGCTTTTCTTTTTTTTAAGACAAGAACTTTCTCTGTCCAATGGCCTTGAACTAAACTGTAAAAGCCTTAAGAACTCTGATTGCAGATGTGCATCACACCTGATTTTTGTCTCACTATATTTTAAAAATCATTTCAGAAGCATATGAAAGGCACTCAAGACCATTTTGTCTCATAACACTTTTTTTTAACACACTTTTTTATACACAATAATTTACATCGTCACTATTCTAGTGAAGGATTGAAACAGGGTCCAACCTTTGGTTTTTAGAATTGCCAGGATCAGTGACCATGTATATTCAAATAGGATCTATCCTGGAAATGGGAATATCATTAAGGACATATTTCTGGCAGAACACTTGTCTAACCTAGCCTTGATCCTTAGTGTCACCTAGACACAAAGAATTCGGAAGTAGGAATATTAGGTTCAAGGGTGTAGACATTTTACTTAGGGACAGTCTCACTATCCCAAGCTGGCCGTGAATTTACAGTGGCTCTCTTGCCTCAGCTTCCTGAGTGCTGAGGACTGCAGGCAGGCACCTGCTTTGGCATGTGTAACTTGGTAGCTGTTGGGTCTCAAATATTCAACATATAATCAAATCTTTTGATCTAGCCAGGTGATGGTGGCCCACGCCTTTAATTCCAGCACTCAGGAGGCAGAGGCAGGCAGATTTCTGAGTTCTAGGTCAGCCTGATCTACAGAGCAAGTTCCAGTACAGCTAAGGCTACACAGAGAAACCATCTTGAAAAAAAAAGTTTGTCAGTCCAGTGAAGAGGTATCCCCCCAGGCCATTTGGTTTGCAATTACCTTGAGGAAGTGAGCCTCTCTTCAGGTCTTTCACGCCCTCTTGTAGCTTCAGGGCTGTACATACATGGCATGCACACCCTGACATGTTTTCCTTTGTGTCTTATTTGCCCATTTGACTTGATTTATAGCTCACTATAGACTAGGAAAATCAGCAGTTTGCCAAATGAATTGCAGATATTTCACCAGCGTGTTGATTTTTAGCATTGCTGTTTCTTGTGTGTGCATGTGTGTGAATGCATTGGCAGACAACTCTAAGGAAGTGCTCCTTTCTTTCACAGTGTGATCCTGGGATTTAACTGAGGTCCTTAGACTTTTATGGCATAGTTGCGTTTTGCCTAAATAAATTGAGACACCCCCTCCCCCCCAATTTTATGTTATAATTCAAAGGCTTTCTCACTTTGAGGTCTTATGTTTCTTTTGATGTTGTTTGGAAGTAGGACCACACATAGTCCAGGCTGGCCTGGAACTTGATATGTAGCTGAGACTGCCTCTCCCAAATGCTGGAAGTACAGGTCTACCATAGTAGCCACCATACTTGGTGTGAGGTTTTAAGATTTTTTTTTTTAATTTAGTTTTGTGTGTGTACAGATGTGAGTACAGGTGCCTGTGGAGGCCAGGTGTCAGGTCTTCCTGAAGCTGGAATTACAGTGGTTATAAGCCACTTATAGTGCTGGGAACAGTTCTGGCCTTCTGCCAGAGCAGTTTACGCATGCTCTTGCGTGCTGAGCCAGCTCGCTGTCCTCTCTACTGTTATAAGGCTAGCCTTGCACAGCAGCGGCTTCTCGTTTGGGAAGTGCTAGAGCACCTGCTTACCATGTTCAAGCCCTGAGTTTGAGCCTCAGAACCATTTGCAGTTGTTTCAGCAGGTGCTGTGCCCAGTGCATTGTGGTTATTGCTAATCCCTTCAAGACAAAAGGAGAGTGATGACTGGAACACACAAGTCTGTGCAAGCACTTTCCTCCTGGGCCTGTCTTCCCGTGAGGATACAGGTACTCATCAATATTGTGCCAGAGGCCATGGAGTTGTGGGGTGGGTGCTCCCAGAAGAGGACATGGAGGTAGAGCCGAAGTAGGCAGCAGGTGTGCTTCAGCTGTGGTTTTAGACGGCCATGGCTAGTTGTCTTTTATCTTGGGAACCTAGGGCTCCATTTACAAAGGGTGTGTTTTACTCAGTGGGCCTGAAGGGCGACCCCCAAATTCCACAGCATGTCCTGCTTTTATGAAGAGTGGATGAGGCACAGGAAGTCAGGTCTCTTTTTATCTGTTTTCCCTCTAGCTTCTGAAGTGTTGATACCCATTAGCTGGTCTTCAGAATTTAGCTGTGTGGGGATGTGGTGGGGGATTTACTTCTCTGAAGTTCAGAAACTTGGGAATTTCTCCTTTATTCATCTTTAGCTTCTGTCCTTGCAGTTGTCCCTCAGTGCTGCCAGAGGAGCTGTCCAAAGCCTGTGCCTCTGCTCAATTGTCTGTTGTCCCCTCAAATCTCTTGACTGAGAATCCTGTTACACCACCCTTTACTGCAGCCTGGCTCAGATCCAGGCAAATCCCTGGGTGTCATTATTTATTATCAGGCTCAGTTGAATACTAGGGCAAGGGGCTGAGGTTCTGAGTTAGGCATCTGGGGTCTCTGTGTGCATATCCTAGGCTCCTTTGACCTGTGTCATTCTTGCCAAGGTCAAACACGGCTGTGTACACTCCAAGAATCGTGTCTGAAAACCAGTGGGAGGGTAGAAGGGGAGAAAGAGACCGCATAGCAGCTACATTTGAACAAGGTTTTAAGATACTGGCACCCAACCCCTGTCATATCACAATGGTCAACTTTGTTGCAAGGGAGAAAAGCAAGGACATTGGTTGTAGCCCACTATGTGAACACCTAAAGGCTTCAGGTTTTAACAGAATGGGTGTTTGGGGGAAATGAAGGCCCCAGTTCTATCTTTGCTTATTTGATCTGGAGTCCTGCCATTGGCTTTCCCTTCCTGAGTAGTTACAAAGACCAGCCTTATACCCAAGACACAGTGCAGCTCCTTTCACTGTTCTTCCTGGAGTGTTCCCTCCTTTGCTCCTGCCATCTTGTAATTGGAACAGGGCCTCCCTTACTATGGCTGCCTGCTCTAAGCTCCAACTTTGTGACTCCCCCAAATCCTACCTTTTATTCCTTCCTATTGCCTCTGGGCTGTCTCCCTGTCCTCTTAGGCTTTTCCACTTGTCCACATGGACCTTTGGTACAAAACACTGGCAACATAGAGGACAGACCAGGGCACAGGAATAGGGTGAAACTGACCCCGAGTCCAGGTGCACGAGGTAGCACATTTTGCCCAGCAGGCACTGCCGACCTGCCCCAGCCCTGAAGCAGTTCTTTCCTCTAGAGCACAAATGCTCCCAGAGGCAGTCCGAGTAAGCTGATCCTGTGTGCACACTGGTGTGCAACCATACTCCTCCCTGCCCCTGGGCCCCCAGCCTGTGATTATCACCCTTGCCTTGAAATCTCATGTTCTCAGGCAGGTTCTAACCTACAGGATCTCTGTTCCCAGCTCTGTGTAAGCTGCAGCTCTGGGCAATAGCTTCCCTCTTTTGGTAGCAGTTTCCCAAGGCCTCTTTCACATCCAAACTCACATTAGCTGCTGGCTCTGCTTGCCAACGCTTCCCTACTTGGACCTCAGGATTCTGAAAGCAGCACTGCCTCGAAGGATGCTGTGTCCAGGAACCCTCCCTTGACAGAGCCTCTGTCCCCTCACAGCTTTGCCCTTACCACAGAGAGTTAGCATGGCCTTCACTGCTAGCTGTGGGCACTCTGTACATGCTCCCTGAATAAGGATCTCAGTCGAAGGTACAGAGGGTCAGCTGACAAAGGAGACAATCTCAAGTTGTGCTTTGGGCAGTGACCATGTGTTAGGTTCTGTCTAAGCTCCACCCCACCATTACCTGGCAACAGCTAGGTAGGCCTACCCACTATAAAAGGGGCTGCTTGCCCTCTTCTCTCTTAATCTTGCTCTCTTAGCTCTTACCTCTCTCACTCTCAACCTCTCTCTGCCCCACTTGGGCTCTCCTCCCCTCCCCCCTCTCTCCACATGGTCATGGCCGGACTCTACTTCTCTACTCTCTCCCTCTCTCTGCCTCCACTAACCCCTTAACTCCCATCCTCTGCCCTAAATAAACTCTACTCTATACTATGTCTGTGTGTGTCTGGTCCCTTGGGGGAAGGGATGCCTCGGCATGGGCCAGCTGGGGCACCCCATTCCACCACACTGCCGTATACCACTTTCTCTAAACCTCTTTCTTTTTATGATCACAACACCATGAAGTAAACATCTGAAAGTTGAACTTCTTGCTCAGATGAAACCAACTTATTTTTCAGTCAATAGTCAATTGTACCTCAAACAAGCCTCGCCCAGCCCCTAGGTGTCTGCTTAGCACAGTCATGGTGGCTCCACGTGGGGCTTAGTGCAGGTGCTCTCCATAGCAGCACTGGGAACATTTGGGCAGGGTGATTCTTTGTGGGAGCCTTTTAACAGCTATTGGAATGGAACCCAAGGCCTGATGCATGCTAGATAAGCACTCTTATCTCTAAGCCATACCCCGGTAGCCTTTGTAAGAAAATTGTTTGAGACACAGTCTTGCTGTAGCCCAAGTTGGCTTCCAACTTGTAGCAATTCACCTGACTTAAGCCTCTCAGTTGCTGGAACTGCATGTGTGTATTATAACTGTCTGTAAAATATTTAACAGTATTGATCTCTGCCCAGTTGAGGCAAATAAACTCCTTTCCCAAGCTGTGATAGCAAAAAATGTCCCTCTGGGGTTAAAAATGCCCCTGGCTGAGAACCACAGGTGTGATGTTTATTCTTTTAGTTACAACTGAAGTTCCCAGAAGGTGGCCTAGACACCTGCTATCCTGTGTCTCTTATGCTTTAATGATCTCAGCCTGCCACTCACCTTTCTAGGCAGCAGTTCCCCTTGCCCTGGACAGAGCCACACACTCCAGGAGAGGTTAACAACCTTTCCCTTTCTTCCAGACTCTAGGGCTCACACTGTTAAGGGCAGAGAGTGACTTCTGAACTTGGCAGCACTCTCATAGGCTTTGCTCTCAGGGTGGTCAGGCAGTGCCTATGGACAAGAGGTGGAGAGGCAGGGCAGTGCACATCATTCCTCCACTCATGACTGTACTCTTCGTCCTCTACTTGGGAAGTTCAGGGTTTATTAGGGACCCGAGGGCTGACCTTGCACCCTCCTGGTAGGATAAGGCAGTGAAGGTGAGGCAGTCTGGGAAGGCTGGGGTTCTCATGGAGGGGCCAGCAGCCAGCCATGCTGGCCTGCCTCTCCTGCTTTCCTCCTGGTCCTCTGGAATAATCACATGGTGAGAATTTGCTTCGAAGACATAAAAGGCTTCATGGAGGCTTCCAAAGCCTGCTGGTAGTCTTGCAGTGGAACCTCGGACCAGGAAGGGGCTGTGAGCTGGCCTTGGCGGATGAGGTTGCAGAGAGTGAGAATCAGCTCCTTGAACTCATCTGCAGGAGATGCAAGTCAGACAAGGAACCACAGGTGAGGTCTAGTGAGATGGCTAAGTGCTAACACGAAACAGAGTCATGAAGAACTGTACGTGGCAGTGACTGTTCCCCTTCTCAGGATGGTTAGAGTGACTCGTCCACAGGACAGGACTGGTGAAGAGCTGGCCCTAAATGGTGGCTAGGACAGCATTACTGAACTAAGGATGCCAGAGGTGGCCAGGAAGGCAGAGTACCTGGCACACTGCTTGATGGCAACAGACCAGATGAGGAAAAGCTCTCTGACAGCCCTGGGCTTCCACTAGACTCCTCAACTGAGGCAACCACTATCCCTTCCTGGGTCTGCCTCTTGCTGAGGGTCAAATATAGTGTAGGAATTGAGGTGAAGACCTTGGCTATAAAGTGTATTTCTATTTTTAAAAGATTTATTTATTTATTATTTATATATGAGTACACTGTAGCTGTCTTCAGACACACAAGAGGGCATTAGATCCTATTACAGATGGTTGTGGCTGGGAATTGAACTCAGGACCTCTGGAAGAGCAGTCAGTGTTCTTAACTGCTGAGTTATCTTTCTAGCCCGGAGAAGAGTTTTTCCTTTTTAAAAGATGTATTTATTTTATGTATGTGAGTACTCTGTAGCTGTCTTCAAACACACCAGAAGACGGCATCAGATCCCATCACAGATGGTTGTGAGCCACCATGTTGTTGCTGGGAATTGAACTCAGGATCTCTGGAAGAGCAAACGGTGCTCTTAACCACTGAGCCATCTCTCCAGCCCTGAGAAGTGTTTTTCATAGAAATAAACTCAACCTTCAAATTTAATCCTACCTCCTGATTAAAACACTGTGCTGGTGCATGCCTTTATTCCCAGCTCTTGGGAGGCAGATGCAAGTGGATCTCTGAGTTCCAAGTTAGCCTGGTCTATATAGTGAATTCTAGGACAGCCAGAGCTACATAGTGAGATGAGGTCTTGAAACACACACACACACACACACACACACCATAAAAAAAACCAAACAAAAAAACACTACCATGCTGGCTCCCCAGTTATCTTCAAGGCAAGATTATGAACTTGTTAGGCCTTTTGTAATCCAGTCAGAACCTGCTCTCTAAGTCCAAGATCAGACTTGATCCTCCAGGTGTCAGAACCTTCCCTGTGTGGTGGTGGGTTGTTCCACTCTCTTTAAATGTTTACTTTGGGTGTAGTATATGTACTTCTAAGTGTATATATATGTAGGTGAGACTACATACTGATTGAGGTGTCTTCCCTCAGTCATGTTTCTTATTTATAGACAAGATCTTACCATGTAGTCCTGAGTGGCCTGGAACTCTATGTAGATGATGGATATCTCCCTGCCTCTGTCTCTCAAGTGCTGCGATTAAAGGTGTGCACCACCATTCTCAGGACCCCTTTACTTTTTGAGACAGTCTCTCACTGGACGTGATGCTCTTTGATTTGGCTATAGGCTGAGCTACTCTACCTTTCCCCCATCCTCTCTCCCTGTAGTCCTGGGGTACAAGCTTTTTATATGGATCTGAACTCAGGCTCTAAGCTTGCTTGGCAAGCATTTACCCGTTATCCCCAGCCCTTCCCTCACTCTCCTGAGGCGCTTTTCTACTCCAAACCCGGTGCATGTCACCACTTCCCTTCACCAACTCCACGTCAGTCTGCACTTTCAGCCTTGGCTCCTCATCTGGGAAGCTGGGCTACAGCAGTAAGAGGCCTATGCTGATTCTAGCAGCTCCATTCCAGAGATGGGAGAGTGTTGAGTAATTGACTTAGAGGCCCCGAACCTCAGTTTTCTCCTCTGTCAAATGGCTCAAAGTGTTAAAATGCTTGAAACAAGGCAGAGATTCAGTGACTTACCACAGTTCCCAGCTAGGCCAGGCCCACTTAGATCTATCTGGTGCAGTTTTGGTTTTTATTTTCCGGTTGTTTTGTTTTTCCTTCTTATTTTTGAAACAGCAACTAGTTATATAACTAAGGATGGCCCTGAACTCATAACCCTCCCACCTAAGCCTCTTGAGGGCTGGGATTACAAGTGTATACCATTGCACCCAGTCAGCTCCTCAGAACAAGGGCTGGTCCATCTCACTAGGCTCTGCCAAGGAGCAGCTGGCTCCATCTACAAGTGATTTGCTGACCTGACTATGGTAAACTATGGTAAGGTCCTTAATCCTGTTAAGGTTGAGGACCTGGTCACTCTGCAGCCATACTAGGCTCTACGCTCCTATGCCTCTTGGTATCAAGGCCATCAGTCACTTACCTGGACCGTGGTTCTTCTTCCACTGGGACAACCAAAAGCCCCGAAGTTTGAGGTCCTTAAAAATGAGCATACTCTGTGGACACAGAAAGATGCACTGAGGCTCTGAGTACTAGAACTTAAAGCACTGCTTCAGGTATAGATCTCCCGAATTTAGACAAATGCAGTCAGTGCAAAGAAAGAGGCAGCTAAGCCCTGGTCTGCAGGTATCCCAACTTACCACAGAGGCTGTTACAGGCTGTTTGGCCATCCCCCCATAGGTCACCATGGTTCCTCCAGGCCTGTAGAGTCCAGAGAATGAAGAGTGGGTACAGGCAAAGACAGAACCTACCATGGCCTAAGGAACTTGCTAAGGTGCTTATAGGAACCAATCCTGGCTCTCAAAATCACTGGGGAGTCTTAATATATAGCTTCCCAGTTTTAACCTCTGACTTAAAGAATTAGAGGCAGGGACCGAATATCACACATACTGGGCATGGAGGCATATGCCTTTAATCCCAACCTTGAGAGGCGGATTGATCTGATTGGAGACAAGCCTTCCACACAGCAAGTTCCAGGTCTTGCAGGGTTCAGTGAGACTGTCTTAGCAAGCAAGCCAGCCTGCCTGCCTAGGCATGGGTTACAAGCCAACAGTCTCAGCAGTTGGGAGGGAGGAGGATTAAGTTCAAGGCCAGCTTCGGTTATATAGAGATACCCTGACTGGAAACCAAATAACAGAGACACACATTCTCATGTTCTAGATAATCAAGGTGATGATCCAAGGCTGGGAAATCACTTTTTTTTTTTTAAAAAGGAGAGAATTCACTCCTTTTTTAAAAAAAAAAAAATTTATTTTATTTATATGAGTACACTGTAGCTGTCTTCAGACACACCAGAAGAATGCATCAGATCCCATTACAGATGGTTGTGAGCCACCATGTGGTTGCTGGGATTTGAACTCAGGACCTTCGGAAGAGCAGTCAGCTCTCTTAACCACTGAGCCATCTCTCCAGTCCCACAAATAAATCTTTTTTTTTTTTAAACCAAACATGCCGAGGGACAGGAGACAGGCATTCTATCGGCTCCCACCCACTGTGAAGAAGCTCCACTCACTGTGTGCTGGTCTCCAACCGGAGGACACCTAAGAAATACTTCCCAGCAAAATGGGGCTCCTGCACAGTGACTCACCCAACACCACAAGCTAAGCTGCTGAGGTAGAGCATAGACTGGGACAGCGACACAGCTATGTTGAGAGTCAGCCTCTGCAGTGGCTGTCATGCCATCTACAGCCATAGGCAAAGAGCTTCCTATTCAAAATTCCTGTTTTGCTTTTCCTTTTACTTTTGGGGATTGAACCCAGGGCCTCAGGCAAGCTAAAGTCCCATCACTGAGCTATGTCCCCATCCCCCATCTTCATTTGATTCTTTAAAAAATGAAACCCAGAGAGTGTGATCACTTCATTCACGGTGCAGTTGACAAGACAGCAAGGACTGACCCTGAGTTTTCATAACTACAGATCTTGATTTGATGCCTTCTTTTGGAGTGTCTGAAGACAGCTACAGTGTACTTACATATAATAAAATAAATCTTTTAAAAAAGATTTATTTATTTATTTATTTAATGTATATGAGTACACTGCAGCTGTCTTCAGACAACCAGAAGAGGACATCGGATTCTGTTACAGATGGTTGTGAGCCACCATGTGGTTGCTGGGAATTGAACTCAGGACCTCTGGAAGAGCAGTCAGTGCTCTTAACCACTGAGCCATCTCTCCAGCCCCACCTCAGCACTTTTATATGTTTCAAAATATCTTGTAAGAAATACCTTAAGAAACCAGTAAGTGATGCCTCCTGGGTTCCTGGGGGCGGGGGGAGGCTAGCTAGGCTTCTTATCACAGAGATGAGGCTGGAGCGCACAGGCCAGAGAGCAAGATGTCCTTGTGCGCCGCTGTCAGCATCCTGCTACCCTGGCCTATACTCGTACTTGTCACTAGACAGCCCTCCTGATGGAGACCTGCAAGTTGAGGGACTTACGCCAGGTGCCGGAGCAGCTCTGTGGAACTCTTCCCACCAACACAGTTGAGAGCCAATCGGGGCAGCGGCAGGTCCTGAAAGTAAGGAAGTTACAGTGAGGGCGAGGGCGCTACTGGCTGCACGTGGGGTTGGAAGCTGCTACAAGCAGCTGTGAGGCCAAGTGCTGAGTCGGAAGAGGAGGAAATGGCGTGCATGACTTTTGGGCTTGTTTCTGTTCTCTGCTGGGAAGGGCTTTAGCAGCTTCATCCTCCTGTCCATCCCAGGACTTTGGGAAGCACAGACAAGCAGCATCTCTATTCAGAGTCAAGGAACAGAGAAGTTTACACACGATAGGCTGACCTCCACTTCAGGAATGCTGTCCGGGGCAAACATGCTCAATAGTGGGTATGTGGTTCTTCCATATGCTTTAGTGCAAAAGGCCTCAGACTGGGTCTGCTGGGGTGGATGCTCTAAAGAGGAACCGGTTTCGAGTGCAGAGCGACGGGGCCAGCCTCACCACTTTGTGATGATGTGGTTCTGAGGCTGGTGTCTCATCTATGCATCATCTATGTCAGCTACTTTGTAAACTTTTTTCTGAGGGATGTCAAATAAATGTGAGGCCGAGGCTTAGGAGCTTCTCTCCCTCCTCTCTCCATGCCTTAGTTTCCTCAGACCTCATCCAGCTCTGACTCACACCTGCCATGTGGGTTGATGGACCATACCACAAATGTTTAAACCTTGGCTTTCCTAAAGTCTGTCTACTGCTGCCTCCTTCCATGGCTGGACATTTACAGCATGCTGTCCCCAGGCTTAGGTTGGATGGGCTTTGTCCTTTCCAGAAGAGAAACTGGGTTGCAGAGCAGAGGAGGGAAACCATATTTTGTAATCACAGGGAGATGGCATGGGATGAAGGGGGAAGTGTTCTTAGCTGGGTGCCTTGGCTTTTATTTTTAAAACTTTGAAGACTTTACTTTGTGCATGTGAATGTGAATGTTTTGCCTGCACGTTTGTCTCTGTACCATGTATGTGCCTGGTACTCGTGGAGATCAGAAGAGGGTGTCAGATCCCTTGGGACAGGAGTCACAAGTGGTTGTGAGCCACCATGTGGCTGCTGGGACTGCAGGAGCAGCAAGTGCTCTTAACTGCTTGCGCACCTCTCCAGACCCAGGCCAGGTACCTTGAAGACGGTTTTTGTCTCAGGCATCCTTAGCTCCTCCTCTGTGAGGACATAATCAGCTCCTAGATTCTTCAGTCTGTCAGTTAGCTTCTTGATGTCGGGTCTGGAAATCAAACATAATCAGGGCTTTGGTCACACTGGCTAACTTCCCTTCTTCAAACTCCATGACCCCTTTGCCATAGCCTTGAGAAGACATTTCTGTTTTGAGAACAAGGATAGAGAGAGGTTAAGCCAGACCTCACGTAGGAGCTGTCCACATAATTTAGTCATGCTCTACTGACTCTTGCCTCATTTCCTCCCTGGACAGAGCCAGGCTGGGAGATAGTCTGACAACCTGAGTGCACACACCCTAGAGCCATCGGTGCCAAGGGAAGAGCCATCCTACTTCCTCGTTCTACTCAGACACCACTTTCTTTCCTCTTGCTCTCCAGGACACTTGAGGATATCATGCAAACACACTCTAGTGCAGAGTGAGTGGCCCTGGATTCTCTGGCCCAGGAACATGGAATCACTTTTTCATCATCACTGCAGAGGCCAGGGTGGAAGTAAGTACCAACCCTTGTTAGAAAGGTCTCAAGTGACTTGGCCACATTGGAGCACACTGAGGTTTAAAGGGACTGGAGGGGACAATGGAAAGAAGGTAAGTCTGTTACTGACTTGCCGTGTCTTCCTGAGCAAGCTGCTTCCTCTCTTGGGAACTTGAGCTTCCTCATCTGTAAAAGAGAGACCACAAGCCTGCCCCACCTCCTTCACAGCTGTGCTTAGTGTACACTGCAAGCGGACAGGGCTAGAGAGTTCACACAACAGTACAAACCAAGGCTTCCCAAGTAGAACTGTGGTTACCCTAAGTCAAGTCTCCAACACTCCTGACTGAACCAATAAGGACCATCTCTGCCTCTTTCTGTCATCTCTCTGTGTTAGACTTTCACAGGGACTTCTTTTGCCCTGCGGAATGCTTGCAAGTCAACAGCAAGCCACTCATGCTTACACATATGCGCCATCTGGTGGAGATATAGGTGTGCACAGGGACATGAGGATTAGGCTTCCCAGTACCTGTCTCGGACCACGTTGATGGTCTTTAGGTGAAGGGCTGAGGCGATCT
The DNA here is from genome assembly GCA_036184795.1 of Tokudaia tokunoshimensis. NCBI lineage: Eukaryota > Metazoa > Chordata > Mammalia > Rodentia > Muridae > Tokudaia > Tokudaia tokunoshimensis. The sequence goes on along the minus strand of BTHU01000005.1, from coordinate 115,123,629 downwards.
GAATGACTGCTTGCCCCACTCCACTGTTGGACGCATTCTGGATGACAGAGTCCCCTGTGGAAGAGACCATGTCAAGCGCTGCAAACTTGAGTTGCTCCCAGCCTGGGATTCTGGGGTAGATGCAGGACCTAGCAGTGGCGCTTTCTTAGACTATGAACTATCGCTCAGTTGTCTCCACACCTTCCACATTCTACCACACCAATAAAGCATCACAGGATTTGGACACTCTGTCCATGGTTCAGACACTGCTTTGTAACTGACCTTGATCATCTTCCCAATTTTTATATCTTCTGTTCCTTCCTTCCGTCTGTCTGTCTGTCCATCCATCCATCCTGGAGCACATTCTCTCTTCCTACCATGTAGGCTTACGGATTGAACTCAAGTTGTCAGTCTCAGTGGCAAGCACCTTTGCATGCTGAGTCATCTCACTGACCAATGCTGAGGCCAAGTCTCTGGTTTGAAATGGTTTTCTGGTTCTCTTCCTTTTAAAGTTCAGCTCAACTGTGGCTTCCTTCATGAAGCCCTCCAAGGTTCCTTCTTGAGGACCCTGGTATCTCATCAATGCTCAGGCTGTAACTGTGTTCAACACTAAGCTGTACATAGGTTCATATTTATCAATATCCTTCAGTCCTGAGGGAGGGCCATTCCTTACTCCCTTGTGTTTATTTAACGACAGTGCATTTGAAATGGATGAGAGCCATATGAGAGAAATGGGAAGCTCCTGGGCCCTACAGAATGCTTGCTTTTGCTTTGTGGTGCTAGGGATGGAACCTAGGGACTTGAGCATGCCAGGCAACAACTGTGTCACTGAGCTATATCCTCACCCCTGCAATAGGAGCGGCAGTGTGGTGCCCTAGGAAGTGTGGGCTCGGACACACAGTGGAGCCAGGTGGGCATCCTGCTTTTCCAATGACTGTAACCAAACATGACAGGCTACATCATGTCCGCTTAAAACTTCAGTTTTAAAAAGCAGGAGGCCTGAGAGCACCTATCAGAGCATCTCTGATTGAAGCCAAATGAGCAGGAAGATGCTCCGTTGACTGGGAAACAGTGTTTGGGTTTGAAAGGCAGTGGAGTCAGTGCAGAATGGGCTATAGCTAGTGGCCGGCTCCTAGGTCAAGGATGCTCATCTGCCTTGGCTCCAACCTATCACTCACTAGTGCTGTGTGGGTGGACAGCAGCAATGATCTGCTTCAGTTAGGGTAGAGGAGTACAGGAAGACAGGATACTAACAAAGACAGTGAAGGCTAGTATTGGGCTGCCAGAGTTGGTTTCCATTATCTGTGTTCATCTATGCATATGCTCTGGTGAACAATGCGATATTTATTCTTGCTTTGGATCAGGTCATGAGTTTGTCTGGCCTCATCAGCCCCGAGGCAGCGAAGTGGAGAGGGGGTTGCTAATACTTACAGTGGGTAGCATCAGAAGGCCTGGCTCTGTTAAGTACAGGGTTGCCCTAATCAGGAGTGACCTCAGGACCAGGACATGAGATAAGGCACCCAGTGCTGGCTATACCAGGACTCTAGCAGAGGTCTCTCATCATACCTGGCTTCTCTACCAAAGGCACCTAGGACTCCCATCATAGCTGAGGGTCTTGGTCAGCGGCTATCTAATTTTATCATAGTTCCGAAGCTCAGTTTCCTCAGTGGCATGAGAGAAGAATGGCAGGTGATTTCCCCAGCCCTGTGTGGCTCAGATAGGCAGTATATAGAGAGATCCTCACACAGTGGGAAGGCTGGGCTGGGGCACAGGTGAGTGGTAGACTTACTGATTGGCATGTCCTAGGCTGATTCTATTCCTAGAACTGTAAACAAGACAAACAAAGCCCTCAGAAGCAACAAAAACAAACTGGTCAGTCTTCTGTCTTCTGGGGTTAATTCTGCAGTGTGTCATATAAAGAACATAGGGGGATCCCTAGCAAGACTAAGGCCAGGCTGCTGACAGCAGTAATGGGCTCTGCCTTAATGGGCTTTATGGGTAGAGTCTTAATGAGTCTGCCTCCGCCCTGTCTTGCTGTTCCATTCCCTTGCTCCTGCTTCTAGGGACCACTTCCCAAATGCAATGCTCACCCCCACACCTGCTTGGCCTCTGCTTTCATAGAAACTCAGTGACACTCTGGCTGCTTACTTGCTGAGTGATCTCAGGTAACAGCTCACCTCTCTGGGCCTCTGCTCCCTCACTGATGAAAGGAAGACTGAACACACTGTAGTCAGTCTCTGGCACCCTGCTCTCCATATGAGTGAGCAGTTAGGGGAGTGGGGGAGGTGGAGCCTGAGTCAGACCTTGTTGGCCTGGGCTTGGGTTCTTAATCCCTAACAAGAGTCCTTTGTGCATCGCATCGCTCTGAAGATGTGACCCTCACAGGGAGGATGCCTGCAGAGGCACTCATGCGAGTGGAAGTGCTGAGCGGAACTATTACCACTGAGTTCAGCATTTTATTGAAAACAGTGGCTATGTCTGTCTCCCCTGGCTTTGTGTCCCCAAAGCTTAGCACAGCTCAACACATTTTTGCTGTGTGACAGCATTCCAGCCCCAGCTCTGGGGAATGTGACCAGTACTTCTTACAGTGTGTCCTCTGAGTATTTTCTAGGAACTCAGTGAACATCTTTTTATTAAGAACAGTAAGACCTACTCAGGTTAGAGCCTGTCACTGCCCGCAGGGACCCTCTCTCCACCATGTGTGCCAGTGAGTTCCCAAGTCCTTTGAGCCAGGATTTTGGTGCACTCCGTGGGAAGACCCTGGATTGCTTCCCCAGCTTGTAGGTTCCTACCTGGCTGCAGCTGTTCAAAGTCCACCAACATTCTGTAGGCTGTGCAGGGGTTCACACCTAGGGTGGCAGCACTCTGGAGAGGGATGTCCTTAGGGACTCCAATCAGCGCTTCCTCACTGAACACCGCCTCAGTTCGCCAGGTTCCTGAGTCAGGATGAGGCAGGGGGGTGAGAGAGGAGCCCTTGCACACCCAGGTACAAGGGCATCATGGATAGCAGACTTGGGAGTAAGCCTTGGAAGAAAGAGCAAAGCTCATGGTGTTCAAGTCGTGGACAGTTATATGCACGGTGATGTAAAATAACAAGGCAGCTTTAAATTAGGCTTTGAAAGCATAGCCCAGAGTCCTGACAGAGTGTAGTGGGAAACATAGGAGACAAGACTCCACTGGGCTCTCTCCTTTGGGTTTGAGTCTGAGTAAATTTTGCTTCCCAAGATTCAGATCCTCATATGATGCACTGGGTGGATACTGCCTGCTATCCTACTGGGCCAGTGTTAGGGAATCGGGGAAGTGAGCTCAAGACTCAAACACTAAAGGTTCTGTAGGCAATCCTCACCTGCATGCCATTACTTTGTGAACATGAACAAAACAGAGTGGGGTCTCAAAGCAGAGTGTCTCTTCATGGCCAAAAGTAGAATAAAGGCTAAATGGTAAACCAGAGAAAGTCAATTTAGACAGCTATCTGCTATCTCAAACAGAACAGCCTTTACCACCCTGAAGTTAAAAATTAAAAGCAATGGGCTGGAAAGATGGCTCCGTGGTTAAGAGCACTGGCTGTTCCTCAAGATGATCTGAGTTCACTTCCCAGCACACACATGATGGCTCACAACCTTATAGCTCCAGTTCCAGAGGATCAGATATCCTCTTTGGGCCTTGTCATGGTTTGAATATGCTTGGCCAAGAGAGTGGCACTATTTAGAGGTGTGGCCTTGTTGGAGTTGGGTGTGTCACTGTAGGTGTAGGCTTTAAGATCCTATCCTAACTGCCTGGAAGTCAGTCTTCTGCTAGTAACCTTCAGATGAAGATGTAGAACTCTCAGCTCTGCCTGTACCATGTCTGCCTGGATGCTGCCATGTTCCTGCTTTGATGATACTGGACTGAACCTCTAAGCCGCCCCAACTAAATGTTGTCCTTTATAAGACTTGTCTTGGTCATAGTGTCTGTTCACAGCAGTAAAGCCCTAACTAAGACAGCCCTCCAAGGGCACTGCATGCTTGTGGGGTGGACAGAAGGTTGAAACAGGTTCAACACCCCAGGAAATAATTGAGAACAGCAGGCATTGGAACCAGCTCCTGGTCAGGGTCTACCTGTCCTGAAACACGTAGCCATGACACCCCACCGAGCATAAAACCTAGAGTTCTCCAAGCTAATGAGGTGTCTAGATACGCCTGAGTGTTTAACCAATGAGCTTCCCTTCCTGGACATCCTCTCCTGCAAATGATATTTTAATCCCTGGTTAACCCTGCTTAAGGTGTTTGCATTAACATCCGCCATAACAATAAAGCAGTTTGGACAGGCAAGGACTGTCTCCCCCATGGAGGACTGTCAGGGAGGGAGGCCTTTGTTTTAAAGGCCCTCAGGTTCAGTCACCCCTTTCCTGCCTGATGAGTAGGGGAAGGGCAGACTCTCGACCACTCGAGGTCTCTAGCAGTGTCTGGGCACATAGGAGATTGAGAGCCACAACATCCATCCCAGATCTCAATGTTTCTTGCCCGGAAGAGCACAGGCTGGACCCCATCATGGATCGCACACTCTGCTTTCCTCGGATGGCGTGCTCCACACCCCAGCGGGGAGGCAGAGAGGCAACTTGACAGTGTACAAACACTGGCAAATACTTATATATAGTAACTAAACCTTAAAAAAAATCTTTTAAAAGGCAGGGTATGGTGGCACATACACTTTTAATCCCATAGCTTGGGAGCTAGAGGCAGGTGGATTCAATTTGAAGCCAGCCTAGTCTATTCTGTCTCAAGGTGCGGGGGAGCCAACAGAAACAAAATGTGGGTTAATTATTTCTTCAGCTTGCCTGAGAGGATGAAGCTGCTTCAGGTCCCAGGCTCATTCCATCCTGGGTAGAAAGCAGTTCCCACACCCACCTTAATAAAGGCCTCAGCAGACAATGCTGAGGGGCTCCAATCCCCTGCTATCTCCCTACCTCTACTTTATTAAAGCTCTCTTGTCCGTTCCTCTGGTCTCTACTTCATTTGGTGTCTGGGGGAAGTGTCTCTAACCTTAGGCTACCTCACTCATTTTGGGAACACTACCCCCTTGTGGCTCCCGTGAAGATCCATCTGGATAATGGACGTACCTTGAAAACGTAAGAACTGAGAAGCAGGACACTCTAACAACTCCTTTCCATATATACACAGAATGCTATCCTAGCTTGACTCTTCAGGGCCGCACCCAATGTGGCCCCACTCCACCTCTGGAACCTTCTTTCTCATTATGTAACCTCTCTCATAGGCAAATCCTTGGCTGAGGCTACACACTGGATTTTCCATTTGCTAAACTTACCCTGATGTTTGCTCATTTTACTTCTTCCACAGGAAATGCTTTTTGGCTCATCTCTGCCTAACGACTTCTCCCACCACGGACCTGTTTTAAGACTCTCTTCCATAGTTTCACTTGGAGTTTCCTCAAAAACATCTCTGTCAGAACAGCAACAATTACTTCTGCTTCCTGTGGCCTCAGGTACTCCCTCTTTTGAGTTACTGCCTTCCAGACACTTAAGTCAGATTTGAGTCTTCTGGAGGGCGGGGCCAACCTTACTTATAATCTGCATCAAACCTTAAAGCACAGATATAAGGAATCAGATACTCAAAGCTCAAATCAACAGGGAGCCAAGGAGATGTACACATGGGTATTGTCCCTCAGAGCACAACAAACAGGATTCCACTCCACATGCTGGAGGTAGCCTATCAACCTAACAGTGAACCCGCTGCTTAGCTGCACTGAGCCCGTGGGGGTGCATCTGCAGTGCAGGGTCTGGAAGAATAAATGGCTGCTCCTACCTGGGGACACTCACCCAAACCAGCATTCGCTGGGATCACCCAATCTCCTGGCTTCAGTCCAGATACACTGCTGCCCACAGCTATCACCTCTCCAACACCTTCGTTCCCTCCGACAGCAGGCAGCTTGGGAAGGAGGCCATAGTTCCCTGGGAGAGAGGAAGTCGGAGTGTAAATGTGTGGTTTGGATAAAAGTGTCATCTGCAGACTCGTGTATTTGAACACTTACTTGATCCTGAGCTAGTGACACTTTCTGGGGAGGTCTAGGGTGTGGTCTTGCTGAGAAAGTGTGTTGAGGAGGGTAGAATCCAGTCTTCAAAGCACTGTGCCATTTCTAGTGCTTGCTCTGTGTTGGGTTCAAGACGTGAGCCCTGAGCTCCCTGCTCATGTGCCTGCTGCCCGCACCCTGCCATTACAGACTCTAACTCTCTGGAGTCACATGTTGAAACAAAACTCTCTTCTATAAGTTCCTTTTATAAGTTATGGCGTTTTATCATGGTAACAGAAAGTAACACAGTCACGCTGCCAGGTTCGGCTGAGACTCTGGAGGGTATAGACTTTGTGGCCAGTCACATCTGAGCTCATCAGGGCCCTGCCCTCACGAACTGTCCACTCTGGTCTTCTGCTTCCTTGACTACGCAGGAGCTAAAACTCTTTGGGCACAGGATTACCACAAGGACAAACTCAAGTAAGAAAGGAGTCTAGCATGTCACAAGCTCTTCAGAAGGGTGGGCCTACCACCACTAACTACAATTCACCAACTCACAGAGCCTCATGCTTAGAGGCTGGCCAGAGAGGAGCCAACACTGTGCGCACTGCTCCTCTAGAGGGCAGTCACTGCTAATCCTGAGCACTTCCTACTCTACCTGAGGAGGAGCGGAAAGGCGGCAGCTGCTGAGCCAATTATCATAAGCTCCAGAGGCCAAGGTTACCTTGGATCATATTTATGTCAGATGGATTGATAGGGGCTGCCAGCATCCTCACGTGGACGTCAGATCCTTCCACAGCAGTGAGCTCCAGGTTCTTCAGTCTAAACACAGAAAGACATTGTCAGGAGCTAAGACTAAGTATCTTCTGCTCAAACTGTCTCCCCAAAGTAGGTCAGCAACATGCCGCAATTGCCGTGTGTGCCTAGGAATCTGGTTCTGATGGAAAGGAGGAGCTTTGAGGACCAGCACAGAGTGCAGGCTCACACCAACTGCAGTAGATCAATCTTGGTATCCTCTTAGTGTGTGGGGCAGAAGCATTAGTGAGTTTCTGTCGGCCTGGCCTTAGGTTCTCCACAACCTGCTTGGTTCTAAGAATCATGCAGTGCACTATTAATACAGCCACTGCTGATGCGTGAACCAGTATCACCAGGTGAGGGCACCCCAAGTGGTTCTTCCAAATGAGCATACCTGGGAAACTCAGGGTCAGCTCTGCCCTCTATCCATGTGTTTTGTTGGCCCCAACACACACATGGACAAAGGTGATATTTCCCTTACTGCAGAGTGGGGTAATAGAGAACCTCGGTATCTGTGAAGTGTCTCTGCTGACTGTGACTCACACCCCAGGGAGAAGGCCCTTCTGGGCAGGGGTCTTGGTCTGTTAGAAAGGATGTGCGGGTGGAGACCTTGATGTCAAGTTCTGCCACAAGGTGGCTGGGCACCCTGAGCGCATTTCTTCTCTGAGCTAGTCTACTTGTGATGAAGGAAGTTTTGAACTCTATCCCCTCTAGCAGCTCTCAGGGTTTTCTGGGAAGTACAATGACCAGATTTCAGGTCCTCAGCATTCATGTAACAGGTTGTTAGGCCAGTCTGTGTAATTCCAGCACTGGAGGTAAAGCCGAGAAAGGCAGATCGACGGGCAGTCAGTTTAGTGAAAATGTAAGCACTAAGTTCAGTGAGAAGCCTGTCTTGAAGACGAAGAAACTGATGAAGATGTCCCAATGCCAACCACTAGCCTCCATATATGCCTGCATGAGCTAGCTCACCCACACACATGTGCAAGCACATACATGAAGACCCCACACATGTAAAAGACTTGCCAGGGGACTTTGAGGGAACTTTTGTTGTTAATAAAAAGTTTAATTTTGTTGGGATGGGTCTAGTGGTATATCCCTATTCCTGTATGTGGGAAGCCAATGCAAGAGAATGGTGAGTTTGAGGCTAGCCTGTGTTCTGTACTGAGACCTTGTCTCAAAAAACTGAAGCGCTTTTTATTCAAAAATTTTTAATGTGTATGAGTGTTTTATTTGTGTGTATGTGTATCACATGTATGCCTGTGTATGGAGCCAGGAGAGGGTGCTGGTTCCTCTCAAACTAGAGTTACAGTCTTGTGAGCCACCATGTGCTCAAGATAAATGTTCTCTGTTGTTTGACTTTTAAAATTATGTGTTTATCTGTGTATCTCAGTACAGGTGTCTGTGAAGGCCAGAGGTATTAGATCCCCTGGAGCTGGATTTACAGGAAGTTATGTGCTGCTTGATATGGGTGCCGGAAACAAGCCTGGGTCCTTTGTGCCAGAAGTCTGCACTTTTAGCCACAGAGCCGTCATTTCTGCAGAGGCCATGGAGGGTTGCTTACTTGGTTTGCTCGGCTTGCTTTCTTATAGCACCACCCATAATGGACTGGGCCTGCCCATCAATCACTAATTAAGGAAAAGCCCTAAAGGCTTGCCTGCCTATAGCTTGAGCTTATGGAGGCAACTTGTCAATTGAGGCTATCACACACTGACTACAGCCTGTGTCCACGTGACATGACTAGATAGCTCCGATCTCTGCAGCTACTCCCTGTGACTTTTCAAGGACTGCAAACTCCTTTCCTTTCCTGAAACTTAACGCTTCAGGTCTGCAGTGCCTCTCTGCCCAAATGTATCTACAAAGTAATAATTTTCCTCACTTTTACTTAGCAGAATATATATAATTGCCAGCCAGAGACTGGTGCCACAGTATCCTCACACTAAGCTGAGGTAATTCACCCGCCTCCTCCAGAATCTCACCTTTTTAATTAAACCTAAGGCATGATCTTAGGCTAAAAGTGTGATTTTTTTTCAAGTAATGTCTTAGACTACTAGTAACAATAGAGGTGTATTCTACCACTTCTCTCCACCATGTTCAGTGGTGAGAGGTTTACACATAACGCTTCTGTGAGGGACATGTTCACAGTTCATGTCTACTAGGGAGCACAGTTCCTGGAGATTCTGAAGTGTACACTGGTGAGTCAAAGCTGACACTGATTTACATGGCTGTCCACCAACATCTAGAGATGAGTTTGGAAATTCTGACAGCCTACAAGAACGTCAGAGAATCTGGGGAACATAAGCACATAGCTAGGAACCCTGGACTCATAAAGAAAAGCCAGGTCTCACTGTGATTAAGAATCAGCTTTAAAAAAAAAATAAAAACCTCTCCACAGAAAATGAGTGGAAAACCAGGGACAAGTATAGACGCAAAGGCTTTGCAAAAGAAACATAGTGCTAAGGAAGTGTGTGTGTGCAGCTGGAAGAGGGAGGGGGTCCTCCCTATAATAATAAATGCTGCTTACTGAGTGTTCACCAGCCAGGCTCCCTGCCAAGTGCTTTATAGGCAGGCCAGCTTCCACCCTATTTCAATAGCTTGCAGACTATTGTTCTGCTTTTATAGCAGAGGAACAAAAGCCCAGAAGAGGTAAATAACTCGCTCAGGCTGCTAACAGTGGTAGGTGGTTGATCTGATCTGAACCTGGCCTTCAGATGTTAAAAGAAGCCACCTGGTAAGCGCTCCAAACCAAGCTGTGAAATGAGCCCTAGCCTGACCTGGCCTGGAGATTGAGCCTTGCTGCCCTGGCTGAGGGGAATGAGGAGGGTGGTTGGCATTGCCAGGGCCTCCCAAGTGGACCTCCCTGGGAGGCCATCAATGATACTTCTCTGAGAGTCTATGTATTAAGTCTGTATTCCAAAGAAAAGTCCAGCCCTGAGCAAGCAGGTTTGCAGACTAGCTGCCTTTTCGAGTTAGCCCCGTTGCTTTTCCTGCATCCTGACAGATAATCAGACTTTTCTTGTAAGCTGACAAAGCCCAGGAGCTCAAGTTGCTTAGACACAGCTTTTCTTTTTTCCTGCACATTTTCCTACACGTTTCCTCCCTTAGCAAGAATTTCATTTCTACAGTTTCTCTGTGAAATGAAAAATTCAATTCAGCCTTCAAGACCCAGCTCAGACTTTACTTCTGACACTCTTCCTGGTGCCGTCCGTTGGAAATGGTCACTTTCTTAGCTCTTCTGCTAGGCAGCAGGGGTGACTATACTACTTAGGATCATCGCATGGGAGTTTAGTGCGTTGTAGTTTATGAAGTCTTTCCATAGGTGTTTTTTGTTTTGTTTGCTTTTCCAGACAGTGTTTTTCTATGTATAGTTCTGGTTATCCTGGAACATGCCCTGTAGACCAGGCTGGCCTCAAACTCAAGAGATCCACCTGCTTCTGCCTCTTAAATTCTGGGATTAAAGGTGTGCACCACCACCGCCTGGTTCCATGTGTGTTTCTTAATTGATCAAGGCTTAGGTTCAAGATCTCTTTTCTGGAGTTCTTGGGATCTGATGTCCTCCAGAGTTATCTATGCCCCGGAGGGCTGGGCAGCCCTGTGGTCAGGTGCTCCTGCATCAAGAGACATGAGTAGTCACATCAGAAGAATAGACAGTGGCAATCTGCTTTCCTCCCAATCCCTCAGTTTTCAGAGCTTCTTGGGAACTATGGAAAGGAGTTTGGGTCTGGATCCTTCAGAACCCAGAACCCTTTTTAGTTATCATCGTGTGTGTGTGTGTGTGTGTGTGTGTGTGTGTGTGTGTATGTGTGTGTGTGTGTATGTGTGTGTGTGTGTGTGTGTGTGTGTGTGCGTGCGCGCGTGCATGCGTGCATATGCTGGGGTGGTTTGGGAGGTGCTTAGTTTCTCCTTGGAGATTCACAAGTATCTAAGTCCAACCTCATCTGCAGTGAGAGAGTGTGGCATACGATCGGTGACTCCCAGGCTTAGTTTGGGTTCCTGGCTGAGCAAACAGAGGAAGGATGGAGGGATTGGCAGTGGGCGCGAAGGGGCTGTATTTGAAGTCTGAGGGAGGTGACTAGGGATAGGCAGCAGATGAGGCTCTGGCTAGACATAAAAAGCTGCCAGCCCACTGTGTGTTAAAACTTAACTCTGGCCACCAGGCTGGACAACAAAAGGACACTAACCAAGTCTCCCGAGCTTGTCAGTCTGTATCTACAGGTTTCTCAGTCTTCCCATCATGCTAATTTTAAAAAGGGAGAAAGCTGAGGCTCAGGGAAACTAAGTTAGCTGGCTTTAAAAAAAGAAAGTAGCAAGCCTTGCTCTTAAGCCAGACGTGGGGATTCTCCTAGGAGACATCAGCTGTCCCTAGGATTCAGTACATCTGAGGAACACTGCCCACCAGCCCCTTCCTGAGAGTCAGCATACTGACACCACAAAGACTCTGAGAAGTCCTGCAGTAGAGGAACCCAGGAGGCTTGGTCCAGCTCCCCTGACTGGAACATGATTTTCACAGACCTCCTTACCTCCCAAGAGTAGGTAGGACATTGGACTACAAACTATGCCTGGTCTCATTTGGCTCTTGGAAAGCCTGGCAGAGATTCACAGAGGAGGGCAGAAAGGTGGGTAGAGACAGGCAGGGCAGAAATTAGAGTCTGGGAAGTGGAAGCTGCGTACACCAGTGGGTGGTGGTGGGAGGCAGGCCCGATACTTGCTTCCCGCCTGGGGTGAGCAGTGTTGGTCCAGCTGCATCTCATCAGGAAGGCCAGCCCCAGCTTGCCCTCATGGAATGCCATCAATACCAGACACTGTCCTGCAGACAGCTCTAACAGCGTCGTCAAGGAGACCACTGCTGAGACAAGAAGGAATACAGGAATACAGGGCTGGGTCTGAATTCCAGGAGCTGGCCCTCCCTTTGGTGCCATGATAGAAATCCTTGTTCCACTTGTTTTTTTTTAAGTTCACTGAAGGGAACAATGGCTGTGTTGCAGAGCTCAACGAAGGCACCCAAACACAACCTGGCTGTATTGCAATTCACCTCCCAGCACTGTTCAATCTTTCCCCTGAGTCTGACGACGGCGCCAGGCACTCCGAGGGCTGCTGCTGTCTCAACTGACAGATCCCAGGCTGGATAAGGTCACAATGGCTCCTGTGAGGCTCAGGCTGTACACCTGCAATGCCATGTGAAGTACAAGAGAAACAAAAGCAGGCATAAGAAAAGAGCCTTTGAGAGGGGAGAGACAGAGTCCGGCCCTGGGGACTGGCTCAGTTCTATCTGCTGGCTAAGGTAGACACCAGCCAGCTCTGCTGAGCGCTTTCCTCCCTCCCATGTTTAATCAGCAACCATTTGTTCTTATCTTTCATCTTTCACTCCATCATTGAAATGATTTTAGTCAGACCCGACTGAGAGAGCACGTCCCCGACTACAGACCTCCCATCTGCTCAGCACATGGGGCAGGAATGTGTGCCCTCATATAGCACTGGGCAAAGTTGACTGACACCTCCCGTAGCTTTCCTCAAGTCTGTATGTAGTCCTCATGATTAGAAAGATGGTTGCTTTCTGTGATTTAGTGAACGGCCTAGGATGCTGAGACTCTACTAACAAGCAGGACACAAATTGCAAATGGGAGGAAGATGGTTCCTCAGCTCCTGACTTGTGACCCTAGCAGAGTGTATGAGTGGCCTAAGCTGGTAGAGAGCTAAAGGAGTCTTGGACTCTAGGGACCAGAGCTCTCTGTCACTCACCAGCCTTGCTGGGCCTCTCTGCCTTTCCTGCCTCCAGGTGGTCCTACCCACCTTCTACTTGGAACTCATTTTTTGGTCCATCAAACACAATTTCTGCTGCCCCTTGCCCCCCGCCCTCTTTAGGGTCTCAGTATGTTGCCCAGCCTAACCTTTAACTCCTGGGCTCAAACAAGTCTCCTGCTTCAGCATCCCAAGAAACTGGAGCAGTGTAGTCCAGTGGTTCTTGACTTTCATAGGCCTGTCAAAGGATGGCTTAAAAAACGAAGAGTTGTTTCTCTCTTTCCATGTGTGCAGTGCTGTGCTGAGAGGAATCCACTATAGTTCAGATCATAAATGTCCCTGTGTTAGAGGTTTGGTGGCCAGGGCACTGTGGGTAAGAGGTGGAGCCTGGGAGTAGGTCTTCAGGTCACTGTGATACCTAGTCGCTTCCTCTGTGACTCATGCTAGGATGCAAAGTTTTGGTGAATGTCCTTACCTGGAAGCAATGGCACTACACATTGACTACAACCTCCAAAACGGAGTCTAACCATTACCTAAGCTGTCTCATGCATATGTTGTGACAGAAAGGTACTTAACCCAAGGACCCAAGGACCCATCTTGGTAAGGAACGAGTGCTGTTTGGGACTACACAGCACTTTGGGCTACGCAGGGGTTTCCATTGCTGTAGAGAGACACCATGACCACAGCAACTCTTATAAAGGAAAATATTTAATTGGGGCTGGCTTACAGTTTCAGAGGGTGAGTCCATTATCGTCTTGGTGGGAAGCATGGCAGCATGTAGACAGACATGGTGCTGGAGAAGGAGCTGAGAGTTCTACGTCTTGATCCGAAGTCATCAGGAAACTGTGTCACACCGGGCACAGCTTGAGCATATTTAAGACCTTAAAGCCTGCCTCCATAGTAACACACCTACTCCAACAAAGTCACACCCTATGGCCATGCATTCAAACACATGAGTCTATGGGGACCATACCTATTCAAACCACCACAGACTATAAGGACATCCCGTCTGCTACTGGCACAGAAGGTAGGGGACAGCATGCATGCTCGCCACTGCTGATCTTGCCAATAGTTACTTTATCAGGTGATGTTCAAAGAGGAGGGACTGCAGTGACTTCATCACTTAAATGCTCCGCGGTAGAGGAAGGATTGGAACGTGGGCCACTGCTCTTGCACATGGTCCTCAACAAAACCTCTCAAGCTAGTATGATTTTGTCATCTGTTCATCTGCTTCTAAAACAAGGGCCCTTCTGTCCTCACTCTGAGTAGGAAAGGACATGAAGCATGTGATAAGACAGATAGGAATGTCACTTGGAGTGGCACTGAGTGACAGCATCTCCATCCCAGAGGCTCAGGAAGTAAGGAAAACTCCTAACCTACTGTGGGATTCAGTGTGCCTGCCATGTTTCACCTCTGAGGCAACTAGGAAGAAACTAGGGCAGTGGGGCATGACTCAAAGTCCACCATGAGTGCGAATTCCTGGACCTTGGCTTAATCTCCTCTGGGTCAGTTACTACACAAACGCCTCCCAGGCAGCATGAGGCCCCAAGACCCTCAGGGCTTCCGCACTCACAGTCTCTGTTGCTCAGGACATTCCTCTCACATAACATTATTCAATCTCCCGTGGGGCTCAGACTTCTTGCTAGTCTGACTCCCCAAGGTCAGGAGAAGGGGATCAGGCACCCCTCTTCTGGATACTCATTACATTCTGAACATATCATAACACCTATCCCACTTGGCTACAGTGGCCCAACTCCTGGACCAGACCGGAGGGTTCCTGGGGGCTAAGGAATAAATCACTTGCCTCGGACTCTTCAGGGCCCAGCACCTACTTCCCCTCAAAGAACCAGTGCTGTCTGGTTTCCTGTATCAATGAACACTATGCCCATTTCCTTCATCTTTGACTATGAAAAAGTCCAAGATGGAGCCCTCAACAAGAGCACCAAACCAAAATGCTGATTTAAAAAAATACTATAATTCTTCTGGTTTAAGATCCAAGTAACCTGCAGAATTTTCACTTTAAACACTGACATCAAGCGTAGAACGAACTCTTAAGAATGAATAGCATTCTATAATGAGATGCATTGTCAACATGACCTGGGCCCCCTAAATTCCATCTGGCTTAAGTCAGAAAGGGTATTGTACCCAAAGGTTACCCATTGTGGGTTCATCTTGAAGATGGCAGATAAGAAGTCAGAGTTAGGGAACAGGGGTTTCTTTTGGTGTTTTGAGACTGCCCAGGCTAGCTTCAAACTCATTATATAGCCAAGATCAGCTTCAAACTCCTGATGCTCCTGCCTCACGTCAAGTGCTCAGATTATAGATGTGAGCAACCACACCAGCTAGATGCAGGAACCAGGAAGAAGGCAGAGACTGGCATCTCCCTTGTCCCAGGGCAGGACTGTCCTTACAAAGAACAGAAAACTCAGGGCCACTGAATGACCTTTAATTTTACTTTCTCTTCTATCATAATCTTAATTTTAAACTCCATCCCTCCCCGGGGTGGGCGGAACCTTTCAGATGATTGTAATTGCTTCTTCCAGGCTTTTTCTGTATCAGGGACTCCTCCAACACCCATGAAGTACTTTAAGAAGGAACATGCTAGCTGACCTTTGGGCAAAAGCCTTTCAACCTCCATGAGGCTCAGTTTCCTTTTCTGAGTTAAACTCAAGAGTGAACCAAGCTGGATGATGTTGATTTGTGATCCCTAGGACTGAACTCAGGGTCCTGTGCACACTAGGCAAGGACACTATACTGAGCTACAACCCCAGCCCCATCTGAATAACATACTCTATGTAGAGAACTTAGTTCAATGTCTGCTACTTGGTGGGTATACAATAAATGAGAGTTATTTCCATACTAGCACTAAAGAGAGCAGCAAAGTTCTGAGGGAATGCTCCGTAGGATGGGAGAGGGGCAGGACGCTGTAGGGAGGAGGAAAGAAAAGGACATTTGGGTTTCCAGACCTCTGTGGTACAGAATCTAGAAGTCTGCACAGAGAACAATGGCTATGGCCACCTCTGAAATTTCCAGAATCCTGTAAGATTCTGCAGCTGGATTTCATACTTTTCCCTATTCTCTCCCCCACCTCCCAGAGCACTGGCCCACAGTACAAAACACACCTGTCTGGGAACTATTGTTTGGATTTTGGATAGCTTCATGACCTTACTGGTCACCAGACCCAGAGATGCCCAGACATTAGGATGGGAAAAGAACACTTGGTTCTTCCGTGGCTGCGGGGACTGTAAACCTCACACAGGACTACAAAGGGAATCCCGGTCACTGGCCTCAGCCCACATGCAAAGTTGTCTGAATCTGAGTCAGAAGGGAAGGTTAGGCCAGGGACAATCCCTACTGCAGACACTGCTTCTCAACAATGGCTGGGCATCAGTCACCGGGAGGCCTGAAAAGCTTAAATAAATGGCCACCCTAGGCCACCCCAGACCTACTGAGCACTTCAGAGATGGAGCCCAGAAACAGTTTCCAAATGTAGCACAGGTGACAGACTGAGCTGTGAATCCAGGCTAATGAGAATGTTCTGAACTTGGGGAAATAACTTGGGGTCTACACAGAAGACAAAAGCTGCTATCTTTTTTCCTGGGGACATCTGCAGACAGACTGGTCTGTTCCAGCTTCCCTGGCTCTCCTACAGGAAACCAATCAGGAGGCCACTGCACACAGCTGTTTAACCACCCAAGCCTTCCTCATCACCTTGGGAGAACTCAATAAAAGGTGCACTTTTTAATGAAATGAGCTTTGGGCTCAACTAACATGACAGGAACAGGTGGTTTGTAGCAGGCTGACGAGAGACACAATGACGAGCCTTTGGGAGCACCACCACACTGCTCTCATTTTGAGTCCATTTCTGAAAATGGAGGCCTGCTCATAAGGACTTTATCAGCTCACTGCAGCAAAATTTCCAGGGAAGTGTCTATCCTGACATGATTGATTGCCTATGAGCAAAATACAACTTAGGGCTGGTGGGTCAGCTCAGCAGGCAGAGGTACTGATGCACAGACCTGATAGCCTGAGCTCCACCACCTGCTCCCTAATGACGGCAGGAGAGAACTGACTCCCGAGAGCTGCGCGTGTGCACACACACACACACACACACACCCTAAAATCAAATATAAGATGTTTGATCTTAGGCAAGTTAGTCAACCTCTGAGCCTCTATGTCTATAATCCTCTTCTAAAATTCTGTTGGATCTTAATTCATAATTTCTGCATGTGAACTACGAACTAATTAATCTACACATATCTTTCCAGTCAAAAGAGCTGTTAGGTTGTCTGGAGTAGGGCTCAGGTGAGAGCACCAATCTGGGAATTAGGGAACCTGGAGTCAGCTCTTTGCCCTAACTTGGCTTAGCTGAGGGTTTGGCAAGGTCACTTAGTTCTCTGGGCCACATCACAAACACACCATACAGGGATAAGAATGAACTAATGTCCCTCCACCAAAAAGCCCCCGAAGCTTCCCCTGTGGTGCCTTTATAACTCCTTGATTCACGGCAAACAGAATTATCTTAATATTTTTTGTACAGGCTAGGTGCTTTGACAGGCAGAGAGGACCTTCAGATTCACTGTAGGATACACCTCAGATATACACTAGGTGGCCACACCCACCCCTAGAACAATTTAAAAGAATATCAACAATAATTCAAATTTCTTGAGAAGCTGAGGGAAGAGGGGCCAGCCTGGGCAACACAGGGGCACCTTGTCTGAGGGGAGAGAAACGAAGGGGAGCAGGACAGTGGGGAACACACCTATAATCCCAGCACTTGGCAGTTAGACCTCAGTCTCTGTTTAAAAGGGGTGGGGTGGGGTGTGTAGGTTTGGAGTTGCATACTTTTAATCCCAGCATTTAGGAGGCAGAGGCAGGCCATCCAGGGCTACAAGACCCTATCTCAAACAAACAAACATACACCCAAAGGAGCCCCCTCCCCCATTAGAAGCAGGCACCTTCAGTCCCAGCGCTGGGGGCTGGGGGTGGCAGATCTGGAAGGATCACTACAAACTCCAGGTCAGCCAAGTCTACTCAACAAGTTTCAGGTTAGCCAGAACTATACAGGGAGACCTTAAGAAGTGAAGAGAAAATAAGAAGATGCATATCGGTAAACCCAAATTGTCCTCTTTTTGTTTGTTTTTGAGGTAGGGGCTCAATATGTAGTTCAGGCTGGCCTTACATTCACAATCTTCCTGCCTTAGCAAGTGCTGGGACTACAGGCACACACCATTTGCATCCCCTAAATTGTATTTGAGTTGGGTTTTTTTTTATGTATTTCTATAGTGTGTGTATTTTGAGACAGACTAACTGTGCAATCCATGTTGATCTCAAACGCATAACCCTTTTACCCCAGCATGCTGGGATTATGAAACAACTCCTTTTTGCTTGTTTGTTTTGAGACAGGGTCTCTCTCTATAGCCCTGGCTATCCTGGAACTGACTATGTAGACTAGACTGGCCTTGAACTTACAGAGATCTGCCGGCCTCTGCCTCACTAGTGCTGGGATTAAAGGCAAATGTCATCAAGCTGGTTTTAGACAACTTGTAATAAATAGGCCAAGATGCATACATGGCTTGGTGGAAGGAAACTCACATGAGAAGGAGCCAAAGGTGAATTCCAGCACCTATTCCAATCACTAATTAGCCTTATCACTTTAGACAAGTCCCTCGACCTCTGTGAAAAGCAACCAATAACTTATTACCTATTTAAAAATAGGAGTAGAATCTAGGTAGACTGTCGGACCGTATGTTCAAATTCCTATTCCCACTGGCTGGGTGATTTGGGGCAAATGTTAATTTTAACTTTCTTATGACTCGGTTTTCTCATCTGCAAAATGGGGAAAACATCCAATAACTACGCCCAGAATGTTGCCGTGGCAAATAGTCGAAAGCATCCACTTAGACAAAGGAGTGGCTGCCACAATCCTCCAACCAAAATGGGTCAGTAAACTCTGGCCTTCACTCTTGCACCTGTGCCTCGCGGGAAAGCTCCGCTGTCAGGTTAGCAAGCACGCCCTGGGTTTCGGCATCTGTAGAACAGCAGAGTCTGTTTCCTCGGACCCTGTCTTCTCCTCGCAGTCCGCCGCCCACCATAAAACCCTCCAGGAACCCCAGTTCCCTCCCCGGGGTCGGCGCCGACTCTTACTGGATGACCTTGGCTGGATCCCCGTGGCTGCCATAGACCAGCGCCCGCACCCGTGACGGCTCAGAGAAAGCGGAATAGGAGGACGTGGTCCGGCCGTGACGGCACCAAGCCTCGAGGAGACTCGCAAGCAGAGGTGCCCGGGCTCGCGCCCCTGTCAGTAGCTGGCTGAACAACATGCTGCTTCCAGCACGGACAGAACCCGGCGCTTAGGACTACGTCATTCGTCCGCGACCGCAAGCCTGCGCCCCGCCCCACTCGTGGCCACGCCCCCTCCCTTTAAAAGAGGCGGCTTGCTCTCTGCAGGGATAGCGATGTCCGGAGAAACCGTTCCTGGTCTGGTGTGAGGGTTGAGGATGAGATGACGTAGTGTATTCAGAGAACTGGAGAAGTTGCAGAATCAGCCTAAGCAGCTTACCCAACGAAGAGAGTTCGGGACTGGCTTAAAGCTGCGACTGCTGCTTGCCGCGTGGTGTTTCGGGGAAGTCATTTACATTCTGGCCTCATTATACCCTTCCCACCCTTTATTGAGATACCACTGTGCCAGGCTTTTTAAAGTTCATTTCATCTCCAATTCCCCAGAACACACAGAGACGACATCATCATCATCATCACCAGCAGCAGCAGCATCGTGTTTTTAGAGACAGGTTTCTTTGTGTGGCCCTGGCTGTCCTGGAACTCACTCTGTAGAAAACAGGCTGGCCTCAAATTCAGAAATCCGCTTGCTTCTGCTTCCCAAGTGCTGTGATTAGAGGCATGCGCCACCAAGACTTGGGGACTTAAAAGTTACCTCTTTACTCAGAGCTAGCATATCAGGAACACCAGGCTCAAATCCTAGCGGCTCTTTCCTAGCTTGGGCAAGTGAGCGCAACTCGGAGCCTACTTCTCATCGGTGCCATGAAAATGATATACCTCATGTCGAAGGGTTATGAGGAGCGGATGAAACGTTAGAAGAATGTTATGGTGGGCAGGATAATACATTGTAAAAACATCAAGTTGTTCAGATATGAGAAGAATCCCAAGGAAGTAGGTGTCTTTTAAAATGCTCATAGCATACAAAGAGATTGGGTCGGAAAATGAAAAATCTTTGTAAAAGGTATAAACCTGGAAAGATGTAGGTTCTTAGTTTTGGTGGAAGGGAAGCATCAGCATAGATAACCCGGTGGTGGGACATTTGTGTGCACACAAGTGTGAGCCATTGCAAGTTGAAGAAAGGGAGCACTCTGCAATGAAGGCCGTCGGAGGCTTTTGAAGGAAGTGCTGCAGGAGTCAACCCTTCGATTCCAAAACTGGGTGCATGGAAATCAGATGAGGTTCCATTTATAGGTCTCCTGATTTAGAATCATGGAGAGGTACATGGTCCAAAGGCATACATTCTTAGACACTCCCCAGAGTCCGATGGTGTGGTAGTCCAGGAAATAAGTATTAGAGAACTTTTGAAGGACAAAGGTGATTGACCCAAAGCTTGCCATGGGAAACAAACAAACTTTTCTCTGAGGAAGAGATCCCAGCAAAGCATGGAGATTAAGGTTTTGGGAGCTGGACTCAGGCTAATCTAGATTTGAGTCTCGGTTCTGCCATTTCCTGGCTGTTGGATTTTGGATTAGTCACTTGGCTTCTCTGTGTCTCTGTTTCCCTCATGGTTAAAATGAAGGGCACTGAGCTAGGGAGGTAGCTCAGTGGTAGAGCACACACTCAGCATGTGTTTGATCTCTAAGAAGGCAAAGGAAAAAAAAAGCTCAATAACAAATTAAGAGACTAATAGTCCCAAGGTTGTCTTGAAGGCTGAGGGAGAGAGTACCACTTGAACCACTTAGCACATGGCTTGGCACGTGGAACGTTCAAAAACTATCCTAGGGAAAGGTTGTGCAGATGAAATGAGAAATATCACATGTGAAACACTAAGGCTTAACTCAAGTATGTGCTCAATAGCCGCATTTATTAGAGAAAGCTGATGCCTACAAGCAGGGGAAAAGTCTGCTCTCACAGTTACGTGTGCATGTGTGCACACATGTGAACACCTATTTTCACAGTGACAGGGAGACACACTTGTGCCAGGAAGCTCATGAGGTCCCTCTGCTGTAGGATCCTCTAGGTGACACTGAGATATTCCTCTTTATCTCTCTCCACTCCCCACTGGCTCTTCCTCCTCCCTGGGCAGCCAACTAGGAAAGCTTGGAGAGTCAGCAGCGAGCCTTCCTCCTTGAGGCTGGATCTCATCTCCCTCCACATCGCTCTAACCTTTCACTTTTGGTCTAGGCCATCTGGGTTCACGCAGGTGCACAGTTTGAGAACCACTGATGAAGGGGTTCAAGCCTAATGGTCTTAACTTTGCATTCAAGACATATGCACTTTGATGCCTACTTTGTCTTTCTGGCTTTATCTTTTACACTGTATATAGCCAGTGACCCAACTCCACCCAACTCCGCCCTCACCAGGTCTTCCTTGTCTTAAGCTTTTATTCAGGTTACTACTGCCTGGAATGAGTTTTCCTGTCTAGCCTTCCAGGGGAATTCCGGGTTCAGATATTGTTTTATTGAGCAAGCCCCAATGCCTTTGTATTTTCTCTGGGCTAATGTTATAGCCTTTAAGATACTATCTCATAGTTATTTATATGCCTGCTCTCCCCTCCAGGCAAAACTGGGGCCATCTTTAGTTCATCTCCAGGATGCCAGCACTCAATATGGGGCCTAACACAGGATAGGCATCATAAATATTCCATGAGTTGCAGGTAATTGAATTTCTTTCTGACCTGGCACTGACTGTGGTACCCTATCCTTCTCCCTAGATTTGGGGCAGTCACTCCAAGCCAGGGCTTTTCTTGGTCTTGCAAGGATTGTTGAAGTTTGTGGCCCTTTTTAAAGTAGAGGGGAACAGTGTTCTCTCCACCTGCTTGCCTGTTGCTAACACTGGGACGCTCCACTCTCCGTAGTCTCTGAGGCTCTCTTTGCCCAGGCTAGCTTTTCTGGCTGCAGTGTTCCTTCCAACTGGTCTGCTTGAGGCTAGCTCCTTATACTTCAGATCTCAGATCATGTGGCGTGGGGCCACGTCCTTGGCAAAAGCCTCTTGGACCATCTTATCTAAAGCATGACCCCAGTCCCTTAGTGTTCCTTGTTGCTAGAGCTTCCTTTCCTTGAAGGTGCATGTCTCAGACTGGAGTTAAATATGTATCTATTTATATTTGCTGCCTGAAGTTGTCATCAAAGCAAGGACCCTCTCTGTAAGTACTCATTTATCAGTTACCGGCTCATTCATTACTCTTTGAGTATGCAGGATAACAGGCCCTGGGGGGACAAAGCTTCCCTAGGGGAACTCACATTCTAAATATGGGGATAAATACCAAATCTATCACATAGCAGGCAGTCTGTTTAGATGTGCATCAATCTACTTCCCCTACCGTAGGTTCCACTCCCCCGAACCCCCGAATCTTCCTCCTGAATATGAGCTTCGTGAGGGCGGAGATTTTTTTTTGTTGTTGTTGTTTTAAATTATATTTGTATCTATGTGTGTACAAGTGCCAGAAGTGCTGGTCTCATGCCCTGTAGCTGCAGTTACAGGTGGCTGAGCCACTGGACAAAGGTGCTGGGAATCCATCCTGAGTCCTCTGCAAGGTTAGGTTCATGCACCTAACCCCTGAGCCAACTCCAGCTCCCGGAGATTAGGTCCTCGTTTTTTAATATCCTCTGTGGCCTTCAGTCATCACTGAACCAACAAGTCCGCATCTAGTCATTATTTGAGAAGCAAATAGGTTCCAGATGCGAGTGGGTTTTTGTTTTGTTTTTACACAGTTCAAGTCAGACAACCTTGATTCAGATCTTGGTGTCGCCTCATACTGATGCGTAATCTTGAAAAAGCCACGCTCTATGATCTCAACTTTCTCAACTGTGTAATGGAATTAGAGTGGTGTGTGCCCCCTAGGGCAATAGTGAAGATAAACAGAGCCCCCAGAAAAAGACACGCACCCTGGGCACCTGGTCCTATGTACTCACTGACAACTACGCTCATGGTTGTGCAAAAACTTGAACTGGGCAGAGTTCCAAATTTACTTACTCTGAGTAGCCGGAGGCTACTGTACGAGGCATGAGCGTTAGTGTGAGAGAGGTGAATTTCATATTACCGAAAGTAAAAGGCAGCGTTCCAAAGGCCCAACAACGCTTTCTGGTAGATGAAGACTGCTCTGTCATTGGAGGGAGCTGAGAATGTATATTCAGAGCAGTCAAGGTAGGAAGAACTTAAGCAACCGAGGGAACAGGGGAGCCAAGTGTC
This sequence comes from Tokudaia tokunoshimensis, assembly GCA_036184795.1. Taxonomy (NCBI): domain Eukaryota; kingdom Metazoa; phylum Chordata; class Mammalia; order Rodentia; family Muridae; genus Tokudaia; species Tokudaia tokunoshimensis. Next base: position 115,100,703 of record BTHU01000005.1, on the reverse strand, counting down.
CCTGGGTTACAGTCCTAGCCCTGGGCAACGAATGCGTTGAGAATGTCGACCTGAATACCCATACCAGCAGACGGGTCTTGTCGACGGCTGCGAGAGTGGGGGATGGGCACGCCGAGGCCGGCGGGCCCAGGGACCCGGGCCGCAGCGCGCGACACCGCCAGCAGGGGACGCCTTGAGACCGCGGAACTCGCGCCCGGGGGCCTGACGTCAGCGCCCCGCTCGTTCGGGCTCCCGCTCTAGACTAGGCGCCAGTCCCGCTCCGCGCGGCGCTGCTCCGCTACGGCTCCCGCTCGCCTTGGGCTCCGGCTCGGACTCTGGAGGCGTCGCCTCCCCAGCTGCGGGTCTCCAGGACTCAGGCGGCGGTGCCCCAGCCATGGCCCGGGCTCAGGCTCTGGTCCTGGCTCTCACCTTCCAGTTCTGCGCGCCCGAGACCGAGACTCCCGCAGGTAAGCGCGCGCGGTCCCTCCAACCTTATCCCGCGAGTGCCCGGGGGGCCGGGGATGGCTTGTCGCGGGTGTCGGAGTGCGGGACGCTCGGTCGCGTGCTCCGAGCGTCTGTGGCCGCTGTGGCCGTAGTTTATGTGCAAGCTGAGGTTGAGTGTGTACCGCGGATGCGAGTCTACTGGTGTGAGTGTCGCCTGCGTGGGGCACCGGGTGTGCGCTGGCTAATGTTTGTCCATGCTGCTAAGTGGGTTGTGTATCTGAGTTTCAGTGGCTTGGCTAGAGTTGCATCTGATCCTGTGTTGCATTTGTTGGCTTTTTTGTATTCCCCAGGCGGGAGTGCTCTTGCTGGTGCGTTTGAAAACCCGCGTGTTTGTTTATGCGTGTGCTGCGAGGGCTCGGTGGATCGTGCCCGAGTGTGGGCCCGGAACGTGTGTGTGGTGTGTGTGCGTGTGCAGTTGTGGGAACCGGGTCGGAACCTGTGTATTTGAGCGCTGTGCCCACGAGTGACCCTGTGGGAGTGTTTGGGGTGTACGTTGCTGTGTGGGTCCCAGTGAATGTCAGGGATGCGGGGAATGCGTGTGGGGGAGCGTGTCTGGAGTGGATGTGAGTGTGTCGGTGAGCGATGGTTGTGTGGCTAGGGACGCTGCGATCTTGGGGTGCTCCTGGACTGTGGTCGAGTGTGGCCGGGAGCCGAGGGTGTGTGTGTGCATGTGTGAGTGTGAGTGTGTGTGTGTGATCGCGCGCGCGTGTGCGTGGCGCACCCGGCCGGAACAAGTTGTCGCGGCGGCGTCCCTCCGAGACTCGGGCGGCCCTGCGGCTGGCTAGGGAAGGAAGGGGGAGAGACGCGGTTGTAGCCGCCGACTCCGACATTTCGGGCGGTTTGTTGTTTCGCAAGTTCCGAGCGGCGCTGACTGGCGACTGATCCGAGGCGGCGCCAGGGCCGCGGGGCGCCCGGCTGGGGAGGGCCGTGGGGCGCACCCGGTTGCAGGCGGGGCTGCGGCGTCGGGGCCCCCGCAGGGCCTGGCTGGAGGCCGCGGGACAGCGTCCTCATCGTAGCTCGTCAGAGGCGTTGGGGACGCCGCGGTCCCCGGGGACGCTGCCTGCGTCTGCTTTGCAACTTTGTGAGGCCTCCCGGCCAGCCGGGCGCGCGTGTGCGGACGTGTGTGTGTGTGTGTGTGTGTGTGTGTGTGTGTGTGTGTGAATGTGTGCGTGGGACTCCCACTCGGCTTGCGTTGTGATCGCGTGCTTGACTGTGCTTTGGAGCCTGGTGTCCTATGGAGTGTGGTGTGTGTGTGTGTGTGTGTGTGTGTGTGTGTGTATGTGTGTGTATTCGCATGTCTGAATGTGTGTCCAGTGCCTGTGTCTGTGCGTCTGCGAGTGCATCGCATCGTGTGCTCCGTGGACGGAGTGTCGGTGTGCTTGTGTGTGTGCCTGGTCCGCCGTCCTTTCCTGAGGCCTGGACCTCAGGCCTCGGCCCCTCCAGCAGGCATACGCCGGCTCTCTTCCAGGGTTTTCTCCTCCCCTGGCTCCCGCCACTCGGCGTGGGGTAGCTGGGAGCCGCCCCGGGTGGAAGCAAAGCCGAGATGCGCGCTGCCGCCTTGGGCCGGAGAGAGACTCCAGGCCGCCTGCCCCAGACAGCTGGCCTCCGGGGATCTAGTTCACGGCCCCGCCCCCGCTGGGGCTTCTTGGGAGCTGTCCTGGCCTTGTCCGGCAGCTTTGGGGTTGTACTACGTCAGCTTCAGTTTTGACCTCCTGGTACCAGAGAGGGTGACCCAGGCAACCAGCCTTTTAGACCTTTCTCAGCCCTTCCAACCTTCGCCCCACGTTAAGATGGAACCCTCTGCATTCCCCGACCCGATCACCTTGATTTGAGAATATACACTATCCTCAATTGCCAAGGTAGTAGACAGTCAGGATCAAGGTTTGAGATTGAGACCTACTGCAGGTTATTCTCATTCCCGAGCCTCAGTTTCTCCGTCTGCTTCATGATCTTAATATTGATCGTGTGTGATACTTGGTAGAATATTAAGTCCCCTACTTGGGAAGCCAGGAAGATGGGCTGGAGGGGTGTGGCAAAGTCCTAGCGGCTAATATGAAGCTGAGGTCAATGTGGGCTCAAATTCTGTCTCTACTACTTGCTGTGTGACCTTGGGTAAGTCGTGTTACTTCTCAAGTTCCTGTCACCTTTGAAGCTTTTACTATTAGAGAAGCTCTGGGCAGAAAAGGAAGTGGCTGCCCTCGGTCTAGGGAGTGGATCCAATCCCCTGCCTACCTCCTTAGTCACCCAGGGGGTCTGTGCAGGGTGACTCTCAGCCGTGCACACCTGTAACCATCCCACTCTGGCTCAGTCTGCCCTTTTGGTTGCTGGAGTTGTGGGCAACAGGAATGAGGGAGAGGTGCCCTGTGGTTTCAGGTTAGGCAGCGAGGGCTTGTCAGGGCAGCCTTCTCTCTGGGGCAGAAAAGGGGGGCTAGGCAGGAAGCCTGGAGGGTGGCCTGGATCCTATGACACAACTCCAGGCTGCCTCCTGCTTCCGTCTGGTGGCTTCGGAGGTCCAGGGCTGTGGACCCTGTTTGCTGGAGGCATGCTTCTATCCTCCAGGCTGGCCCCCGCTGGGCTTGTGGCACCCAGCTAGGTCAGCCAGAGTGGCAGGAGGGGCTTTGTGCCTTCCCTTTGTGTTTTGAAGTAACCTATGCCTTTTCCATCTCTCCTTCCTCAGCCGTTCACCTGCAGGAAGGCAGTGGCCTCTTCCTTCCACTGTGTCAAAGTTCTTCCTAAAATGCACGTTTCAAACCCCTCGTCAACACTCCCCCGTTACCTTCAGAGTCAAAGTCTTTCCTTCTCAGTCTTTTCTTCTGTCAGTGTTTTAGCCCCTGTCTAGCCCACCTCATCTTCTTCTGGGATCTTATTCTGGCTAGCCTTATCTACCTAAATACCCTAAGTACCCACAACCCACGATCTCTTCTCTGCACATTGTACAAACTGCTTTCTCTCCAGGACTCTGTGATTCCACAATTTCCTATGTGAGCCCCCCTAGTTTGTCTCTCAGCTTAGAAATCACTTCTTCCGTGAAGCCTTCCTTGGTTTTTCTCTGTTTGGGTCCAGCAGAGGGAAAGGAGGAGCTGATTAGGTTTTTATATGATCTTATAATTACAGTCTCTTGGTCCTGCCACCCTTACAAGATCAGGAACTCTGTGAGGAAAGTCTCCATGTGCCTTCAAATACTTAGTGCCAGGGCACAAGGTCTGAGCTTTCTAGTCCAAGTAAATGGCTGTGACATAGACGAATGAATGACGCTGGCTGATACAGTTCAGTCCTGTAATCCAAGCACTGGGAGGTAGGAGGCACTGAGGCAGAAGGATTGATTGCAAGTTTGAGGTCAACCTGAGTTGCACGGTGAATTCCATGCTAGTCAGGACAACTTTTCATATTAAAAAAAAAAAGATGAATGAGTGAGTGAGTGTGTGAATGAATGAATGGAGTCAAGTGGGTCAATTCAGAGCCAGAGATGCCAGATGGGGGCGCAATGACTCCATGGAAGGCAGAAGGGAAGGAAGAGGTTTTTTTTTCCCTCGGTAAGAATCTGGAAGATTCTGCCGGTGGATGGTGTTATGTTGTGAAAAGGCCGTGTCCGGAAAGTGTCATCTGGGAGCTGTGAGTTAAAGAGGTTGAGTCCCTGGCAGAGACTGAAGGGAGAGGCTCTTGCAGGAGGGCCCCTCCCCCCAGACTGCTGTTGCCTCCCCCTGCCCTGGCCCCACCCCTAGCAGCTGGCTCAGCTTGTCCAATCCAGAGAGTTTCAGCCTGCTGTGATCAGACAACCGTTGGTGAGGCTTGGAGTCTCAACGGTTAGTCTGAACATCGGGAGGAGGGAGGAGGGCCCATGTTAGGCAGATATCCCTTCCATCCTCAGTTGCAGATCTTGGGCTAGGTAGAGGAGGCCACATTCTCCCTCCTGGATCCTGAGGGCCTGTCCCTGAGCTGGAGAGGCAGACAGATGTATACAGGTGTTATCCTGTGGCCTAGGCAGCCAGAGTGGGCCATGTGCGTGTTTATACATGTGTGTGAAATGGAGGGCAGGGGCACAAAGCATATGTGTGCATGGCCTGTCAGGGTGTCAAGCTGCCTGGCTGTGACATACATGAATGAATGAATCTAGCTCTGGCTAGATCTGAGCTTGGAGTTGGGGAGAGGCAGCTGCTATGACATATGGGGAGCCCCCCCCCACACCTGGCACCTCATTCCTGGAATGGTAGAGTTGTCTGGGTGGGTAGCTTCTCTGTGCCTCAGAGTGGGTGCACCTATCCTAGGGTATGAGGATATTGGGGTGCAGAGGATAGTACATTCGGTCTGCAGGCTGGTGCCTCCAGGTTCTGTGGGCCCATGACCATCAATCCAGACCGTCCTGACCCACAGAGCCTTCCACAGCGGTGGCAATGCTCTTTCTTTGCAGTGGTGGCCTGTTACTTGCATGGGGCTATTGCATTTAAATTAGGTGCGACTAATTAAAATACTAATTTAGCTCATCAGTTGCAGTAGCCAAGTTTTAAGACATCAATGGTTACACGTTGCTAGTGGTTGTCAGCATATTGGCAAGTGCCAGTAGAAGCCATTCCCACATGTGTAGAATGTTCTGGGGACCATCTAAAACAGCGGTCCTCAACCAGTGGGGCTTGGCCCCGTCGGGGGTCAAATATCAGATATCCCGCATGTTAGATATTTATATTGTGATTCATAACGGTAGGAAAATTACAGCTATAAAGTTGCAATGGAAATAACTTTATGGTGGGGGACACAACGTGAGGAACTGTGTTAAGAGTTCGCAGCATTAGGAAGGTTGAGAACCGCTGGTCTAAACTGATAAGGCCTGCAGCGCTTTAACGTGGCCGGGGCTCTGCAGAGAGTGGAGTTGGTGTGGACAGATATTGTTCTGTAGCAGCCCCGTGCTCCCTGGCCCCCAACAGCCTTCATTACATCTTGCCTGTCCCAGTAACTGCTCCTCTGCCCTGTGACTCACAGTGGCATAGGTCATAAGGCCATCACAGTGTGCGGTAAACCTCCTGCCTCAGGTGTCCTCTGCTACCAGGGCTGAACCCCAACCCTCACATGGCAGCCCAGGCAGCAAACAATCACCTTTGATGTTTGTCCCTAAACTCCGCCCCTACCCGTTTGCTCTCACTCTCCTCTACCTGTCCCCATTCAATGCCTTTTGCTGAGACACTCAGCTCCCTCTGTCCAGCGCCTGTTGTCACCCTCACAGTAAAGCCACCCTACCCCCACCCACTGCGTGAGGCAGTGGGATGAACTTTTCTCCTAAGGTTTGCACGAGGATTGTAAGCTGACTTTCTAAGTGGTGGGGTCCCCCTGTGGCAGCCTCTTTTGAAGATGCTGTGCCCATGTGACCCCTGGGGGGGGTCTTGAATAGATTCTCACCACACAGAGCTCAGGACTCAGAATTAGACCCAAAGGGGACAAGGGAAAGGCAGTTGGGGTGAGTGTAGACCTTTGCTGAGGTTTGAAGGAGAAGCTAGAGAAAGGATTGGGATAGAATAATGGGAAGTGGGCTTGGGGTACCTGTAGGTAGGACCTCAGTCAGGCTGGAGGGACAGGTCTGGGCCTGGGGGTATCCATGATGATGATATATGTGAGCTTGGGACAGCTGGCAATGAGGCAGGTGGTATGGGAGGAATGACTAGGTCGAGGGGCAACTGGGGAGGGGAGGGTAAAGAGTAGGCAGATGAGGAACAGCCAGGGACACTGATAACAACTGAGAGGTGACAGAAGCCTATCTGGGGATGGATGAATCTCAGCTGAGAGAGTGGGATGCATGTTCAGAATGAGCATGTGTGTGTGGCGTTCATGTATGCGTGTGGATCCTTCTTGTCGCGTGCATGTGTGTAAATAAACCCATGTTTTCACCTAGAGTGTGATGGGCGTGGGGTGGGTTGGAACACGGACTCCGGGACCACACCATCTGAGTTCTCATTCTGGTTCCAGTGTTTCTAGCTGTGTGACATCTGGGTGGATAATGACCTCTCTGGGCCTTGGAGTGATCGTACTTGGGAAATGAGGATGGAGATGTTGTACAGTGCCTGGGATGATGAGATGCGTCTTATATTTGGACATGTTTAGTTTAGAACACACCCTGGCACACAATGAGCACCATGGGAGTGTGGATTACTCTTAAATATGTGCAGGTGAGTGTTTGCAGGCCTCCCATGGGCTTGGACAAGCTTGCTCTTGGCTCCGAGTGAAATCTAGGCCTGGTGAGAGGTGATGGTGGTGGTTGGGGAAGGAGTGAGGATTCAGGCTTGTTGGGGCTGGTTCTTTTCCTTCATCTACCTCCTGTTCATCCCACATCCTATGCCAGGTTCTAATCCAACGGACCCCTCCCTCTGCTTCTCCTGTCCTGCCTCAAACTGCCCTACCCTGGACTGGGGACCAGGTGATGCAGGTGATGCACTGTAATTGTCCAAACAATTTTCAGAAGAATCTAAACCCACTGTCTGCCTGCCAGGGCTCAAGGGCCTTATAGAGAGGAGTAGTACCTGGAGAGCTGCTGAGCTTGCTGCTGCCTGTCCTGAGGGTGGCAGTCCCTTCGTCCTGTGCCCCTGAGTCACTGGAAGATGCTGGTGGGTAGGGAGAGTGATGGTGGACAGAAGCCTCAGGATAGTGGAAGCAGGCTTGGCCTCTGTCTCGCAGGCAGTTCAGTGTGGCAGAACTGGGGTGCTGAAGGACTCCCCACCAGTACAGCCCCCAAGAGACGTCTACCGTGCTTCCCACAGCACCTTCCCAATGTACCTATTGTCTGTCTGTCTCGCAGTAGCCAGAGGCTCTGTATCTCGGGTCTGGTCTGCTCCGGGTGAGTGCGGTCTGGGGGTTTCTGGACCTGGTGTCCCTTGTACTTCTCTGTGACTCAGCCTATGCTGTTGTGACTGCTGTTGCGATGCTCTGTGAGTTAGGGATGCTGGGCCACAGTGATATGGGGTTTCTCTGGGGTTTCTGCAGCATCCTGCTGATCAGAACTTCCATCCTGCAGCTGTCCTCCCATGCGCTTTCCTGCGGCTCTCATCCACAGTGTGGTACGCACTCTGCTGAACCGCAGAGTTATATCAGGAACGAAGCCCTTTCTGGGTGTCTGGGCAGCGAACCCTCCCATGGTACCATGGCTGAAAGCATGGCTTTCTAAAACTACTGCATGTCTACATTTAGAGCAGTCTGTCTCATCAGGCATGTAGATTCACCTGGCTTTGGGCACAGCACCTCATGTGGCAGCTCACTGCCAACACATAGCCTACCGCCGCTACACTGTGTGTTGGCACTCGGTGCACTGCATTTTTTTGCAGAGGGCATCTGCATGGCTCTGGCAGTTCAGACCCTCCTATTTCTAGGCACAGCTTCTCCGCATGCTGCTATTTCATTTCAGGAACTCAGTATACATTGCCTCATTGTCTCTCCCCCTCACCGTACCTCACTGGATTGTGTCTAACAGCCCAGGTCCCACCCTGCACCCCAGCTGTCTCTGTGTTATCTCAGCTTTCCCCTGAGTGTATTACAGCGGAGGTGTCCAGGTGCTGGCTGTGGACAGCTTTCTGTGGATAGCACTGGGAGGGTCACATCTTTGTGTGACCTCAAGGCAGCACGCCTCTGGTTCGTATTGCACGTCACTTGGGCACTCTTTGACGGTCTTGGGGACAGCGTGAGGTTTGCATCACTTCTGAACAGCACAGGACTGCCTGCCACCCAGAGAGTCAACCTTGTCATGCATCTGTTCTCTGTAGGATTGCGTTGTGTGACTTCTCCTAGGGAGATGTGAATAAACATCTATTCACAGACCAAAGGAAATGATTCCATCCAAGTCTAACTCGGTGTGATGAGTTTAATGGAGTCCCTTGCAGAAACACTGGTAATTCAAAAGAAACTGCATTTAGGAAAAGCCCACCCCTGCATGGGGAGAGCCTCACCCCTGGCAGTTTGCAGAGAGCCTTCTCTCTCCAGGAGCTGCTACTGCTTACATAACCTTGGAGAAGGTCTCATGAATCCTGTAACTCCCCAAGCTTCTCAAAACCTCCTCCTAAGTTGTGTGACTGTCTCCCCCTTCCCTCCCTCCAAAAGGGGAGGTTTCCATTGAGAGAAAATGGCTTTCCGCCAGGCTGTGAGCACTTTGCTGAGTTTCCAGCCCTTGAACTGAATCCATGGCGCTTAGGTTTTGTGCCACCGATCACCCATGCCTGGAGTCTGCACACGCCCGGCTCCCAAGGACTACATTTAGTTTCTGGTGCCATCCCTGGTGCTTGGTTCTGGATGGTGTTCCATCCTTTCCTACCTGTGTGTCTGTACCAGCCTGCATGCCTATGCTGGGCAGACCCTTTCAATGAGGAGACTCCTGTTCTGTACCAGGTCCTATGCTGGTGACTGGTGCAGAAGAAAGGCTTGAGCCTACCACCCTCCATTCTGCCACAATCCCACATGGTGACACATACCCAAGATGAATGTGGTTCCCCACCACACAACCCTGACCAGCTCTTCTATGCCTAGCAGATGTAAGTGCTGTGTGTGTGTGCACGCGCGCTGTGTACTCTGCAGCCTTGCACAGAATGACAGGATTCTGTCTGTTGGACTCTGTATCTTCAGCACAGCCGATCATAGCAGCGCATGGCCCTCCCTCTGCACGGGGCCTGTGCACACCTGTGCCGCTTTAGTCTGCAATGTGTCTTTATCTGGTTGTGGTGTAGGGCATTTGCTGTGCAGAGGATCTATGTGTTCTTCCCGCTGTACTTCTGCACAGTGAGTCCCTTCTCTTATCTCAGGGGTTCAGCCCTGGACTGCCAATATAGCAGCCCTCTCGTCAGCTCCGGAATTCATGGTCTGTGTTGACCACAGAGATGGGAAAGGGTCTGCTGCTAGTTCCTCAGGTGCAGATGGCTTCCTTTCCTACTCAGTGAAGAGAGGAGGATGTTGGCTCTGCCAAGCTCTGTGTTGGCTCCTTAGGTGGTCTTAGCTTTCTCTGCCTGTGGCCAACCCTTGGTGGTCTCGTTGGTTGCAGAGCTCTGTGTGGTTATATAGGTATTTTGTTGCCAGCCCCACTGTGCTTCCTGTTAGTTACTCAGAGTTCTGGTGGCAGGCTCTGCATGCCAGACCTCCATTTAGATGTATTGGCCTAGTCTATACTATAGAATAGTCTATTATAATCATACTATACTATAGTATACTATATGCTAGACTCATACTATACTATACTACACTATATACCATACTGTATACTATACTACCCTACATGCTATATACTATACTGTACTGTACTATATACTATACAATAGTCTAGACTGTTCTAGGCTATAGTCACATCTTTGAACTTAGTGCAGCTGGTGGATGTTTGACCAGCTGGGATCTTGGAGTTAATAAGTCTGGGCACAGTTGGCCAACTGTTATCTACAGGGCTTGCGTATGGGCTTCAAAGGTGTAAGAGCTAGGCCCTGACATTAGGAAGGGAGGTGGTAAGAGATAAGCAGGCCTATGGTGCAGCCTGAGTTGGAACATCTGGGACAGGGCTGAGTTGGGCAAGAATGTCCAGGGTTGAGTTCAGTGACCTAGAAGAGGGAGGGACCGTGAATAGATTGGGGTTGTTGTTGGAATTGTATACGGGGTCCCTAGGCTATGGTTGGGTTGTGCCTGGCAGTGTGAGGTCCCAGCCTGTATATTTACAATCTGCCCAGAGAAGTTTTGTTTCTTCTGGGGCTACCCCTGGGAACTGGACATTTTGTTGACAAAACAGAGAGAATAAAAATCTCACTGCAAACAAGCTCTGTTTACTCAAGGTCTTCAGAACACATACGGTTGCAGGTGCAGTATGGCCAGACCATATCCCTTGTATGCCCTGACTAGAGGAGGACAGACAGGCTGACACACACACACACACACACACACACACGCACATACGCACACACACACACACACACACGCTCACACCCAAGCCTGTGCCCCCACTCGTGCTCACATACACACACACACTCACACACATACACTCACACACACACACAAGTGCTTACACACAGACACACACATGCGCGCACGTGCACACAAACACATGCCAACTCTTCCTGCTCTGTACAAATACCCGCCTCCTCCAGGCTCATGCCCATCATAGACTGTCTCGATATTTCTGCTCATGAGCCAGCCTTACAGCATTTCTGAGAGCCCCAGTCTGGCAGTCCCCCATGACCTCCTATGCATGCCTTCCCCCCAGGACACCTCCAGTTGGTGCTATTGCTATTACTATTACTGTTGCTGTATCTGAGATAGGCTCTCATGGCCTGGCCTGGAACTCCATTGAGGTGCTGAAGATGACCCCCAACTCCTGATCCTTATGCCTACTCCTCCATCTCTGATCCTGGGATCAGAGGGGTACACCACCTTGAAACCGAAATCAGAGGCATAACCCCTGTTCCCATCTCACTGAGGAGCTGAATGGGGCCTGGCCTGGAGACCCAGGGCTGAGGCTGGCCAGAGATCAGTGAGAAGAGGTCATGCTGTCTAAGAGGTCATCCTGGTTAGCATCTGTTAGTCTGAGAGGTCATCCTGACTGTGGTCAGAGAAGGCAGGCCACATGCTAAGTCATGAGGGGACCCAGGAGCATAGCAGAACTAAGATGAAGATTCTCTAATCTTAAATATTTCACACCAGTTGACCTGTCATGGTCACAGCTAGGTCACACACACACACACACACACACACACACACACACACACACAGAGAGAGAGAGAGAGAGAGAGAGAGAGAGATCTCCCTGGGGTGACCCTCCCATGCTTCTCTAGAGGTTTCTGGTCCCTGACTTCATCCAGCCACAAGCCTGCTGGATGTGGATAAGCCATCCCCCTTCTTCCCAAATTGTGGTTGACGGTTGCTCAGGCAACCGCCTGACCAGATTGGGGAGATTAGCCGAGGAATGTTGCTGGGCAAGTTGGAGCTGGGGCTGGAGGAGCACTGGGGTCCTGTATTGATTCAACCCACCCTCCCTGAGAGCTCTCTGCAGAGATGAGATGCCTAAAGAGGGGCCCTGTCTTCTCTCCCTGTCCCCTGCCTAACTTAGACTGTGCCTCAGGACTTGAGTTGGTCTGGGAAAGTGTGTGTGTGTGTGTGTGTGTGTGTGTATGTGTGTGTGTGTGTGTGCGTGCGCGCGCGCACAAGCTGTTTGTATCCAGGATGGTAGCTCAGACCCCCCCCCCCCTTTTATTTTTTGCCAGTTTCTGACATCAGGCTCCAGACCATTTGGTAGCTAGGTCCCCAGTTCCCACCTGACCTGGGAACTTGCACGCTGGCATGTTTTGCTCCAGCACCTCCTGCGGCTCCTCAGTTCAACCCAAGGTTCAACTCCTCACCCTGGCATCCATGGCTTTTTAGGAACTGGCCTCAGCCTCCGGCTTCCCATCGTGACAGCCAACCCAAGCTCCTTCCTTTGCTGGGGACAAGTCGGGCTTCCCTTCTTCCTCCTTACTTGCAATGGCCCTAGGCTCAGTGCAGACATCGCCTCCCTGTGCCGACAACCCGTTTTATGCCCTTTAACGGTTATCCTTCTCAGCTTCCCTTTCCCTACCTTCACTCAGGTTAGGAAGCTGCCCAAAGCTTCTCCCTGCATCCCCTCCCCATGTTGGGAATCAAACCTAGGGCCTCACACATGCTAGGCAAAGCTCTCCTATGAGTGAATTCCACCCCTCCCCGCCCCCCAGCCCTTAATTATTCTTGCGACTCTCCAACTTGCCCATCACTGATCATCCTGTACCACATGGTCCGGGGAGACGGGCCTTGAGCCTTGAGTGTGAAACTAATCGGAGTCTTACTTTGTCTGTGTCTACTCTCGTTGGATAAAGACAGGTGATTTAATTTGTGTCTTCTGTTCACTGCGGCTGTGTGGCCCTTGGTCATCTCTGAGCGTCACACAAAATCCATCTGTATGATAGGAATAACATAAACGCTGAGTCCCTCGTGCGGGTTTGGCACAGTAGTCAGGGCAGGCGTGGTGGTAATTGGCGCCCCCTTGTGGTAGTGATGAAGCCCTGGCGGGAGGAACTGACTGCTGCAACCGCTGGGAGAGCTGGGGTTGGGGTGGGGGTGGGGGTGAGACGGGGCTTCCTTTGGGAGATGTTGTTCTCTAAGACATGAAGTTGAACTGGGCCTGGCCCAGAGGCCCAGGTCTGGGGCTGACTAGGGATTAGTGAGAACGGTCACTCGGGCTAAGAGGTCACCCTGGATGATTCGAATCTATGCCTGAGGGTCATTCTGACTGTACTCACATAGAGAGGGCATCTGGTAGAGGGCAGGAGTCAGTGAGTCTGGTGGTCGCTGACATTTTGCCTGACATTTTGGGGATATGGATAAAACTGGGGTCACTCTGGTCAGGCACAGTCAACAGGGAGCCACTGTGGCTAAGGTCAGTCACCTGGGGGAATCATGTAATTGTGGTCAGGAGGTTAGGTTGCTCTAGTAGAGACCCCAGTCTGGGTGTTTGTTAGTCTGAGGTCAGTAAACTAACTGATGGGGTGGATGGGGTGGAAGGCCTGTCTGGTCTTGTGCCTGGGTCAGAACTGTTGGGAAGAAACCACAGGGCTGGTTACCTCAGGCCTGACAGGGCCCTGGAAGAGATGCCTGGGGCAGCTACTTTGCCTTTGTGTAGGAACTAGAAAGGTCTGGCTCTGTCTAGCCTGGGATCTAAATCTTACTTTTTTCTATAGTCCATCCCTGTGATTGGCTGGGACCTCCTCGGGCAGGAAGTGAGACTTCCCTCACTAGGAAGACCACTCTCTGGCCATCCTTTCTTTCTGTGCCGCACTGTGGGCTTTTTGCAAAGGGAGATCTGAGGCCCTTCCAACAAAGATGACATTAAAACTCACTCACCTCATGCCTCAGGGCACAGCGCTGACTGGAGCTTTTCAAACAAAGAGACACAAAGCGCTGTGGGGCTCCCTGCACCCACTCCCTCACCTCCCCCTGTCTGCCTGGTGAGGCTGACACACACATTCCATTGTTTCCCATTCTCTGGTAGCATCGAGAGAGACCCCCAACAGTGAAGAGCTCAGTCACGCCTAGTTCTGCCTCTGTGTTTTCGTGTGGTGCCTTACAGGGCGGGGTGGGGGGTGGGGAGGCATGCAAACAGGTGAAATGCACACAACCAGTCCTCAAAGGGAGGGCACTTGTTACCTGCCCTGACTGTGACATCACCTGCTGGCTTACAACTGTCCTGTCCTCTTCTTCTTGAGACCCAGAAGCAGCTCTTTCTCCCCTTCTCAGATTCTGGGGAGTGTGAGCTTTGGTTAGGCATGGATTCAAATCCAGTTTCTTTTCCTTATCTGGGAATCAGTAGCAACGCCTCTTTGCTAGGGTTGGCAAATGGCAAAGCCCAGATTGAATTCCAAGTCTGTCCCACATCTCCAGCACCCACCACTGAGCTACTATTGTACTGTACCGTGGGCAAAGGCCTTCGTTTCTCAGAACGTCGGTCACCTCCTCTGTCAAATTCAGATTATTAATCTTGGTCTCCAATCACCAGAATTAACATCCTCCCATCTAACATGTTCAATCCACAGAGAACTTCCCTGTGCCACATCCCTGGGGACAGAGATTTAAGTTGATTGACGTAGGGACATGATTGAGTGAGTTCCTTTGGTATCTATCACATTGTTACTGGATACAGAAAACGACATGCTGCGTTTGGTGCTCAACATCATTTTATGCTGGCCTCTATTTCCAGGCCTGTAAAATGGGACTAATCTAGTGCTGATCTTATAGACTGGTTTGAGGCTGCATGAGGCGATAAAAGTGATGGTTGTTTTTATTAAGGAGAGCCTTGATGGATGGCTAAGTTGTTGAGGATTCTGGGAAGAGGTGGGGGATTCTGGGAAGTGATGGGGGATCCTGGGAAGTGATGGGGGGAATCCTGGGAAGTGATGGGAGATTCTGGGAAGTGATGTGGGATCCTGGGAAGTGATGGGGGATCCTGGGAAGTAATGGGGGAGTGGCCAATGCAACGTCTTGGTATTGGTAAGGGACAATGAGGGGAGGATGTTGGGATGGAGGAGGGTAGGAGAACTTTGTTAGTTGGAGGAAGCCATGGTAAGGAAAGAAGAGGGTAGCCTGAGCGGGGGGGGGGGGGGGGGCAGTGGGGAGTCTCCTCCTGGTCTGTAGCCTCTCCTGAGCTTGACCAACCAGGCCCTATCCTCACAGCTGGCTGCACCTTCGAGGAGGCGAGTGAGCCGGTCGTGCCCTGCGAGTTCAGCCAGGCTCAGTATGATGACTTCCAGTGGGAGCAAGTGCGGATCCACCCTGGCACCGGGACCCCTGCGGACCTGCCCCATGGTGAGCCTGCTCTCTACCAGTATTCTTTCTCTCCTCCCAGTTCTTCTCTAGCTCTTCCCCAGGGTCTCCTGCTCTTTCTGGGATTGGAAGATACCTGGGAGAGGTGACATGGGGGTCTCTGGATATATTGCTGCCATCTTCTTGGGAACCCTGGACCCTTCCCAACCTCGAATTAATGTTGTGCACTTCAGCACTAGACTGGTAGTCCGGAGGCTAAATGTAGATTCTAGTACTGGTCTCCTACCCAAATGATGGCCTTGAGAACACTTATTCCAGAATCATGAAGACATGAGTTCAAATCCCGGCCCCATCATCTTGCCAGCTCAGTGACTTCTAGTAAGATGCTCAACTTCTCTGAACCTTTGTTGTTTTGACTGTGAGATGGGAGAACAGTGGCCCATAGCACAGGGCACAGAGGTGGCACAGGGTGCCAGTTATATAGCTGCTATTGTTGAGGATACTTGAGAGTACCTGGCAACTAGTAGCCCTCTTCACTGGGGACAGAATCAACTGAAAATTATGAGAAGAATAGACATGAAGCAGGAGGGCCACAAGCTTGAGGCTAGCCTGGGCTATTTGGTGAGATACTGCTCCTAAAATAAAACTGGAAGAAAGGGGGAATGCCAGGACAGAGAAGCGAGAGGGGGTTGAATGGGGAAAAGAGGGAGGGAAGGGGGCTTATGGGACTTTCAGGGAGGGAGGAAAGGGGAAAGGGGAAATGATTTTGAATGTAAATAAACAAACTTAGAAAATAAAATAAAATTTAAAAAAACTGGAAAAAAAAAGGAAAAGAGGGCTAAAGAGATGGATCAGTGGTTACAAACACTAGCTGCTTTTTCAGAGGACCAGGGTTCAAGTCCCAGCACCACATGGTGGCTCACAACCAGGGGATCCAATGCCTTCTCATGGCCTCCTAAGGAATTGCACATATTTGGTACACAGACATGTAGGCAAAACACCCAAACAGATAAAATTTAAAAACACATGTTGTCTTAGGGTTTTACTGCTGTGAACAGACACCATGACCAAGGCAATTCTTATAAGGACAACATCTAATTGACTTACAGGTTCAGAGGTTCAGTCCATTATCATCAAGGCAGGAACATGGCAGCCTCCAGGCAGGCACGGGGCAGGAGGAGCTGAGAGTTCTACATCTTCATCTGAAGGCTGCGAGCAAAATACTGACTTCCAGGCAGCTAGGATGAGGGTCTTAAAGTCCACACCCACAGTGACACACCTACGCCAACAGGGCCACACCTTCTAATAGTGCCGCTCCCTGGGCCGAGCATATACAAACCATCATATATGTATTTTTAAAAGGAAAAAGGATAAGAGAGATCGAGGCCAGATGAGCCAGTTTATGACTGACGAGGTACTGTAGGATAGACTGAGGCAACGGCAGAACGAAGGGCCAGAGCCTCCCTCTCCTGTGTCCTGTTATAGAGGTGGCCCAGGGCCTTGGCTGTTCAACTCCCAGCATGGCCAACATGGCATCTACTGGCAAGAGCGGGCCAGGGAAGTGGCGGTTCCTAGTGGTGGGTGGACTAGCAGCTGTAGGTGAGAGATCCCTTGGGGCTGGCTGGCACTGGCTGGGCTCCAGAAGCAGATTCAGCTTCCACCATGGTCTTTGAACCTACCTCTCTGGTCGTTGCCCATCTGCGTCACTCTGGCTGTGTCTCTTCTCTTCAGAGTGCTCCATCCTTGTATATGTTTTAGAGGCATCGCTGTTTAGCTTGTCTGAGGGGGATGCATAAAGGTACCTACCCTGCAGGGTCTCTGTGTGACCTCTGTGCACCCCCAGACCCAGCCATTCATCCTGAGTCTTAGTAGGGGCTCAGGTATAAGAATCTGGCGTAGATTCCTGTTTTCCAGACCTGTGGGCTTCGCCTCTTTATATTCCTTGGTGGAGATCTAGGTCTGGGAGGAGGGTGAGCTTTGGTGGATAGACAGTCTAGGGGAAGTCCAGATGGACAGGGATGAAACAAGGAGACTTGCTCTCAGAGGAGAGCGGGAGGGAGAAAGAGAGTCCTGGGGGGGGGGTGGCACATGTGGGGGGTGTAGGGAACCGAGGAGGCAAGAAGGTGTCACACTGGAAGAGGGGGCTATCTTAGGGGAGAGTAGAGTCCACAGGAGCTGGCTAACAGGTGTCTGGCTAGGATGTCCCTTCTGGGGTTCCAGTGGACGGACCCGGACGGACGTTCATTCCCTACCCCTGCAGGACACAGGCAGCAGCCGCCTTCACAGGGCTCCCAACGGAGATGAATGAGATCCCTTTAGCTGAGTCCCTGGGGAGCCCCCCTGAGCAGGCTCAGAATGTGCTGTCAGCCAAGTCTGGGAGGGGACAGTGCCTGGTGGCTGCTGTGCAAGGGTGGCTTTGGGCCTCTCCTGGGCATCTGCGTCCCCCTCACCCCAAGGGAAGCTGATTCCCCCAGCTAGGTTCTGAGACATCTCCCCACCATCTCCATCACACATGGAGGATCTTCTGGTTGGAACCTGGGGTGTTTGTGTCAGAATCCGGTGTGGGTGGGAAGGGAAGCTCATCCTTTCATTCAGTCTATCCTACATATTCATCAAGCTTGGTCTCAGGAGCCTGTGTGTGAGGACACAGCAAAGGCCTGAGGCATGACAGGCTGGTAGCAAGACCTGCACTGGTTTTATGAATGATCAGAGCCAGAGGCAAGCGCACAGTGTGGGGGTGTGGGAGCGTGTGAAGCTTTGGAATCTGTGACCTCAGGGGACCGGCCCTGTGACATATGACCTAATACAGAGCTAGGGAAAGTGGTGACTTGTGGATGGTGAGGGGCCACGTGGGTTTTGACAAGGTTGAGTTTGTGTTTTTCCTGTCCTAGTCTTCTCCTTTGGGAAGCAGACCATGGTGGAGGGAAGGGATCTACCCCATGTGAGAACGTAAGACCCAAACCCTTGGTTCCTGGTGGCGACTTTGTTTCTGTCCTTTCTGAATGTGACCTTGGCTTCTCCTAAGGTCTCCTTGCCTCCTGCTTCTTCTTTTTTCTCTCTCCAGGCGCCTACCTGATGGTCAATGCTTCCCAGCATGCTCCAGGCCAGAGGGCCCATATCATCTTCCAGACCCTGAGCGAGAACGACACCCATTGTGTGCAGTTCAGCTACTTCCTGTATAGCAGGGATGGGCACAGCCCAGGCACCCTGGGCGTCTATGTACGAGTGAATGGGGGCCCTCTGGGCAGTGCCGTGTGGAATATGACTGGATCCCACGGCCGTCAGTGGCACCAGGCTGAACTGGCTGTCAGCACCTTCTGGCCCAATGAGTATCAGGTGGGCTGGGTTTAGTCAGTGGTCAGCTTGCTTGGGCTTGGAGGTAAGGGCAGGAGCAGGCCACCTGATGTCAGACTAGGCTGATCAGCATCAGGAGTCAATCTGGGGTTGAGTTTGGAGATAGTCTGGGTCAGTGTGGGTACAGAGTCAGAGGTCATTGTAATAGCATGGCCAGTGTTGAGGGTGAGTTAGAACAGGACTCCAACTACAAATTCTGTCCGACTAGAAGAATTCTGCGGCTTTGAGGGAGTTGGGATGAAACTTCTAGCCTTGACCGTCACTTTACTTTCTCTGCCCACAGCCCTGAACCAGCTGGCTTGGTAGTGAGGGTCTGTGTGAGCTAGGTTGGCATTGGATGGCGGAGAGAGAGGTTGGGTTGGGGCCAGGCTGGGCTGGAGGGATGTCACGTTGACAACTGGCCTCCCATTCCTTCAGGTGCTGTTTGAGGCCCTCATCTCCCCGGACCACAAGGGCTACATAGGCTTAGACGACATTTTGCTCTTCAGCTATCCCTGTGGTGAGTCCCAATCCACCGGGACTTAAGGATGAGGGTAGCCTTGGCTCCTGCCTGCAGGGCAATGCGCGCCCACCTCATTCTGGGGCTCTGCCTGTTTTCCCACAGCAAAGGCCCCTCACTTTTCCCGCCTTGGAGATGTGGAGGTCAATGCGGGTCAGAACGCATCCTTCCAATGCATGGCAGCAGGCAGAGCTGCAGAGGCGGAGCGCTTCTTCCTGCAGGTGAGGGCGTCCCACAGAGACGGGCTCAGGAAGGTAGCCAAGGACCTTTTGCCTCCTCGGCTTGGTTCCCTTTTGGGTTTTGAGTCCTCCCTTCATACGCTAGCATCTGTATCTTACCTCCCCTAGACTGTGCTCTGCTAGCTGCATCCTCCTAATCCCGGCATGGAGGCCAGGTCCAGGATCCTCAAATGCCCCGGGGATAGTAGGGACTCACATAAACTGCTTCCTAACTCTCCAATTCCTTTTTCTCTTCAGCGGCAGAGTGGGGTGCTGGTGCCTGCGGCCGGGGTGCGACACATCAGCCACCGTCGCTTCCTCGCCACTTTTCCCCTGGCCTCTGTCGGCCGCGCTGAGCAGGATCTGTACCGGTGCGTGTCCCAGGCCCCGCGCGGTGCTGGAGTCTCCAACTTCGCTGAGCTCATTGTCAAAGGTCAGCGGATTGGCCTTAAGGAAGGCCGGACAGGTGGAGACAGGCTAGGGCAGAGTCCGTCGGGCTGTGCATGGAGCTAGCTAGCTTCTTAGAGGATTTGATGGGGGGAGGGGGGGTCCCAGGGCAGATTTAGTCGAACACTTGGTAGCAACTTGAGGGAGCTGGGAGGACAGAGAGGGTCTAGTGATGGGGGCTGAGTAGGTTGCAGAGTTAGTTTCTAGCTATGACCTGAACAGGGTGGCCTGGCTGAGTGAGGGATGGGCTGGCTGCATGAGAGGTGGACATAGGGAGTGCGGCTCCATGAGCCTTCCAAGTGCTAACCCAGCAAGTGTGCTGGGGTCTCCCGGGCCTAAGCTTGGGATTGCGGAAGTGGGCGTGGCTGAGTTATGGCGTTCTAGGGCCACGTGGTGGCATTAGTAGGCTCCTCCTCTTCTGCATATCCTCGCAGAGCCTCCCACACCCATCGCGCCCCCACAGCTGCTGCGAGCAGGCCCCACCTACCTCATCATCCAGCTCAACACCAACTCCATCATTGGCGACGGGCCGATCGTGCGCAAGGAGATCGAGTACCGCATGGCGCGGGGCCCGTGGGCCGAGGTTCACGCTGTCAACCTGCAGACCTACAAGCTGTGGCATCTGGACCCGGACACTGAATATGAAATCAGCGTGCTGCTTACACGCCCCGGAGATGGAGGCACAGGTCGCCCAGGACCACCACTGATCAGCCGGACCAAGTGCGCAGGTGGGTTGCCGGAAGGCCCTGTTCCACAGAGGCAGCAAGGCCTCCTGACACACACATTTCTTGACACATATATAAAATAGCTTGGGCTATTTCTCCATAACTTGTCTCAAAAAAATAACACAAGATAAACAAAAGAGACAAAGATAAAGACAATACGACCCCATCCCTCACCCCCCAACCAAATCAAAACAAAAACACAGACCAAGAAAACAAACCAGGAAACTTACCAGAGCCCTGTGACAGGTTGTTGTCATACCTACTTCACATATGAGGTGACTGAGACAGAGACGTTAGGCAACTGGGCAAAGAACACACAGCCAGTAAGGGGCAGAAATGGGACCAGAACTCTTACTTGGCTAGGTGCAGATTCTTAAACACTATCAATTATAAGTAGTGTGTGATGGATTTTGTCTGGATTCCCTGGACCTGGCGTTGAGTCGGAAGTCAGTTCTTCCTTGTTTAGGAGGATGAAATAGCAGTTGCTAAGGACCCCTGATGCACCTGCACCCAGAAGACTTATAAGAGAAACAGACAGCAGGGTGCTGTTGTTTCTGAAATTTTCTTAGTGATAAATCTTGATGTGATAAAGATTTATGTGCTGTTGTAAGAACACAGGTCCTCCTTACTCTATCATTTTCCCCCCACAATAGTTCTATTTTAGATAACCATAGTTTAATTTTGCAATAAAGATTGGTATCTGAGACTGGCAAGATGGCTTAGTAGGTAAAAGATACTTGCTGCTAACCCTGACGGCATAGAGACTCACAGGATGGAAGGGGAGAACCCATTCTCAGATGTCCTCTGACTTCCAGATGTGTGCTATGGTATGCTCATGCTCCCTCCCCCCAAGCCAGATGTGCAGCTGAAAAATAATGTATACAATGTAACAAAAAATGTATTGACAAATTGACACCCATAGACTCCATAGATACCTTAACAGAATGCCCCAGTTTCCGGTGTTTGTGTGCCTCTTTTTATCTCTGTTTATCACTTGTGTAAGTTTGTGTATACAGTGGGAAGCCGGAGCAGTCAGTGTCCCTATAGACTATTCCCACTTTCAGGCCACATCCACTTCTCTCTTCCTCCTCCCACCCTCTTGGTAACCACAGATCTTTCATTTCTAGAGTTCTCTCCTCCCTAGAATGTTCCATAAAGGACATCATGCAGTATATAACCTTTTTGGAATTGCTTCTTTTTTTTTTGTAACAGATTTATTGCATTATGATCTGCATTTGTACATGTCATCACTCACTAAAGTTTACAGTTTAGAGGCATTAAGTTTCTCTGGCATTGCCCAACTATTAATGATTGGTTTTGGAACATGTCATCACTCTTAAGTGGGAACCTTATGCCATTTAATGGTCACCCAGTTCATCCTAGTCTTGAAGCCTCAGTCAAGCACAAGTCTACTTTCCATCTCTCTTGATTTAGATTTTGTAGATGTTTTATACAATAGAGCCATATATGATAGTTTATAGTATTTTGCTAGTGTGTGTGTGTATGTGTGTGTGCATGTGTCCATGTGTGTGTGTGTGTGCATGTGTGCATGTGTGTGTGTGTGTGTGTGCTTGTAGTATGTGCACTTATGAGCTCAGTCACCCAAGGAGGCCAAAGGAGAGCCCTGGGTCCCCCCTGGAGCTGGAGTTACACACGCAGATCTGAATAACCTGATGTGGTTGCTGGGGACTGAACCCCAGGATCTCTACAAGAGCATCAATTGCTTTAAATAGCAGAGTCCTCCTTCCCTTTCATGGTCCTGATTTGCATTTCTGTAAGTCTAGTGTTGTTGAACATCTTTCCACACTTGACTGCCGCCGCCTGTGCTCCTCAGCGGATTGGTGTTCGTATCATTGCTCATTTCTTAATAGAATTGCTTTTTTTTTCTATAGGGTTTTGAGAGTTCTTTATGCATTCTAGATACTAGATGTACCTAGAACATATTAGTAATGCATTGATGGATGTCTAATCTGTAGGTATTTCTTCCGGCAGGGATCTTGTCTCCTCATTGTCTTTACACGGATCGAGAGCAAACATTTTAAATTTTGATGAATTTCTGTTTCTCAAATTGCCCCGCGCTTTTGGAGTCAAGCGTAAGAGTTCCTTGCCTAGCCCTAGTTGCCAAAAATCTTTTTCTATTTCTTCTTTTATTTTCTTTTTCTCTAAGAGTGTAACAGTTTCATCTTTATATCCTTGGTCTATTTTGAATAGTGTATGATGTTTAAGGTTAAGAGTCAAACAGTTTTTACAATTGATATTTTATTTTATTTTTATTTTTTATTTTTTTGGTAGACTTATTTACTGTTTGTCTGTGTGTGGGGATGCGCTTGCTACCATGCTCATGTGCAGGCTGGAGGGCAGCCTATTGGAGTCTGTTCTCTCCTTCTACCGTGTGGGTTCTGCGGATCGAACTCAAGTTGTCAGGTTTGACAGCAAGCATTTTTTACCTACTGAGCCATCTTAACAGCCTGCAATTCATATTCTTAAGTGTTATTAAAAGCTGATTTGTGGGCCAACTAAAATCTAATTTAATGCCAGACTTTAGGAGAGAGAGTTGGTGGGTCAGTGTCGCTGTGGTGATCGCCTTCTAGCTGAGGGGTCTGGGTGGGGAGACGTACCCAGTGATGTGTTTCATTCTTCTTGTTTTGTAAGTGGGAACAACATTAATCTCTACCATATGGGGTAGCATAAAGATTCGGGCAACGGGTGTTTATTGAGTGTCTATTATGTGCCGGATAATGTTACGGTTACTAGGGTTACATCGCTACACCCTTGACAGAGGCCACCAGCGTTTAAGTCCTCTTAAGACTCTGCAGGGAGCTTGTGTCCTGGCAGAAGGAGGCAGACGATAAATAAATAAACAAGTGGAATATATAGTCTGTCAGATGGTGATAAGTGCGTGAGGAGGAATAAATCAGGGCGGGGACGGGGAGGGGGCGGAGGATTGTTATTTATAAAAAGCTGAAGGACTCTCTTACCGAGATGGCGGCATTTGAGCAGAGTCAGGCAGGAAGTGAGGGGCTGAGCCAGGTGATGTGTTCTAGGGGTACAGCTAGGGAGGGAACAGTCCAGACAGGCAGACCTTTGAGTGCCGAAGCCTGGAGGCGTGGGGAGACCTGTGAGAGAAAATGGATAAACAGAGTTTGGGATGTCAGATTCACCAGCGAGTGAGCTGGGTAGCGACAGCAGGGGCAGGAGAGCAGGATTGAGCATGCGCAACTGGTAGATGGGAGTGAGCATGCGCAATTGGTGTTCGGTTCTGCTGTGGAGATTGCATGGAGGATTGACTGTAGGAGGGTTTATTGGCTAGTTTTTTGTTAACTGGACACAAACAAGGACACCTAGGAAGAGGGATGATCAATGGAGGAAATGCTTATATCAGATTGTCCTGTGAGCATATCGGTGGGGCATCTTCTTGATTAATGATTGATATGGGAGGGCCTAGCCCACTGTGGGTGCCTTTTAGGCAGGTGATCCTAGGTTTTATAAGAAAGCAGGGCTGAGCAATGAGAGAGAGAGAGGGGGAGAGAGAGAGAGAGAGAGAGAGAGAGAGAGAGAGAGAGAGAGAGAGAGAGAGAGAGAGATCCTGCCTTGAGCTCCTGTCCTGACCTCCCTGGATGATGGAGCATGGTGTGGAAGTGGAAGCCAAATAAACGTTTTCTTCCCCAGGCTGCTTTTGGACATGTTGTTTGTCATAGCAACAGAGAACTAAACTGTGACAGAGGGCAAAGGTCCCCGAAGGAGACACATGGGAAGGACCCGCAGTTATTGTAGCCAGAGACAGGATCTGGGAGCTGAGTGGAAGTGACCAAGATGACAGCTCAGCTTGGCTGGTTCTCAACTGAATGGCATCTGCTGATAGATCTGCTAAGGGGTGAAGGAGACGGAAACAGAGGGGCACAGGATGCTCCAAGGTGCTTTGCTTGAGTAACTGGATGGAGCTGCCACAGACTGCAAAGGAGCAGCAGCAGCAGGGTTGGGGAGGCGGTGGGGAGGGGGGCTGACCTGGGGAGTGTCATAGATCAGCATGGATCAGGAGCAGGGCCTCGGCCACAATAACTTTGAGATGTCACTAAATGTGCCAGTGGCGATCCCCACCAAGCAGTTGGATGGATGATGCAGGCTGCTGGTGCGAATCTGAACGCTGTCGGTACAGAGAGGGTGTTGATGGCATTCAAAGCTATGTGGCAGGGTCACATCTCTCAACGGGGGTGATCCTCTCCTAGGAGATGTCTGGTGGTGTCTGGAGACATGCTGCCTGCCACACTGGCTGCTGGTGGTGGGTGCTACTAGCATGAAGAGGTAGAGGCCAGGGACAGCCATCCAGGGACAATTATCTGACCCAAAGTGTCAATACTGTTGAGATTGGAACCCCCTGTTTAGATTTTTGGGGAGTGTGGATGTGGGGATGGACCTGTGGAGCTGATCCTCAGGGTCCTGCTGTGTTTTGGGTTGATCTGGGCAGTTGTAGGGAGCGCATTGCATGTGTGAAGTAGCGTGCCTGGCACACCGTGGGCACTCCAGAAGTGACAGCTGTCATCAATATGGTGTTGTCCATGTTTCAAAGGCGTTTTTGATTTGCCTCCTAGAATAAAAGAAATCAGAGCTTGAGGCCCTGGAAAATCTCTGTCGCACTCTCCTGAGTGTGCAGATGGGGATGGGACTTGCTTGCAATCAGACAGTGGGTCAAGGACCCAGGTTGTGGGGCTGTGGAAATGGCTCAGTCAATAAGGTGCTTGCTGTCAGCGACATAAAGGAGATGAGTGCAGTAGTGTGTGTGCCTGTAATCACTGTGTGGGATGTTGAGTGGAGGCAGAGGACTCTGACATGTACACACACACACACACACACACACACACACACACACACGCACACACAGTGCATCATCATTTGTATAAAAGTGATGCAGAGGCAGACAGACTCAATCTCAGCAGGCTAAGATTGCTTTATTGGATCAGTGAAGGGCCTCAACCTTTCTGAGTACATTTAGGGAGGCTGAAGGATAGATAATTACATACATATACATCATACACACATATACGTCATATACATATGTATACATCATATACATACACATCATATACATACACATACACATATGTATCATACACATATATATACCATATACATATACATCATATATATATATATACACATATACATGTGCATCATCTACATCTACATATATAAATGCACACACATGGGTAGCTACCAGGATGTACAGCTATTTTTTTTGTGGTTTGTCTGGGAGCAGAGTGTATAGTTTTTAATACCTGGGACTATCGTTTCTGCAGGTGGAGCTGAGCAGTCAGGCTGGGTTTGAACCATTCTTTATGGCGAGGAGCTAGTGCCCTGTACAGCCTGACTCGATTCCCCACGACCCGAGGCTGTTACCAAACAGTTGTAACTTTTGATCGTTCCCATTTCACAGGTGAATAAGATCCAGAGATTCAGTCACTCGACAGTCCCTGCATTTCAGTCACTGCGCAGTGACACACAGCAGAGACAGGGACAGAGCTGCTTCCTTCCCTGCTGCTGTGATTAAAAAAAAAAAACTGCTTGAAGACGTGTTTATCTTGGCTCACAGTTTTGAAGGGACAGTCCATCATGACGGGGATGTCAAGGCAGCTGGAGCTTGAAGCAGCTGGCCACAGGCAGGTGGTCGGAGAGAACGGAAAACTGGACACTGCTGCTCTCACTTTCCTGCTCCTTTCTATTCAGTCTGGGATCCGGGTCATGGGACAGTGCCACCCTCATCTGGGTGGCTCTTCCCACCTCAGTTAACCTCATCGAGAAACTCCCACACAGGCAGGCCCAGAACCCGTCTCCAGGTGGTTTTAGATCCTTTAGACTGAGGATAAGCATTGGCCACCGCAGCTGGCACCTCTGGATTTCCAATGAGTGTTGACATCGGCATTTCTCTCCTCAGGCTAGCCAAGGGTGGGGATGGGGCCGGGGCCAGGTGGGTAGATCCCCTCCTAATCACAGGCTCCTCTTTGGTGGCATAACCGCCCTGGAGCCTGGCCTGGGGTTGTCTTGCTCATGGGTGGTTGTGTTGTCAGGCTCTGCAGGCCCACAATTCCCTCCACTCTATTATTTAACTGTAAAAACAATAATATTGCACCAGTAAAAGGCTTAAAAAAAAGCACTCTGAATCACCATCCTAGCTCAACAGCTGCCTTAATTTTTCCGTCTTGTTCCAGTCTCCGTCCATATGTCCTCAGTGCGCATTTTCACACACTTGCCATTGGGATGGAGCGGGTGCCCAGGATTCTGCTTCGTTTGCTCCGTGCCGGTCCGTATGCGACACCGTTTGTAATTATGTTATTGCCAGCAGACATCCACTGTGTCCCCAGATTGCTGGGTTGTTTGTCTCTATATCCTTATTATTGTTATACGACGTCGAAAAAATTAAATGCTTGCTGTTCCTTTTATTCTCCTGAATCGTATTCTTTAGGGTAAACAGGAGTGATTAGAAGGGCTCAGACGTGTTATTGCTTTGCAGCATGCTTCCGCTAATTCGTGTTGCTACAGAAGTCTCGCTTTGGTGCACACATTTCTTTATCGATTACTATTGGCTGGGCACTCTGTTTTACCAGGTCCCATGAGATGCTTATCTTTCCTTTTTTCTTTTTCTTTTCTTTTCTTTTCTTTTTCTTTTTTTTTTTTTTTGAGGCAGGGTTTCTCTGTATAGCCCTCGCTGTCCTGGAACTCACTCTGTAGACCAGGCTGGCCTCGAACTCAGAAATCCTCCTGCCTCTGCCTCCCAAGTGCTGGGATTAAAGGCGTGCGCCACCACTGCCCAGCTTTCCTTTTTTTTTATGCTTATTTTGAGGCATGATCTCATATAGACCAAGCTAACCCCCAACTACTATGTAGCTGAGGATAACTCTGACGCCTTGATCCTCTAGCCCAGAGGTCCTCAGAACCCCTTGGGGGTCGGATGACCCTTTTATAGGGGTCACCTAAGACCATTGGAAAACACAGATATTTACATTATGATTCTTTTTTTTTAAGATTAATTTATTTATTATATGTAAGTACACTGTAACTGTCTTCAGACACTCCAGAAGAGGGAATCAGATCTCATTATGGATGGTTGTGAGCCACCATGTGGTTGCTAGGATTTGAACTCAGGACCTCTGGAAGAGCAGTCAGTGCTCTCAACCACTGAGCCATCTCTCCAGCCCCTACATTATGATTCTTAACAGTGGCAACATTACAGTTATGAAGTAGCACAACGTGGTGAACCGTATTAAAGGGTCACATCATTAAGAAGGTGGAGAACCACTGCCTCCTAAGTGCTGGGGTCACAGGCCCTGTGTCTGGCTTATATTTGGTCTTTAAAGGAGCTGGTTTTCTTGTTTGTTTAGAGGGCAGGGTCTTATGTGCCTCAGGCTGGCCTTGAACTTGCTTAGTTGAGGATGACCTAGAACTTCTGGTCCTCTGACCCCTTCTCACCCAGTGCTGGGATAATTCACAGTTTTGAAGTAAGCATTATTTCCTCCATGAATATAAGTAATTCAGAAGGGCTAGGTAACTTTCCTGGAGTTGCAGAACTGGTGGGGAGTGGATGTAGGATGTGAATTTGGATGCACGTGACCCTGTTTGAAGCTCCTTCCGTGGGACAGAGGCAGTTGCTGGCGTTATACTGCTCATTGGCCTTGTCACAATCAACCCGTGCTGGGTTAATTTAATAGAAGCTACGTGTGTCCTCCTTTCCCAAGTCCCCTACCCTCTGGTATCTGAGTGGCCTGTGGGATTCACCTGGATAGGGAATCTTGGTCCCTGAGCTCCTTCTTGCCAGTGTGTATTAGGGAGTGCCTTATGACAGGTGGCTTTCGGAAGTAGAGAGACTCTTGGAGTCTCACCCTTAAGTCAGCATACCAGTCTTGGTCAACACGGTGTTTGAGCCCAGGATCTGCTTAGGACCAAAGAGAAGAGGTAAGAGAGCCTTCCTTTCTTGGGTAGATCGGGGTCACCCAGGCGCTGGAGAGGGAGATGCCCACCTAAGCTAGCCTTTACCATCCACGGCAGAGGCTGCTGTCTTGAGTCCTAAACAGTGCTTCTAAGTAGCCTGAGTGGGTTGTTAGAGCTCAGAAATCTGGATATTGTAATATAAAACTTCTGAATCTCTAACTCTTTTGAAAACTGGGAAGGTCTGGTCTTCCTTAGAAAGCCTGATCACCAGGAGCCAAACTTGACTTGCTACTGCTGTTGGGACCCCTATAGTCTTGTTCACTGAAGTCTTAAGCTTCTGTCTAGCGAGTGTACCTTGAACTTGACCTGTCCTTATCCAAATCCTGCAGGAGGACAAGGAGGCAAGTAACTGAAGGACAGCAAGGAAGGCGGGCGGGTATTCCAGTGTGGGCAGAGCTGGTCTGAGACACACTCTCACAAGAGAAAAGACAGGGGTGGCAAATTGGCTCCTGTAGATGCCCTGGTACAGCGCAGACAGGCCAGCCCAGAGCTGCAGAGCAGAGACCAAGTCAAACTGCTGAGCAGGATGCCAGGTGAGCACACAGTAGTATTTATGATCCCCAGACACATAAGAAAGGTAGGTCAAACCAGACCCACATGGACACCTGTGGCTTGATGGGCCAGAATGGTGAGAAATCCCGTGTATGGCAACTAGACTAGCGGCAGGCATCCTTCATTGGGTGGCCGCAAGTAGCGGCAGTCAGTCTTTAACATCTGTGTGGACGGAACTTGAGCGTGTTTTGCTTTTGGGGAGATGGGAGCCAGTCAAGAGGCCGGCCTTGTTAGCAGGTTCTGAAATCTGAAATCTCTCTCTGATGGCTGCATATAGGGCTGAAGGAAGACTTGCCTCTTGCCTGGGCTAGGGAAGAAATAAAAGCCGGTGGGATCAGGGACTTGCTGTGCTCAGCTTCTAGGTTGACAGTTGTCACCCGTGCACTCCTGTGTTGGGAGTGTGAACTGATGTTTCCAGATGTATCTTCTATAAGGGGGCTGCTGAGGAAATTGTCACGGACAGTGACCCCAGGGACCTCCTTAACCTCCGAAAGGGGCTGAGTCACAGGGTCTTCTCAGCTGCTCACGAAGGGGTCCTAAGGTCTCTGATGGGACACTTTAAAGGAAGGCACTCATGGAACTTTTGAGACGTGGATTCAAATGTCCCCCAAAACAGGTAGTGAGGAATAAATGATCATTGGAAGCATCTTGACTTCTTCCTTCTCAGAGGTTTGATTAAGATCACAGTCTGGCCAAGGCAGACAGAGGGATATGGGGCTGAGCCCTGAGTCTTTCCTGGTTTCGCTTTGGAAGCAGTGTGTGTGTGTATGTGTGTGTGTGTGTGTGTGAGATATGGTATGTATGTGTGGAGGCTCTGTGTGTGGAATGTGTGTGGGGTATGTGTGCTGTGTGCATGTGGTGTGTGGGTGTGGGTGTTGTGTATGCATTGTGTATGTGGTATGGGTGCATGTGTCATGTGTGTATGTCTGTGTGTGGTGTGTATGGTTGTGTTTGTGTGTTTCTATGTGTGTCTGGTGTGTGTGTGAGATGTGTGTGTTGTATATGTGTGATGTGTATGTGTGTTGTGTATGTGGTGTGTGTGGTGTGTGTTCATATGTGAGTACACATGCTATATATACTACGTGCGTGGAGGTCAGAGGGCAATTTGCAGGAGGCAGTGCTTTCTGTCTACCACGTGTGTCTCAGGAACCGTATTCAGGTCATTAGTCTCACCTTGTGTTTTGAGATGGTCTCACGGTGCCCTAGAGCTCACCAGATAAACTAAGCTGTCTGACCATTGAGTCCCAGGGATCTGTCTGCCTCTGCCTCCTGGGTGCTGGATTACAAGCGCACACCACCACATCCATTTTTATGTGGGCTCTAGGAATTGAACTCTTGTCTTTGCCCTTGCAAAACAAGCATTTTAACCTACTGAGCTATCTCTCCAGGCTCCCAGTTTCCCTATTTACAAAATGAGGACATATGGAGTCATTAAGAGACTGTGTAGCATAGCCTGCCTGTCCCTCCTGTTGGAGAAGCTATGTCTCTCTGTGGCATGGCTGTGACTATTAGGTGAATTCCTCCTGGGGATCAGGGCAGAGGCTGGTAAGAGCGTGGGTTCTGGTGCCGGCCTGACTGGGTTTCATCCGAGCTTCCCCTTGGGTTTTGTGAGTACGGCCTCCTCACCTAAGCTCCGTGCCTCTGCCTTCTCTTTGTATGACAGGTCAATGGCAGACCCTGTCTCGTGTTTCAACAAAGGTTAAATGAGAGAAACCATTTTCAAGCCTCCTGAAAGATGCTGGACACTTCCAAACCCCCTACATATTAACCGCCAGTATTACTGTTGCAGCAGCCGGGGCTCACCATCGAATCTGCACCTTACCCATAGAGCTGTACCTCGGAGTTAAGGACAGGGATTTCCATTTCTGCTTTCCGCACATCCCCTGTCATTGTACCATTTGCTGCCCTAGCTCCCATCATCCTGGTTTGTACATATCACTGTAATTCTAAATTGCTATAAATGGTTTCACAATAAGTTTAGAATTAGTAAATGAAGAAAATATAGCCACAGATTGATTCTGATTGGCCCAGTGTTGTTCAGAATGTTCTTGAATTAGGGGGTAAATGGTGCTAATTATAGCACACCTTTTTATCTTGAGACAGGGTCTCACTATGTAGCCCAGGCTGATCTTATAGGTCATAATGCTTGTGCCATTATGCTTGTAATAGCTAAAGGTTTTGTTTTGTTTTACATTTATCTATCTATCCTGTCTGTCTGTCTGTCTGTCTGTCTGTCTGTCTGTCTGTCTGTCTGTCTATCGTGTATGTGGTGGTGCTACACTGTGAATATTGGGGTCAAAGGACAACCCCATGGAGTTAGTTCTTTTCTTCTACTACTTGGGTCTCAGGAGTTGTACTCAGGTCATTAGGCTTGGCCAAGTGTCTTTATCCACTGAGCCATCTTGCCAGCCCAGTAGTTATTGTTTCTGAAGGATTACAGTGTGTTGGCATTTGCCATACCTGGTTCACGTGTATTACCATGACAGTCATAGTGTAGTCTAGCTATCTTCCCAGGGGGCCTTGCTTCTATGGGGGTGCTGGGAACCCAAATCTAGGTCCTGCAGTTTCGGAAACTAAGGCTGAGAGAGGTAAAATCTCTCAGGCCATGATTGCCGGTTGCAGATGGTAGGGCCAGGATTCAGACGTGTGCCACCTTACTCCAGAGCATGCGGTATTAGCCTCCTCAGTTCTGAGGGTGCCTGGAGTTCCTGGGGGCGAGGAAGAATGATTTCTGGCAGTTGACTGACGCTCTCTTCCTCTCCCTTTTCCTTTCCCAATCCCCCAACCTTCTTCCTGCTTCCTACATCGCCAGAGCCCACGAGGGCCCCCAAAGGCCTGGCTTTTGCTGAGATCCAGGCTCGCCAGCTAACCCTGCAGTGGGAGCCCCTGGGCTACAACGTCACGCGCTGTCACACCTATGCTGTGTCCCTTTGTTATCGCTACACCCTGGGCGGCAGCCACAACCAGACCATCCGGGAGTGTGTGAAGATGGAGCCTGGTGCCAGCCGCTACACCATCAAGAATCTGCTGCCATTCCGGAACGTCCACGTGCGCCTGATTCTCACAAACCCTGAGGGGCGCAAGGAGGGCAAGGAGGTCACCTTCCAGACCGATGAAGATGGTAAGCGTGCAGGCCAAATTCCCAGAGTTCCAAGCGCCTCCCAGCCCAGGGCCAGTGCTCAGATTCACGTAGGGGACTGTAGCAAGGCAGTGGTGGCCATTACTCATTCCTGGAGAAACTGCAGGTTCTTAGGTTAGACTAAGTTCTTCTTTAAGGGTCTTGAAGAATTCAGCAGCTAATTTGGACCAGAAATTTTCCTCATGGCAAATTTTTTTTTATAATAACAGTTTTCACTTGTGAAATAGATTTGGATGTATTCAGTCACTTTCTGCCTTGGTTTTTTTGTTTGTTTGTTTTTGTTTTTTGTTTGTTTGTTTTTGAGACAACCTCTGGGTCCTCCTGTTTGCTAGCAAGCGCTTTACCAACGGAGTCGTCTCTCCAGCCTCACTTTTAGCTTTTTGAGACTTTATTCCCCCTCCCCCCATTCCCCTTTTCTAACATGGTCTTGCTATGTAGCAGAGGCTGGCCTCAACTTCGAATCCTCTTGCTTCCGATTCCTTGGTGCTGAAATTGTCGGCCCGTGCCACTTGAGCCTATTTCTAAGGTGTGCACTGAAAGCTGCGTGTTTTTCTTTATGCTCTTCTTGAGCTGCATCCTACGATGTTTGTCGTCCGTGTCTGGGGCTTTACCCCACCCAGACGTGTACATGATGAGCATGCGTTCTGCAGCACTAAGCCTTGTCCTCAGCCCACCCGTACATTCTGTTTTCATTACCATTTGGTTTAAAACCTTTTCCAATTGCTGTAATAATTTCCTCTTTGACTCAAAAGTCATTTAGATTACTTTGATAATTACTAAAAGAAATTGGAATTAATTTCTTTTTTTCTTTATTTTTTTTGGCGGGGGGAGGGGAGGTTGTTTTTCAAGACAGGGTTTCTCTGTGTAGCCCAGGCTGTTCTGGAACTCACTCTGTAGACCAGGCTGGCTTCAAACTCATAGATCCATCCTCCTGCCTCTGCCTCCCAAGTGCTGGGATTAAAGGTGTGCACCACCACCTGTCCATTTTGCTTGATATCTAAGAACTTAAAACCGTGTGTGTGTGTGTGTGTGTGTGTGTGTGTGTGTCTGTGTCTGTCTGTCTGTCTGTCTGTCTGTTTACCGGGGACGTATATTGATATCTGGCCCTTGTACATGCAAGGCAAGTCCTTTACCACTGAAACATCCCCAGTCCACCAAGGAGGACTTCTAATTAATTATCGTTTCATTATTGATTTATGGCCTAATCCACTGTGGTCAGAGAAGGCATTCTGCATGTAATCTTTTGAAATTTGACCCTTGCTGCATGGCCCAACAAGTGGTTAAACTATGGTAGAGGTGCCCTGTCGCTCGCTCAGCCTGCCATATATGTCGCACTGCCTGCCTTAGGCACATATTCCACGTCAGATGCCAGGATGATGGGTTCTACATATTAATGCATACAACCCCCATGAATACCCTGGGCTGCACACTGCTGTTTCTAGTCCTATGGGACAGATGAGCTCATAAAGTGAGTCTGTGATTGGCAGGGCAGGGCTTTGTAAACCTGGCCTTAATGCCGGGTTTATTGTTTTGTTTTGGTGCTGGGAATTGAACCCATGGCCTTGCACATGCTAAGCACATACTTCACCACCAACTTCGCTCCCATCTGAGTTACTTATTTTAAGTTTGTGTGTGTGTGTGTGTGTGTGTGTGACCTGTCATGCAGGTTGTCCTTGAATTTATGTTGGTCTTTCTACTTCCCTTTCCTAACTGTTGGGCTTACAGGTCTGCACCATCACACCTGTCAGACCTGCCACTCCTAGCAACTGCACTCTAAGGCTAGTGCATGCCCAAAGCCTTCTCTAAATTCCTGCAGGTTCTCGGGAACCTGTAAGAGGATTAGCTCAGAGCTTTTCTGGTTGCCCATGTGTGCAGTTTTCTATTTCATATGTAATATATATACATACGTGTATGTGTGTGTGTGTGTGTGTGTGTGTGTGTGTGTGTATTATATGTTCTATTTATAGCAGTAGTCCATATAGAACTCAGACCACCTCATTGGCTGTCCCTGGACACCACTCACCTCCAGCATCTGCAAACACACTGAAGGTTTCCTATGGCAGGAGCAAGCAATGGCTGCGATTGCCTCCCAGCGTTGCACAACCTGTAGTTAAGCACCAGACTACTCCATTCTCGTGATCTCTGTATGTCAGTTGGTCCCCAGGGCTATGGGCAGTCCACCTCATTCTGTCACCCAGGGTGCTTATCCTAAGACAGTCCAATAAATTCTCATAGTCGGGACACTTCAGGAAACTCACATCCAAATGAAGAAATCATATCCCCACCACCCGGGAGGCCACTAATGTTCCCTGCATTCGCCACCTCCCAAGGGTAACCGCTAACCTGTCAGACAACGTTATGCATTATTTTTAACTTGGTTCCGGACTTTGGGTAAGCAGAATCTGCAGTAGGTGTTTGCTTCGCGCCCACTTGTTTCTGTGAACTTTATGCTCTTAGGAGATCCGACGGTGGCATGCATGGTTCCAGCAAATGCATTCTCAGGACTATGTGTTTCATTCTACAAACCAGCCCTCCCCATCTACTTTCTGTTAACTGTTGGGAAGTATCCGGGTGGATTCCGAGTTGGGGTGGCTTTGAGCAGTGCTTTGAAGAAAGTCTGGGCAGATTATTTTTGGTAGATATTCATTCGTCGTGTGGGCGTGTGTAGGAGAGAATGGCTAGGTTGCAAGGGTGTATGTTCATCTTTAGTAGATTTTAGCTAGACAGTTTTCCAGTCATGCCAATTTATACTCCACTGGTGGTGAATGAAACTTTTGTGGCTCTGTGACCTTACTGACCTGAGAATTGCCTTTTTTTTTTAACTGTTTGGGTAGGTGGAGAATGATCTTGGGAAATTCTTGCTTTAACTGAATGCTTAGCTTTCACTGTATGTTTATGTGCTTGCTTCCCCCCCACCCCATGTGTGTGTGAGTGTGTGTGTGAGAGTGTGAATGTATGTATGTATGTGTGTGAGTGTATGTGAATGTGTGTGTGTTTGTATGTATGTGTGAGTGTGTGTGTATGTATGTGTGTGAGTGTGTGTGTGTTTGTATGTATGTGTGAGTGTGTGTGTATGTGTACTCACCCCCACTCTCTGGGTGTGTGTGAGTGTGTGTGTATGTGTGTGAGTGTGTGTGTTTGTGTGTGTGTGTGTGTGTGTGTGTGTGTGTGTAGGCCTGAGATACTCATGTTGGGTGTCTTTCTCTATTGCTTTTTACCTTATTTTTTGAGACAGGGTTGCACTGAGCCTGGTTCTCCTTGTTTCTGTTTGGCTGGCTGGCCATCGAGTCCTGAGAAATCTACCTGTCTCTGCCCCCGACGCACACACTGGGTTACAGATGCATGCCAAGTGCCTGGCTTCTGCATGGGTGTTGGGGATTCGAACCCAGGTCCTCATGCTTTACCCACTGGGCCGACTCCTCAGTCCAGCAGTCTCTGATTCTTATCCGTGGTTCCGCTGTCCCTGCTCAAGGACCCCCCACCCCCACCCCGCTTCCCCCACCCCAGGTGTGTTCCTGGTCAGAAGCTCCCCCCTCCTCCCCCTGCTGTGTTTGTTATTAAGAGTATATATACTGCAGCCCACACCAAACTGACCCACACCTCCCAGTGCCTGCGTGGAAATTTTCATAGCACATGTGTAAAGTAATTGTTAGTGCTGTTAAGTTTCTTCAGTCTCATTGAGATTGTTTATGTAATTAAGATCATTTTAGACAGGAAAACATCTCCACCCATGATCCCGACCCCCTATTGCAATTGTTTTCCTTTCTCTGGTAAATATCTACATTTCCTGAAAGCTGTCAGCTGGCAGGAGCCTGCATGGAACGCGCTTGCCCATGAAAGACGGAGGAAAATGTTCCCTGTGGAATGGGCCATGCCGGGTTTGAACTTTGCATACTTCATATTATTTAGTTCTGGTGAGAGGAGGACTGTGTCATGTCCATTTTATAGATGCAAAAACTGAGGTTCAGGGGGGCTAAACAGCCCAAGCGGAAGAGTTAGGAAGAGGTAAGACTGAAGCGTGAACCGAAACCTGTTTTCCTCTGCATCCGCCCTTCCCTTCCAGTGCCTGGTGGGATTGCAGCTGAGTCCCTAACCTTCACTCCACTGGAGGACATGATCTTTCTCAAGTGGGAGGAGCCCCAGGAACCCAATGGCCTCATCACTCAGTATGAGGTAAACAGGGGTCCGGGTGGGAGGTGGGAAGTGGGAGGTCAAAGTTCCTCCCTGTGCTGTGATACAGAGAGAGGCCTGTGGGAAGACAGGGGTGGGCCTCAAAGCCACTTCCACGATGGTCAGAGTTGGTGCCCTGTGAATTCTGAGTAGGGCAGGGGGCAGGCCCAGTGCACCTCTAGTTTCTGTGGAATTTAGTGGGTGGGTGGGGTTCCTGGATAGCAACACCCATCCCTGTCCTGTGCCACCTACCTGTTCCTCATACCCCCAGATCAGCTACCAAAGCATTGAGTCCTCAGACCCAGCAGTGAACGTGCCCGGCCCGAGACGCACCATCTCCAAACTCCGGAATGAGACTTACCACGTCTTCTCCAACCTGCACCCTGGCACCACGTATCTGTTCTCCGTGCGCGCTCGGACGAGCAAGGGCTTCGGCCAGGCGGCTCTCACCGAGATAACCACCAACATCTCAGGTGAACTCCCTTGGGAGGGGGCCCAGGATCCCAGGGCTCCTAGGATATGGAGGGGTAGAGCAGCCTAGTGTGGGTACAGAGGACCTTGGTAAGGTAAATGAACCATTTAAAGGCTGAAGTATGGAGTCAGGAGATTATAGTGGGTGAATCAGAGTTAAGGTCAGAGGTCAGAGGTCGGAGGTCAGAGGTCAGAGTCTAAGATCAAGGGAACATGATATTAAGTCTGGGGGGCTGGAGGTCTGGTCTTCATGGACCAGTGGGCAGGCTCCATGCTTGAGTCTCTGTCTCTTCTCAGCTCCCAGCTTTGATTATGCTGACATGCCATCACCCCTGGGCGAGTCTGAGAACACCATCACTGTGCTGTTGAGGCCGGCCCAGGGCCGCGGAGCCCCCATCAGGTAGGAAAGCCTGGGAGGAGAGGGTAGGCAGCAGGCCTCACCCCTGACTTGGCCAGCCTCTGGTTACCCTGTTCCCTGCCTGGGCTCAGAGCTGGGGAGGGCGCTCCATGACTCTGGGCAATGAAAAGCTTGGAGCTGCTCCTTTCCAGCCAAGACCTCAGGTCTCTGCTGGTGACCGTCATGGGTTTCCTGGACAGTGTCCGGTTTGGAGAAGGAATGGTTTAGGCCTCAGCAGGGTGGTTCATGGGACATTTAGGAGAAGTGAAACTCTTGGGGCCTTGTGTTCTCTAGCTGGTTCTGTTCTTGGAGGTACAGGGTGGGCATTCTGCAAGGGTGGGCTGCTAGACAGATAAGGCCATCCCCACGGAGCACATAGCTTCTCTGTTTCCACTCTCTAGAGGACTCTGGGATTACTGATGTCACAATGGCTGCCTCTGCTGTGTGTGTGTGTGTGTGTTCGTGCGTGCTCACAGGGGTACAAACAGGGAGTGTGTGTGGGGTCATCTCGGGGTTGCCTCTGTGGTGCGTTAGGCATGGAGATGTGAGGGTGTGTGAGGGGCACATGGGGAAACTGGTAAGAGTCTGCATGTGTTTGAGAAGGTGAGGGTGTTCACGCAGGTGTGACTCATGGTCGGCCTGACGGTGTGCCAGGGCTTCACGTGGACAGTCATTTTACCCTCATGGGACGCCATTCAGAGCACTTGATTAGTCATGCTAACAAAACAGCTGAAGAGAGGAGTCAATTTGGCTTCCAGTTTTAGAGGTTTCAGTCCATAGATGGTCTGCCCTGTGTACCTGTCCTGTGGCGAGGACATGCAGGGGCTGGGGTGGTGACTTACCTCAGGGTAACTGGAAAGCAGAGAGAGAGAGAGTACCTAGGCTCGAGCCGGCTAGCCTTCTCCTTCCCCGACTTCATTCCATCTGAACCTTCAGCTCATGGGACGGTGACAACAGGCCTTCCACTCTTAGGTGGTCCTCTCTGGACATGCCTTTGTACACATGCCCAGAGGTGTGCTTTCCCAGTCTCCTACATGTTTCTCAATCTAGTCAAGTTGCCGGCCATGTTAGCTGTCTTAACCTGCAAAGCCTCTGCTGTGTGTGTGTGAGTGTGTGCGCACACATGTGTGTGCTGGAGTACAGACAGGGAGTGTGTGTGTGGGGTCATCTCGGGGTTGCCTTTGTGGTATGTTCGGGAAGGAGATGGGAGGGTGGGTGTGGCTCTTTTGGAAGTCCCGAGCTCCTCCGCCCCTTGGGTGTCCTCCTTTAGTGGGGACTGATGGCTGTCCCACGTAGGTGTTGTCCTCCACCCTCTCACTCTGCCCTTTAACTTCCCTTCCTCACCTCCTGGGTCTCTGCATATTTGCCGCCACAGCCTGCCTGGAGCTGACTCTCAGGCCCCTGCAATGTTATGTTATTTTCTGAAGCCTCCTGGTCCTTGTGTGGCATCACCAGGGAGGACTCAGGAAACTTCTCCCTCAGTGTCCTCTTGAGGGATCCTGTAAGGTGGACTGACCATACTAGATGGGAACAAGGAGATGGGACATGGTGGGCCGGTGACCCTGGCATGTTCCCTCATCTCTTCGAGGCTCTGTTTTCTTAGATATCATTCCAGCTCGAGGCTAACATGAGTTACCTTCGACATCTCCTGGGAGCTCTTGAGGCTGGAGGAGGCTTGACTCTAGCCTAGGGGGCTGAGAGGGACCTGGGCTGGCGTTTATAGCAATTTTGTGACAGGTAGTAAACTGACTCCATGCACCTAGAACTGGAGGGAAGGCAAGGGCTTTCCTGCTTCCCAGAGCACAGGTTAGCAGGCAGGGTATCACAGGTGGGCATCACAGGTGGGTGTCACAGGTGGGCGTCACAGGTGGGCGTCACAGGTGGGCGTCACAGGTGGGCGTCACAGGTGGGCGTCACAGGTGGGCGTCACAGGAGGGCGTCACAGGTGGGCGTCACAGGTGGGCGTCACAGGAGGGCGTCACAGGAGGGCGTCACAGGAGGGCGTCACAGGTGGGCGTCACAGGAGGGCGTCACAGGTGGGCGTCACAGGAGGGCGTCACAGGTGGGCGTCACAGGAGGGCGTCACAGGTGGGCGTCACAGGAGGGCGTCACAGGAGGGTGTCACAGGTGGGCGTCACAGGAGGGCGTCACAGGAGGGCGTCACAGGTGGGCGTCACAGGAGGGCGTCACAGGAGGGCGTCACAGGTGGGCGTCACAGGAGGGCGTCACAGGAGGGCGTCACAGGTGGGCGTCACAGGAGGGCGTCACAGGTGGGCGTCACAGGTGGGCGTCACAGGTGGGCGTCACAGGAGGGCGTCACAGGTGGGCGTCACAGGTGGGCGTCACAGGTGGGCATCACAGACTGAGCTGTAAGGGAAATATTTAAACACACCAGACCCCATACAGTTCACTCTGGCCTAGTCCCACGGTGGACTGGAGGAGCCAACAGCCAAAGCTCGCAGAACCATGGTGGTCAGGCGTAGAGATGCAAGTCAGAGCACGAGGGCACTATGGGGCACAGTGGGCTCCAGTTTGTAGACTGAAGGCTGCCTTAGGGTTTCGAGGGCTCTAGACAGCACCAGGATATATATGCTTGTTTGCTTAGTGATAGTCTCTTTCCTGCTGTGGATAGATAGTTCTGGGAGGCCCAGATTCCTCAGTACCAGCACAGGGCCTCTCATGTGAGCACAGGAAAATGTGGCCTCACCTTAGTCATCCTTTACCCAGGGAAGAGTCCGTGTTTCCATGTTCCAGGTTCTGTGTCACACATAGGAGGGCTCACTGACAAGGTGGGCCGTAGGGTTTACTCTTACGGAGCAGGGCTACAGTTGGTGTCAGCAATAGCAATGACACTCATTAGCTAAGTGCCATTTCTGTCTACACCCTGGGTCACTCCCATCTTGCAGAGGAGGAAACTGAGGCCTGGGAGCATCTGTGACTTGCTGGTCTAGAAAGAGGCAGAGCTAAAGCCCCGACCTTCACCACCAAAGGCTCTCTCTGGTCACTCGCACTATCTCCTCCCTGTCCAGCGTCTACCAGGTGGTTGTGGAGGAGGAGCGACCGCGGCGCTTGCGGCGGGAGCCCGGAGCTCAGGACTGCTTCTCCGTACCTCTGACGTTTGAGACGGCCCTGGCTCGCGGCCTGGTGCACTACTTTGGGGCTGAACTGGCTGCCAGCAGCCTGCTTGAGGCCATGCCCTTCACTGTGGGTGACAACCAGACCTATCGTGGCTTCTGGAACCCACCGCTTGAGCCCAGGAAGGCCTACCTCATCTATTTCCAGGCAGCAAGTCACCTGAAAGGGGTGAGGAAGGGGCCGGCTGGGTCCTGGTGGTATAGGCTGGGGTAGTAGTGGGTGGTAGGGTGGGGAGCGACATATCACGGAGGCCTGAGGCCTGGTCCTAGACTTCTCTGTAGGCTAACCCCCTTCCACTGAGCCTTACCCTCCTGGTCCGAGACTTCTTCCCACAGATGCCGAGTACTCCTGCTGTCCAGGCCCCCTTGCTTGCGTTCTTTCTCTTCTGAAGAAGCCCACCCAGGCCTCACCTCCAGAGGTCCAGGCCTCACCTCCAGAGGTCCAGGCCCCACCTCCACTCTAGGCCCCACCTCCAGAGGTCCAGGACCCACCTCCACCCCAGGCCCCACCTCCAGAGGTCCAGGCTCCACCTCCACCCCAGGCCCCACCTCCAGAGGTCCAGGCTCCACCTCCACCCCAGGCCCCACCTCCACCCCTGGCCCCACCTCCAGAGGTCCAGGCTCCACCTCCACCCCAGGCCCCACCTCCACCCCAGGCCCCACCTCCAGAGGTCCAGGCTCCACCTCCACCCCAGGCCCCACCTCCACCCCTGGCCCCACCTCCAGACGTCCAGGCTCTACCTCCACCCCAGGCCCCACCTCCACCCCGGCCCCACCTGCAGAGGTTCAGGCCCCACCTCTACCCCACTCTCTGAGCTCTGCCATCTCCGCTCTTGGCTTCTGGCTTCTCAGTGCACCAGCCCTGGCTTCCCTCACTATTTAGCAGACCCCTGCATCTAGTACCTGCCCTCGTGTCTGAGGCCCCACCCCACTTTCCCATGCTGTGTTTGTGTCCTCTGATCTCACGGGGCACAGCTCTATGGAGCGTCCTCAGTTAACCCTTTGCAGCCGACATGTGAGCCCTGACTAACTCAGTACAATCCGTGGAGTGTGCATTTGGCTTTTGTGTCTCTGAGCCCCTTTATCTGTACTTCCAGGAAACCCGACTGAACTGCATCCGAATTGCCAGGAAAGGTATCTTCAGCCCTGCCCAGGCCCGGCCTCTCATCCATGCAGCTCCAGGGGACGCAGGGTTA
Organism: Tokudaia tokunoshimensis; assembly: GCA_036184795.1. Classification (NCBI taxonomy): domain Eukaryota; kingdom Metazoa; phylum Chordata; class Mammalia; order Rodentia; family Muridae; genus Tokudaia; species Tokudaia tokunoshimensis. Next base: position 115,059,676 of record BTHU01000005.1, on the reverse strand, counting down.
AGGGAGCAGACAGGACTACCGGAGCATAAAGCTGCGGCTGGCTGTGTCAGGAAGGACTTCCTGTCCTGGCCCACCTCAACGGCTTCTTCTCTCAAGCTGGACAGCAGGCCACCCCTCCCACCCTTTCTACTCCTCATAGTGACGGGAGGGACCCTAACGGATTCAGGGGCCAGCCTATGGAGAGAAAGCCATTGAGCTTGTGCCTTGTGTCTTGAGGGTGATGGTGACTGGTTCCTAGTTCTGGGGAGAGATAGACAGGGACAGACAGGGAGACTGCGGTGTGAGTCCCTCTTCTAGACATGGGATGTGGTTGGTTATGTCCTGGGATGTATCATCTGTGACACAGGTACTTCACCTGACAGGTGGGCAAGAGTAATCGGAAGGCCTCGGGTGCCCCCAGTTCTCTGAAGAGCCTGGGGGAGGCCCTAGGGAGCATGAGAGAAGAGCGGGCTGAGGGAGGCTGAGCGGCGATATGGAGGCGGGGCTGTTGGCTGAGAGGCGGGGTTAGGAGACACATCCCAGACTGAACAGTGGAGCGGTGCCTGGATGCAGAGCTGGGCCTATGCGCATGCGTGTTTGTGCAGCCTGTTCGGTTCTCAGATCCCGGCCCTGGTGACCTTTGCTCCTTTGATTCTCTGTCCTCTCTGTCCTCCCCAGCTGCGTGCAAGGAGAGCAAGCGACCCCTCGAAGTGTCCCAGAGATCGGAGGAGATGGGCCTCATCCTGGGCATCTGTGCAGGTGGCCTCGCCGTCCTCATTCTCCTCCTGGGGGCCATCATTGTCATCATCCGCAAAGGGTGAGTGGGGCCAGTGCCCTGACTCGCCGGCGGCCCTCACTCCTGGAAAGCCTGCCAGGCACAGAGGAGCTGTGGCTGGGGTTGGTAGAGCAGCTCGTCTGGTGGCAAAGTATATGGAGGGTTGCCAGCCTGGGCAATGGGCCTGTGGATTAACACACACTGGGCAGTGGGAGTCAGAGACCCAGCAAAGGGCATTGCTGTGGCTGGAGCACAGGTCTGGCTGGTGCCAGGTACCACTATCCAGGAATGAATCTTCTGCTTCGTGCCAAGGAGCCGTGTTGGAAGCAGGCACTGCCGTCCTTTGCCTACAGGGGCTGTTCCAGTAGGAACGGGTGGAGACTCCCTGACTGTGACTTGGCGCTCTAGCCAGGGCATCTGCCCTGACTGATTGCGCAGGCCCAGAGCCTCCGAGTGAGAGAGCTGCCATGGAGATGAACGACATCTGGTCTAGTGTTGGGAATGGTTTTAAAGCAACAGAGCATGTCAAAGCTGATGACCTCTCTCACTATGTAGAGAAGCACTATGTGCTTCCCTAGCTCACAGGAAGCCCTAGGTTCAGTCCCCAGCCTGGGATAAACCAGAAATGATGTCGCACCACATGTGACATTCCAGAGATGGATGGGGGGGGGATCAAAAGTTCAAGGCCATCTTTGTCATCTCTGATATATACTGGGTTGCCTGGGCTGTAAGAGATCTTGTTTCAAAACAACCCAAAAGCTCAAAGCACCAAAACACAAACGTCCCCCAACCTCCAGAGCACAGGGCGTTGAGCAGAGTTGGAGGCAGGGTGGGGACTCCTGAGACCCCCTCTGCCTGCAGCCACAGACTGACAACCTCATTCTCACCAGGCATGTCCAGACCCTGGTGGCTCAAGCACCTTCACTGAGCCCTAGAGGTGTCAGAGGACCTGCCCAAGATCACCCTAGGAGCCAGAGGCAGAGCCAGCCTTCTCCTTCCCCATCTGGACTCTGGCTTCTGTAGCCCCTGCTGCTGCCAGGCTGGGCACACACAGGCTGGTTGGCAGAGGCTCTCTGGGCTGCCAGGAGTAGATAAGTAGGATCCAGGGAGGGGGGACAAAAAGCTGGCTCAGGCCATCAGCAATGGAGATAGGGTGTGCCCGTGGACTGGAGACTGTGTGTGGGGGATGGCCTATCCTGGGCTCAGGTTCAGATTTCTCTTTTTCTTCTGAAGTCCCAGAAGAGTGTCTTGAGACACAGTATTTTTAATGATCACTTAATGAGGAATGACTGTGTGCCAGGAACGATAGCTATTGAGTACCCAGAACATGCCAGACGAGGTTCTGGCACTTGGGATGTATCCTAGAACATTTCCTTCTTGGATCCTGATAAACAGCGGGCCTGACTCTCTTCTTCACCAACGGAGAAACTGTAATTAAAGTGAGTTGCCCATGTCACTAGGTAAAGTGATAGGGTTTGCTCTGAACTCAAGCCTCACACGCTACAAATGGGAAGGCCTCACTGGAGGCTCCCTGCCAATGGCAGATCTCTGCACTTGTGCCCAGCAGAGGCCCAAGAGGGCCCCCTAAGTAGAGTGTAGAAGGCTGTTCTACAGGGGCACTGCTGGAGTGTGCTTGAGTTTCTAGGAATCTCCCCTGGGGGAGAAAATGGGTTATGTGGTATATCATCCTTCCTCCTTGCAAAACAGAGCCTCTGGCCAGGATAAGGTGGGTCACAGATGTAGTCAGGGTGTCACTAGGAGACAGCCTCCATTAGACAGTCACTAACTCATATATCAGCACCTGTCCAGGCTAACCCTGATGCCCTGAGACCATTTTCTTTCCCAGATCTGCCCTTTGCCCTTTCCACTGTGTCCCGTCACTGTGTCCCCTGGTCCTGTCCTTGGGGAACCAGTGTACTCCTCAATGCCAGTTTGCATTTTGGGGTGGGTTGGAACAGAGCAGGATCTGAACAGGTTCCAGAACAGCCTGTGTTGCCAACGTAATGGACAGAGTAGTGGGTATGGTGGCAACCCCTGGGCTTGACGGAGCCTTGGCAGGGAGTTCCTGGGCCAGGGTCCTGAGACAAGTATTCTGAGATGGAGGACTGGCTTTCGCCATGACAACCTGTGACTTGGTGTCCTCATCTGTGAAATGGGATTTTCTTTTCAGTGCTGGAGAGTAAGCTCTGAGCCCTGAGCACACTAGGCAAGTGTTTTTACCCATCAGCAGCAATCTTATTTCAATGTGAAGCTTTTCATACACGCATTGGGTGTCCAGTGGCCTAGTCCCTTAATGAGCCCCACAGTCAGGGTCTGTCAAAGTGGGAAGAGTGAGCCCCAGGCTTGCCTAGGTGTCCTGCTGGGGCCTCTCTGCCTGCTGGGGCTTCTTCCCTGCCTCTACTTGTCCTCAGCTAGTCTCCTTCCTAGGCTGAGGTGTCTGCTTGGGGCTTCTACTCGGGCTGTGGAGGCTGCAGAGAAGAGACTGAGGGTAGGGGCTGTCTGCGGAGGCCCGAGCAGGCGTGGATGTGGGAAAGTGCCTTTGAATGTTTGAATATATGTGTCTTGTGTGCCAGTGTGAGTCTGTGTATGAGCATGTATGTGAATCTGTCTGTTGAGTGTATCTGGTTGTGTGTGAGTGTGTGCGTGCGTGTGTGTGTGTGTGTGTGTGTGTGTGTGTGTGTGCATACACATGCGTGTGTGCGTCTCTGCACATGCATGTGTGACTGCAAAAGCCGTGCATCCCTCAGGTTCTTCTCCCGCCTCTGCAGCGCACTTAGGGAAGATTCTGGAAGGGCTTTTCGCCCGAGCTTACAGTGACTACATCTGGTCAGCCCTCTGACTGAGGATGGCCCCTTGACCTGTGTGTTCCCTTCCTCCTGAGAGGGAAGTCTGGTAACATTGCTGTTTCTCTTTGCACGCTGCCAGGAGGGACCGCTATGCGTACTCTTACTACCCGTGAGTAGTCCTGACCGCCCGAGGCTCCGGGGGCCTGCCCTCCCCACTCCCCTCTCCTTCTCTGGCCTTGTCTGTCAGTGGCCTCGGCCTCCTCCCATGGCTGACTCTCCCTCCTGGTTTTGCTCCTCTGCCTCCACAGCGCTGCCTCTGGAGTGCGCTGCTGCTGTATTCCTCCCCAGCTACCCTGCGGCTCACATCACCTTTCCGGGCTCCCATGACCCCACCCCAGCTTCCTGAACCTGTCCCCCACCCTGCTGGTTCCCAGCACCAGCCCCCCAGTTTTCCTCCCTCCACTCCAAGGAATTGCTGACACGGCTGCTTTTCCCTCCTGTGATTTTGGTGCGGGTAATTTTTGAACCTACATTCAGAACTTTCGAGTGTGAGCATTAAATTCCATCTGCCTCCTCTCACACTGGGATCAGCCGGAGGCCAGTGGAGTCAGGTGTCCCCCCACCCCCACCCCCATGCTCTGTCTCCTGTGGATCTGATGGGTTTGATTTTGTAATTTTTCCAAGGAGGCTGACAGCCCCTGGCTTGGAATAGAGCCTTGTGGTGCACCACTGGAGACCACTTTCTAGGCCAGGATCCGCTCACTTGAAGGGTTCTCTCGGGTCTCATCGTTCAGCCAGCTTGGCAGGGTCCTCTCAGCCTCCACACGGCTCCTAGGACATTTCCACGTGGGCTTCTTGCCCTTTCAGCCACCGAGAGGCACAGCTGTGCTCTCTGTCCCTTATCTTCCCCACGATCCCTGCCTGGGAGTTCCCTCTATCCTCCAGGAGAACCAGGCCTTCTGAGGGCAGGCCAGGGTCTGCTCTGCCAGCTCAGGGGCCTCCAGGGGCTCCTCGGATCTGCTTGGGTCTCACAACCTGACGTTTCCACCTGTGAAGGGTCCCAGGCAGGGCTGTCCTCTTCTCCCCCACCACACTCATTTGCTGGCCAGGCAAGTGACAGGTTCCACAGCGGGTGTTCCCTGGGAGGCCCCTGAGCTGGCAGAGCAGACCCTGGCCTGCCCTCAGAAGGCCTGGTTCTCCTGGAGGTTTGAGGGAGCGCCCAGGCAGGGATCTTGTGGGAGGCCGGTGCTTGGGGCTGTATGGCTTAATCTTCCAGTTTGTGGGATGGTGGCTGTGCAGTGGCACCTAATTAGACGGAGTGAATGATTGTATCCAGAGACCTTGGAGACAGGAGGGATAGGGAACAGGTACCAGCTCGTGGCTGCTATTGGCTGTCATGGGCTGGTCATGGAAGAGTATAGGCTGTGGCCCTTCCGCATCTAAAGATGCGTTTGCAATGCTGCAGACTCCTGCCTCCAAGGCTCTGAGAGCTGGGCCTTCCTTCCCACCTCTGGGTGCCATGGACCCCACCCCCAGTGCAGGGTCTTGTCCCCTTCTGCAGGAAGCCAGTGAACATGACGAAAGCCACGGTCAACTACCGCCAGGAGAAGACTCACATGATGAGCGCCGTGGACCGAAGCTTCACGGATCAGAGTACTCTGCAGGAGGATGAGCGGCTGGGCCTGTCCTTTATGGACGCTCCTGGCTACAGCCCTCGGGGTAAGTACCGGCCCTCCCAAACCCCAGGCTCACAGGTCACAGGACAGAGTCCTGTCAAGGCCGTCCTACCTCCTGCGTATCAATATTGGCCCAGAAATCCAGAGAATATGTGGGATGCGTTGGCACTGTGCTTGGAAGGGCTGAGGGCATCAGTGAAGGTGACGGGCACATCTTTGCCTCTTATTGGGTGCCTACTGTTTGCCAGATTGGGATCCAGTCGCTGGGGGCAAGGTGTGGAGACAACCAGCCCGGACAGGCCTCTGGAATCTCTTCCTTATAAGGCTGTGTGACCTAGGGCGAGTTGCTTCATTAGGCTCTCTAGACATCTGTTTCTCCACGTATAAAATGGGAAGAAGGTCATCTCTGCTGGCCGACCGATTCCCCACAGGGCTGCTATGATGTCCAAATGAGATAGTGTTTGTAAATCGCTTGGTGCTGTGTGTCCCAATTGCCAGGGCAGAGTGAGTCAGCTGCTAACAGCCCTTAACTGCTTTCGTTTTCCATCTTTTTACTTTATTTAATGTTGATTTACACAAAAGAAAACAGGGAATGCCACCGAAACCCTCTTTATGCCTGAAGTTGTAACTGTACCAGTATCAGTGAACCACGGGCATTTGACTCAGCACTGTAGCAAGGCGCTGCTTCCACCTACCCCCTGTCACTCCCTCGCATAAAGACTCTCCTGAAATTTGCATTCACAATTATCTGGTCTTTTTTTCTTGAAAGATTTATTTATTTTTATTTTATGTGTGTCTGACTATATCTGTGTATGTGCATCCTGGGATTGCAGTACCTGAGAAGGACAGTAGGGGGTGATGGAACCCTGGGAGTTGGTGTGGGTGCTGGGAATGGAATCTTGGTCCTCTTCAAAAGCAGCCTGTTCTTGGGCTGGAAGGTAGTACAGTGACAGAGTGCTTACCTAGCTCACAGGAGGTCCTGGGTTCAAACCTCAGCACTCCCCGCCAGAATAAAACATCACCAAAAGAGCAGTAAGCTCTTGACATCTGAGCCATCTCTCCAGTCTAGCTGTCCTTCTAACTTTAAAGGCCGGTTATACCACATGTACATATTCCCCGAAGAGCACAGAATATCATTTTACTCATTTTCGAGCTTTATAAGAAGGAACCCAAACTCTATTCTTGGAAGCCAACATTACCTTCTCCTATTTGCCCATGTAGATGTCTGACTTGGCCGTGGTTCATTAACTGTTGTCTGATGTATAGTTTTCCACTATGTGACTATGTCACAGTTGTGTTCCTTGTGACATTCATTTGTTGGGCTTCTGGTTTCCTGCTACCACAGTAAGGCTGCTGAGAGCTCTGTTACGCAGCTCTTTAGACACTCCTACGTGTGGGAGCCTAGAAGTAGACTCGCTGGGAGATGACGTACGTGCTCCTTCAACCTCGTCAGACAGCGCTAGGATGGCTCCCAAAGCAGTTTACTTTGCCCCTTCTGGTGTGAAAGACTCTGTTGCTGTACATCAGGATTAAAATTCGCCAGCCTCCTTCCCATTGTGGGGCTGGTTTGTATGGAAGGGTGATTTTCTATAGTTCTCATTTGCATTTCTCCCAGTGCTAATGAGGCTGAATACATTTTCCAGTCGTGATTGGCATTCAGGTCTCTTCTTCCGTGAAATGCCTGCACATCTTTCACCTCATTTTCTGTTAGTTTTCTTTCTTTCTTTTTTGGTTGTTTTCTTAGTGGTTTTTAGGAGTTCTTTATATATTCAGGATAATAATCATTTGTCACATATGAATTGCAAATATTGGTTCCTAGTTTGTAGCCCATCTTTCCAGGTTATTTATAGCATCTTTGGAGGAATAGGAAAGTCTTCATTTTAATGTCCTCACACTTGTCAGTCATTTCTTCTGTTACTTCTGCTGTCTGTGTATCCTTAGATTTTTTCTCAGGGGCTGGGAAGATGACTCTGTCTGTAAAGTACTTGCTGCACAAGCGTGAGGACCCGAGTTCAAGCCCCAGAACCTACTTTTAAAAGGCCAGGAAAGAGTTGGAGAGATAGACGGTTCAGCCATTAAAGGCCAGGTACATGAGGGTGGCTGGTGCTCACTGGCCGGCTAGCAGGGCCTAAGTGGTGAGCTCTAGGTCCAGAGAGAGATTTGTCTTGAAAAATAAGGTGGAAAGTGACAAAGATGCCCAACGTTGGCATCCGTCTTCCATATGCTTGTCCATGAGAGCCTGCTCAAACATATGTACCCGCAGACAGCCCTGCCCACAGCACCACCCCCAGCCCCGTTCACAGCAACACCCCAACCACGCCCACAGCACTATCCAGCCCCGCCCACAGCCCTACCCAGCCCCTCCCACAGTACCACCCCACCCTGCCCACAGCCCTACCCCAGTACCCTCCCCACAGGGGAGTGTGTATGCACGCACTGCACAGTCACCCGTTCCGCAACGCACGCGCACACACACACACACACACACACACACACACACACACAGAGGCATGCACGCATCTTTAACCATTTTTTTGGGGGGTGGGTATATGCCCAAGAGTGATACAGCTGGGTCTTTAGGTAGAACTATTTCCAATTTTTTGAATTTTTTTGAAAAAATTATTTATTTAAATTTATTTACATTTCAAGTGTTATCCCCTTACCCGGTTCCCCCCTCCCCCAGAAACCCCCTATCCTATCCCCCCTTCCTCTGCTTCTATAAGGGTGTTCCTCCACCCACCTAACCACCCACTCCTGCCTCCCGGCCTTCCATTCCCCTGCACTGGGGCATCTATTGAGCCTTCATAGGACCAAGGACCTCTCCTCCCATTGATGCCTGGAAGGCATCCGTTCTCTGCTACATATGTAGCAGGAGCCATGTGTACTCCTTGGTTGGTGGCTTAGTCTCCAGGAGCTCTGGGGGCTCTGGTTGGTTGATATTGTTCTTCCTGTGCGGTTGCAAATCCTTTCAGTTCCTTCAGTTCTTTCTCTAACTCCTCCATTGGGGACCCCATGCTCAGTACAATGGTTGGCTGCGGGGATCCGACTCTGGTAAGGCTCTGGCAGGGCCTCTCAGGAGACTGCTATATCAGGCTCCTTTCAGCAAACCTTTCTTAGCATCCACAATAGTGTCAGAGTTTGGTGACTGAATCTGGAATGAATCCCCAGGTGGGACAGCCCTACCCCAGCCCTGCCCACAGCCCTATCCCGGCCCCACCCACAGCCCTACCCCTGCCATGCCCCACAGGAGAGTGTGTTTGCAGGCACTGTGCAAGCACCCCCATCACACACACACACACACACACACACACACACACACACAGGCATGCACACATCTTTAATCATTTTTAAAAACCCTTTGTTGCCTCAAACTTCATACTTCCAATTCATATTTAGATCTTTCTCTGGAATCTATTTTTATGTGTGGTGTGAATTAAGGGTTTTCTTTTATCCACAGGGATAATGAGCAGCTTCTGTATTCATTTTCTTTCGTAAAAAATTTGTTTTGATTTATTTTCTGTGTCTATAATGTGGGGTGAGAGAGGGGGTGGGGGAGCTTGTGCTACCGCGAACATATGGAGGCTGGAGGACAACTTTTCAGAGTCTGCATTTAGGCGGTTCTGGGGGAATCAAACTTGGGTCACCAGGTTGGTGTGGCAAGCACCCTTATCTACTGAGCTAGCTTGTGGGCCCCTCAGTCTTTACTGATTTACAGAGCGGTCCCTGTCAGTCTTTCACATTCCGCGATGTGTGGATTGGTTTCCGGCTCTCTTCTATTAGATCAGTTTTCTGGTTCCTGGGCTGAAGTCAGGGGATGCTCACACGGCTGTCCGGTGTCGGAGACACAGCCATCCCCTTTGCTCTTCATGGTTTTTGTCTTCAACCTCCTTGTTACAGGTTTTAGAATCCTATTTTCAAGTGGCTTCATTTCAAATCTATGGATCATTTTTAAGACACCGTCTTTTCTTTCATGAACACTGTATATGAGCATGACCCATATCACCTTACTTATTTACAGCTTCCATGCCTGAAAATATTTTTCTCCATAAGCTCTTGTACATGTTTGGTGAACTACATCTTCAGGGCCCTTACTTTTTGCTACTGAAGATTGAACCCAGGGCTTGGTGCTTGCTAAGCATGGTGTTTTACCACTAACCTGTACCATCGCCAAGTCTCTGACTTAAGAATTTAACTTGTTAGTTTGCTTCTCTCTCTCTCTCTCTCTCTCTCTGTGTGTGTGTGTGTCTGTGTGTGTCTGTGTGTGTGTGTCTGTGTGTAGGTCAGAGGACAACTTTTGGCAGTCAGTTCTTTCCTTCTATTTTGTGGGTCCCAGGAATTGAACTCGAGTCGTCAGGCTTCGTAGCAAGCCTCCTTTACCCGCTGAGCCCTTTACTGGTCTTGTTTTTGACTGCTATCACACATATTGCACCTTAAAATACCTCCTTTCCTCCCTCTCTTCATCATTTCTTTTCTTTTTTTCTTTCTCTTTTAGAGATAGAATGTATTCCTGGCTATCCTGAAACTCACATTGTAGACCAGCTTGGCCTACAACTCACAGAGATCCTCCTGCCTCTGCCTCCAGACTGCTGGGATTAATGGCATGCACTAACACTTTCCCAGCTTGGGGCTGATATTTTGATATGTGGCTGAAATCTTGAATCTTAAGTTCATACTCTTTCATGGATCTTCTTCTTAGTTTTAATGTATCTGTAGAATCTCTCAGGTTTCCCAATGTAGTCTGACCATTTGGAGACACCAAAACTTGGGCTTCTTCTAGGGCAGTGGTTCTCACCCTTCCTGATCTGTGAGTTCCTCATGTTGTGGTGACCCCCCAACCATAAAATAAGTTTATTGCTACTTCATAAGTGTAATTTTGCTACTGTTTTGAATCATAATGTAAATGTATGATAAGCAGGATATCTGATTTGCCACCCCAAGGGGGTTGTGATCCCGGGGTTGAGAACCACTGCTTTCTGTGGTTTTCTGGACATCTCCAGTGGGCACCTGTAGTCTTATACTGAGTGGAAGTTTTAATAGCAGAAATCGTTGTCTTGTTTTCTTGGCCTTAAAAAGATGCTTCTAACATTTAAACAGGGGGAATAGTTTGCTGAGGGTTTGGGGTCAAAGTATCTTGTCAGGCTGACAGATCCCTTCAGTTTTCAGCCTGCTGAGTGGGTTTTACACTAAAGACTCATTAGACTTACCAGGCCCTTTCTCTGTACTTACTGCAATGGCTGTGGCTTCCCTTTTGTTTGTTAATGAAGTGAGTGGCATTTTTGTATTTTCTAATATTCTGCACTTATTGTTCAAGATCTTCAAGTGGTCTTTCTGGGTGGGTTCTTCCTGCAAATGGTTCTGCTTTGTACTTTTCCTGTCTGGTTTTGGTATCCGGACTTTAAAAAAAAATGCACTGGGTTTCTGCTCTTTTTCCTTTATCATGGAAGGTTTGAATAAGTCACTTCTGCAAAGTTTGACTGTTGTTTTCTTTGCGGAAAGATTTAAATTTTCTTTTAAAAATAGATCACGTTTTGCCGGATGTGCACTCTAGAGGCAGAGGCAGGCAGATCTTTGTGAATTTGAGTCCACCCTGGTCTACATAGTGAGTTCCAGCACAGCCAGGACTACACCACCTCATATCAACTGAAATAAATAAGTAAAGACCCTTAAGCCTCTTTTTAAAAAGAGTGGGTGTTGAGGTGGGCACAGGCTTTGCTGCTGAGTGTCATTGGAAAAGGGGGAGGGGATGGAGGGAGGGGAGGGGATGGAGGGAGGGGAGGAGATGGAGGGAGGGGGAGGGGATGGAGGGAGGGGAGGAGATGGAGGGAGGGGGAGGGGATGGAGGGAGGGGGAGGAGATGGAGGGAGGGGGAGGGGATGGGAAGGGGATGGAGGGGGAGGGGGAGGTGAGTGAAATGGAGCTCCTCTTCCAGGGAACTCAAGGATGAATTGAGGAGTCCAGAGTGACCCTGGGAAATGGGGGTCAGGGCAGCTACCATGTGGGCACTGGAGACCATCAGCACTATCAAGAGCTTTGGGAAGTTGTAAATATATCACATTTTTATGTACACTTTTCTGAGCATATGAGTGTGGGTACATGGTGCCCACTGTATACATGTGTGGGAGTCAGCAGACAACTCCTAAGATGGTTCTCTCCTTTTACTATGTGTGTCTTGAAGACTGATTTGGTGATGTGCACCTTGACCCACATAGCCATCTCCCCAGTCCAATATTTAAAATCCATGGACAGCTTCTTTAAAGAAGCCAGGCCTTCAGACTTGCAGTTTTTGAGTCACTTTTGATTTTTCGATATAAATATAAAAATATCATGAGTACTTCCGACAGTGACGTACTTGGCGTTCCATTATCGGGGACTTCGTCTGTTTCATGTGCATTTTCAAGCCCAATGTATACCCATTTTCTGTTTGTCGTCTGCCTCTGTGAGCTCTCACTGTTTTACATTGCTTAGTGGTGATTACCAACCTTCATGTTACAAAAAAGAGGAAGAAGGAGGGCTATGGATGTGGCCCCAGTGGGAGAAGGGCCCGCCTGACATGCAGGAAGCTCTGCGTAAAGCATTTCATACCCAGGGCATGCTGACTCCTTCTGTCGCATTTGGACAGGGAAAGGGAGGAATCACCCTTGATTATACAAGGACTCTGAGGCTAGTCCCACCCCCAGTTCCATGCGGCACACACCAATGCTGGCCCTTCAGAAAGACGTGTGCCAAATCGTGACTCTGCTTCCTCTGACTGTGTGACCCAGGAAAGTGGTTTCCCCTCTCTGAGTCGCTTTTTCTTCCTTTTTAGCTTGCTTGTTTATTCGTCTGTGAGATAGGTCTCAAGTAGCCCAGGCTGGCCTCAAAGTCCTTGTATAATAACCCAGGGTGGCTCTTCTCTTCCAGTGACTCCAGGTTGCAACATCTGGAAAACCTTGAAGGCTGGAGCTGAGGCTTAGAACCCTTGAGCTTCATCTACTCACTGTCTGTTGGATAGCCTCCCCTTTCTTGTCTTTTCCAGACATCAGAGACCCAATTTTGGTTTACAACAGAAACCACATTTTTCTATTAGATCATCTCAGTGCCCTTATAAAAGTAACTTCAGGAGGAATGGGTTTTTTTGGCCATTTCACCAGTTTTAGTCCCTCTGTGTGAGAAGGGTGCAGTGGAGAAGAACCGCACACACCAGGCCACCAGGAGCAGAGGTGTTGCCTGCCCATGTTGACTTGCCCATAGGACCCCAGCCCGTCTCCACCCCATCCCACTCCCAGCACTGGGTTATAGGCATACGCTTCCATGCCTGGCTTTTTATGTAGGGATCAAGCCTCCAAGACAGGCACTTACCCATGGAGTCCTTTCCCTAGCCCCTGGGTAACACTCAATCTGCTGTTGGGGGAGCAGGTTGGTCCTTGAGGTGGAGCTTGGGATGGGTGGGAAATCCCACAGCAAAGAGAATGGGGGCCTGGCTTCTCTGAGCCCAGGAAACCAGCATGGCACAGGACCGCATCCTTTCCCGGTGGTCCCATTTGTAGATTATCTTGCGTTGTTCTAGGGGTCAGCTGTAAGGTGCTTGGATTCAGCTTTGGCTTCACATTAAGGTTTCAGCCTGGTCCTTGGTCATCAGAAATGGAAATGCCTATGTGCCTGCTGATCACATGGCCTGATTAGGCTCTGTGGATGAGCTGTCAATATCCTGTCACTCTTGTTTGAGTCTCTTCCTACCTGGTGATCACTTAGTGAGTCACTGGCTCTACATCCACAACAACTCCCTGAGCTCCCAGTCTCTTTGATGATCTGAGTTCTTTGAACCAGCAGAAATCTTTTGTGTATGCGTGTGTGTGTGTGTGTGCACATATGTATGTATGTATGTACCTATGTGTGTGTATGTATGTATGTATGTATATATTATATATCTCTGTGTATATATCTCTGTGTATCTGTGTGTATGTGTATTTGTTTGTATCTATGTGTATGTATATTTGTGTGTATGCATGTATATGTATTTATGTGTGTGATGTGTGTGTATATTTGCATTTGGAAGCCAGAAGCTGATATCAAATGTCTTCTTCAATCACTCCCTTCCTGAGAGGTCTGTTGACAACCCTGTAGTTCACCATTAGGCTGGACTGTTTGACCACTGAGCTGCCAGGGATCCCACTGTCTCTGACTCACGGTGCATGCCACCAACTCCAGTCCACACGGTTTGTGTAGCAAGTGCTTCGCTGGCAGAGCCATCTCCCCAGCCCCAGAAACCCTTCTTGAAGTCCTGTGTGCTGTGGTGTAGTTGTGGATGCTTCTTGGAACTGGCTTTGCAGGCTGGACCCGTGTCTTTCAGTGGAGAAGGACCAGGTGTGCAGTCAGCCAGCTGCCCTGGCTTTTGGGGACTCAGGGACTCCCTTTCCTGGAAACAGCTAACAATGACAGCAATTGCCATGGGTGGCACTGCCTGGTGCCGGGCTCTCAATGCTTCTTATATGCTGTCTTATTTAACATTTACACTGCCATGTTGAGCAGAATCCGTTTTTACTTCATTTGACATGTAGAAGTGGAAGTTCAGACAGACTAAGTAGCATCCTCAAGGTCATATGCAGAACCGGGATTTGATCTGAGATCTGCCTAACTCCAGAGCCTCTGTCAGTCTGTACTGCGGCCCCCTGAGGATGTTCCATAAAACACAAAGAGCCTTGCTTGGTGAGAAACATGAAGCGACCTTCCTTCCAATCGTCTCTTGAATATCTCAGATGCACGCAGACATGCTGGAAGCCCTGAGAGGTCTTACAGGGAAGATACCTACTTGTATTTGTTTACATCAGAATTAGACAGACGCCTTTAAATACAGATCTCCTCTTCTTTTTATCTAACTTGTGTGTGTTTTTACGTATATAAGTGTTCATATGTGCAGTTCTATGTTCATGTAAGCCTGCAAATGTATATGTATGTGTAAGTGTTCACATGTTCCTGTACACATGTGTGGAAGCACTCATGTGTGTACACATGTGTGGAAGTGTCCATGTGTGCATATATATGTATGTGTGTAAATGTTCATGTGTGCGTGCACAAGAAGTGTGTGTGTATGTGTGTTTGTGTGTGTACACACATCTTGCATATTTACTATACTTAGCACTATGATATGAGTCCTGTCTTCCGTCTTTGGATCTCAGCTTCCGCGTCTGTAAGATTAAGGGTGTAGAACATCTGACTACATGATGAAGCATGATGAACTGGTAACTGACCAGTTCTCCAGCTGTCAGTCATCAGAACTCAGGATCAAACCCAGGTGACAGTTGTTCTTTGTTAAACTGGACACTCTAGGACTAAGGCTGCTGAGAGCAGTATGGCAAAGTAGGAAGACCCTGCCACGGCCTTGAGGTCCTACCTGGAAGCGGTTTGCAAACCTTGGCATAAGACGCTGAGGAGCGGTCTCCCTGACCTGGCTGGGTTCTGGGGAGTGGTCTGGGCACCTTGCATTTATCCTCTCTGTGAGTCCCTAAGGAGCATAGGTCCACTCTGGAGAAGGCCTCCAGGGGGTCATTTTGGCTGAGACATGGAGGAATGTCTGAGATCTCGGGGCAGAAAGGCTGGGAGGGGAAGGGTATTGAGGGATCAGCACATGGGAGGACCAGGGAGGGAAGAGCAGGCTAGAGAGTCCTTCATGATCCCTGCCAGGCCAGACCAGTGAGAAATGTGAAGGGCAGGTCTCCAGTCATCCACATAGTTTTTGCTGAGAGGAGGTAGGAGACACACAGTGAGGGAAACTCCAGGTAGGAGAAACAGTGGCTGCTTTCCTCAGCCTTAGTCCTGAGCTCCCGAACCGGTGTGGGGGGGTATCCTTGGGGATGCTGATTCTAAGTGCTAGGGAGGGAGTGTGTCTGTCTGGCAGGGTCTGGGATCCGTGGAGCCCCCTTGTCTGGGCCACTGCCATGGCTGACAATAGAAATGTTGGCTCAGGAGAAACACTCTATTCAGGTGCCTGGCATTGCTGCTGGAGGGGCGGCTGCGCAAGCTAATTTTGCATTACTCATCTTTGAATGGGGGTAATTGCTGGGAGTTGCCAATGTTCCAGATTGTTCCTTAGTTGGGGGTGGGGGGTGGCATGTCCAGGGCTCTGTGAATGCTGCCTGTGCAGGTTGAACAGTGAAACCTGGCAGGGCGGTGTGACATTGTCATGTGATCACAGGGTGATGGAGCCACGAGGACCCTATGGGTCGCCTCAGTTGACCTGCTTATTTTGTAGATGGGAGACCTAAGATACAGAAATGAAACACGTGTGGGTGGCCTTGCTAAACTTCACTCTAAGGAATGACCCAGCCACCCTCCATGTTGGCTGTGCTCCCTGGCTCTAGGGGCCTCCTGCCTGAGTATGCATCTCTGTGAGTATGCACCCCTTTCCCTTCCTGCAGGAGACCAGAGAAGCAGTTGTGTCACCGAGGCCAGCAGCCTCCTGGGGGGTTCTCCTCGGCGCCCATGCGGCCGGAAGGGCTCCCCATATCACACAGGGCAACTTCACCCTGCAGTACGCGTGGCTGACCTCCTGCAGCACATCAACCAGATGAAGACAGCCGAGGGCTACGGCTTCAAGCAGGAGTATGAGGTGGGCCTGGCCCACTCTCCTTACTGTAGAGGAAACTCTCCGGCCAGCTCTGGCTGGACGCGCACCCTGACAGTCCCCAAGGCAACCTAACACTTTGACACCCTCGTCTGGATACCAGCACTACCTCCATTAAACTTAATGTCAACCTTAATCTTGATTGTCTAATCTTTCCCCTCTTCCCAGTTCAAACTCAGGGTTCTGTATCCTAACCTCTGTGAACTCGGACCTCCCTTTGGCTCTTCTCCCCTTCCCTCCACACACACCTGGCCCTACCCCCAGACCTGCCTTCGCCATTTCTCTTGTGGGGAGGGGTCCCAAGAGTCTTGGGGTCTCTCTCCCTGACTGACTAACGCTTTCCCTTTGGCAGAGTTTCTTTGAAGGCTGGGATGCCACCAAGAAGAAAGACAAGCTCAAGGGTGGCCGACAGGAGCCAGTGTCTGCCTGTGAGTTCCAGGAAAGGGGCCGGAACTCACAATGACGGGAGGAAGTGAGGAAGGGGGCGGGGGGGGGAGCATGACCAGCGAATGCTCCGTTTAATCTTGTCCTCAGAGATATAGGGCCCTGGCCTCTGTGATGACAGTACAGAGCATGGCAGGATAGTATCTTAGAGATGAGGGAACAAGTTTGGGAGATTGAGACCTCAGCTAAAGGTCACACAGCTAATTGCTGCTTGTCTTCCTCAACTCCATACCCAGCCTCTAACCCTTGACCCATCCTCCTGGTGCTCAGAGTTCTCTGGTGAGCTCTGAGCCCTTATAAAGGTCACCTGGCATTCGTGCTGGAGACCTCCCCTAGTCTCCAGATCTCCCCACTCACTGCGTTCCAGGCCGTGTGGCACAGCGTGCTCCGCTGCTCTGTTCACAGATGATCGACACCACGTGAAACTACACCCGATGCTGGGAGACCCTGATGCTGACTACATCTCTGCCAACTACATAGACGTGAGTGCCTGGCCCCGCTCTTTCTGCTTATCTGTCCCCATCCCCGCCAGGCTAGGCAGGGCAGAAACCTACCAGAGAATAAATGAGGATCCGAATGGCTGAGTTGCATTTGGTGCCAGGGAACTCAGAGGTGGGGAGCTGAGGGTGGGTGTCGGCTGGCTGTCAGGAAAGCATCCTGAGGTCTGCGCTCGCCCATGGGGAGGTAGAACAAGGGCTGGGGGGCAGACAGGGAGACTGAGGGATGGGAGGAGCTGCCTCAGTATGGGACTGAGAGATTGGAGGAGGGATTCTCATGGTTTCCATAGTGAAGCTGAAGAGGTCATGCAGGGCTAGATGGTAAAGGCCTTTGGTGTCAGGCTAAGGACTTGGGCCAGCTCCCAGGGCCATCAGGAAGTTGTTCAAGTGTTTGGCTTTGATTACAGTGGCCCTTCACATATAGTGAGGTGCGTTTACTGAGCACATATTGTGTGCCAGACACAGCGATTAAACTATTTACATGCAATCTCGCTTTTCATATAACCTTATCACCCTCTATTGCATGACCTTGCCTTACAGGAGAGGAAGATGGAGCTCAGAGAGGTGGAACTACCAGTTCTAGGTCATACAGTTAGAGTGGTAAAGACTCAAGCCCCAGCGTGGCTGTCCCCTCAGTCTCCGCTGCTAACCGTTTGACTGTCCTGACATTGGCTGGACTGAGGGAGGGACCAAGAGAGGACAGATTTCCCAGGAGCAGATGGGGTGTGGTTGGGAACTGAGCAAGGCCAGGGCCTGGACTTCATTCCAAGCAGCAAGCTGAAGCTGAAAGAGCATCCTTTAATTGTGCAGGAAATGCATTCTTCTGAGCACCTGGGCACCAGGGCTAGAGATGAGAACACATGACCATTAATTTTTTTTTTGTTTTTAATGATATATAGATTCTAGTAGGGAAAACAGATTAATGTTGAAGGAAACATGCAAGGAAATTCATTTCAGATTAGCTGGGAGCACATAAGCAAGAAGAAAGGTGTCACATAGCCTGCTAGTGGCAAAGCCAGGGCTGACTTGGGAGACTGTGGAGGAAGCAGTGTGGTCACAGAGGAAAGGGAGGGACACTCAGGTCTGAACAGGGAACTCAAAGGCCAGGAAGTAAGCCACAGTTTACCAGGGCTGAGGTCATCAGGATCTCTGGAGATGCCTCTCCTCTCCCTCTTCTGCCTTCCTCCTGGAGTTGAATATGCCACCCGTGGCTCCCAGAACCCTTTACCTTCTCCCTGCCTCCCATCCTGCTCCTTGCCTGGGGTAAAAGCCAAGCCTGGCCTCACAGGATTGGGTGTCATGGGGACAGTGGACCTTTCTCATTGGGGTTCCACCTGGTTGGTTTCTCTCGGGGCCCTGGCAGGGACATGCCCATCCCTCCCTCTCTCTGGCCACCCTGTCTCTGTTCTGCCTGCCAGCTCACTCACCCTTTCTGGCCTCTCCTGTGCCCCGCCCACCTCCACTCACCTCTGGCCTAACATCTGTCTCTTTTGCTTTGTTCTGTTCCCTCACTGGAATCATTAAGATTCGGATAAACCGACAAGTAAGTATCTCTAACCTCTCCTCCTTGTCCTCCTCCCCTTCCTCCTCCTCCTCCTCCTCTTCTTCCTCCTCTTCCTCCTCCTGTCTGGTGAACTGGCTGTGTCCCGGGCTCTCTCACAGGCTCCGGCTGGCTGTCTCTCTCTTTCTCTCTCTCCCTCCTTCCCTTCTCCTGGCACCAAACACCAGACACCCATTCCGGCAGCCTGCCAGGGGCTGCCGCGGCTGAAGACTTTGTCTCCCCACCAGGAGACCTTCCCTCCCACCCTCAGCTCTCTCCATGAAAGCAGCTGTGTTGGGGTGCTGGTCACTGCTGTTACCTTTGTCCCCCTATTGCCACTTTCTGCCCTTCTGCAGAACTCTTGGTATGTGTAGCCCTTGGGGAAGGTGCCCTCTGTGGCCTCGTCTCCACTGCTGAGAAGCCGAGGCCTGGGTCAGTCTTCTTTAAGCTCATCTCCTTAGTATTCAAATCCCTTTGTGTCAGTTTGCTTAAAACTCAACCTCAATCATTTTGACTTCCATTTAGCCCCAATTTGAATGTGCTTTTTTCTTCCCAAAATTTGTTTGAATATCAGTTAAAAAATTGTAATATCACCTGCTCTTTTGGGAATTAAAAAGGGCTGAGGACAACTCAGTGGAGTGCTGGCCAAGTGTGAATGAAGGCCTGGGTTTGAGACCCAGCATCATGTAAAAACTGGGTGTGGTGGCGCACCCCTTTAATCCCAGCATTGGGAGGCAGAGGCAGATGGATATCTGAATAGGAGGCCAGCCTGGTCTACAGAGTGAGTTCCAGGACAGCCAAGGGCTATGTAGAGAGACTTGTCTCAAAAAAAAATAAACAAGCAAAACGAAATATAAAAGGAAGGAAGGAAGGAAGGAAGGAAGGAAGGAAGGAAGAAAGAAAGAAAGAAAGAAAGAAAGAAAGAAAGAAAAGGAAAGAAAGAAAGAAAGAAAGAAAGAAAGAAAGAAAGAAAGAAAGAAAGAAAGAAAGAAAAATTAATTCAAGGTCATCTTCAGCTATGTTGTAAGTTTGAGGCTAACTTGTTTTAAAATAAATTAAAAAGAGAAAGAGAGAAAGAAAGGGAAAACCCTAATTAATTTAGCCATCTTATTTATAGTCATCATCATTTATAGTCATTTGTTTTTGAGATGGCATCTCACTTTGTAGCTAGGCGGGCTTGGAACTTACTATGCAGCTGAGGCTGAACTCGAATTCACAGCCATCTTTAGCCTCAGCCTCCTGAATGCTAGGATTGTATTTCAGACTATTTAATGACTGGTATTCTCTGCTATTTCGTGGGTACATTTTCCATTTTATCTCCTTAAAAAAGATATTTCTTGTTCTTTTTTAATCATTGCTAGAATTCTGTTCATTATCAGACTTCCAGACAACACAGAGAGACTAACACAAGAAGTGAAGGTTCCCCCCAGTCACATTTGGCAGGGACAGCCAATTATCCCAGACGGGCCCCTTATTCTGAGTACAGTCACACAGTTGGTTTGTAAAATTCTCAAATGTCAAAGGCCTATTAGGTTCACAAAAGACAGTGGATGTGCTGAGTCCTAGCGCCCCCTGTGGGATGTGATGAATACGGGGCCCTTGCTGGCTTTAGAATTTCTGGTCCCCTGTGGTAACCCACTTGCCTTTGAATCTCACCTATTTTGGTTCCCTTCTGGCAGACAACCCATAAGAAATACCTTAGAAGGTCTCACTGGGCTTAACGCTGACTCAGATGCCAGGGAGCAACCCGTCACACCTGCCGAGCTCCAGGCACCTAGAGTGAATTGTTTAATTGTGCAGGGGACCATTTGCAGATGATAGTATTAGTTTGAAAAAGGTAAAATGACAGGTGTAAGGCCACAAACCAGAATTATCATTCTGCTCTCCCCCAGCACCACCTTTGAGGACTCCAGCAAGGGCTTAGCTCTCTCGTCCTTGCACCCAGTGATGCTTCTAGGGGTATGAGGTCCAGACCTCCTGGATGTGTGTGTACAAGGTTTTCTGCTCACATCAAGATATGATTATTTAAAACTTGTGTTTGTAGGGGTTTGGGGGTGACCGAGTTGGTAAATACTTCCCTTGCAAGTGTGAGGACCAGAGTTCAATTCCCAGAGCCCATGTGGGGATTCATGCTTGTGACCCCAGCACTGGGGAGGTAGAGCCAGGTGGCTCTTCCAGGCTAACGAGCCGGCTTTGCCTAATCACAAAGTGTCATGACAAAGAGAGACCCTGTCTCCAAGGAGGTGGACAGCTGTCCTGAGAATGGTACTTGAGGTTGTTGCCTGGCTTTAAACATGTGCACACATGGACCCCCCACACCTGCACATGTACACACACACATACATGAACATATGTATATGTGTATAGCTAAACCTCTATTTGTGTCCTTCGAGTGATATCTTTAAGAAGGGAGGAACTGACTCCTGCAGGCTGTCATCTGACTGCCACACACACACACACACACACACACACACACACACACACACGGTGACAATTGTCGATGTGCGTGCTCCCCGCCAAAGTAAATAAAAAAAGGAATAGTTTTTTTTTTAAATGAACATGTAGAAATTGTGAGTCGTGTGCTCATACGCTTCCTTCAGATAGGGCTGTGTGGGAGTGGAGAGGTGCTCAGTGGTTAGAGCACTGGCCACTCTCCCAGGCGCTCAGAGTTCAACCCAGAGGCAGCTCACAACCATCTGTCATTCCAGTTCTAGGGAATCTGGTGCCCTCTTCTGGCCGCCTCCGTTCCTGCATGCACACGGTGCACATGAACGCATGTAGGCAGGCATACACGCACGCACATACATTATAAATATTAAATGAAAACGAATAGGCCTGTATGACAAGGTAGGTTTGTTGACCCTGGGCCAGACTTTCACCAAAATGTAGTTTTCAAACAAAAGAAGACTAGGATCCTGGGAAGGGCCCTAGTGGGGTGGAGGTGTAGGTTTGGGGCTCTGAATCTGATGACGAACCTGTCTTGGGGTGGAGCTTAGGCAAATTGGGTTTGCTGGGAGCAGGGCCCCAAGCAGTTCAGGGTGACCTGTTTCACGCTCAGTTACTTGCTGGGCCATGTGACCTTGTCCCTCTGACCCGCTGCGGAGATGATTGCTCCGATCTTGGATAGGCTGCTGTACTGAGGGCAGAGTGAGGGGTTTTTGTAGGTTTTTCATAGTCACTTTGAAGGGGTTTTGGCTTTCCCCAGGGTAACCGTGAGGCATTCTAACTGTTGTCTTCCAGCCGCAGAGGGCAACAGAGGCTTAGAAAGGTGCAGCCTTGCTGGCTACTCCCCTGTCTGAGGCTCTGCAGTGTGGGTGCTGCCAAGGTGCTGGCCAGAAAGGCACAGTTCCAGATCCACCCGCATCCTCTGAGCCCAAGTGGGTCTTTGACATTACCCCAGGGCTCCCTGTGTACCCAGAATGCCAAACTGCTCTCCTGTTAGTGGAGGGACAGAGACTAATGTTATAACATCTAATCATTGGGACCAGTGGCTTTTGTTTTGTTTGGTTTGTGCTGAGATAGAATCCAGGGCCTCCCACAAGGTAGGCATGCTACCCCTGAGCCTCATCCTCAGCCTGGCCCATCAGTTTTAATCGAGTTCCATTACTCCATTGTTGATACTGTCTAATAACGTGCTGTCACTTGTTGGAGCCTGCTGACAGGGACCCAGGTCCACCACTCTGGAGGTCACCTCGAGGCCCAGCTGTTTCCCCACCCTACCCCTACTTTTGTGCCCCCCCCCAAGTGCTGGGATTAAAGGAGTGTGTGCCACTTTAGAGACCTTTAAAATTCGGTTAAAAATAACAGCTGCTCGTGTCCCTGCTTTGTGCCTGGTCCAGTGACAACACTTATCTACGTTACTGTTTGTGCCCTCTCGTCCCCGGGAGGGAAATCTTGTCATGATCTACCACATGCAAGAGAAGATGGAGGCCAAGAGGAGGAAGGGGTGTTTGCTTGAGGGCTGCTGAGATTGACCCTGGCAGTAGGCTCCAGGGCCCTGTGGGTTCTGGAAGCCCAGGGGTCCAGAGGAATCACAAGGAGCAGTGTTGAGGGCCAGGGGCGGAGCTTGGTTTTCTCTCACACCTGCCTGCCTCCGTTTTACTTTGCAAACTTTACTCAGCGCCTGCACTGGCTTCCTGGTTGGCTCTTGTCACAGAAAGATGCAGTCTTGGGAGGGACCTTGGGGCCATTGTAGCTTTGGTGCTACCTGGTCTGGGGGCTCTGGGGATGGAGAATGAGGTATCTTTCAGCATCTCTTTCCTATAAGGTGGAAGGCAGTGCTTAGAACAGTATGAGGCCATCACCATGACTCTGGAACTTCAGATCACTGATGCTTGGGCTGAGGCCTCTGGGGATGGAGGATGAGGTAGCTCTTGACTTCTCTTTCATGGGAGATAGACAGCAGCATTTAGATAAACAAGGGACCATCACCCAGTCTCAAGAATAATCTTCATTATCAGTAAAACAGATTTAAATTTCATCCAACTTGAAATCTTATGCCCCCTGCCCCCAAACTCTTGCGCCAGCCGCAAAAGTTCTGGGTAGCTGAGGTCCTTGTGAAGTGTACCATCCATTCTGAATACCGCGACAGAAACTGGGAATTCTGCCAACCCCTGGTTCTCCCATATCTGAGTTCAGGGTGGATTATGTTTCTGGGACTCTGGGAGCAGGGCAGTATCAGCCTGGGCTTTATATGTCTCCAAACCACAGTCGTGTTGTTAGCAGATATCTCTCCTGCTTCGAGAGCTCACAGAGGACCATTCTCCCTAGAGTTCCATAGCAAGACCCTGGTGTCATAGCTTCACTCGTCTCTGCTTTGGGACTGGAAGGACACGGTCACACCCTCATCCAGAGGCAGGCATGAGGGTGGGAGTTTCTGCAGAATGCCTCTCCTGGAAGAAGGGGGATGAGGGGGCTGTCTGAAGGAACAGACATCTGCTCCCTCGACATTCACTGAATCCCATTCTCCTGTTTCAGGGCTACCACAGGTCAAACCACTTCATAGCCACTCAAGGTACTTGGCCCTTCAGCCTGTGGCCCTCTCATGATCTGGAATGTCTGCTGCCTGCCTGCCTGCCTGACCTGCTCAGCTCCCTGTCTGCCTCTCTATCTGTCTGTCTTTCCATCCACACTGCCTGCCTGGATCTCTTGCATGTAACTGTAGCCTTTATCCTCTGTCTGTCTGTGCCTCCCGGTATGATCAGTCCATCCCAGCAACCCGGCCGTGTGTATCTCTGTGGTGCTGCATGTACAAGAGCTGGTCAGGCCCATCCTTGGTCCGACTGGCACCTGGGTCCCCTCTAGTCTCGTCTCTTTTCTGCTACTGCCTCTCTCTCCACCTCTCCTGGAGGTTTGCCCCATGAACCGAGGGTCTGCTGTCTGTACAGCTCTCTAAGCCTTACTCAGCACACCAGGCTCTCTAGCCTGGCTCTGCCTGCTATTGCCCATTCTAGGGCCCTGCAGGCATGACGCTGTGGTTGGTGGAGTGAGTGAGAAGCCCCCATTGGGATCGGGGTCCAGGGAGTCTCCTAGCAAGGGGTGACGTCACTGGGCATCATGGTATGCTGGCCATGGGGGGACCTTGCTCAGAGACAGGTACTCTCTGCGCCCCCAGGGCCAAAGCCTGAGATGATCTACGATTTCTGGCGCATGGTGTGGCAGGAGCAGTGTGCCAGCATCGTCATGATCACCAAGCTGGTAGAGGTGGGCAGGGTAAGCGGGGGCTGTGGGCGGGGCTGTGGGCGGGGCCTGGACAGGGTGGCCCTTATGGTTGGCTAAGAGCCCAGCGAACACTGTGCTCTGGGGGCCCCAGGTAAAGTGCTCTCGCTACTGGCCCGAGGATTCAGACATGTATGGGGACATCAAGATCACGCTGGTAAAGACGGAGACACTGGCTGAGTATGTGGTGCGCACCTTTGCCCTGGAGCGGGTGAGTCTCCTCTACACCTCTTCATGTAGAGCCCACATTGCCCCAGTCTGGGAAGCATAGGGGGTGGGGGGGAGTGGCAAACAAGCCTTTCTTGCTGAGAGATTGGCTGAGGGATGGGATGGTGGCTGAGGAATGGGACGGTGACGGTTCCTGCTGATATGCTGAAGAAGATCCGATGACCTCCCTGCGTTGTTTCTTGCGGTGTGTGATACTGTGCTGTGAGCCCCTTACACACATTGTCTTAGCTCTAGGAAGCTCTGGACACGTGTTTATCATGTTCATCAGACCCGTTGTGCAGATGAGAAAAATGAGGGTCAGAGGGTTTCCTTTTGTATCAGGGTTCACGTTCCCATTTAGTTACTCTGTACAATCCTCAGAGGAGGGCTGGCAAGATGGCTCAGTGGGAAGTGTACCGGCTGTACAAGCACACTGACTTTGGTTCACAACGCTGTCTTCTGTTTACATGACAACCCAGGGGCAAAGTGAGTTGTTGGACAGCATAACTTTAAGCATCTGGTGGACTCAGTCCAAACGCAGTGTGTGCACTTTGTTCATCCTCTTCACTGGGCCTTCACTTCCTCACCTGTACAATGGGCATTGCCCCGCATACAGCGGGTGTCTAGTGGGTGCTGCCGGCAGCTGACTGTCACCACTGTGCTTTCCACAGAGAGGCTACTCTGCCCGGCATGAGGTCCGCCAGTTCCACTTCACAGCGTGGCCAGAGCATGGTGTCCCCTACCATGCCACGGGGCTGCTGGCCTTCATCCGGCGTGTGAAGGCGTCCACTCCACCCGATGCTGGGCCCATTGTCATCCACTGCAGGTGGGGACACTGGGGATCCTGAGGAGAGGGGCCCAGGTGTGGGGAGCTGGGTTGGAGCTGGGTAGGTCCATGGTCCCTAAGGAGTCCCGGGCTTGGGTTACCCTGATTGGAGACAGATGATGGGAAAGAATGTTTCACCAAAGATCCCATGAGCTTTGGCTCTGAGGTTGGTACCCCACAGAGCCCCTTTACCAATGCTGAGGAATCCTGAAGCCCGTGGCTTATCCTGACTGCTTATCGGATCCCATTACAGATGGTTGTGAGCCACCATGTGGTTGCTGGGAATTGAACTCGGGACCTCTGGAAAAGCAGCCAGTGCTCTTAACCGCTGAGCCATCTCTCCAGCCCAAAGACATCATCTTTTAAGGATGAATTCTAATCATACAGAAGTCTGTAGTGCATGTGTAATTTATATCACAAACAAAGAGTGTTCATTAATTGAACCACTAGCTTACTCTTCTCAGATTGAGAGAGAGAGCATGGGCTTGGAAGATGGCTGACTGAAGTGTCTGCTTCCCAAGCCCAAGGACCTGAGTTTGATTCCCAACACCTATATAAAAAACTGGGTGTGGGGGCATGTGCTTGTATTCTCAGCCTTGGGGAGACTGAGATAGGAAAATCCCCTCACTGGCCAGCCTAGCCTAACCAGGAAGCCCCAGGACCTAGGCTGAGACCCTGTCTCAAAAGGAACAATGCGTTCTTGAGGAATGACACTTGATGTTGACCTCCGACCTTTGACATGTTTGTACACACAACACACACACACACACACACACACACACGACTGTCCACATGCACTCACACAGCCCAGTTCTGGAATGTTCTCTGTTCCCAGAACTTTGTGTGACGTAGGTCCCCCAACGTGAGGTCCGTCCACACAGCATCACATCCCAGGGTGCATCTGTCCACCTTCTGTTGCTAGGCACCAGAAATGATGGTGCTAGAATAAAATGGCAGTTAAGGATGCTCAGAGGCATGGCTTCTTGGTAGGGAATGCACCCGCGTTGCTGTGGACCATGCGTAGGGACAGAATTGCTGTTTGTGAACCGTCAGCCCCAGCGGGTGCCGCCCAGGTCTTCCAGAGTGCTTGTGACTGAGCTGGGTCGTCTTCAGTAACGCTTTAGTGCTTCGATGGCGCCATGTTAAAGCTGGCATTTTGGTGGCATCCTTCCCAACCCTCCACCCCACCGACACTGCTCCCCACGCTGAGCGCACACACCAACAATGAGTCGGACACAGCCCTGCTCTCGCTGACTCCTGGGGGAGTTACAGAGAGATAGTCACATCAACAGGGACCCTGTGGCAAGTGTTTTAACAGAAGCTAGCCATGTTGCTCTGAGGGTTTGGAGGGGCCCGGCAGTGTTGGAAGCTCCATGGGGGGTGTGAATGGGTAAGACTGTGGGGTTTTGAAGGATATATAGGAGTCTGGGATGTCCTGGACTGAGCTCTGAGCACCCCTCTCATGCTCCGTTGAGGCAGTCACCTCCATGGCCTCCTATCCTTTCCTGACTTTTCCTCCCCGTGCCTTGTCCTCTGCTCCCGACTGTGTCCCCTTTGCTCCACAGCCCCTCCTGTTGGAGTGTCCCTAACCCCTGAGTTCTATGAATGTGACAGATGCCCTGGCCCCTGCTTCTTTTCTTCTCCCTGGTCTCGAGCTCCTGCCACACGGCTCTGATGTGGCCCTGGCCTTCCCTCCTGTCCCCCCAGTGCAGGCACCGGCCGCACAGGCTGCTACATCGTCCTGGATGTGATGCTGGACATGGCTGAGTGTGAGGGCGTTGTGGACATTTACAACTGCGTGAAGACCCTCTGCTCCCGGCGGGTCAACATGATCCAGACGGAGGTTTGGATCAGGCCTGTCCCTGACCTCTCCCTTCCATTAGGTCTCTGTCATGGAGCCCAGAGCTGGAGTAACACATCCATCCTCAGGGCATCCTAGGCCCTTCCTTCCCTAACCATCTCAAACGTGGTAGGGGTGGGGGCGGCGGGTGGCTCTTAGGTCCCTCCAAACTGCACTTCAGTGCTGTACAGGCGAGTCAGGTGGCAGGAGGGGAGATGAGGGGGGAGTCTCAGGTTTGTGTCCTCACTAGACCTGGGACCTTGGACTGTCCCTCGACACTCAGAGGATCTGTTGGGAAAGTTCCTGAGTGCAGTAGAGATGAGCGGAGGTGGTGGTCGAACTCAGCCTTGGCTTTCTTTGTCCTTCATCTTCTGCAGAGCTCAGTTTCCAGTCCCTTCCTCATTCTTACATTCCTGTCTCCTGTTCCAGGAACAATACATTTTCATTCATGATGCAATCCTGGAGGCCTGCCTGTGTGGGGAGACCACCATCCCTGTCAACGAGTTCAAGGCCACCTACAGGGAGATGATCCGCATTGACCCTCAGAGTAATTCCTCCCAGCTTCGGGAAGAGTTCCAGGTGGGGGGATGAGTATATGTGTACAGATGTGAGTTGTGTGAGTGTGTGTATAGGTGTGAGGTGTGGGGTATATGTGTAAAGTTAGGTGTGTATATACAGGGGCATGGTTGTGTGTGTGTGTGTGTGTGTGTGTGTGTGTGTGTATGAGTGGAGTGAATATGTATATAAGAGTTAGGTATGTGACTGTGTGTGTATATATCTATATCTATATCTATACATACATATGTATGTAAATGCGTGGGCTGTGTGAGTATATATAGGGTTGGGTGTGTTTGTGTATAGGAGTGGAGTTTGGGTGTGTGAGTGTGTGTGTAGGTGTGTGGGTGTGTGCATAGGAGTGGGATATGTCTGTGTCAGAGTTGGGCATGTATGTATGGAAGTGTGTCTCTGTGTGTGTACATAGGTGGTGTGTGTGAGTGTGCCATGGGAGTCCTTAGTACTGCAGCTATCAGGGTCAATCAGGAAGACCTGAGGCTGGAGACCCAGCTGGAGGGACAGAGTTGGGTAACTGGAAGGAACTTTGAGACAGTAAAGTTAGAGAAAGTAAAGTTAGAGCTGTTGTGACCTGAGACTTTTGGGATCAGGTACATGTGGGTTCAGATCCTGCTTTACCTTGAGGAGCTGTGGGGAGCCTGGAGGGAGGAGCCTGGAGGGAGGAGCTGTGAGGAGCCTGGAGGGAGGAGCCTGGAGGGAGGAGCTGTGAGGAGCCTGGAGGGAGGAGCTAAAAGGAGCCTGGATCCTGTCACTTAACCTCTCTAAGCCTTCGTTTTTTTGTCATACAAAAGAAAGAAATTTCCTATTGACCTGCAGACATGTGGCCATCAGGATTCTGGTTTCCTAAGAAACCTAGCTTAGGGGCTCATGCAAATTCTAGGTGTGAAGATACCATCAGGGGTGGCTGGATCCAGAGGCTCAAGTATCAGGTGCTATACTTGGTCTCTGCCCAACCTTGGTCCTGCTGGGATTTGTCTGTTTTGTGCTTGAGATGGTGTCTTATATAGCACAGTCTGGTCCTGAACCTGCTGTGTAGACAGGGATGGCCTTGAGTTCTGGATACTTTTGCCTTTACCTACTTAGTACTGTAATCACAGGCGTGCACCCCCAGCTCGGTGCTGTGTTGTCGGGGTAGTGGTAGCAGAGGATAAGCAAATCCTGGGAGTCTGGGGGTCTGCCGTTCTTCCTCTCCCATTACTGGGATGACAAGTTTGTGTCGCCAAGCAGGGGCACCAGTTCTGGGGATTGAACTCTGATCCTCATGCTTGCGAGGCAAATACTTTAGCAACTGAGCCATCAGCCCAGTTTGTCCTTCCCACCCCCTTAATGAGACAGTATCTTTATATAGCCCTGGTTGAACCTCAGTCTCAGGGTAATCCTCCTGCCCCAGCCTAATGCTGGGATTATAGGCCTGTACCATGATGCGTGGCTTCGGCCTGGGCTCCGGCTTCACACTTGAACCGTCACCTGGCCGGCAGCTGTGCTAGGCCGCAGTCGCGCTTGATGCCCCGAATGGCCCCAGCAAAACAGCTAGCCTTAGTTGTCCTGGAACTCACTCTGTAGACCAGGCTGGCCTTGAACTCACAGAGATCCTCCTGCCTCTCTGCCTCTACCTCCTGACTGTTGGGATTAAAGGTGTGTGCCACCACCGCTGGCCCACACAGCTATCCTTAAGTCAGACACTGGGTTTAGAGGAGGAGCCCATGATAGACCCAGATTCTGGCCGTCTGTTTTGGGTGGGGCTAGGCTCATCATGCTGCAGGCTGCTCTCCAAAGGAATCTGTTGATCTCTGGGTATCAGAACACAAGGGTTTCCTCCACTCAGAGATCCTATGTTCCCTCAGCCATGTGGCACCCACCAGCTGGCACATTCTGGAGCCAGCATAGCGTTACCCGGGGAAAAGTGGCTGGTGATTCCTGGAGAGGGGTATCAGCTTTGGGGATCATGACAGACTTGGGGTCCTGGGAGGGATCCTCAAGAATAAGAGAGAAGCTAACACTCCAGTATCCTGGAACCGAAGGTTCGGTGTAGAGACAGATGTCATAGCCCTGGCGGAACCTGTGCCAGGTGTTCAGGGTCGCATTCTGTCTAGACAGAGCTGTGGCCAAGGCTTCTGCCTTGTGCCTGGGGTTGTCTCTTGGGAAGAGGTGGGACTCAGGCTTGCATCCTTGAGAACACTAACAACCTAATGCTGGTCCTCACTGGGCCTGCCAGTGCCTGGCCCGAGCCCTGGCACATCATGCTCTTAGTGCCTGGTATGATCTCATTTGGCTTTCCAGGAAGCCCCGTGGAAAAGGCACACCATATTCCTATTTTACAAGTGAGAAAAGTAAGTCACTTATCCAAGCCCACACTGGCTCAGGGAGACAGGCGCTAGTCTCAAAGCTCAGTCTGGGCCCTTCGTGGCCTGGTGATAGGCAGCTGGGCTCCCTCATTTCTTTCTCCCTGGGTCTCAGTTTCTCCATCAGAGTTAACTTTCTAACCTAAGGTCTTTTGAGGAGGCCCTGAAAGGGCCCATTCAGTCTCCTCCCCCTCCACCCCAGACGCTGAACTCAGTCACACCGCCTCTGGACGTGGAGGAGTGTAGCATCGCCCTGCTACCCCGGAATCGAGACAAAAACCGGAGCATGGACGTGCTGCCGCCAGACCGCTGCCTGCCCTTCCTCATCTCCAGTGACGGGGACCCCAACAACTACATCAATGCAGCCCTGACTGATGTGAGAGCCCGGGGCTGCAGTCGCTCTGGAACTCCCCCACCTGGGAGGTCCCTGGAGTCGATGGAGCATAGCCAAGGCCTCCAGTGGAGGGACATCCCTCATGATGCCCATTCAGTGGGACGGGCCCACGGGAGACCTTCTTCCCCCTCTCAGGCTTACACTCTGGACACTCAGTGTTCCATTTCTGCTATTCCAGTCAGCTTTAGTGGGGGTCTGGGTGGTCCCAGCAGAGCCTGGAGTAAGATGAGGACTTTGGCTGGGGATCCCTGAAGATTTGAGGTCAGGACTTGACACCTGATATTTAGAGCTGGAGGAGCCTGTTTTGAGGAGATGGGGCTGTACCCAGCTCCAGGACCGGGCCTACAGTGGTGATTAGACCCCCGGTTCTTATCTAATTGTGACCTGGGAGCCCAGGAACCGGTGAGCAGACCTGTTCCCTGGCCCTGGCCCGAGGGTCTTCACCTCCTTGACTGGGCATTGCAAGCAGAGCAGGCATAGGTGCTGGGGTTTGGGGACTGGGGATGACACCCTCTGAGGAGGAAGAACTGTGAGCGTCGCTCCTGTTCCACTCCCTCTTAAAGCCAGATGACAGGGAAGCCCAGGAGCCAGCTAGGCAGAGAACCAAAATGTTACAGAAAATGGGGGAGAACATGGCTTTGCCTGTGTAGCCATATAGGCTGTGTGTGTCTCGGGCCCTCTGCCAGGCTGACTTCCCCTCCTACACGCATCAGGGGACGAGGAGCAAGGCACTGAGAACTCACGTTGCTGAGGGGGAAAAGCCAAGGGCAGTGAGTGGTCAGGGAGAAATAAGAGAGCCAGGCCAGGCTTAAAGCGACTGGAAGACCTCCACATAGGGAGGAGAGAGCCCCGTCCCCGAGTTGGTCTGAAGGAGGTAGGCTTTTATTCTGTGGCCTAGTTCCTGACCCAGAGCCCCTCAGCAGGATAGCACAAGGCCCAAGGTGAGAGGGACACCTGTTGCTGCCTGTAAGCTTCTTGGTGTGAACTGAAGCTCTATGTCTGAAGTAAGACGCATGGGAGAGGCTCACAGTCACCATTACTCAGCCCAGTGCCATTGTGTGCCCACTGGATTGCTTAGTTGGGTGTCTGGGCTCACTGAAGGGTCCTAGGGAGTATCATAGTTTGGCACGGAAGCTTAGGGTTTGGTGGCTCCTTTCTATCCATGACCTTTCACCTCAGTGTGCTGTCTATATCCTGGGGGCTGGAGAGGTGACTCCAGTGTCCAGCTAGGAAAGGTCATGGGTGGGAATGGGCTGCAGGTTGGTCTCCCCTGGGTCCCGGAAGCCTCGGATACCTGGTTCCAGCCATGTGAAGTAGGCCTGGCATTCCAGAGAACTGATTCTTAGACCCCGGTGTGTTGTCTGAGAGAAGGGGTCGGCTGGGGTCCATTTGGGTTGGTCCAGTCTGTGGGAAAGTCTCTGGTCACCCGTGTGCAAGTCCTGGCTTCTGGGAGGCACTGCTCAGAGCCGTCAGAGGGTCCTGCTGAGTGCTGTTCTCCTCTGCAGAGCTATACACGGAGCGCCGCCTTCATCGTGACTCTACACCCACTGCAGAGCACCACACCCGACTTCTGGCGGCTGGTCTACGACTACGGGTGCACCTCCATCGTCATGCTGAATCAGCTTAACCAGTCCAACTCTGCCTGGGTGAGGCTCCAGGGCCTCAGTACGTTTGTTCACTGGCGCTGTCCCCAAAGTCACCAGCTCTGCCGTCGCACTCCCTCCCAGGGCCTGGGTTTCCTAATTTATAAACAAGGTTCATGAGGAACCAGCTCGCTCCTTTTTCAGTGAGCAACTGGGACTGTTGTGCACACTTGATCCCATTTGTAGTTGACAGTGGCTTCTGGATAGAGGCTTCAGGGGAGAAAAGGAATTAGGACCAGCAGAGAGGAGGTGCTTTCTCCAGGGTCACGTAGTGGGAGGGGGCAGTGCTGTGCTCCCTAACCCTGGAACATCCCATTCAGAATTTCTGCTTTTGCAGTGGTTCCTCCAGACTACCTACCCTGGGATTTTGAGGTAGAAACAAATTCAAGGCTCCTGTTTTCCCTTTGACTTAGGGTAGGCCATGTTACCTCTTTATGCCAAAGCACACGTGTGCCTATGTGTGTATTGGAGGGGCCTCCTCTGCCCCTTTCCTATCTCTAGTGTGGTCTACAGGGGCTGTGTGGGGGGAATGAAGCCATGTTTGAGTGTCAGGACCATCCTATCTCTGAGCTGTAGCCAGGCTCAGAGACATTGTTGGTTTGGGATAGGTGGGGTGCATGCCTGCCTCTTCCTGGAGGATGGTAGCATGATTCAGGAGTCCATGCAGACACATGTGTATGGGATGCAGCTAGCATGTCAGAGTGGAGGTTTCTAGCCACATAGCCGTGGGGATCATGACACTCTCTGCGAAGAGTTTGCTGTGACCAGTGTGATTGTGCCAGTGCTCTGGGCAGCTGTCCTTGCATTCTGATGTGTGTGTGGTGGAGAGATAGGTCTACTGCAGGGGAGTCCGGAGCCAGGCACTGAGCCAGACTGGAACCCCAGAGCTACCATTGGAGTGGGGACTGGCTTGGTTCTACTCAGCTCTCTCTCTGTGTCCCAGCCCTGCCTGCAGTACTGGCCAGAGCCAGGCCGACAGCAGTATGGCCTCATGGAGGTAGAGTTTGTGTCTGGCACAGCAAATGAGGATTTGGTGTCCCGAGTGTTCCGGGTGCAGAACTCTTCTCGGGTGAGTGTCCTGAGGACGCCAAGGGTGAGCAGCCAGGGCTGCCTTTACTGACCATTGTCTCAAGGTCATCGGGGGCTCCTGTGACCTTTGTGCTCAATGTTTCTCTGCCTGGCTGCTGTGTCCCCAGCTGCAGGAGGGTCACCTGCTGGTCCGGCACTTCCAGTTCCTGCGCTGGTCTGCTTACCGGGACACGCCTGACTCCAGGAAGGCCTTCTTGCACCTGTTGGCTGAGGTGGACAAGTGGCAGGCGGAGAGTGGGGATGGGCGCACCGTGGTGCATTGTCTGTGAGTGCTCCCTGGGAGGGGGTGGGTGGGTGAGAGACTAGAGACTGGCAGGGCGCTCAGGGCCAACACAAAGGAGTCCAGGCTCCAAGGGCTGTCAGAATCCCTCACTCCATGACATTACAGCATGCTTACTTGTTCTTCATTTGTCTGTGTGCGCATGTATGTTGTATAGGCATGCACATGGAACAGCCCATGTCTGCAGGTCAGAGGACAACTTCATAGAGTTGGTTTCCTGTTTCTACCTTTACCCGGGTTCTGGGGCTCAAACCCAGGTCACCAGGTTTGTGTGGCAAGTGACTTTACCCAGCTGAGGCATCTTGCTGGCTCCGTGTAGCTTATTTTAAAAACTTTTAAAAATACACTTCTTTAATGTGTGTGTGCGCACGCACATGCATGCATGTGTTTTTGCATGACACGTGTGTATGGAGGTCATAGGACAACAGAAGTTGCAGGAGTCAGCTCTTTGCTTCCATCCTGGGAATTGAACTCAGGCCGTCAGTGTTCGCGGCAAGCACTCTCACACTTAGCCATCCTATTGGCCCCATGTAGCATAACCCTTTATGCCGGTGGGATTCTAGTTTCTATGTATGCATGTACACGCAACGTTCTTTCTTTCTCTAGTGCGTATCCCACTCGTTCATTCGTTTATGTGCACCTCCATTCAGAAATACAGGTCTTCACTGACGTCTGGGCTCACTCACCTCTTTTTCCTGCTTCTTGCGCTTTGTGAGTCTCCCAACGCCAGCCTGGGCCCTCTCCTCTGAGGACTCGCCTTGGGTTTTAGTGAGAGACTCCTGCAACAGGAGGCTAGTTAGTCTCCCATTCCCCAGGAGGCTCCTGTCGGGTCACAGGAACAGAGAGAAGTGGGAAGAGGAGGTTGGGGTGCCTGGTGGCCACGGGCTGTGCCCAGCGCCTGCGTTTGGCTTGTGTGTCTGCACTGTTGGCCCTGGCTGGTCTTCCTGCTTCCCATCTTGCTCTGGGTCTTGTTTGCCTCTGAGCTACCTGTCACCTCTGTCACCTGAGGTGTGGTTGGCTCTTTCCTCTAGGCATGTACAGGCCGAAACTTCTCGAGGATATCTCGGACACGATGCACAGTTCTGGATGTCAGTCTCAACCCTGAACTGTCTTTAACCTTCTGCTCCTAGGACTAGCTCCTAGGTTCTGCCTCTCATCTCTCGTCTCCCTAGCCAAGCCTACGTGACTCTTCAGTGTTATCCCTGCCTTTGGCCTCTCTGACCCTGACCCTGCCTTTAGATTACCTAGCTCCACTCCTCACCTTTGGGTTCCCAGGTCCTACCCCAAACCTCTTCTGTGTTTCCTTTAGCAATGGGGGTGGCCGCAGTGGCACCTTCTGCGCCTGTGCCACGGTCTTGGAGATGATCCGCTGTCACAGCCTGGTGGATGTTTTCTTTGCTGCCAAAATGCTTCGGAACTACAAGCCCAATATGGTGGAAACCATGGTGAGGAGCTATGTCCCGGGCACGGCCACTTCAGATCCCCAAACAACCCCCACCGGGTTTCTCAGAACCTACATACTCTTGTCTGGTCCCCAACTTTGGGCCTCCATTCTCGTCCTGGGTTGTTGACATGTCTTCCTCATTCCCCCTTTTTCTGGAGGGTGGCCAGGGCTCAAGGCGCTCTCTTTCCCCAGGATCAGTACCATTTCTG
This sequence comes from Tokudaia tokunoshimensis, assembly GCA_036184795.1. Classification (NCBI taxonomy): domain Eukaryota; kingdom Metazoa; phylum Chordata; class Mammalia; order Rodentia; family Muridae; genus Tokudaia; species Tokudaia tokunoshimensis. The sequence continues at coordinate 115,024,814 of BTHU01000005.1, read as the reverse complement.
CTACGACGTGGCCCTGGAGTACCTGGAGGCTCTGGAGTTGAGATAGCAGGCGCCTGGCCTGGGGCACCCAGTGAACACCCAGGGCATGGCCTATCATCCCAGACTGATGAGGAGGGCCTGTGGCCCCAACTTTGCTCAGCCATAATTCCACAGGGAGAACACTGGAACGGACGCTGCACCATCTTGGTGACCCCCCATGGGAAGGCTGCAGGCCAAGGAGGAGCTTTGCAAGACTGTATCAGCCCCACCTCCAGAGGACCCTGCAGACCTGTGCAGAAAAGCTTGCCTGGAACAGTGGCACTGGCCAAAATAGCTAGTGCGGGGGAGCCCAGGCCAGGCCCTTCCACTCCATTACAGTCCTTGGCAAGAGTTGAATGAGCGTCTGCAGAGAGTGCCCAAGATTTTCACCCAGTGTGGTTCTTTCTGTATGAGGTGGAGGCTCACTGGGACTTGGCAGGGGCTGAGCCTCATCTGGCTGAGTCCCCGAGAGTCCAGAAGCTGGGTCTCCTCCCTGTCTTGCCAGTGGGACATGCTGAGTATCCTGCAGCTCCGTCCTCCATCCCACTCCCCTACAGACCCAGGGGTGCTTTGCTCGCCATGTTTCCCTCCTGCTTCTGAGCTTTTCCTGCAATGGGACCTGTGCCTCCCTCCTGGGCTCCATCCCTGCCTGGCCAGTATATGCACAATGATACACTTCGGCTCCCTCTTCCCTAGCCTTCAGGTCTCCATGGCTTGGTCCTGCTCAGCTTGGGCCTGTGACAATCCACAAGGCTGAATCACAGCCCCTGGGGTTGAGGTCCCTTGGCTCTTGGTGAGGCTGCCACTGGATCAGGGCGGGCTAGAGCAGGGCTGGTGTCAGCTCCTAGAGTACAGAGAAAGAAGGGGTGCTTTCGGATGGAGGACCAGTGCTTTCTTTGTTGTTATTTTGTTATTTTTTGATGGGAGGGTGGGAAGTTCTCTTTATAATGGGGTAGGCCACACCCCCATTTCGTGCCTCAATCTCCCCATCTGTAAACTGTAGATATGACTACTGACCTACCTCACAGGGGGCTGTGGGGAGGTGTAAGGTAATGTTTGTAAAGCGCTTTGTAAATAAATGTGCTCTCTGAATGCCACCCAGTGGCTCTCTGTGTGTGACCAGGGCTTGCCTGGCCTCCTGGGGCAGTGTGGGTCAGAGGCCTAGATCCTAGGCTTGTTTTGACTTTTCTATTCACCAAACAGCAGCTATATGAACCAGGGCATCACTCAGAGTCTTCCCACAGAAGTTGTTCCTGCAACACAGTACTTAACAAGAGTATCTTAAGGGAGGAAAGGGTTATTCTGGGATACAGCTCAAGGGTACAGTCCACTATAGTGAGTGTTCTAGTTTGGTTTCTGTTGCGATGATAAAACACCATGCATGACCAACAGCAACATGGAGAGGAAAGCATTTATTTCATCTTACAGGTTGCAATCCATCATGAGTGAAGCCAAGGTAGGAACTCAGAGCAGGACTCGGAGGCAGAAACCAAGAGGAACACTGTGAATTGGCTCACTTCCAGACTCACATTCAGCTATGGCTCAGGCCCACCAGCCAAGGAATGGTTCTGCCCACAGTGGGCTCTACCCCCATACCCCATCAACCAGTTCCTTGAAGACAGAAGCACAGGCCAGATGGAGGGGAGTCTTCAGTTGAAGTTCTGTTTTCCCAGGTGTGTCAGGTTGACCAGGATTAAGCATTGCAGTGGGGAAGGCACTGCGGGGGGGGGAGGGCCTTGAGCATTTAGTCACAGTGCATTCGCAGTCAAGAGGCAGAGAACAGGGGCTGAGGAAATCTCTTAATGTGTAAGAGCAGCTTGCTGGGCAAGCTTGAGGACCCGAGTTTAAGTCCTTGGCACCCACATAAAAGTTGGGTGTGGCCACACATGTCTATAACACCAACATTGGACAGTGAAGACAAATGAGTCCTGGGAGTTCATCTGGCCAGCCTAGCCGAAATGGTCAAGTTAGTGGAAGAGGAAGTAATGTGGTCAGCAACAGAGGAAGAGACCAGATGTCCTCCTCTGGCCTCTGCGTGGGCACATGTGGATGTGTGTTGCCCCCTAAAATAAGGAGCAGACAATGATGGATTTTGGTCTCAGTTCCCTTTCTTCTTTTTGTTTGGTTCAAGACTCCAGCCTTGGAATGGTACTTCCCTTAGGTAAGGCAGGTCGTCCCTCCTCAACCCAATCCGTGCTTAGAGTCTTGACAAGATTAATCATCATCTTGGGGTCTCAAGTTGCCTGCCATCCCCCTGGGGTGGGGTGGGGGGTTGGGTCTGTTGTTGTAACAGTAGGGTTTCAGCCTTCTCATTCAGAGCTGACCTTGATGGACTTACCTGATGGACTCAGATGTGTGTCAGAGAGACTGGTCAAGCCGTGGAATAGAACTTTCTTGGACCAATAGAATGTAGTAGAAATGGCAGAGTGTGGAGTTCAGGTCCCAGACCCAAGGCACTCATTGTTGCATTGTCCTGGTGCTGTAAGGAAGCCTGTGTAGCCTACTAGGTGATTGAGAGGACCTAGAGGGGACAGCTGCCAGGCCGGTGAATGAGGAGGTCATCATTGACCTTTCAGCCAAGCTGATCTGTTGGATAAATATGGTAATTAGAATGGGCTACCTGTTCTTAGAAGGGGGATCAAAACACCCATGGGAGGAGATACAGAGACAAAGTATGGAGCAAAGACTGAAGGAAAGGTCATCCAGAGACCGCCCCACCTGGGGATCCATCCCATATACAGTTACCAAACCTAGACACTATTGTGGATGCAAACAAGCGCTTGCTGAAAGGAGCCTGATAGAGCTGTGTCAGTGCCTGACAAATACAGAAGTGGATGCTCTAGCCAACCATTGGACTGAGCACAGGGTCCCCAATGGAGGAGCTAGAGAAAGGACTCAAGGAACTGAAGGGGTTTGCAGTCCCATAGGAGGAACAATTATATGAACCAACCAGTGTCCCCATAGCTCCCAGGGACAAAACCACCAACCAAAGAGTACACATGGAGGGACCCATGGCTCCAGCCACATATGTAGCAGAGAATGGCCTTGTCAGACATCAATGAGAGGAGAGGCCCTTGGTCCTGTGAAGGCTTGGTGCCCAGTGTAGGGGAATGCCAGGACAGGGAAGTGGGAGTGGGTGGGTTGGTGAGCAGGGGTGGGGGGATGGGATGGGGGGTGTTCAGAGGGGAAACAAGGAAAGGGGATAACATTTGAAGTGTAAATAAAGAAAATATCTAATTAAAAAAAAAAGAAGGGGCTGCCAGACCAACCTCTAGAACCTGGAGTAATTCTAAACACTTCTTTCTTATGTTGTGAAGCATGGGGATTATTTGTTACATAACAAAAGCTAACTGATGCATGTGTGTTATGAATGGTGCAGACATTGCTTTTTTCTTTGCTCCTCACAGTGTGGAGCCCCTTAAGGACAAGGCAGGCTTCTGTGTTTACCTCCCTAAATCTATTGTCTAACAAAGGTCGTGCTTGTCTTGAAGCTAGTGTTCCAGAATTCTTGGCATTTGGAGGGAAGGAAGGGACAAAGTATGGAACTGCTCATCTGAGCTCACAAAGCCTTTTGGAGGAGTTGGGACCCAGCTGGGTATTAAGGAGTACCAGTTCAACTCCAGAACCAACAAGCCACCAAGGATGTTCTTCTTGGCCTCATGTTCAGACACCAGGAAGTAACCATGTGTGGTCCCCTAAACAGCCCACAATGAATATAATGGCACCTTTTTGCAGGATTGGCTATGAGGCAAAATATTAAAAAAGACTGAGTATGTTTCACTCTCTTCTGACACAATAGTCCTTTGATAAAGGACATTTTACCTCACAATACGCGCTGTCCCTGGCTCACAATAGTTCAACTTAATGATCTTTTGTTATGTGTATAGGTGTGGGTGTGCATGTGTGCCAGAATGTGTGTGGAGATCAGAGGACAGTTTGCAGGAGTCACTTCTCTCTACCAAGTGGATCCTGGGGGTGGAGCTCAGGTCACCAGGCTTGGAAGTAACCATCCTTATCTGCGGGCTACCTCACTAGCTTTTAATATATCAGTGTACACTCTATAGTGATGCTGGGTGGTAGTCATGTGACCAGATGGCAAGCCATCCATACTTTCTGGGTCCTGTGACACTAGGTAGGTTAGGTGGGTGTCTTAGGTAGGGTTTTACTGCTGTGAATAGACACCATGACCAAGGCAAGTCTTACAAAGGACAACATTTAATTGGGGCTGGCTTACAGGTTCAGAGGTTCAGTCCATTATCATCAAGGTGGGAGCATGGCAGCATCCAGGCAGGCATGGTGCAGGTGGAGCTGAGAGTTCTACATCTTTATTCTGAAGGTTGCTAGCAGAATACTGGTCTCCAGGCAGCTAGTGTGAGGCTCTGAAAACCCACACCCTCAGAGACACACCTACTCCAATAGGGCCACACCTTCTAATAGTACCATTCCCTGGGACAAGCATATACAAACCATCACAGTGGGTTAAAGGCTCTTTTGATTTAGGAGAGTTTCAATTTATTATGGGGTCTAACATAGTAGAGGTCAAGAGCCTCTGGAACTGAGACCTCCCAGTGACTAAAACTGCACATATTCACACATATGTACATATACATGAATGCTTCAGGGCACACAAAAGACTCAATCCCGATTAGAACTCATGCCATATGACTTCAAAGCCACTGCTCTTGTAATCAGTCCAGACATTCCCACAGATTTAGATCCAAACCACATCAGTTGCTAGATACTTTGTTCATTCTTGATACTCATGGAAGTTGCTTAGCCATAGATACAGGGAGAAGGTTTAACTGGGGCTCACAACCAAATATCCTCCAGGGCTCAGTGATTGGCTCCTTGAAGACCTGTAGAGAATGTTGCTGAATGAATGATTGAAAATCTCCAATCTGCAGGGGCGGCCTGACTCAGCAGGAATGGAGGAGCCGGGAGACTCTTTTCAAGAAAATAAAATGCATCTCAACTCACTTCCCACTTATCCCCAGGGGTGGGAAGAAGGAATCTGTCCAGGAATTTTATTTTCTGTTCATTTGGAAGTGGAACAATGTGGCTTTCTTGAGCTGTGTTTGGTACGTGTCTGCATTTTCTTTTTTAAGGGAGATGGAGACAGCGTTGACTCCTTAGGGCCCCAGCTCAGGCGAACCTCTCTTCCAAAAAGCATAGAACTCATTTCTCTGGCCTCTTCCTTGTTAACTGATAACTGCTTGTCCACCTCCAAGCCTCCAGATCTCTATCCCTCCCCTCCCCTCCATACCCTATCCTATCTGCCCCTGTCCCTGCACCATTTACTAATTGAACCTTGAACTCCTAATACACCCTTTTCTGCCCCACTTTGAGATTTTGGAGCTGGTTCCTTGACTCTGCTGTCAGAGGGAGCAATGCTAGACTCAGTCAGTAGAGGGCGCTAGACAAATATGAGGGTGACTGCAAGTAGAAAAGTCTTCTCCTTTCCAGGGTGGGATTCTCCTTCTGTCTTGTCTTTTGTGTTTCCCTTCCACAAAGGCAAAGACCCAGTTCCCATCTCCTCTGTGGCCCATGTAGGACAGCTCCAGATGTCCCTCCAGCCATCTCTGTTTCTACTTGGAAGTTTCTTTTATAGATCAAACATACAGCCTTAGATCATGCTTCCACTCTGAGGGTCATTTATATAGGCCAGGAAAGCCCACATGGCCTGGGCAATTTCTTAGCCACTGTAGGCTGCGTGCTCCAGTGATTATGTCTCTGAAGTGATTATGAAGTCTGAATTAGCCGAATGATGGAGGATAATCTCCTGAAGCCATCCTTTAAAAAAATTTTAAACATCTGTCTGTCCGTCCATTCATCTGTGTTTAGCCACGGCATGTGTGTGGAGGTCAGAGGACAATTTATGATAGTCAGTTCTCTCGTTCCACCATATGGGTCTCAGGGATCGATCCAAGATCACCAGGTTTGGCAGCAATCACCTTTATCTGCTGAGCCATCTCACCAGGCCCTCCATCTGTTTCTTATTTACTTTGCCCCTGAAGAGACTTGACTGTGTTTCCTCATTTGCTGCCCCTGGGTCTTTAGGGCTCTCTTTGGCTGCTTTAGTGATTAATCGTCCTTTACTGGAATATTATTCTTGATATTAAAAATTCTCAAGTTCATGCTCATATTATTATGGACATGAGCTCTGTCTCCTGACTGGGTCCTAATTGATACTGACTAGGGCACAGGTGGTCCCAGGAGACCGACGCAAACAGATGGGACTTTGATTGATTTCATTGTACCCTTGGCCTGGAGCAAAGTGTTGAGCTCCTTGCCAACAGGAAACCGGAGACTCATAATCTACAGCATGGTGGCACTGTAATTATGCCGTCACCTGTGATGGACTTTGATTCAATGCCAGCTGAAGCACATGTCTTGGGTGCCCTAGTAACTTTGGTGTTTGGCCATTACCTCAGTCCTGGCGACCGTGGTACCTGGGATGGATCCTCGAGTGCACTGGGACATGCTCCCTAGGAAGCACATGACAAAGCCAGGTCATTTAATGCTCAGCTTAGATGACAGCTGGAGAGCTGTGGTGGATCCGAGTCACCTGCAAAGGCGTCTTTGAGTTTGTGTAGCCACAGGGATGATATTGCTGAAAAAATGAATCATAAAATTTGACCGTGTGGGTTGCATCGTTAAAATTTATGACGCCGGCAAGTGTCTTATGGGAAAACTTGGGGATGATTCATGGAAGACTTCAGCCCTCACATTTGGAATCTCAGTGGAACGGAGACTCTAGAATCCCTGAGTCACCCAGAGGAGCCTCCCGTGTTAACAAAAATGACTTTTTTGTCTGTTTGAAGAGACTGATTTTCCTTTGTTTAGAAGACTCATTGATGACCTTATATGAGACAGATTCCTTGAAAGGGGAAGACAGACCTTTTGAAACCAGGTCACAGAGACACTTGGTTACAGTTATTACATCCATAAATAAGGCCAAATCCCGTTGTGCTTCAAGAGGTCAGGTGCACTCTGGGACAGAAGAACAGACAGTTTACACAGCAAAAGGATGCAAACGTTTGTTAATGGCTAGACTTGACGTAATTCTTGGGCCTGGCATGTGTGTGGAAGGTCATCCTAAGGATGGATGGGATTACACAGTCATTCGGAATGCATGGGCGTGCAGTAGGAATCCAACCTGCTAATTGTGCAGCTGAAGTTGGTTCTGACATCCTTCTTGGTTGCTTGGCTGAAGCTTAGCCATGGAGGTGGCTCGGGTTTTATTCAGTTGAGATGTTATAATGGCCAATGACATAATATGGAGGAAGGGCTCCAAAAGCTGAAGGGACAGGTATTGGGGGGGCATTTAACAGATTTGACACACATAGCCCCCTCCCCAAACTATGGTGCATAAAAAAATCCAAGAATATAGACTCATGACTAAGGCTCTGGGGAATTTATGGAGGAGGGGGAGAACTTGTGTCTTGGGTGCTCACATTTGCAGTCCAGTGTGACCCTAGCATGCTCTTGTCCTTACAGGCTTCCAGATTTCTTGGGAATGACAGGCCCTTGTATTAGCAGAGGTTGAATGTTTTCTCTTAATAGCCCAAGGCAGATGGGGGCATTCCTCGGGAAGGCTGCACAGATATCCCAGAACTTGAAAGTGTCGGCTCACTGGGATCTTTGATAACAACTTTCTGGTCATCATGTCCCAGGAGAGAAATAGATGGACCACCTGCTGAATTATTGCTTGCTTTATATACAGAAAAAAATCAACCAATGTACTAGTAGAGCATTGGCCAACATCTGACTTGGATCACATACCTGTCTCCCAGTTCCCAGACATAAACCAGTTTACTGACTAGAGTTTCTTGGTTGGAAAGAAGGCCAAGCTCCTGGGAAGTTTCCTGAGGCAGAGCCATAAGTATGCTCCATGTGTCTCCCTTATGGGGTCCTGTAGTCATTTATTAAAAAGACTACCCTTAGGGAAAGATGGCATCTCTACCCTTGAAGGTTACTAGGTACTTATTCTGGAGCATGGATGATAATTTCTAGGGCAGAGAATATTACTGTAACCACACCATCTAGGCAGTGATCAATGCTTGGCTTAAGTGAGCAGTTAGTTATTTCCTGTTTCCGAATGGATAGTTGAAATGGGCATGCCTGGGCACTGGGTGTCTTAGTCAGGGTTTCTATTCCTGCACAAACATCATGACCAAGAAGCAAGTTGGGGAGGAAAGGGTTTATTCAGCTTACACTTCCACATTGCTGTTGATCACCAAAGGAAGTCAAGACTGGAACTCAAGCAGGTCAGGAAGCAGGAGTTGATGCAGAGGCCATGGAGGGATGCTGCTTACTGGCTTGCTTCCCCTGGCTTGCTCAGTTTGCTTCCTTATAGAACCCAAGACTGCCAGCCCAGGGATGGCACCTCCCACAATGGGCCCTCCCCTCTTGATCACTAATTGAGAAATTGCCCCACAGCTGGATCTCATGGAGGCACTTCCTCAACTGAAGCTCCTTTCTCTGTGATAACTCCAGCCTGTGTCAAGTTGACACACAAAACCAGCCCGTACACTCGGAGAAACTTCATGATTCATGAAGTAATGCCCATTATGGAGGAAAAACCTAAACAGAAGTTCTTGGATCTTTCTCTCTTTATCGAGTGTGTGAACTGGATCTCTCTGTCTCCCTCAGAGACCTGCAGAGATGAACGAAGGCCTGACATGAAGAAGTGGTGAATTCTGACCCACTCCTGTGGAACTTGCCTATTTGGCCTGGGTAGGGTGTGTGGGGAATTTGGAGAATGACTGGATTATTGTTCACTTCAAGTGGTGACTCCAGCTGTACCTGCTGTCTCAGATAAAAAGGAGGAGGAATAGATCTAGGAGAGAGGGGAGGAGGTGGGGAGGGACTGGGAGGAGAGGAAGGAGGGAAAACTGTGGTCAGGGTGTAATATATGAGAGAGGAATAAATAAAAAGACCCTTCCCCCAAAAGAAAGCCAAAAATAAACCAAAAACCAAAACCAAAACCCAAAACAATCAACAATAAAAATATCTTTCAAAATTTTTAATTTTTAAAAAACAATCTCACATGTGTATACTTTGTAAAACGACAGACTTTCCACCTCCACCCCCTGCCCCCACATCACCAGCCCTGATCCTTCTCCTCTCTCCACAAAACTCCCTTACCTTCTTGTCTGTACACTTTGTTTTGGATCTACCAAGATTTCCCAGGGCCACATGGGTTTTTACAGCTTTCGGCAGGGATCTAGTGGGCTCAACAGAGGGAACATAGCTAAAGGCAATGGTTCCCCAGAATCTATTGATAGCCAATAGTTTGGAGGTACAGGGTGAGGCTCCTCTTCCCTGACTGGTTATTGATAGGGCTAGCTTTGTGTATGTCCACATTGTAGTTGTTGTGAGCTAATGACTACAATCCTTATGTTCAGTTTAAGGAGTGGGGTGTCACGGCCCTTCACCCTATCTTCCAGTGCTCACTCGATTCCTGTCTTCTTTTTTTGCAGTGTCCCCGAGCCTTAGAGAGGTGGTGGCATGAGTGACTTGCTTAGAGTTAAACTCACATCTGTCACTTACTTGCTGCGACTTCTAAAGAAAGATTTGTTTATTTTTATTTTACATGTATAAGTTTTGCTTGCATGTATGTATGTGCACTGTGTGCCCACCTGGGCCTCTGTGGGTCAGAAGAGGGCAGTAGATCTCCTGGAAATACAGATATAGATGGTTGTTAGCTGCCATGTTAGTGCTGGGAACTGAACCCATGTCCTCTACAAGAGCAACAAGTGATCTTAACTGCTGGAATGTCTTTTAAGCCAATTGTTTACATCTTGAACAACCATAAGCCTCTGCATTCACTACTGCCCATTGTAAGCAGATTTTTTTTTTCTGGCTACGGATGCGACTGCTTTTGTCTATTGGTATAACCATGGATGTTTAAAGTTCTTTTTTAGCTTTATTACTTTATATGTGTATGTGTGTTTTACCTGCATGTATATATGTGCACCATGCACACCTGGTGCCCATGGAGATCAGAAGCACGTATCAGATCCCCTGGAACTTGAGTTATAGATAGTTGTGAGCTACCACCCAGCACCTAGGTCTTCTGCAAGATCAGCGAATAGTCTTAACTGGTGAGCCATCTCTTCAGCCCCCTCATCTATAGTTATTTAGAATGTAGTTTGCTGCTGTGTCACTTAAATTAACCATTAGAGACATAGTCACTGAGTGAACCCACGACCTCTCCAGATCTGGGTTGGTAGCCTGGCTTACAATGCCTTTACAGGGCCTATACAATGGACCCAAGCTTTGCAGCCATTGGTCTTTCTACAGCATTTTTCTCTGTACCAATTCCCATGTGCTGTGAAAAAACTGTTAGCTTTTACCTGGAAGGGTCAACGATCTACAATCCCAGTCTTGCTCAGTGCTGTCCCCTAATCTCTTGCCATTCCCCTCCCATTAAGCAGTCTATAACTAATATTCTCATCTTGAGAATCTAAAAGTCTCACGTCAGCACACTAGACCAATGGCAAACTGCTCAGTCCCAGCAATTCCCAGGTAAGACAAGTAAACAAGAGTTTGGGAATCAGGTGCCACAGAACCTCAGAGGCTTTGCTGTCCTGGGGGAAGTCCGAGGGTGGAAGACATGGAGATGTCTGCAGTAAATGACACTGTCAATCATGAAGAAAGACCCAGCCCTCGATGAGCTTTTCCTCAGATGGAAACCATGATACATGGGCAAGTGATAACTTTTTGCATGGTGCTGCGGACTGAACACCAGGCTTTGCACACGTTAGGCAAGAGGCTCTGCTGCTGAGCCACACCCCAGCCCAGGAAGATCATAGCAAAGTCTTTAGTCAGGTCCTCATCTCGTGGTTTTAATGATTGAGGGGAGCCACTCGTGATTCAAGCGTCCTCGGAAAGAAGGAATGTTGTGGAGTCCCTGGCAAGTCCCCAAAGGTGAATCCCAGGGCAAGTGTATTAGTTTGGGTTTTACTGCTGTGAACAGAAACCAATGACCAATGCAAGTTTTATAAAAGACACTTACTTGGGACTGGCTTACAGGTTCAGAGATTTAGTCCATTGTCATCAAGGCAGAAGCATGGCAGCATCCAGGCAGGCATGGTGCAGGAGGAGCTGAGGGTTCTATGGCTTTATACAAAGGAAGCCAGGAACAGACTGGGCATCTTCAGGCATCTAAGAGGAAGATCTCTAAGCCCACTCCCACAGTGACACACTTCCTCCAATGAGGCCACACCTTCTAATAGTGCCACTCCCTGGGACAAGCATATACAAACCATCACAGCAAGCCTCTAGGCTTTCAAAGTGAACTTCCTCCTTTCCTTAGAACACATTTTTTTTTTCTGGGTAGTTATCTAGCTTGCTACTTGATGCAGTAGAGGCTAGCTGTCAAAACATGGAAATTAGGTAGCTATACAGCCTGTGGATCCTTTAGGTTTCTCTCTCTCTCTCTCTCTTCAAGATTTAAAAGAAAATTATGTGTGTGTCTGTGTTGGGGCATGTACGCATGAGTGCAGGTGTCTGCAGAGGCCAGAAGAGGGTGTGGGACCGTATGGAGCTTGGGTTAGAGGTTGCTGTAAGCCATCTGATGGGTGCTGGGACTTGAATTCTGGTCCACAGCAAGATCAGCAATGACTCTTAACTGCTGAGCTGTCTCTCCAGCCCCTCATTTAGGATTCTCTTTAACAACTAGTTCTAAGATTAGCTGTGAGCAGCAGCCCTTTCTCATCCTCTGAGAATGATATTGAAGGGACCTCACTACCATGAATCTGGATGCTTACGTGTGAGTTAGGGGCTAAAACTCTTTAGTATTGACTTCTGCCTTCTCTCCCCCAAATCCGAGGCACCTTTGCTCAGAGTTCCTTGTGACCAGCTGACTGAAGAATGAAACCTGGTATGCTTCTGTAAACCTTCCAGAAGATAAGGTAGAATATGATTGCTGCATGGGGAGGACTTCCGAGTACGGTGTGAAGGAAATTTCTTTTGGGTAGTAGAACCTGACATGGAGTGCTTGGGAGGAGAGATGACCAAGAAACACGAATATCTCCACTGATTTTAAGAGCGGCTAATGGTCTGGTCTGGCTGGAAAGTTAGGGACTTTGAGGCTGCCAGGAGTGGAAGGCCGCTGACCGGGAATTCTGGAGAAGACACACACAGACGGACTCCTCAGGACAAGCTTAGAGGTGTGGACTTGTGTCCCAAGCAAATGCTCACAGAAGGACATCTTCCGGAATGATGACAGGCTCTGTATCTGTCAGCTAACTTCTCTACCCAGCAGTCCCTGTTCTTGGTGGGCGAGGACTGGGGGTGGGAGGAATGGGTGTCCAATGAATGAAGGGACCCTTTTGATGGGGTGTATGATATACATGCTCTCCTAACCACAAACCATCCTTTATGAAGGGTTTTTTTTTTAAAATATGGCCGCCGCCAGGCGCTCAGTCCCCCAATAGAAAAGGCAGTGGGAATCCAGAGTTTGACTTGCCCCTAGGATTGGAGCGACCAGCTCCCTGGTGTCAGGCTGACTTCACTGTACTTGTTTCATCAGGGACAAAGATTCTTTCTTACTGGGATAAAATACTTTTTCTGGATATGGATTTGCTGCTCCTGACCGTGATATTTATGTCCCCACCACTAGTCACGTACGTGGAATCCTCTCTCAGCACTGACGAGATCTACGCAAAATCGCTCTTTCTCAAAGAACGGACTTCACAACAGGGAAAATTGAATAGTGGGCTTATCCGTGGAATTAACCAGTCTTACCGCACAGCTCATCACCTGCAAGTACATGACCTAATTAAAGGGTGGAAGGGCTTACTGAGGGCTCAGGTGTGGCGCCAGTGGGGAGATGCGCTTTGAAGCAGACGCTGTTGTAAACTGTTGTTTCCCTTTTCCTGAGATTGCATGGTCTAGTCACGAAGGAGAGGCATTGGGAGCGATCCCATGCCCACAAGAAGATAATAGTAAATTCAAGAGACTTCCGGAAAACGAAGCAGTTTTTAATCTATGCCAGCGTAGAGAAAAGGTAAAAAAGGGCTGTGTGCTGATTGGATGCTTCTTGGTGGTTTTTGAAGTCTCTGGATAGTGGGAACTTCCTTACTGTATTCCCGTTGGCCAGGATTTTCTCACTTGTTAAATTCCCCATCCTTTTGGTTGAGAAAGCATTATCTAATTTGGGGCTTGTCTTAGTTAAGGTTTTATTTCTCTGAAGAGACACCATGACCATGGCAACTCTTACAAAGGATAACATTTAATGGGACTGGCTTACAGGTTCAGAGTTTCAGTCCATTATCATGATGAGTCCATGAAACATGGCAGCATGCAAGCAGACATGGTATGGTGCTGGAGAAACCAAGAGTTCTATATTGGCAGCAGAAGAGAACTATGTTCTACACTGGGCAGAGTTTGAGCAAAGGAGATCTCAAAGCCTGTCCCCCCTACAGTGACACTCTTCCTCCAGTAAGGCCACACTTACCCCAACAAGGCCACACATCCTAATAATGCTACTCCCCATGGGACAAATATTCAAACACGTGAGTCTGGGGGTGGGGTGGGGGATGGGCACACCTATTCAAACCACCACCAGGACTTAAGATCACCTTTTCTGATTGTGGGCTCAGTCACAAAGTTGTGCTTTCCTACTCTCAGAGTTCTGAGACCAGTACGTTCTAGCTGCCAGCTAGGGGAAGGCCTGGAGCCTCCCTCCCACTCACCCGTAATTCTGATGAATTCTAAGTGTGATGCACACTGAAAATGGACCAGAATGATTTATTTCTTACACAGTCTGTTCCAACTAGAAGACAGAAGCATTACTTAAAGGGGTGTTTCAAGAGTCCCTTCCCGGGGCTGGAGAGATGGCTCAGCAGTTAAGAGCACTGACTGCTCTTCCCAAGGTCCTGAATTCAAATCCAAGCAACCACACGGTGGCTCACAACCATCCGTAATGAGATCTGACGCCCTCTTCTGGAGTGTCTGAAGACAGCTACAGTGTTCTTACATATAATAAATAAATAAATCTTAAAAAAAAAGAGAGTCCCATCTCTGGGGAGAGGGAAGCAGTGTCTTCCCTCTTACTAAGGTCCCAATGACAAATCAAAGTACAATTCCACCACAATTTGCCCTGGGGATCCATTGAGCTTATTAGGCTTTCTTATAGAGCAAGTGAAGGGTCACGGACCTGGGTGACCCTAAAGTAGTGACACTGGGAAGGTAAAGCTCTCACCCAGCATGGATGATGTTGTCCCTATAGATAGATCGGTGGTTCTCGCCCTTCCTAATGCTGCGACCCTTTAATACAGTTCCTCATGTTGTGGTGACCACCCACCATAAAATCATTCTCATTGCTACTTCATAACTGTAATTTTGCTACTGTTATAAATTGTAATGTAAATATTATTTGGAGACAGAGGCTTGCCACAGGGGTCACAATCCACAGGTTGAGAACTGCTCCTTTAGACGCAAGATGGAACCCTCCTCAGTGAAGCTCTCTAAGCCTACACACTTTGGCTAAGAAGCATGGCTGACTGGACTCTCAGGGGTGTCTATGATTCCCTACTATTCCCTTCTGTGATACGATGAAGACGGTAGGTTTTTTTGCTGCCATCTACAGCAGGGGAATAAAGAAAACTCTAAGAAGTACCACTGAGATTGAGAGTATTTAAGGACTGAGACTCGAAGGGGAGGAAAGGTCTTGCCCATGGAAGGGATCCAGACCATTGGAGTTCATTGGGTAGAAATGAGCACAGGCTAGATCTGGCCCAATGGGCCAAGGCCTGTGGACATGGTACAGTCTCCTGGGGCACTGGTGACATTGTAAGATGGCTGTTGGGACTGTGGCTGAAACTCTGGGAAGTCACTCCTGCTGCTGAGAAGTTCTCAGCATGTTAGCGGTGGGAGGATAGAAAGCCATGGGGGTGGTGAATGGGAGTGGGTTAAGGTTCCTGCTGATCTTGCCTTGGAAGCCAGATGTAGGCATGCTGCTGCTATGTAGGGAGGTGCTCCGTGGTATCCTGCATAGCACCTGATGTTGCAGGAGTAGCAGAAAGCAGGGAGCCCTGGGATGAGATGGAGCTGGTGATCACGCCAGTGCCCATGTGCACTTGTATCTAATGGTTCGAGGCCTGGGAGACCTGGGAAGCTGCTCAGCATACAGCCCCACAAGGATTTACCTGGCCTGATGTCATCAGCACTGAGAATAAAAATGCCTCAAATTCACAAATGTAGAAACACATGTTCCCATAGAGGAAGCCACTTGACGGGCTTGCTGGGGTCATAGAACTAGCTGATAGTCCAGGCCCCCAGACTCCTGGTGTGGCTTTTCAACCCTGTATAGGAGGTGAGGACAACTCACCTGCAGGTGGCTGGCATTCTCTAAGCATCCTGCTTCTCCCCTCCTTTCTGTTGCTGATGATATATATATAACACAACACCACACAGGAAGTTGTGAAGGAATGAGGCTCATGTTGCCCATGGCTCTGGAAATCCAAAGTGGCGATAGCTTCTTGCTGGCAGAGGCTGGAGGCACCCCAGACGTCTTAGTTGTCTTCTCCTGTTGCCTGATGAAAGTTCCTGACAAAAGCAACTCAAGAAGCTGGACATGGTGGTACACGGTCATCCCAGCACTGGGGGGGGGGGGGGGCGCGCAGAGCTCTGTAAGTTCAAGGCCAGCCTAGTCTACACAGTCTATCCCAGGGCCATCCAGGACTATATACAGAGAGATCCTGAGGGGGTTAAAGAAAAAAGGATTTATTTTGGATCATAATTCAAGGTCCCAGTTTGAGGCATTAGTCTTTCGTAGTGGGGAAGTCACAGTTGCAGGAGCCAGAGGCACGTAGCCACTGCAGCCATAGTCCAGAAGTTTAGAGCTGTGAATGCATAAGCTCAGCTCACTTCCTCCTTTGTGTACAGTCCAGGATCCCAGCCAAGGGAATGATGCTGCCCATAGTGGGTGGGTCTTCCTACTTCAGTTAACTCAGTCAAGCTAGCACCCTCACCAGCATGTCTAGAGGCTAACCTTAATCTAGATCTGTGCCTCTCAACCTTCCTAATGCTTTGACCCTTTAATACAGCTCCTCATGTTATGGTCACCTCAACCATAAATTTATGTCCATTGCTACTTCATAACTGTAATTTTGCTACTGTCATGAATCGTAATATAAGTAAGTCTATGTGCCTTCTGATGGTCTTAGGCAATCCCTGTGAAAGGCTCATTTGATTTCCAAAGGGATCGACACCCACAGGTAGAGAACACTGATCTAAATAATCCCTCACAAGTATGCTCAGAGGGTTGTCTTCTAGGTAACAACATAGATTAACCAGTACAGCAAGGTCTCACATAGCAAATGATGGGGAACTTGGGTGTCCACGTGTCTCTTCCTCCTTCTCTTCTTCCTCTTCTTCCTCCTTCTCTTCTTCCTCTTCTTCCTCCTCTACCTTTTTCTTCTTTTCCCCTTTTGAGTCAGAGTCTCATGTAGTCCAGGCTGGCCTTGAACTTTCTATATAACTGACGATGGTTTTTAACTCTCAGGTTTCCATGTCTCAAGTGCTGGGATTAAAGGCCTGCCCAGCCTGCTTCCCCCATTATACAACAATCAGGATCCAATACTTTACCCGGATGGCAGAGTTTAATCTCTGTCACACCCTCAATAAAGGTCCATCGCTGAACTCTAGAGTTGGATTATGTTCAGCCTCTTCACACCTTGCAATGGAGATTACATTTCAGAGCGTGAAGCCTTGTGGGACACGCTCACACCTCCAAACCACAGCGCTTATTAAGTCCCAGTCATTTTCCACTGCAGCCATCTGTCGCTAAACTTCTGTTCTGAGTAGCTGAGAAGCCACGGAGAGAACTGCACCCAGCGCGTCCTGGTGACATCGCCGAGGGGCAGGAGCCAAGGCCAGCTGGCTCTAGCACCACCTTCTTCCTTCCAACCCTCCTGCAGGCTGCTGGCTCCCCTCACCATCAAGGGTAATTCAAATCCTCCCCTGACCCTCCTTCCCTGCAATGCCCCCCTCCCCTGCCATACCTGCAATCACCTCCCTACTTCCACTGGGTAACTTGACTTCTTCCAGAGCCCCCTGCTCCCCACACCTGTAGCTAGCCCGGGAACAGACAGTGTAGTTCTGCTTCTGCTTCTGCTTCCCTGGTTGAGACCCATGAGTTTCCATCCTCTGGATAACTTCCTAGATGCCTCTTCAGGGGTTTGTCCCTGCTGTGTGTACCTTTTCCCTCTCCCACTCCCTTTTCCCTCCTTCCTTTCCCTCTCCCCAACTTCTCAGTTCCCCATACTTTATGCTTTCTGCATAAAAGGGGACCCAAGACTCCCCTCTATGTAATTTTAATTGAAATTATTTTCTTGAAACCCTTAGGTCTGTGGAGAGCTTTCAATTCATTTGCCCTGCCATTCTGGATTAGCTCTGTGTCTGCTCAGCCAGCAAGACTCCTCACACCGCCCACCAGCTCAAACAGCAGCTTTTGCAGGAGCCTCGAAGATGCTGCCAGTGTCCCTGTGTCTCCTCCTCTCTCTGAGTATTGTGGCTGAGGACAGTGCCCAATGTCTGGATGCCTCTCCCCTACCCCAAATGCCTGCATTTCTTTTCCTTTTTCTCCAGCATGGGGGAAACCTGCTAGTTTGTGTGGCAATCTCAGTACACGGATAGGAAGAGTCCATGCCTCAAGCTGGTGGCTAAATGCACACTAACATGGTGGCCAAGAGGGCCCAGAAGACCAGATATCAATGTGCCCTGTAGCCATGTAGATGCGGGCTTGTCCTTCTGTGTCCCTGTGTCTCCTCTCAGATGCATAGCTGGTTCGGGAGCTCTCGTCTCTGGGCCATAAGATGTTCCGGCTCACCTTGCACCTGTGCTGGAGGTATGGGCCTTGCCTAGCAAGCTGTCCACGATGTGGTCCCTTCAGCTCCGCCTTTCCTTTGACGTCACTACGGCCCTGCCTGTCCCGGAGCCCTGAAACTCTGCCCTTAATGTCTCTCTGTCCTTTGAGATGCTGCCTGCCCAGGATGTCTCCTGTTGGGAAACATTCCCAAACAGGGAAGTAAGTGGCTTCCACAGGAGATTCGTCTTCTGCTAAATAAAGGTTACGGGATGGAATAAAACGTACTATCAAGCAATGTAATGCAACACTGCCTTCTAGCAGACACTGCTTTGGGGAACAGATTCATCCCCAGTAGACTCATTGGGGATTTGCTCTGAAGTGCTCAGGACAGACACCTGCTGCTCCTGAGGTGAACAACCACAGGGAACTATGATTTCAGCAAATCCATCCATTGAGCCCGGCACCTGGGCCCGGCGGCCAGCTCGAGGAATTGGGTTTTTCTGAGATGTGGAACAGTGGCTGCCAGGCCGAGCAGTCCTATGGCTTGTGCGTCACCTCCTGCTTTGAAGCCCTTGGGGCACAGGACACTCTGGGCACATTTTAGCATCAAGCTGAGCATCTGGGCTTTTGAACATTCCCTTACAGATGAGGGAATGGGAGCCATGGGTGGCAAACTCACACGTGCTGGGTCAGAGGCAACCCTGGGCTTGGAGCCCGGAATCCAGCAGCTCTGCCCCCTCCCGAGTGCTCTGAGGAGTTGGAAGGGTGAATCTCATGTGGAAATAAAAGTAAACGTAAAGTCTAGCCCAGTGTGGTGGTGCAGCCATGCAATCCCAGCATTTGGGGAGGGGGAAGCTGAAGGATCAGGAGTGGGCGGCCAGCTCGGGCTACATAGGGAGTTCTAGGTCAGTCTTAGTCCATGGGAAACCCCTTTGTAAAACAAGACAGAACAAAACCCAAATCAAAACAAGCAAACAACAACAAACAGCATAGCGGATTCAGTCCCAGAAGCAGATCCAGTCCCAGTAGCAGATCCAGTCCCAGGCTGTACCTGTTTCCTCAGAGGCACCAGCTGGAGATTTAGGCTCTCGGGATCTGAGGCTAGCTCTGTCCCGTCTGCACTTCCCTATTCCTGGTTCACCATGAGCGCTCCGTCCTAAGATTCTGTGGCAGCAACACGGCGCCTAGAGGAAGCAGAGTTCCTGTCCCTTCCACTTCTGTGGTGACAAGACCCCGGGGACAGGGGCAGTTCCACATCAGAGCTGCCACAAAGAGGGAAGAAGAAACCATAGTGTCACCTCCCAGCCAAGCATCTGGAGCTGAGGGAGACACCTCTGGTGGGTAGCAAGTTGGGGAACCCTGGGCTTTGCCCTATAATGTGGGATGCTGTGATGGTTTGAAGAGAATGGCCCACATAGACTAATGTATTTGAACACTTGGCCTATAGGGAGTGGCACTGTTAGGAGGTGTGGCCTTGTTGGAGTGGGTGTGGCTTTGTTGGGGGAAGTGTGTCACTATGGGGTGGGCTTTGAGGTCTTAGAAGCTCAAACCAGGCCTAGTGACTTACTGTTCTTTTGAGGCTTTGATTCAGATGTAGAACTCTCAGTTCCTTTTCCAGGTCCTTGTCTACCTGCATGCCGCCATGTTTTCTGTCATGATGATAATGGACTAACTTCTGAAACTGTAAGCCAGCCCCCTCCCACCCCCGATTAAATGGTTCCCTTTATAAAAGTTGCCATGGTCTTCGTGTCTGTTCACTGCAATAGAAACCCAAACTAAGACAGATGCTCTGAAGCTAAATTTCCTTCACTGTCCTAGAGAGTGACAGAGCACGCCAGATCGTAGGGTGCTTGCCCACATGATATTGTCAGTGCTGGGCTATGGGCAAAGATCTGTGGCAGGGAAGAGAGAAAGGAAAGGTTTATGAGGGGGTAGGCAAGAAGAAGAGAGAGGAGGAAAGGACAAGGGACCTCTGCAGAAGGATTGCTTCTAGTCTGCAGTGCCAAATGCACCAGGAACCAGAAAGACCTAAGATGAATGCTGTGACCCCACTTCCTGTGGGTGGATGCTGCTGTCATGGAGACCTTTCCCATCTGCAAACTGGGGGTGCTTCTTTCTTAGGGATCACCTTGTAAAGACTTCATCACCATGTTTGGCCTGGATAGGTCTCCAGTGTGGAAGAGGCGGCAGAACCAGGAGCTGACCGTCTTCAAGTTGGCTTGGTCTTTAGGGGAGCACTGTGAAATCCATGTCACTGATCTAGGCAGATAAGAGAGTCAGTCATGAGGGGAAGCAGGCGAGCCTGTTCATGACAAGAAAGCCTGAAGGGCCACAGAAACCCAGATCACACACTCTGGGGGAGGAGGTGGGTTCATCCTCATGGTGCTGATGGTGTCAGGGATTCTTCTTTAACGAGCACTAACTCTGCTGACGGCAACAACGGTTCACGTGTGAGCAGTGACTGAGCCCATCAATACTTAAGAAGCGGGAGGCAAATGTCGCCCCAGTAGATCAGTCAGGAAGAAACATGAACAGGGAATCTGGGAGAATGACTGTTCATGTCATAAGGGGGATCACAGAGAGAGGTACCCCTTGTAGGGTGGCTGCCCTGGGGTGCTCGCTGGATCTGTACTGAAGAGCTTTCTAGGCTCACCAGGTGGAGCAGTCACACTAATACCACAGCAAGAGGCACAGAGCCTGGACTTAGGCTGCCTAGAGGGCTTAGTGGGGGAAAACACTTGCTGCACAAGTGTGAGGGCGTAAGTTCGAATCCTCAGAACCCACTTAAAAAGCTGGGTGTGGCAGTGTGCATCTGAACCTCAGCCAGTCTGTCCAGGTGGCTAGCAGGTTCAGTGAGAGATCCTGACTCCCAACAAAAGGTAGAGCCTGGTATGGTTGTGCATACCTTTAATCCTAGCACTCAGGAGATAGGCAGCGGAATCTCTGTGTTCAAAGTCAGTCTGGTCTACAAAGCGAGCTCCACACCAGCCAAGGCTATATAACGAGACCCTCCAACACACACACAGGTAGAGAGAAAAGGAGAAGATACTAGAAGTTGACCTTTGCTCTCTACCTGTGCATATACCAGTGCTACATAGACATGTGCACACACACACCATGTGCAGACACATTCAGATACTACACACAACACACACACACACATACCCACACACCTACATACCATGTAATACATTATATTACACCCATTCCACCTCCATGTATGCATATACTATACTATACACACATACATACACATCACACACACATTACACACACATTATATGCACACATATACACACATTACACACACTGCATACACGTTATATATACACATCACACACACATCACATACACATTACACATACATTACACACACATTGCACACACATTACACATACACACAGATTACATACACTACACACATATTATACACACATCACATATCACTCACACATTACACACACATCACACATCACATCACATACACAGATCTCACACACACATTACAAATACATACATACACACAGATTACACACACTACACGCATATTATATACACAAATCACATATCACATGCACACATCACACACACTACACATACATACAAGCACACACATACACACAGCTTACACACACTACACACATATTTTACACACACATTACACATATACATCACACACATCACATACACACATCACATACACACATTACACACATCACATACACATTACACACATAACACACATTACACACACACCACAAAATGAAGACAAAACAAAAAGACAGACTCTGGCTTCTAGCTCAGCTCCACCTGTGGCTGAACCTTTGATCAAGTCTCACAGTTAACTCACCCCCTGTCTGTGTCTGGACCTGGGTGTCTACAGACCCAGCGAGCTTGGTGACAGACAGAGCAAACCAGGGCTGATAAGTATAGACATTTGGAGGAAAAAGGGAGCTTTCTGTTAGCCCTGATGGGCCAGACAGGAACAACAACCAAAGATCACATCAGTGGAAGGCTGACGAGGGTCCGTGGGCTCCACATCTCCCTGGAAATTTAAAACTCTCCCAGCTTTCTCCGAGCTTGGCAGCAGCCCCGCCACATGGGGACCAGAGTTTTCCGCTCTTAGCAGATGCTACCTGGTGGCTTCGACCACAGGGCTGTGGGCGGAGATGAAACAACGCAGGATGTCTGCGTTTTCCAAGTGGGATAAAATACAAACTAAATATTTGTCCTAGATTTGCAAATCTTAGGGTGGGCTCTAAGGTGCCAGATCTTTTTTTTTTTTTTTTTTTTTGGCTTTTTTCAAGACAGAGTTTCTCTGCGTAGCCCTGGCTGTCCTGGAACTCACTCTGTAGACCAGGCTGGCCTCGAACTCAGAAATCCGCCTGCCTCTGCCTCCCAAGTGCTGGGATTAAAGGCGTGTGCCACCACCACCCGGCATTTACTGTCTTTTTTTTTTAGATTTATTTATTTTATTTATTTATATGAGTACATTGTAGCTGTTCTTCAGACACACCAGAAGAGGGCATCAGATCCCATTACAGATGGTTATGAGCCACCATGTGGTGCTGGGAACTGAACTCAGGACCTTTGGAAGAGCAACCAGTGCTCTTAACCACTGAGCCATCTCTCCAGCCCACCAGATCTTTTTAATACAAAATACGAATCATCCCACAAAGTCGATCATGCAGTTGGCCATCCATGCACAGGCATGAGAGTAGAAGGAAACATGAACACAGGTGAGCACACATGCACAGCATGCACTCAAACAGGAGGTCCCTGGAACTGTTTTCCTTTACATTAAAAATCATGTTTACCCGTTAGGAGTGGCGGGGGAGGGCATGTGCACATCAGCCCTAGAACAATTAGTGGGAGTCAGTTCTCTTCCTATGCCATCCAGGTGGGTCCAGGGATCAGACTCGGGTACCCAGGCTTGGTGGCCATTGCTGGGGCCACTGGGCCATCTCACTGTCAAGAACCCCGAAGGTGGCTGGTGAGATGGCCCAGTGGACACCCTGAACGTACATAAAAAACTTGATGCAGTTGATATGATAAAAATACATTGTACACATGTATACAATTCTTAAAGAGTGGATACAAATGTTTTTAAAAGCTGGATAGAGTGGTTTACATCTGTGATCTCACCATTGGCACCCGTGGGGTCAGAAAGCCGTGGAGACTTGGGGGGAGCAAAAGTGAGTCGAGATGTGTCCTGAAAATCTCATGCAGAGACTGGGCCTGCATGTCCCAGCACATGAAGCCTCAGGATCCCCTCCTCCACCCTTGAGTAATCACGTAATCCCAGCACTGGTCAATAATGTACACTCACACCGAAAACCCTTATCCACTCCCCAGGGTTTATATAGACCTTGCTTTCGCCCAATAAAGAGGGATGTTTCACTGAAAACTCTCTGGAGAAGACTTTTTCTCCCACAACTACAGCATCTGAAATCCTGTCTAACTCACCCACCCAGCCAGCTCAGCTTTATTCTGTCCAGTCCAGCCGGGTGTACATGAATGGGGCCTGGGTATGCTGAGGGAAAAGCAGACCTGGGCAGGCGATCACCACCACCACCATCATCATCACCACCACCACCACCACCACCATCACCATCACCACCACCACCATCATCATCATCACCACCACCACCATCACCATCATCACCACCACCACCACCACCATCATCATCATCACCACCACCACCATCACCATCATCACCACCACCACCACCACCACCATCACCATCATCACCATCATCACCACCACCACCACCACCATCATCATCATCACCACCACCACCATCACCATCATCACCACCACCACCACCACCACCACCATCACCACCATCATCATCATCACCACCACCATCACCATCATCACCACCACCACCACCACCACCACCACCACCATCATCATCATCACCACCACCACCACCACCACCACCACCATCATCATCATCACCACCACCACCATCATCATCATCACCACCACCACCACCATCATCATCACCACCACCACCACCACCACCACCACCACCACCATCATCATCATCATCACCACCACCACCACCACCACCATCATCATCATCACCACCACCACCATCACCATCATCATCACCACCACCACCACCACCATCATCATCATCATCACCACCACCACCACCACCACCACCACCACCATCATCATCACCACCACCACCACCACCATCATCATCATCATCACCACCACCACCACCACCACCACCACCATCATCATCACCACCACCACCACCACCACCACCATCATCATCATCATCATCACCACCACCACCGCCATCATCATCATCACCACCACCACCACCACCACCATCATCATCACCACCACCACCACCACCATCATCATCATCACCACCACCACCACCACCACCATCATCATCATCACCACCACCACCACCACTATCGTCCTTGTCTTAGCTTTCTATGACTTTGATAAAACACCACAACGCAAAGCAATTTGTCGAGGGAAGGGTTTATTTGATCTGCACATTCCGATCATGGTCTATCATGGTCTATCATGTCAGGGGAGGAACTTAAGTCAGGAAGCTGGAGTCAGGAACTGAAGTAGGGACCAGGAAGGAAGGCTGCTTAGTGGCTTGCTTGGTCTGCTTTCTAATAATACCCCAGGTCTACCTTCCCAGGAACGACGCCATCCACAGTAAACTGGGCCCTCCCTCAGCAGTCACTGATGAGGAAACTGCCCCACGTATCCACAGGCCAATCTGATGGAGGCATTTTCTTAATTGAGGTTCCATCCCCCCCAGCTGACTCGAGCTTTGGTCAAGTTGACCGAAACCTGCTCAGTACATCCAGCACCATCACGTTATCTCCCCCAGCCCATCTCTCTTTGTCTCTTTGGGTCTTGCCATGTGGTCCAGACTGGCCTGGAGCTCCAAGGGTCAGAAGATCCTTCCCTTCAGGACTTCAGGCGTGTGCCTGTCTCCTGTCGCTCCTCTCAGTGTTCAGCTACCTGATCCCTGGCTGGATACATCCTCAGTCTGTGGGGAGAGGACAGCAAGTGCCTTCTAGAGGCTTCCTTCAAAGAGAGAAGTAGTCCTTCTTTTCAAAGACCCACACCTTGACTTCTCTTCACCTTTCTTTGGTCTAGTTATGTGTTTTTCCCTGAACCAATTACTGTATCCAGTAGAATAAGATAGACTGACTGCTCAGCCAAACAGAATGCTTATTTGGAAAGGAGGGCGGGCCATCCAATCTATGTGATTAGCTCAGTAGAATAAGATAGACTGACCGCTCACCCAAACAGAATCCTTATTTGGAAAGAAGGGCAAGCCATCAGGTCTATGTGATTAGTGACAGGGCAGTTATGGAAAGTTGAAGTGAAGGGCAGGGTACTGAACTGAGAGATGCTGTCACCGTAGGTCATGTGACCCCCATCAGGGAGCACTCCCTTCTACTCAAGTCTCCTCTCCTTTGTTCCATTGTCTCTCTCAGCTAAGTACCGCATCCCCCAGGGGTTCATGCCCGAGCATGTTTACCTTGCTCTGCCCCCATTGGAGAGTCTCAGCCCATCCTTAGGTGATAGCCCAAGCATGACCTTTCACAACTACAAAGTGAACAGAGTCTCTGCAATGGTTTCC
Organism: Tokudaia tokunoshimensis; assembly: GCA_036184795.1. Taxonomy (NCBI): domain Eukaryota; kingdom Metazoa; phylum Chordata; class Mammalia; order Rodentia; family Muridae; genus Tokudaia; species Tokudaia tokunoshimensis. The sequence continues at coordinate 114,999,341 of BTHU01000005.1, read as the reverse complement.
TATTGTCTGGCCTCACCCCCAATCCTTCAGTACAACTGTAGACTGGCTTCCTTACCGCACCCAGTGACCTGCCACCAACCCACAACCTGCTGATCCCTTGAGTGGTTTGTTTTGAGCAAGTCTTACTCAATCTCTTTGTTCCCAGATTCTAGGTACGGGCTGCTTAAAGAAACGACTCAGTAAATATTTATAAAATTAAAGGAAACAAGTTTGTTTTAAAGACACGACTTCTGGGAAGTTGTTCACATTTTGACAAATGACAGAGTCTGGAGCCTTGGGAAGAAGCCTTGGCATTTCAGGCACCAGTAAGCTGGGGACAGGAGCTTCCTCTGTCCTTTGTGCCTGGGGGAGGAAGGCTGTCTTGGCAGGTGGAGTTTTCTATTCTTGCCTCCTCAGTGGGGGAAAAAAAACAATCGCTCTGTCTCCTGCAAACACAAGTGTGTCATGGAGACAAATGTGTTTTCATTTGGTTGTGGGGTGGGAGGAAACCAGGCTGATCAAGTTTCCTGGCCTGGTTCCGGTTCACAGAATGTTCCTTCTGACGTTATTTTTTTTTTTTGTGAGTTATGATGGCCATGTCCTGGCTGACTCAACTCTGACCCCACAGCCCCTGTACCCCATTCGCCAGCCTGGCTCTGCCTGTCAGGGAGGCCCAGACATTAGTAAGGCATTTGAAGGAGACACGTTCTAAGTCACAGATGTTCCCGTAATGAGCCACTGGCCTGGCTACTTCTTCTCCTGACCTGTGTGGCCTGTCCCTACCCTTTTGCCCTCCATGGTCCCTGGTTGGGTGTCCTTCCTGACTCAGGTCTACACACCGTTGGACTGCCTTCAAGTTTCTCCCTCCATTCTGCTCCAGAATAATTATCAGGAGCACACTGCCTGGAGGTCCCTGCCCCCAACTAGAAATAACTTCTCAGTGCCCATTACCTTGGGGTCACAGCACACACAGTTACTATCATCTAGGTAGATGCTAGTCACCCGGAGGCGTGGGCATCATCCAGAACCTGCCCCTGATTTTGCCTCCACCTGTCCCTCTGCCCGAATGCTGTTCCTTTGCTGCTGGTCTGTTGAACTCTTTCTTTTCAATATCTTGTCTGTGAAGCTCCACTTGTCGGTCCTGCATCTGTGTGCACACAGCCGGAGCTGCCGATCTGTTTCCTGGTCTGTTTCCCTCAAGGATCTGTGAGGAGGTGGGGATGTCGGTGAGAAGGGACAGTGAATTTTTGGTGTCGCCAGAGGCGGGCATCAGCAGAGGTATCAGCGTGTGTCCGCGGAGGGAACAGCCCGCGGGAATGGATTTACCCCTGTCACGAGACAGCATCATCATCCTACTTGTTGATTTCAGAGCTGGGCAATTTGGCTGTGTTTGTCTCCCGTTGATTCCTAAGCCATCAGGAGTTGGCATGGTGGTCAGGACTGCTTACAGATGACACACCCTGGGCTTAGAGAAGGGGAAGAACTTGGTGCCACAAGTGTTTGTCTCAGACTTCTTCACTTATGGAGGACTTACTATGAGTGAAGTGCTAACCCGGGGTCTGGGGTGTCCATGGAACAGGTGAGGTGACTGTCTTGCTGAAGTTCAGAGTCTAGTGCATGTGACAGAAGTGACGACCTGCAGATTAACACAGAACCAATGTCAGGAGCGGAGCCCTAGAATAGCACATAAGGTAGTTGAGAGGTGCCTTGGTTCACACGGGCTATCACAGACCAAGGTTCTGAAACAGCAGAAACCGATTTCCTTGGGGCTGGCTGGGAGTCTAAAGTCAAGAGGCTGGCAGGTTCGGTTTCTCTGTGGTCTCCCCTTCGCTGTCTAACATCCACCTTTTGCCTGCTGCTCTGGTCACCTGTTCCTGGAAGGACGTGGACAAGCTCTGATTTTTGGCCTGATCCTGGCTCCTCTTTCTGCCTCTCCTCCAACCCCAGACCACTCTCCACACTGAAGACAGAGAGCCCTGAACACACTAGACTCAGCTGCTCATGGAACTCACCCCTCGTCCTTGCCATAGCCCATGAAGTCCTGCCTGACCGGTCCTGGGAGGTTCCAGCCACCCTAGGGCCTCCACTCCCAGTTCACCCAAGCTTCCCCTCCCTCGGGACCTTGGCACAGACAGGTCTTTCTATAGGAAAGACCTTTCCTTCCCATTTTGCCTGACTGGCTCTTCTGCACTGCGGTCCGGGTTTATATCAGAAAGCCCTCCCCACATTTCCCGGACTGAGTTCTCTTTCTCTCTCCTTCTTTCACAGTAAGCCTCCTGGTTGTGACCCGAATCTGCATATTTACGGTCCCTCCTTCCCTTGACTAAATGATCACTGAGGACAGGTCACTCTGCGGGCTTACTCTAACACAAAATAGGTCTTCAATCGACCTGCAGACACAGGGAAAGAGGTGGGCTCCGGCCCAGGCAGGTGGAGTCTGAGGAGACCATAGAACCCGCTATGCTGATCCAGGATCCACAGGACCTGGGAGCTGGCTTCTGTTAGAGCAGGGGAAGCAACTGGAATCCGAGGGACTGAACGAGAGGTTGAGGAATTCACTGCTGCAACAAGTCCGTGCTCTTGACTCCATTGGTTTGGAAAGCTAGTAGAAGCTGCGACCTTGTTTCTGAGTCAAGCCCCACTCTGCCCTTGCAGGTACACGTCTCCCCTTTACAATTCCGAATTCTACCTCTATTGTGAAAGATGCCCAGGCTTCTGTGCTTTTTGCTACTTCCAGAGAAAGCAGCTGCCTCTGTCACCTGTCCTGTGGGCCTGGAACATTCCCAAGGCCCATGTATTTAAAGCTTGATCCTCTGTGAAGAGCTATTGGGAGGTAATAGAACTTTTAGGACGCAGGGCCTAGTGAGAAGTTTTAAGTCACTGGGGACGGGGGTCGGGGGAGTGTTGCCCAAAAGAGGATTGTGGGAAACTAGTCTCTTTTCTCCATTTCATTCCCTGGCTGCTATGAGGTAGACAGCTTCCTCAACCACAGTGCCTTGCCATAGGCCCCAAAAGCCATGGTATCAAGAGATAGATATGCCTTCAAAATTGTCAGCTCAAATAAACTTCCCTCTTTTGAGGTCCATTTTCTCAGATATTTTGTTCCAGTAACAGAAAGATGAATGATAAATTCTGGAGTGTACTCTCTTCCCTTGACCCTAGGCCTGTCACCCATATCTGTTGAAATGTTATGTATGTACCATTGAAAGTCCAGCTCAAGGGCTCCTTACTACTGACTCCTACTCAGATCCCAAGAGCTGTGTGTTGCATCTTTCCCCCCTTTTGCTCCAAGGAGTGGAAAGAACATGGAGAGCATGGAATGAAAGCCAGCAGAGAGATTTGCCTGGCTGTGCAAATTAGGCCCATCCTGTGCCCTGAGTCTCTTTCCACATCTATGACCTCCACCTCAGGCCACGGGCCCAACTCTCAGTAAGGGCACACTGGATTTGATTATCCCTCTTTGGGGATAGTCTTGTTACTCATGACTCACTGTGAAGTGAGGTCTCAGAGGTAAGGGCTCTGCTTTGTGCTATGAGCTGAATTTTCTGGAAAAGAGAAGAGCCCATGTCTTTGTTAACGATCCTACGTGGCCTGAGGACTGATCAGAACATTCGTGATTGGGAAGACCTGGATGGCACAGGTCTGGAGCCAAATTATCCGGCACTATCTTTAGCCCCTTAATAATTATTTATTGCTCACCTCTGCCTGACCTAACATTCTTCTAAAATCCTTTTTTTGGTATGCACAAATAGATCTCTAGCCTTTACCATCCCAAAGGCCAGGAGAGTCACAGATAACATCTGAGGACTGTAGTGGAGACTTCCCCACTCAGATGCGACCCAGTGGCCTGATGTTCCCACCAATGTATTTGAACAGTACCTTAATTGATGGCTTTTTATGTTCTGTTAGTATAAAAGACCCTGGAACTGTTACCAACAGTGCTACTTGGTGTTTACACTAACCCAAGTCTGTGTCCCTGGGCTACAGTCGCTTGTATTTAGTTCCAAAATAAAACATATCTTATCCCTCTCGAGATGCCATCTGGGTCTTGTGTCGATGGATTGTCTTCTTTGGTTGGGCAGTTATAAACCAAGAGTTTCCTCTGCATGGCTACTGGGCATGAGAACATGGTATATAATCCTAACTTGACTTTGATGTACTCATGTTGGGGTCACAGCAGGGTGTGTGAGTTCCACTTCACCTTAGTATAGCCATAGAAATAACATCTCAAACATCTGCTTCCAAAGGCAAACTATTGGGGTGTGATCTGTACCCCATAATGCATGTAAATGCTGTGTTCCTCCTTTTCAGAGAACTGCAGTGCATGCTCTGAACTATCTCCCAACCAGAGTCTGCAGGGCCATTCTCTCTCATGACCCCCTTCCCATCTTCACTTCATGGAAAGATCAGCTTCTTTCTTTCTGGTCTCTTCTCTGATTTTCTTTTTACAGCTGAATCTCCTGGTTCAGCATCTCGAGTATGCACACACACGCCAGAAACCCAAGATAATATTGCAAAGATAATATTCTCATTTAGAGGGCAGGGAAGGAGAGAAGCTGAGTGGAGAAAGATAAAGTCTCCTGTATGAGTGAATGAATGAGTGTGTGTGTGCGTAGTTGCAAGCACACGCACGGTCATAAATCCGTTCCTGCCAGGCAGGTTATCAGTAAGTGCCTAGGAAAATCCTTGCAGCCCCAAGATGCTGCGAATCTATGAATTTTAAGATGTCAGACCTCAAGGGGATGGACTCGCGCTAAAAGCCATTATTCCACCATTACCTCTCAGATTCAACTGAGGCTACAGTCGCCTGCCCACTGGAGAGCAGCCCTAAGTCCTCAATGCTTTCTCTCGTCATAGTAGAGAAGATGTCAGGAGACTGAGCTTCGTCAAGACTCTAGCCCTTAAGCCACTGAGCACGCTGCGCCATCTTGTTTGCTGTGGCTCGCACAGGACCGGAGGAGAGTGACCAAGCCTATCCAACAGACTTCCTTGAGGAGTTTCCACCAGAAGAGCAAATTGCTGGGCACACAAAGACTTTTATCACAACTGAGGTGAGACTCTACAGGAAGCGGCTCCATCACTTTGACAAGATAGCATCCAGTAGTCATATAGAGACTAGACTTGCTCCAAGGATGTGAGGGAGTGCCATCCCTACCAGGGGTTGGTCTAGGCACAGAGGAGACATGAATGAAGGTCCTGTGGTGGGTGGGATCTGGTGCATTCTGGGAGAGAAGACCCTAATGGTTAGAAGGCAGAGGGAGCAGTGTGAGGAAGCTAGTGCCTGAAGGAGGGGCCATAGGATGGTCAGGCTGAGGGCTAGGGCTCTGGGGTTCTGTCCTCTGCCTCTGGTCTCCTCTGTTCCTCACACTGTGTCTTTCCCACTTCTAGGTAAGAGCAGCTGCCCCAAGCCACACAATCAGTTGTACACGTCCACTCTCTCAAGGTCACACCAGCACCTTGTTTGGGGGTCATCAGAACACACAGAGTGTACACCAAGGGCAAGCTCCACCTCTGGGGCTTCTGGGAACCGAGGTCAGCTGAGAGGACTTCATACCCATTCCTAACCCCTGGAGCTTTACCATCTAGCATAGGGTGCAGCACACAGCAGATGTTCCCTAAGGCCGTGGTGCATGCTGGGATAGCAAAGCAATGGGAGCAGAATGGGGGTGAGTCTCCACCACCTCCCCAGAACAGGCCCTGAAAAGTCCTGTTCTCCTTAGACTCATCACTGACCATGTTCAGAGCATACCCTGGGGACACTGATTCATCGGGGACAGGGTGGGCAGTGGTTGGTCCTGCAGGTGATGGCTCCATCTGTCCCTGACCAAGCCAGATCAGATAGGGTTTCCTGACATCCCCATTCCTAGTAATGTGGGGAGGGAGACAAGGGATACCTGTGAGATGATGGTTGAAGGCTTCCTTTCAGCTGATCCTGGGGCCAGGATGCCCTTCACACTTGTAAAGCACAGTGGACACCCATATTACAAAATGTTCAAAATCAAGACACAAACACACACACACACACACACACACACACACACACACACAGAGACTCATAGATACACACAGACATATATATTGATACATTCACATACACAATACACATAGATACACATTCATACACACACATATATACACACAGGCACACATACATAGATACACACAATACACACATAAGTATACATAGACACACACATAGATATACACACATACACAGACACACATAAATATATACACAGGCACACACACATACACAGACACATATAGATATACACACACAGGCACACACACACATAGATACACACATGCATATGCACACATTTTTTGCTTTAAACTTTCCTACTTCAACAACTTTGCTACAGCCTAGGAGATCAGTTTTTATTTTAATGTTCTCAGGTCTCCTGGTGCCCCACCCTAGGGACACAGACAGCCTTGGTCAGCCCCTGATGCAACCCCTGGTTTCCCTATCTGTAAATGCTACTTCTTTTAGCTACTAATTTATTGGGTTCTTATATCTATCACCCTCCCAACCCCCCCAACACTAAGTAGGAGAGAAAGAAGGTTAGAGGGGAAAGGGGCATAGGTCTCTCTAGACTACTTCCTGCTGATTAGAGGCGTTGAGTTCCTTGGGGCAATCTTTCTCAAGACATCTGATATCTTCTTCTCTTCTCTTTGCCCCGCCCACGTATCAAACAACAGGAGCCAGAGGCATCTGCCACGGAGCACCAGCATTTATACCCTCTGAAAGGTTCCCAGAATTTCAAATGTAAATTATGGGCAGCTGGGCAAAATCACGCTCCTTCTAGAACACAAGACAAATCATAGTCACCTGCTGTGAAGCAGCCGCTTATCGCACACCTGGGATTAAAGCAGAAATGTATTCACATAACATAATTGGGTTTTAAAAGAAACCAAAACGCTCACCACACCTATCTTTGCCTCATTGCTTACCTTGAGAGCCTCACAGACACACAATCACCACAGAGCAGACCTTCGACCTCTGAGCAGCTCTTCCTGGGGTACCTCTGGCCCCAGACCTGTGCTCACTCATGGTACACTCCACCCTTGGGGGCTGCACCCAGTGAAGATGTTCACTTAGGTTTACAAAGTGGGGATCTGGCTTTCTCAGAAGGGGATTTTAGGGTCCCAGGTTCTCAGCAGGGGATTTTAGGGTCTCAGGTATCCAAACCACTGTTGAAATGTGAGAGTTGGGGCTGTGGTGATGGCTCAGGGTTAAGAGCTCTTGTTCTTGCGGAGATCCGGGCTTGATTCCCACCACCCACGTGGTAGCTCACAACCATTTGGAACTCAGCTTCAGTGGTTCTGGTGTGCTCTTCTGGCCTCTCTGAGCACCGGGAACACACATGGTAAATACATATACATGCAATCAAAACACCCATATATGTAAAAATAAAATCTTTAAAAAAATATTCCACTGTAAGCCTGGCATGGTGGTGCATGCCTTTGATCCCAACACTCAAGAAGCAGAAGCAGGTGGATTTCTGTGAGTTTAAGGCCAGCCTGGCCCACAAAGTGAGTCTAGGACAGCCAGGGCTCTATTACACAGAGAAACTCTGTTTCAAAAAGCCAAAGCAAGCAAGCAAGGAAATTCTACTGTGGCCAAGTGTAGTGTTCCACACCCTTAATCCCAGCACTCAGGAGGCAGAGGCAGGTGGATCTCTGTAAGTTCAAGGACATCCTGGTCTACATGTCTAAAGAATGAGTTCCAGGACAGCCAGTTCTACATAGTGAGACCCTGTTTTCAACAACAACAACAACAACAGCAACAACAACCAAACAAACAAAATTCCACTGTGCATATATACCACATTTTCCTTGTCTGTTTCTGTGTTATTAGACTCCAGGTTGCTTCCATATCATACATAGCATACACTGATGTGTGAGTATCTCTGTGATGTGTTGACTTGGAGTCCATTGGGTGAGTACTCACAAGTGACGCCTGGTCATGGGTGATCTTGTGTATGTGTGTGTGTATGCACATGTGCATATGTGTGTGTGCACGCACTCGTACACACTTATGTGTGAGGGTGAGCATGCACATGCAGGCATGCAGAAGCCAGAGGAGCCTGTCAGGTGTCCTCTCTCACTCTTTATTCCCTTGAGCCAGGGTCTTTCACTGATCCTGGAGCTAGGCTGGCAGTCAGGAGGCTGTGGATGTCCTTGTGTCACCTGACACAGGGCTGGATTCACAGGCATGTATGTGACCACACCTGCTTTTGTACCCCATTGTTGGAGATTCAAACTTAGGTCCTCAAGTCTGGAAGCAAGTGCTTTACATGTTGAGCCATCTCTGCAGCCCTGAAAGATTTGTTTCAAGTTTTTTTTTTTGAGAAACTCCATACTGATTTCCACAGTGGCTGGACTATGGAAGTGTCAGTTCACATCTGTGTACCATTCCTTTCTTTCTGCCCCACACCAGCCTTTGTTCTCTCTCTGTCTCTTCCTGAGTGCTGAGATTAACGTTCTGGCCCCCTCCTGGCCCCTTGGACACTTCTAGAGCATTCACACCCCAAGCCCCTCCTGCCCTTCAGCCTCCCCACCAGCCCCAGACTGAGCCTCAAGGCCAGAGAATTTGCACAGGATAATGTTGTTCACTTTGAGAGCAACTCAGCAGTTTCTGGGGGGTAGGGCGTGGGGGCACAGTCCCTGTTAGCCACAGGCTACACGGACATAAAAAGGAAAACGTCATTTTGAAATCTTTCTCGTTGCAGCAGACTCTACCAGACCTTTCCCCAGCAGGCTGGCCCTGCGCTGGCATCAGACTGTGTTCTCTCTTCTACTGCTGAGCTGGAGTCTCAGCAAAGTCTTGGCCTGCACGTGTACAGTTCTATCTTCGTGCCCTTTCTCTCATTGCCTTGACAAAAGAGGCCATCTCTAGTAACAAAGGGATAGTGCCAAATGCAGCCCCGCTCCACTTTCCAGGCTGCATGCTCGGTTATGCGACAGGAAGACCCCCAGATGTGAGAGGACTAAGTTCCTAGGGAGATCAGCACCCACAGACCCAACACTAAGGCCAAGAACAGAGATCCTGAGGGGGCACTAAGCTTAGGCTGTGGAGGCCCCAGAGTGGAGCTGGCTAGAGAGGAAGTCTGGGCTCCAGAAAGCCGTGCAGGTGAAAGGGTAGCTAGCTAGCTGCTTTGCGGGACCAGAGCTGAGCTGAGAGAAATAGCCAGACCTCCATCATTTCTCTGAATGTCGTGATGAAAGCAGTTGCTGTGGGACTAGTTAGGAGGTGGCAACCACAGAAAGGTTGGTAGTAGACCTGATTATCCTGGGGCTGAGGAGACGGCTCAGTCAGCACAGTGATTGCCACACAGATACGAGGACCTGGGCTTGAGCCTAGAATTCTTGTAAAAAAAAAAAAGCCAGTCCTGACAGATCAGATCATGATTGTCAGCTTCCCTGTGGGGAAACTGAGACAGGGGGATTCCTGGAGTTTGCTGGCTAGTCAGTCCAGGAGGAGCTCCAAGTTCAGTGAGATCCCATTTCCAAAAGTAAGGTTGAAAGTTAGGGAGGAAGACACCTGATGTTGACTTCTGGCTTCTATACACATTTGAACACATGTGCACCCATGCATGCACACACACACACACACACACACACACACACACACCAACCCAAATCAAATAATCCCTGTTCATTCCTCTCCCTAACAGCCTGGTAGGCATTCTCATGTCCTCGCACTCAGCCACACAACCTTTTTAAAAACAATCAAGCCTTTTCAGGAAGCCTCCTCGGGTCCTTCTTCCCCAACAGGTCTTTCCTAAGAATAAATGTCACAGTCAGTTTAGGCTGCCCTAACGAAAGCTTTCTTATTCCTTATTGCTTGACATAAGACTTAAATGACCAAGAGTTATTTTTCTCATAATTTGGGGGGGGGGGTTGAAGTTCAAGACCACAATGCCATCGAGGAGCGGCAAGTCCCTTGGTGGCATTGTGGTCTTGAACTTCAATCCTGTAATGGGTCCCCACATTCATGACCTCATATATAACCAGTTAGCTCCCGGAGGCCCCCCTCTTCAGGAATGAGCCCCACAATGACCAACCTTCACTGTTGGTTTGACTGGATTAGAATCAGCCAGGAGGCAACCCCTGCACGTGCCTGTGAGATTGCTCCTAGAGAGCTTTAACTGATGAGAAAAGACTCCAGAGGCAGGTGGCATCGTCCCACAAGCTGGGGACCAAAGAGGAAGTGAGCTGACCATCAGCAGTCCTCTCTATCTGCTTCCTGACTGTGGACTCAATACCACCAATTGTCTCTTTTTTTTTCTTCTGCTGCCCCACCCTCCACAGCGGGGATGGGCTGTATCTGTTCTTAAACCATAAGCCCAAATAGACCTTGCCCTCCTGAAGTTGCTTTTGTTAGGTACTCTGTCAAAAGCAACAAGAAAAGTAGCTAATACCATTACCTAGGGAATTACAGCTCCGGCTGTAATGTATCAATTTGGAAGGCTGTAGCAGCGAACAGGGCTGCTCCCATTTGAAAGGAGGGAAAAGGAGAAAACTTAGCAGGCAGTGGAGTGGAAACTGCTTTTAACACAATGTGGCTTAATGGTGGGAGAGCACATTTCCCAAACAGCTCTTAATGAGCCTCTCAGGTATGCAGGCAGCCTGCTTGCTTAGAAGAGCCTGACTGTATATTACGGATGGATTTTTTGCTTTCATCATTCATCCGATAGAAGATATGATCATTTTCTATGAGATTTTTATGGGGACAGAAAATCCATTTTCACCCAGAACCAACCCAACCCTGTCAAAGCTAGACAGGGAGGTAGGAGGGAGGAGGTATTGGAGGGGGAGGGGGCTGTGGACCCCTACAGTATTCTGGAATGGACTCAGGGAACGATTGAGAGTCCTGGGTGCAGACCGGCTACCTGAGGTGGAGGATTGCCCTCTGTGCCAGGCTCTGTGCTCAGGATCCTGAATAAAACTCAGAGGGAAGAGCTCTTACTACTCCCCCACTTTACAGATGAGGAAACTGAGGTGTGTGGAGAAGTATGTACTCTTCCCCCACTCCAGGGACATAGAGCAAAAAAACAATCACAAATCTTTGATGCGTGGCTATAGGACTCACACCCTTGGTCCCTGGGGTATTCTGACCAGTGAGAGTCGGGGAGAGACCCTGTCAATCAGTTAATGGTACTTCCCCACAGCAACATAGGTGAGGGGGTGCCGAGCCTCTGCCCTGGCTCAGAGCACTGAGGTAACTGGCCTGCGTGCCGAGCAGGTTAAATGCTCTCTGCTCACTACGAATCTCCAGATCCTGTTGTTACAGGAGTGGTCCTCAGGTTGCAGCACCTACCAGGCACCTGCCCCTCATCCTCAGCTTCCTCCTAGGCTCCTGGTACTTCCCAGCCCCTGCTGGTCTCACCTGGTACCATCACCACAGTGTTTCTGACTAGCTCGAGATGGAGCTGGGGCCAGCAAATCCCTTCCCTGCAGTGGGACAGTACACCCTGCTAGAATGTCTAAACAGAGATACTTAGGAATCGTGCGTCTGTTGTAATGTTCATAGGTGTGCTGGCCGTGTGTGGTGGAGGATAGACTTGGTGCTAGGGAAATTTGCCTGCGTTCCCTTCTCCCCCTCGGGATAGCGCTGGAGCCAGGCTCAGGTAGATGCATTGATGTCTATTGGTTGGTAATGAGTGCTCAGGCAAAGAACACAGCCGGGAACAGCTTCAGAGAACTGGTTCAATTTATTAGGGGGAAAGGAAGGTATTTATGTCCCTGGGGAGATGGCCGGGGTCTTTGGGGGCAAGGTTTGTGTGGTTGTATATATACCGTTGGTCAGGGCAGGGGTGTTGGAAGATGCTTCATCTGCATGCTCAGGGGCTGAGGGGTGGGGTGGGGCGGGAAACCTTCTAAAGTCAAACAAGGAGTGAGTCCTGATAATTGTCAGGGAATAGAGTCTTAGTAGGGCCGATGGTAGCAGAGTTGGCGTTCCAACCAAGGTTGGAAGAGGTCAGTCCAGGTCTGCCCTGGTGCTGGGGGACCCAGGAACAACACCAGGAGTTGGGTCTGGGATGGGCATTAAGATCCAAGCTCTTCTGCCTTCACAGCCCTGTGTCAGTCTCTTGCCTTTACTGCCCCACTTCAGAGCCTTCCCCTTGGGGCTCCCCCTCCTTGCTGCTTCAGTCCTGCCTGTCTCCCAAACTTTCACTTCCAGCCAAGTTCAGTCCCAAACTGTTTGGCACAGCCATCACAGTCCCAGTCTTCTTTGGGACTCTGCTTCTTCCTCACCTCCAGAGAAAATCCAGATCGCATCGGTCCCGAGCCCATCTCCCCTGTCCCAGGTCCAAATACCACACAGTGGCTCATTCCAGATGTCACCGAACAAACAGGAAAACCAGCTCACCTAGCCAGCACCTGCAGGGATGAATCTGTTCCTTCTCATCAACAGGGCCAGACGCCCCCCCCCGCCCCCCCGCCCCCCCCGCCCCGCCTTAGGTCCAGTCCCTGCTTTGGCTTTCTTCAAATGGTTCCTCCCCAGGCCAGTTCCCCCCTTCTTCCCTCAGCCTCCAGCTGCCCACCACTGAGCTCTCTCCCTAATGCATCCTTTTGTGAGGTTGCAAATTGCTTTCAGTTCCAGTGAAGTAGTTCTGGGGCTCTGCATAAAGTCAGATCCTGCAGGCCTGGAAGACTTGCGCCTTGTCCCGGCTTTCTCTCCCTGGGAGCCAGGTGCCACGGCCCATTGTCTGAGCCTCAAAGGAAGATGGGATGACATCTTGAGTGTGACAGGAAGGCCCCTCCCTGTGACTGCGGAAGCATCACTGTGTGTGAGCCAGCCAGGGAGACCACGTGATCATTGCCATAACCTGAGTGTAGCTCACTGACACTCAGCCCTTCCTTGGGTCCAGGCAGAGTCGTGGAACGACTCTTCACTCCAAGTCTTAGTTTCAGGAGCAGATGAAGGCGTCTACTGCAATCCCATAGAGAAGCCTCACTCATTAGTCTTCACTGGGGCAGTGACGGATACCCAGGGCATTGGACTTTGGATGTTTCTAACTGCCGGATGCCATGTGTGTGCTGAACCAGGGCCCTCATACCAGTGAGGGCCTAACATGATCCAGGGAAATCCTTACTTTGCTGATGAGAGGTGGCCTGTGTGCTCCTCAGAAAGCCTTCTGTGCACAGGAATGTCCTGGGAGTGCTGGCAATGCTGAGTCTGTCCAATGCTCGGGATGCTTCTCTGTGTCTTCCTGGCCAGAACCCCTGTGTGCGCTCCATGATGTTGGACCTTACTCTTAGAACTATCCACAGGCAGCTTCCAGGACTCCTTCCACAGACAATGTGGCTGTCTGTGGAGCCTTTGAGAGTTCAGCTTGTACCTGGCATGTACTCCAGAGGCACCACGTTACAGGCTCCCTAGAAAGACAGTGCAGGTGGGTCTTGGTGAAAGGACTTCAAGCCATCAGGGATGTGTCCCTGTAGGGAGTAAGGTCACCCAGCTCCTTCCTTTCTCCATGTTCTGTTTCCTGCCAGTCGAGGTGAGAGTTTTTGCTACTTCCTGTAACCCCCGCTACGAGGTCCACCAGCCCAAAGCAATAGGGATGATTAACCGAGAGTGGAAATCTCCATCTCCAGGAGCCAAAGCAAATCTTTCCTCTCTGTGAGTGGATCCATCTCAGATGTGTGCTTTATTGATGACAGGCTGACCACTTCCCCACTCGTGAACATGCCCTCCACATGCCCCCAGAGGGCTCATAGCCTCTCCCTCCACTGTTTAGTCTGATCTGTCCATTACGAGCTCCCCCCCCACCCCCTGCCTGACTGAAGAAGCCAGCTTTCCTCGGTGACAGAGGATGATAATTAACTGCCATCATTCGGGCTTAATCAGCTCGAGGTGGGGAAGGAGTTCCTGATGGAAGAGCTGGGATGTCGGGATGTGAATTAAGGGTTCACAGCACTTCATCACCCTCTGTTACTGTCTTACGCTTATTCATTCTGGCAAATTAAATTAGCATTGTCTTTCCAGTCTTGCTTCCCAGGAGGAACTGAACAACGGTGGCAGAGAGAGCTGCCCACATGTGTTTGAGGGACTTTTTTAAAAATCGTGTGCTGTAAAGGTCCACAGATCTGGAGAATACCAGAAATCCAGATCTCCTGTGGGTATGTCTTTTGGGGTGTCCCAGCTGAGCATTTGCCTTTTCCATATGTAACACATTGTCTGGGTGGGTGTCATTCATCCCAGATCCAGGGTGGTCTTCTGTGCCTCAGGTTCCATCAGTAAAATGGGTGATGTCGCCATCTAACCTGGATGGAAACTCTGTGATTACATTTGACAGTATGTCAACAGGAGAGGCCAGGGTGGTTGCAGAGGAGGACCTGTGACCAGAGGGCTTGTTACTCTAGCAAGTTGCTCAGGACATTTTGAGACACTAAATTATAGATTTCCTGGACTACAGACAACAACTCTCCAGGTGGGTGGCTGAGGCATCTGACTTTCCCCAGAGACTCAGGGGCAGCCTGGTAAAGCCAGTCTGCAAAGCAGAGCTGGGTAAAGCTACTGCCTCTTTTTTGCAGAAGGGTTGCAGACTTGAGCAGTACTTGTCAATATCCTTGTCTTTCTTTCCTGGTTACATGGAAGTCTGTCTTGCCTTCCCTTGCAATTATGTGGACTAGGTGACTAGTTCTGACAAATGTATAGTGAGTTGTTGGGCAGAAACTATCTTTTCTGGATTGTCTAGTTTCTTCTTTGTTGACATCTATCTATCTGTCTATCTATTCTATCTATCTATCTATCTATCTATCTATCTATCTATCTATCTATCTATCTATCTATCTATCTATCTATCTATCTCTATCATCTAATCATCTATCTATCTATCTATCTATCTATCTATCTATCTATCCATCCATCCATCCATCCATCCATCCATCCATCCATCCATCCATCCATCCATCCATCTATCTATCTATCTATCTATCTATCTATCTATCTATCTATCTATCTATCTCATCTAATCATCTATCTATCTATCTATCTATCTATCTATCTATCTATCTATCTATCTACCTATCTATCTATCTCTATCATCTATCTCATCTAATCATCTATCTATCTATCTATCTATCTATCTATCTATCTATCTATCTCTATCATCTAATCATCTATCTATCTATCTATCTATCTATCTATCTATCTATCTATCTCATCTAATCATCTATCTATCTATCTATCTATCTATCTATCTATCATCTATCTATCTATCTATCTATCTATCTCTATCATCTAATCATCTATCTATCTATCTATCTATCTATCTATCTATCTATCTATCTATCCATCCATCCATCCATCCATCCATCCATCCATCCATCCATCCATCCATCCATCCATCCATCTATCTATCTATCTATCTATCTATCTATCTATCTATCTATCTATCTATCTCATCTAATCATCTATCTATCTATCTATCTATCTATCTATCTATCTATCTATCTATCATCTATCTATCTCTATCATCTAATCATCTATCTATCTATCTATCTATCTATCTATCTCATCTAATCATCTATCTATCTATCTATCTATCTATCTATCTATCTATCTATCTCATCTAATCATCTATCTATCTATCTATCTACCTTCCTACCTACCTACCTACCTACCTACCTACCTACCTACCTATCTATCTATCTATCTCTATCATCTATATATCTATCTCTCTCATCTAATCATCTATCTGTCTGTCTATCATCTATCTATCTATCTATCTCTATCATCTAATCTATCTATCTATCTATCTATCTATCTATCTATCTATCTATCATCTATCTATCTATCTCATCTAATCATCTATCTGTCTGTCTATCTATCTATCTATCTCTATCATCTAATCATCTATCTATCTATCTATCTATCTATCTATCTATCTCTATCATCTAATCTATCTATCTATCTATCTATCTATCTATCTATCTATCTATCTATCTATCACCTATCTATCTATTACCTATCTATCATCTATCTTTCATCTATCTATCCATCCATCTGTCTAGTTTTCATCTAATTATCTTGCATATATGCATGTGTGTGCAGTGTGTGCACTTGCTGCAGGATCACCAGGATTACAGATAAACAGTGCCAAGTTTAGCTTTCCCTGTGTTCTGGGTATTTCAATTTAGATCCCCTTGCTTGTGTGGCAAGCATTTTACCTACTGAGCTATCTCCAAAGCCCTTTGCTGATCTGGAAGGTTGCAAGCTGAAACAACTGTGGCTCAAGATCAAAGGAGTCTGGATCCCAGCGTCTCACACAGAGGACAGTGGTCTTGGAGTGTTGCCTGACCCACACTGCAGCTTGTGAGACACAGCGATATGAAGTCACAGCCAGTGAGATTTGGGGCTGTTTGTTACCACAGCAGGATGCTAGCCCAGCCTGACAAATATAGACCTTCTTGATAACCTGGTGGAAACCATGGATCTTCTCTCCGGGAAAATGCATAGAACCATTGCATCTGGGCTACTGTCCTAGTCTGTCTGTCTGTCTGTCTGTCTGTCTGTCTGTCTGTCTATCTTATCCCTCAGATCCAGGAATCATGCACATTTTATCACTGCTCATTTCACACTCTGTGACTGACTGATGATAGTGTGGTAATCCCCTTGGCCACACTGCCTTGCCCTCGATCCCTTTGCTGGTCGCCTTTCGAAGCACCAGTTCTTTACTCCTACCCTAGAATATCTAAGCACATTCAGATGGCCAAAAGAATGAGTCGCCTCAGTGGGCAGTCCTCCCAACTCAGAGGTGTGTGGGGATTGAATTGCAGTTCTCATTAGGCATCACCTAGGTGCACGTGGGTCTGTAGCATTTACCCTACCCCCCAATTTCATAAGTTCAGTCTTTGCAAGTATACTGCCTAGTTTTATGTCAACTTGACACAAAGTAGAGTTACTGGAGAGGAGGCAGCCTCAATTGAGAAAATGCCCAATGTGTAGGGTCCTTCCTTCCTTCCTTCTTTCCTTCCTTCCTTCCTTCCTTCTCTTCTTCTTTCCTTTTCTTTTCCTGAGGCAGGGTTTTTCTGCGTAGCCCTGGCTGTCCTGAAACTCTTTCTGTAGACCAGGTTGGCCTTGAATTTACAGAGATGCACCTGCCTCTGCCTCTTGAGTGCTGGGATTAAAGGTGTGGGCCACTAATGCTCCGCTAGAGGGCATTTTCTTAACTAGTGATTGAAGGGGGAGGGCCCAGCCTGTTGTGGCTGTGTCCATCCCTGGGTGGGTGGTCCTGGGTTCTATAAGAAATCTGACTGAGCAAGCCGTGAAGAGCAAGCCAGTCAGCAGCCTCCCTCCATGGCTTCTGAATCAGCTCCTGCCTCCAGGTTCCTGTCCAGGCTGAGTTCCTGCCCTCGCTGCTGCCTTTGAGGTTGACCTGTTACATGGAACTATGGATGAAATACACTCTTTTCCTCCCCAAGTTGCTTTGGGTCATAGTGTTTCATCACAGCAATAGAAACACTAAGACACCAAGCCTCACCCTTTATTCATAAAACACATAGATCAGTGATCCTCGTTCTAACCTGAGGTCAGAAAACTCCTGAAGGTTTAATGGAGATCCTCTTAGACTTCACATTTGGGGTCAGATCCCCGCCTTTGAACTCTGAGGCCAGTTAGGTGACTCCTTCTTGCCCCACCCTGGTGTCCTGCACCGACACTGACACCTGCTCCTTACCCTCTTGCCTGGGCTTTGTTCTGGGGATGTCAGCTGTCAGAAAAGCAAACTTTGATGATCCAAGGTTCTCTTGCCTGCCTGAGCCTCTGCATTTGCCTTCGAGGTACTGACCTACAGCTGGGCAAAGAGGGGGTGCCTAGGGTACCCAGACCTGGATTCAAATGCTAAGTTGAATCCTTGTTAACTGAGTGAGATTGGACACGTTGATTCATTTCTGGGCCTCAGTTTTTCCATCTGTGACACTCGTCGGTGAGTCGACTCTGATGAACTCTCTGCTCTGAAGATGCTCTTGTTCTACCCTATTGCTCACACACCGTGCCTGTTCCCATCGGTGGCCACACCAGTGATGCACGCGCTCTCCACTCTGAAGCCTTCTTCGTACATCATCAAGTTGGCTACAATGGCCTCTTCCTTCCCAGGGCTGTTCACTCTGGGCCACTCATCTTGGCTTCCTCTCATTTTCTAGCTTTATCTCTGAGTTTTTCAGATTTTCCCGGTGAGACAGATTTTGTATAATACCGACATATGCATTTGGTTCCCTCACCAACCCAAGGAGGAGGGGTGTGAGTATTCTTATCACCAAGGTGTGCAGCAGGCCAAGTGACTGATGCCAGGCATGTTACAGCCAGTAAAGATGACATTTGAACCTAGACCTGATGTCTCAGATGTTGGGACTCTGTGGGCAGAGGCTGCATCTCATCCTCGTGGGCATTTGCTGGGCTGACGGGGCTGGGCTGTTCTGCCCTCCAGCAGTCTTAGCTAGAAACCTGCAGGTGGAACCCTGTGGCTCTAAGCCCGGACAATTCTCTCTGTCTCTCAATGTGCCTGGTTCAGAGCCAGGACTGAGACGAGCCCCGTGCTGCCCATAGATAGATTCCCATCTTTGTCCTTGTGGGGACTCAGGTGGGACACAGAGCATGCCTTGTTGCTGGCCAGTGGAATTAGCTTCTTGGGTAGCACAGGGAGCTAAGGGGGAGGGGCAGCCTGGAGCACTGCGGGGGGTGGGGCACCTCCCTCCTGCCTTAATCTCTGTTTTCTCCTGCTCCCATCTCTGTTCCTCTTCACCTTGAGCATGCTTGCCTCAATCTTGTCCCTCGGTAGCCTTTCTCATATCCCCGTCCTCCCTCCTCTATCCCTCTGTTTGCCTCCATCTCGGTGGGGTGGGGTGATGGGCTGTTAGTCTCTCTTTCCGCAGACTGTTCCTCTCTCTAATTTTATCTCCTATAAGCTCTCTCTCATCTCTCCCCTCTCTCTTTCAATCTGTGTTCATATTTTCTATTTTTGTCTCCCTTCAGGTATCCCTTGTTTTCCTTGTCTGTCTCTTTTTCTTTCCTCTTCTCCCTGTCATCTTCTTCTTTACTGGGTAGCTCATTTCCAAATCACCCTAAATCCTTCACCATTCGTGTGTTCTTTCCTTCCATGTGAGAACATGTATGTATGCATGCGTGTGTGTACGTGTGTGTGTATGTGTGTGTGCTCGTGCACATATGCGTGAGCGCGGGTGTACAGACGCGCCTCCGGCTCAGGGTGTGCACAAACCCATCCCCGAGGCTCTGTCTCCACTTCTCAGTGAATTAATCAATCTTTCTCTCACTCGCTGTTCCCCTTCCTAGTCTTTGCTGCTGGCACCGACATGGACATCTGGCAACTCAGACTGGGGCCTCTGGTTCCAAAGAAGCATATGCCAGTTTGGGGGCAGCAGGCAGCTCCCCGTTGGATCTCAGGAAGAACTCAAAGGGGGGCCGAGTCACCTTGTCCAGACGCAACGAGAAAAACACTGGAGGCAGCAGTAGGTCACCAGAACACAAATCCTGTTTCTGCTTCCTGTGTGACCTTGGCCAAGTTGCTTAACCTCTCTGAACCTGTTTCCTCACTAGTGAGGGAGGCTGTTCTAAGAATGAAATGAAGCCATTTGCTGTGACCAATTTGGGTCACAGTAAATAGAATGACGAGCCAAGACCCACACTGCCCCCGTGTGGCTGGAGGCAGCCGGGAGATCACTGGGTGAAGCGCCTTTCATAGCAGGGATACAGGTAGTGATAATGGCAGTACCCTGAGTGGGTTCTCCACCTTCCTGATGTCATGACCCTTTAACACAGTTCCTAGTGTTGTGGTGACCCCACAACCGTATAATTATTTTGTTGCTACTTCATAACTACAACTTCGCTACTGTTAGGAATTGTAACCTAGAGGTTAAGAACCACGGGTCTAGAATTACAGTCTGTGTCAGGTGGACCAGTAGCTGCTTCCGAGATGATGTTGAACAGTTGGGGAGGGGTGTCTTCCCGTTCTCCTGACCATTTGTGGAGACAAGACACAAGATGGGATGAAGACATGAATGAACTGGCAGTCCCACCTCCTGGCCATCTGGGTCTAGAGTGGTGGTTGTGGGGTGACAGGAGAAAGGGCAGAGGCCAGCTTAGCTCTAAGACAGAGTCAGCTTGTGTAGAGTGACACTTTGTTGGTTGAGGTAGGGAGGAAAGAGACTGGCTTAAGCCAGGCACCTGGAAGTCCCTTCCCAGGTCTCTTCTCTGAATGAAACCTTCACTACTCTGCAGGACAGGGGTGTGAGTCTACTTCAGGGGAGGGAACTGGGGGCTTAGGGCGTGGCCAAGGCCTTAGGTGGAAGTAGGAGAGGGCAGGTCTGAAGAGATGACAGGCTAGGTCAACATTGTGTGTTTGTCTGTCTGCATGGCCCCAGAATGCACATGTACACACGCACACACACACACATGTACACACACACACACACACACACATGCACACACACACATGCACACACACACATATGCACACACACATGTACACTAGCATGCACACACACACACACACACACACAGAGTTTCTGGCTGTCTGGATGCTGCCCCACCCACCCACCGAGCACACTGGCCATGTCCAGGTTTCTGCTGTGCCGTGGCCCAGGCTCAGGAGCTAAGGAGGAGCTGCAAGTGAGGAGGAGTCGGGCTTGGAGAGCACAGGCTCAGGCAGGAGCTGCCTGACCTGGACCTGAACCTGAGGTGGTTTCAAGCCAAGGCCTGCTGAATGTTTGACTTTGAAATGTTCCTTCTTCCTTCTCACTGTCTGGAATCCACCCCCCTCCCACCCAGGTCACCAATGGTCACCACACTGAGAGCGAAGAGGTGAGGAGCAGGGGGACATGCTTCACATACTTGTGAACTTGGTCACTGTTGCCACTGGCAACCAAGAAAATTCTCAGAGGCTGCAAGGGAACTGTCTGTGGCCACAAGTTTATCCCACTTTTGAGGAGTCCTGACCTGGGGACTCAGCTTCTTGGGGGAACTTTTAGTCCCAGAGACTCTAAAATCAACTGTGTGCTTTATCTGTCAGGTAGTGACAATCTGGACACCAGGCAGGAAGCTGGTGGCCTGCACTAAGCTGGACAAAACTCATGGGAAATAAGATAAGGAACTGGCATCTGACCTCCCTCCAGGAGGGAGTCCAAACTCCAGAACTTTCTCTGGCCTGGAAAGCCTTAGCAGCTCACTTTGTTACAAGCCATTAATCTTGGAGGCTTTCTTTCCCAGGTCCTGAAGTCCCCAGGTGGCTCCAGGCCCCTCCTCATGTATCTGCTGTTCACAGGCCCTCCCCTATGTGACGGCACTCTGGCCCTATGCTCCTCACTCGATTGGGTCAGTATGTGGGGACAGCTCTGGGGACTTCAAGAAAGGGCCATCGGGAGCAAATCTTTCCCTTCTTGCAACCAGGATCTGGTCACCACAGCTTGCCTGGACAAGTCCATGAGAGGTACAGGAAAGTAGAAACGGAGGCCACTCTGAGGACTCAGTCTAGTCCTCACTCTGCTGTTCTTAGTCATCTGACCTTATCTGTGCCTCAGTTTCCTCATTGTAAAAGGAGGATGATACAGTTAATCTCCAAATTACGAAGGTCAGCCTTGAAGTATTCTCTGTATAGGATGGATGGATCAGGAATTGTAAGTCAAGGATCCCTTGTAGTTTCCATCTCTTTGGCTCCCTGTGAGTAGCACGTGGTATGATCCCTGTGGACTTTGTGCCTGGCCCTTAGATGGGCATTGTTACCTGGGTGCAGACAGGGAGGATTCAGAAACCAAGCATACGGCTGCCACGGTCACTATCCGGCATGCCTTTTCAAACCCTGAGTTGCAGTATGACACGGGTTTGGGGGAGTGGTTGGAGCTTTGGGCTTCCTGTCTCTGGCATAGTTAAGTTTCAGGTTTGAAGCAGGAGAGGACATCGCCATCTGGAGGCAATGACTCAAGTCTCTGCATCTTGCAGAGATGCCCAGAAGGGTCTGGGTAGCAAGAGACTGATGGTACAGGACTGGGGTGGGGTGGGGTGGTGGGAGGAGGGAGGGAGAGGGGGAGGGGGGAAGGAAGGAGGAGGGGGAGGGGGAGGGGGAAGCAGGGAACGGGGAGGGGGACATCTGACCAAACTCTTCACTTTCCTTCCATGCCGTAGATGCTAGCTCTAGAGACAGCGGAGCCAAGCATGGGCATTCAGCATCCCCGTGTTTACAGAAAAGATCTCAGAAGGGGAGGACCTTGGTCCAAGGTCAAACAGCAAACCCTGTCCACACCCGGCTGAGCATCCCATCTTCTGGTTTCTTGCCTATTACCCTTTTCCTTGTAGAAAGTCAGAGAAGAAGGAAGCTGGAGGCAGGTGAGATCTCCCCAGGCCTCTCTAGGACATCACCCAAGCATCTCTGTGCAACACTTCCAGACCTCATCAACCAGATGGCTAGATTCATCTGGGCTGACATTAAGGAGGGCCTGGTGGGCTGTGGACTGTGGTCTCATTGTCAAGCAGCAGTTCAAAGATTAAGTTAAGTTCTTGTCCCTGAGCCCAGGCACAGCCCCCAAGTTTATCCTGTTCATTTAACATCTCACCTAGAGCTTTGGAGAAAAAAAAGTCAATTTCATTATAGCGTTCCCATTTTCAGGGAGTCATGCCCACACATCTTGTGATTATTTTCTGTCTACAGAGCCTGTGGCTCCCCCGGGTTCCTCCAGCTGCTCCTCCCATTGCCTGGGTCCTCAGAGCTGGCCACAGTGTGACACAAGGTACCTGCATTATTTACTTAACAATAAAGAGTCAGCTTGGGTGAGCCGGTGGGAGAGTAAGTGGAGATTTACTGTGAAATGATTAATTATAAAAGCACAGGTCACACCGGCATCAGACCGGGAGGAGGAAAGGGACAAAGGGAAGAGCTGCAGGCTGTCATGTGCTGCCTTGCTTGTATGACCATTCTTGCTAGGCTTCTGCCAGGAGAAGGCTGCCGGGGAGACCCGGACTAGTTTTTGTCCCTCTTGCTGTGTGACCCCAGGTATGTCTCTGGTCCAGTTTCCCTGTGTATATGATGCAGAATCAGGAGAAGTGGCTTTTTGTTTCATACAAGTAGAAAAGCATCTTGGTACCACCATACTGGGGCAGGGACCCAGGAGAGGCTGAGATCTCAGTCTTAGTCTCCTCTTCTCTAAGGCTGGGTTTCCTTCCATGAGCACCGGCAGGTAATAGCAATAAAGAAAAGGGGCAAGTAGCCACAGTGAGGCCTGAACCCCACAACAGCGCAATAGAAAAACTCTACTGGAATTGGTAAACTCTTAACTGCCCTGGCCTGTGGCTTTCTCTAAGCACAGAGGGGGATCACCCAGTAGGTGTCTGGCTCTCTCGGGAGCCAGTAAGCTTGCTCGCACAGCAGGAGGCTGCTTTCTGCCAGCTAACCTCAGCCTGGGAGGCAACAACTAGCTTCACCACTGTATCTACCACTTTGACAGGGAGGCCTGAATCCTAGCAGGCTGCCAGGGTGGGACCTGGTGGGGAGTCTTTTAAATTTGTTTTTCCCTTGGGTGCCCTGCCTCCCTTCCATATATTGGCCATTTCGGTTTCATTTAGAATTCTCTTTAGTCTGTAGTAATTAATCCCATTAGTAGTTAATAACCCTTTATATTAAACGTTCCTCGATAAAATTACCATGTGATCCAGTCTTCTGACTATGTCCTGATAGATTCAGAACTTGTGTGCTGGTCAGGTATGCACACTTGTAATCCTAGCACTCAAGAGACTGAGGCAGGAGGATCAGTAGTTTGAGGCCAGCCTTGGCTACACTGTGAGACTCTGTCTAAACAAACAAACAAACAAACAAACGAATGAACGAACAATCCACCAGCCAACCATGCACAACAAAATTGCTATTGGTCCAAGGTACAGCTCCGCAGAGGTGTGGATGGTTTTGTTACTGTTGAGACAGGATCTTACCACGCTGTCCAGGTTGGCTTTTCGTTCAACCACCCTCTATCCTCAGTCTCCTCAGAGCTTGGATAATAGGTGTGCATAACTGTGCCTAGAAAGATTTTTTCTTTTAAGTATAAAAATCACTCTCAACAGCTCATAGAACATGCAAAAATAAAAGCCATGGGCCCGGTTTATCTCAGCAGCCACAGCTTGCCAATTCCTGGAGTGGAGTTACTGTCTGCCAGAGAGAAGGAAATGAACACCGGGGCTTTTCAGAGATGCCTGCGTGGGGCTGTGAGTTGATCCAGCACACCATGTGGTCGCTTGTCAATGTGGGGATATAATGGCCAGGTGGTGGATGGAATCTCAGTTCACATTCATCACAATGAAGGCTGAGAAAGCGATTCTGGGACTTTCTGAAATGTAATCGGAACAGACAAACACAGATCGGGAGCCTCCCTGGGACTTGACCATCCCTGGGGTGACAGCACAGTGGTAGGATGGCTAAGTAGGCATCCCCACACTTCCTTTCTGTTCCCATGAACACTGTAGATTAGGTAATGCTTCCAGTGCAAGGGGGAGTTTGAAAGATGAATGGTGACCTCAAAATTCAAAGTAGCTGGGAGCTTCTGAAAAGCGGTGCTCACCAGTCTGGCCAACTGAGAGGTCAAGGGTCGGGAGGACTGCCGTGAACTTGAGCAGGCAGCTGCTCCCGTGACTCCTGCCTCAGACACACCTTCTTCCCAGGACAGCCTTGTTGGCCGCAGGCATCCTGCACACAGCTCTTGAATTGCAGGTGTCTCTCTTATTCTGCTTACTGAGCGATAGGAGGCAGTTTGCTTTTGTCTGGGAGGGCCAATAGTGTCCTGTCAGAATGTCACCTAACGGGTGTGGGGAGATGGCTCAGTAAAGAGTTCACTTTATAACCACGAGGGACAGAGTGTGATCTCCAGCACTTGCATAAAATAAGTTGGGTGTGTGCAGCACTTGCTTGTAATCCAGTGATGTGGATTCCTGGGACCACTGGCCAGTGATCTTAATTAATATGAGTTACAGGTCAGTGAGAGACCCTGTCTCCAAAAATTCAGGTGGATATTGCCTGAAGAATCACAGCTGACATTGTCCTTTGTCCTTCCCTGACACCTATACTACTACTCCCCTACCTACCTACCTACACATACATACATACACACACACACACACGCACACACACACTCACTCTCAGGCCAAGTGACAGGTCTCTTCTCACTGTTTCTCACAAGCAGCACACACACAGTCTGGAGACATTGGCTGTCTAGACCTTGTATGGACTGGGTAAGAAGAAAATAGCTACCTAAGGGGGTAGGAGAGGTAATCCTTCCATTTATCCAAGAGCCCACTGTCTAAGTGAAGTTTCTGGGCTCCGATAGTCAGCAATTTGTGGAGATGTCCCCTACTAGGTAGAAAGATTATCGGCTGCATCTCATGCTGCAGCAGTGAGAGAGGCAGGGTGCTTGGCAAGCATTTCGGACTGGAGATGACATCACAGTACCTTTGAGCACGTTGCTTCTATTCGACAACAGTACATCCAGACTCCACCAGGTTTGAGTGGAGAACAGAAACAAAGCCTGTCTATTACTTCCAGATTGGAGCCAAATCTCTTTGCCTCTTCCTCGGCCTTAGGATACAGTGGAGACAATGATGCTCAAAGTATCTGGGGGCAGAAAGGGGTGCTGCTTGGAGCCACAGGCTAGCCCCGCTGGCAGAACCAGGGAAGATGTGTAGTGTTTGTCATTAAAACACGTCCAGCATCTGTTTGTCTCTTCTGACTCTCTCCAGTGTCTGCACTGCAGACACTGCAGGGGCATGCAAAAGGCAGGGGCAGGAGTTATGTTGTGCAGACAGCCTAGAGGTTCGGGGAACTGAGTTCTATGTGGACAGAGCATGGATCGATGCCCTAGCTGCATGTCCTGAAGCAGTTTCTTTACTGTAGTAGGAACAATTTAAGCTTAAGCCTGACTAGCTTACAAATAAATGAGATTCAGACTATGGTTATTTTATTTGGCTTTGACAATTACCGGGGGTCACCCCTAATCTACTCTTCTAACTGCAGGCCTGGCTACCTGCCTTGCAGCATACTCCAGATACTTGCTGTGTCTCCTGGTCATGTGCTCTCCTCTCATGGTGGCTTCCTTCTCCTCCTCCTTTTCCTCCTTCTCCTCCTTCTTCTTCTCCTCCTTCTCCTCCTCCTTCTCCTCCTTTTCCTCCTCCTCCTCCTTCTCCCCCTCCTCCCCCTCCCCTCCTCCTCTTCCTCCTCCTCCTCCTCCTCCTTCCTCTTTCCTTCTGGTTTCTCTTCCTCCCACCAGGTCACTCCTAACCCACCTACCTCCAATCCCTCCCATAATTGACTGTGGCCAATCTTATTTAACCAATAGTTAAAGAACAAGGAACAAGGTCTGTACAACAAAATCTTGTAAGCCTGAGAAGTCACTCATAGGCCTAGACCTTCGGGTCTAGAGTTTAGCATTTGCAATACATAGCAATAGACCAGACCTCAACACTTTTCCTCTGTGCCATGTTCCTTCTCTGTGGAGTGGTATCTGTAGGTTGTAGGTCTGTTTAGGCATCTGCCACCACGAGGCCTTGAGTCATGCAGGCCTCTAAGCGCTGGGTTTGATGGTCTTTAGAAAGACCCAAGGTGTGGGGACTGCTGTGAGTTACTGTTTAAGGGATAATGACCCTGAACACAGAACAGCTGGGTTCATCTTTTAGGGACTGAATGGAAGGGCTGCACCTTGGCTCTAGAAGAGATGGACACAGAAGTTAGAACTTAAACATTAGGCTATAAAATGTCCACTTAGTGCCTGGGTAGGCCTGGTCCTTCCCAGACTGGCAAGGATGGGCTGCACAC
Source organism: Tokudaia tokunoshimensis (assembly GCA_036184795.1). NCBI lineage: Eukaryota > Metazoa > Chordata > Mammalia > Rodentia > Muridae > Tokudaia > Tokudaia tokunoshimensis. Next base: position 114,972,552 of record BTHU01000005.1, on the reverse strand, counting down.
AGTCTGCCTGAATCACCCGTTTAAAACACAGGTTCTTTGACTAGGCATGGAGCTTGAAGCAGGATGACCAAGAATTCCATCCCAACCTGTGCTACTGCCTTAAAAAAAAAAGAGGGCTGGGGATGTAGCTCAGTGGTGGGGGGTTGGTGTGGCATGCACAGGGGATGGGGTTCCTCCCCTAAGTGAGAACTGTCAGAATCTTGGGTGGGAACTTGAACTTTCGGCAGACACCTTCTGGCCTCTTCCTGTTCCCAGGGGACTCCTCTGCAGCCCGAACCATGAGCCCAGCTGAGGGGAAACATTTCGTTTGGATTTTATGCCTTTTCAGGAGGAGTGCTGAGGATCCCATTCAGAAAGCCGACGAGCCTGGGGACCAGACATGGCCTCCTGAAGCCTGCTCATGCCTTGACTTTCCTGTCTGGTCCAGGACTGAGAGAGCACGACAATGACAGTGGCTGCTGGTGTCCTCTGACTGTTGGACAGGCACTAGGTTCCCCTTGACTGGAGGTTGAATGTAGGCTCTGCTACTGCTCATGTGACACAAAGGTGCTGGTGTCCCCACTCCCATGAGCATGGAGCTGGTAATGCTGGGAATGGTGGTGAGGTTTAGAGGGGTACAAATGTCACGCCAAGATCAAACCATTATCTTTCTGCCTCAGCCTCCTGAGCGCTGGGTTATAGGTGTGTGCCGCCACCTCTGATACACATTCAGCTTTTACCTAGCAAGATCATCCTGAAAGCGATGTGTGCCTCTTGTGGAAAATGGTAAAACTGTAAAGGTGCATTGGTTGTCATCCCTGAGCCTTAGGGACGGTCCCTGAAGTAGTGTGGCCTGTTTCCTGACATGGTGCCTTCTGTGCACACTACTGTAAACCAAGTCCTGTCTGTTTCTGCCTGTCTGTCTTCCTTTCCTGTCCATCTGTCAGTTCATCCATCACCTGTCTGGCTGTCCACCCTGTCTGTCTGTCTGTCTGTCTGTCTATCTGCCTGCTTGTGTGCCTGCCCATCTGTCATCTAAGCTGGCAAAGTAGCTTTGAAGATTTTCATTAAATGCCAACTTTCTGCTGGGATGGTCTGTCATAGAAGCCATGGAATGTCGTTAGAATTCTCTGGTGGGGGTTAGGGGCATCTTTAAGAAGAGCACAGCAGGCCAGGGAGATACCTCAATGGGTAAGGGCTTGGGTTGTGCCTGATGGTTGATTCTATCACCAGAATCCACATGGGGGAAGGAGAGGAGAGGCTCCTGCATGTTGTCCTCTGCATTCCACACGTATGACTTTGCACGCATGCGTACCTCCCCCTAAGTGAACACAGGTTAAAAATAAAAGAGCAATACAGAGCTGTCAAGCAGGGAGGTAGAAACAAGGAGCTTGAGAGGCTGTCAGGGGCATTCCTAAGGAGCCTGCTACAAGTGTCTGCATGCGGTGGGTAGAGGACGGACAGAGATATGGCCGGGAAGTTCACCTGGCCCATTGTGATGCCCGTCAGGTGGGTGTGCTGACCTGTGGTTATTTAATGTTGAACAGCAGCAGGGAGATTTGCCCAAGAAATGCTGGGGAAACAGCTGCTGCCAGTGTCTGCATGCATGTACACATACATGCACACATGCATATTCACATTGTCCCGTGTGTGGTTTAACAGGTGTCATATCTGAGGCAAGTTTAAGCTCCGAGTCTCCTCATGCTATTCCACTAACATTTGCTTCACCTTATAGGGAAGGGTGGGTGGGAGCTGAGACTGGCTTCCCAGACGTTGGTCACAGGTAGGAGGCTGGGACCCTGTGTCTGGGAATGCATGCAGCCATCATTAAATGACTGTGGACACTGGTCACACACACACTGTTTATCAGGTCCTGTCCCCGATACTCCACGAAGGAGCTTCTGTCTTCTCTGTTCTACCTGTGAGAAGGCAGGCTGTCCTTTGCTTGCTGTTGGGTAGACAATGACCATTCTGGTTTGGATGTGGATGGCCCCCACTAGCCTGTCTGTTTGAACACTTAGCTCCCTGATGATGGGATGTTTTGGGAGGTTATGGAACTTTTACAAGATGAGGCCTCAGTGGAGAAAGTTTGTCACTGGAGGGCAGGACTTATGGTTAGCCCAGCCCCACTTCCTGTTCCAGGTCTGCGCAGATGTGAGGAGGCAGCCTCACACTCTGGCTGCCACAGTGGGCAGTCCTTCCTTCCCCACCATAATGAACCCTGCTCAAACTGCCAGTCAAAATGGGCACTGCCCCTGGACTCGTTTCGTGTCAGATCTTTGATCACAGCAATAAAGAAAGCAACCAACAGGGAGAAAACTAAAAACTCTAACATCCAACTCCTTCTCCTTTCCAAGTCAGGAGGGAAGGGCAGCAAGAAAAACCCAGTGCGATGATGGTTATTAACCTATTCTCCAGAAGAGAAGACAGATTCTTGGAGAAGAGAAACGCTTCACATTTTTGTTTTGTTTTGTTTTTGTTTTTTGTTTTTTGGATAAATGATGCCAGAACTGTTAGATGTCCACAGGCAAAAAGGGACTCTCCATCTAAATCTAAATGTCAGTCTTTATGCAAAAGTCGAACAAGATTGCTCACAGATCTGGATATGACAGTGATGGCACAACTTTGAAAAGCACATGCAGGGGAGAGAGAGCCTTTCTCGACTTGCGTTTAGACAGGGTTTTTACACACGGCACCAAGCAAACAAGATCCATAAAACACAATGAAATAAAACAATGATAAATTATACTTCGAAATGATTTCTTTTTCTGCACAGAAAGCATTATTAAGGGAACAGGGAGATAAGCGAAGGACTGGGATAAAATGTCTGAGATTACATATCCAGTAAAGGATTTCTGTCTAAAATATGCAAAGAGATTTCAAAAAACCAGCAGGGAAAAGATATAACTAGAAAATATGGACTCAAAGAGACACAGAGGAATACAAAAGTGCGGTAGGTAAATGGTAAATAAAAAGCCACGCTCGCCACTGGCAACAGGGACAGGAGTGTGAAAACTTCAGTGGGTGCCAGTCAGAATGGCTAAATAAGAGCTCCCAACAATAACATGTGCTGTCAAGGATGTGGAGCAATTGTCAAGGGTGTATGAGCCGCCCTCAGTCATTGTGGAAGGGGAAGGAAGAGGGGACAGTCATTCTGCAGTGTGCTTTGACTGCTCCTTATGTGTTAGACACACTACAGCAACTGGCAATTTCACTCTTGAATGCTACTGAAGCTCCATCATTCATTCATTCATTCACTTTTTAGCTTTCGGGGGCAGAGTCTTAGGTCTCACTATGCAGCTCTGGATGGTTTAGCATTTGCTATGTAGATCAGGCTGACCTCATACTCAAGAGAGACCCACCTGCTTCTGCCTCCCGAGTGCTGGGAGTAAAGGCATAGTCTACCACACACCTCCAGATCGCAAGCTCCATTCTTAATTGTTAAAATCACCTCAAGTGCCTTGAATTCAAAGACTTGCGTTAAGGAAAAAACAGATAACAATACAAGGGCACATCACTCAGTAATCTTAAGAAACATGTTATTTATGCATTTTTCTTCACAGAGAGAAGAAGAAACAGTTTGCTCTGAGGTAAATATGACTGTTCATGGGCTGAGGATGCAGTTTGTCCTCAGGTAAATATGACTGTCTATGGGCTGAGAACACAGTTTGTCCTGAGGTAAATATGACCGTCCATGGGCTGAGAATGCAGTTTGTCCTGAGGTAAATATGACCATCCATGGCCTGGGAACAAGGGTTGGTGTCCCAAGTCACACATTCCACTGTGGAAGAGGTTACATGATAGTCACCACTACAGATTCCTAAACACTGAGGTGGCATTTTAGGGGAACTTGAGCTCTGATGAGGTCTTATACACTATCGGACCTTAATGAGACGTGTGGCCACACCCCAGGTTCTAGCCTGACTCCACCTAGGCAGTCACCAGCCTGCAGCCACACTCTCCCCGCCTCTCGGGTTACCTGACCACCCAACTCACTATAAATAACACCCCTCAGCGCTCTCTCTCTCTCTCTCTCTCTCTCTCTCTCTCTCTCTCTCTCTCTCTCTCTCTCTCTCTCTCTCCTGCTTGTTCTCCCCCGGCCCTCTGTCTCTCCATTTTCTCCCCTTTCCACGTGGTCATGGCTTTTCTTATCTATTTTCTCCTCTTCCTTTGTCTTTCTATCTCTTTTTCTATTTTCTTAATAATAAAACATCAAAGCTATGGGCTGCCTCTTATTAAACTCGCCATACGGAGCTAGCTGGTACGCGCCATCTGAGATTCAGCCACGCAGACAGTCTGTGAGCACAGGTAACAGGCAGAGAAATCCACACCAGAATGGCTCCTCCTTCTGCGTGACATTTCTCTGCACACCCTGTGCCCACGCGCAGAGACCGGCCGGCGGTGTGACTGCCCGCTCCCCGTTAGGCCGAGGCACGCTTGCATCTTGCCTGTGTCCTCTGCATATGCACGCTACCCGGCGTCCGCCTGCGCCAGGCCCCGTGCTTTCCTTTTTTTTCCCCACAGATGGTGACCACGCAGGGCGCTAACCCGCCCACACAGGGACAGACCCAGAGTGCACACGCCTAATCCCACGGCCCTCCCATTCCCTCCAGCCCAAATCGGGTCGGTGGCTCTTTTCACCCGTGTATGGGGTCTCAGAGCCTCTCATGGCCGGACGCTCATCCCGTATCAGACCACCTTCCCCACTACCCTCGTTCTCAGCTCTCAGCAAGAGCTAAGAACCAACCGAACTGCGCTCTCTTCACCCCGGGGCAGAATCCGGAAGACCTCCCACGGTCCATTCAGCTCCCACGGCAGTTCGGTCTGTGAAGTGACGCTGCAGTCTCCCGTGTCCGCCCGACCAGTGTCTCAGCGAACCATGGTGGAGCACGGGACCCCGACCTAACCTTTTGTCCGGAACCCACGCGCTCTGGCCAACTCCCTCCCCTGGGTTCCTCCTGCCTCTCTAAAGCTGCTACCTTCACTAACGCTTATTTTTAAAAAGTTAAGTTAACTTTTCATCTCCTTTCCAAGAAAAAACAAATGGGGAAACCATCTCTCTGAGCCTGCTGCCTCGTGGCAAGCCAGGCCCCTCCCTCCACCTGAGACTCAGCTCCGGAACAACTAAACAATGCTTCTCAGACTAAGATTTTCTAGCTCCTTTATCTAAATACTTATTTCTTTTTCTAAAGACATTTCTTTCTCTATACACGCCTAAAATTTGTTTTCAACTTTTCTAAAATTTCTTTTATACTTCCACAGATCCAATTTTCCTTTACAGGTCTAACATAATATTTTCTTCCTCAGTCACCCAAAGCAGACATCTCCCGGCTGGGATTCTGCTCCTCTGTTGTTCCCCTCAGGTTTATCTCTATACCTTGCCTGCTGACACAGATCCAACAGAGAAAGCGCCACCTCCTGAGACCCACATGCGACAACAGAGCTGCCTTCACCCCATCTGACTGAAGACACCCCAAGACACACGCTGAAATCCGCAGACACGCTACAGGCTTGAAACCTTCCAGCTATAGACGAACTCTCTTGCCACAGCCAAATGACTGTTGAACTTGGGGGAAATTACGTGATAGTCAGAAAAACAATGTCTATTTAGATTATTAATTGATTGCAGTTTAAAGCTAATTGCTGTTTACCCTCAAATTGTACTACCTTTCGATTCAGTCATACCTTGTCTTCTCTCGCCTCAACCCTCTTTACAACTCTAACTTTCTTCTGATACCCCGACCCCACCCAAAATTGTTATAATCTGTGAACAGGCAGCCTGGTTCTCAGGTGGAGCAAAAGACTTTGAACCCCGGGACCCGGTAGGGGGTGGCTTCTACCTACAACCTTGTGGGCAGAGCTTCCACCTGCATGGGACGGTAGGAGTTCAGTCACCGCCCCCTAGAACCTAGCTCCTGCCACAGTTACAGCCCCCCCAACACAGGTCAGTGACCCCTCTCCCTTTTAAAAAAATGAAAAGGGGGAGATGTGGGACCTTAATGAGACTTGTGGCCACGCTCCAGGTTCTAGCCTGACTCTGCCTAGGCAGTCACCTGCCTGCAGCCCCACTCTCCCTGCCTCTTGGGTTACCTGACCACCCAACTCATTATAAATAGCATCCCTCAGAACACGCGCTTGCGTGTGTGTGTGTGTGTGTGTGTGTGTGTGTGTGTGTGTGTGTGTGTGTGTATGTGTGTGTGTGTGCTCTCCCTCTCTTTCTCTCTCTCTCTCTCTCCTGCTTGTTCTCTCCTGGCCCTCTTCTTTGTCTATCTCTCTGTCTCTCCATTTTCTCCCCTTTCCACGTGGTCATGGCTTTTCTTATCTATTTTCTCCTCTTTCTTTGTCTTTCTATCTCTTTTCTCTTTCTATTTTCTTAATAATAAACCATCAAAGCTATGGGCTACCTCTTATTAAACTCGCCATACGGAGCTAGCTGGTACGCACCACCTGAGATTCAGCCACGCGGACAGTCTGAGCACAGGTAACAGGCAGAGAAATCCACACCAGAATGGCTCCACCTTCTGCCTGACATTTCTCTGCACGCCCGGGCTCGCCCACGAGCAGAGACCGGCGGGCGGTGTGACTGCCCGCTCCCCGTTAGGCTGAGGCACGCGTGCATCTTGCCTGTTTCCCCAAAACCCTACACGGGATCCGTGTCTGCCTGTGTCCTCTGCATATGCACGCTACCTTGGCCTGAGAGCGAGGCCCACGCGCCGCTGGCCCGGCCTGGCGCGTGCCCCTTTTTCCCCCCATGTCCGCGCGCGCCAGGGCCCCGCGCTTTCCTTTTTTTTTTTTTTCCCACAATGCACATGAGTTCGAACATTTTAGGGCACAGGGCACTAAAAATATCATGCCTAGGATCTGACCGGGATGAGGCCAAGCGTACAAGAAAGCGGTAGAGAGGAAGGTCTACCTGAGTTACAGGCAGACGAATCTCACTGGCTTGAGGCTAACCCAAGACCTGGTTTCAAAGTGTTGCTATATGATTCTTTAAAGGTTGTTTTTAAAAAATTGTTTTGAGAACATCACACATGTGTAATGTATTTACATCATTTCCACCCTTCCCCCTACTCCTCCCATGTACCCCTCAAATTCATGATCTCTTATTATCTATTTTTGTCACACACGCACACATACACACACACACACACACACACACACACACACACACACACAGACCCCATTGAGTCCATTTAGTGTCGCTGACATGCGTTTAAGGCAGGCCACTTGGTATTGAATAACTTATTATGTGGCTGGACTCTGGAGAAAGCAGATTTTCTCTCTCTCAGCAGTCACTGATTTCACATAGCTCTTCACCTTGGATGGGTCCTCGTGCAGTGTCACCCATCCACATAGACATGTCACCTGGTGTGGTCATTATGGAGGTCTTCTATTGTTACGGTTCCCTGTCATGACTAGATGACACTATCTAGGAGCAGGTATCCTGGCCCTCTGGTTCTTACAGTCTTTTCTGTCTTCCTCTCAGGTTGTTCCTGAGCCTTAGGGGTAGTGGCTACATTGTTAATATACCAGCTGATCCACAGTCAACTTACTCTGTGTTTTGACTAATTGTGGGTCTCTGTAATATTCTCCATTTTCCTTGAAAAGGGTTTCTTTGGTAAGGGGTTAGACCTACATTGCCTGGCTGAGCTCACCTGATTCCTTTTAGGGCTCATTTTTTCTTTCTCTCTCTCTCTCTCTCTTTCTTTCTTTTCTTCCTCTTCTTCTTCTTCTTCTTCTTCTTCTTCTTCTTCTTCTTCTTCTTCTTCTTCTTTTGATTTTTCAAGACAGGGTTTCTCTGTGTAGCCCTGGCTGTCCTGGAACTCACTCTGTAGACCAGGCTGGCCTTGAACTCAGAAATCTGCCTGCCTCTGCCTCCCAAGTTCTGGGATTAAAGGTTTGTGCCACCACTCTGCGGCAGGGCTCATTTTTGAAAAGACGGAACTAAACTGACTAGAAGCAGATGAGCAGGTACTAGAAATTTGGTGTGGGAGGGGCTGTAAATAGAAGGGACAGGAAAGGACAGCAAGGGATGGGGTTTGCTGGGGCCATAAACTTGTTCTTTAGCCTATGATGGTTTTCACAAATGTATACATATATCAAAAATACTTGGAACTGGACACCCCAAGAGTCAACTTTCCTCTCAGTGGAAAATAAGTATTCTACACAAGATATGTTCTGTTCCTGGGAGCACTCAATCAGAGAGAGGCAGGGCTATGGTCAGCCAGGTCCTGCTAGCTTCTAAGCCCAGGTTCATGATCACTACACTCTGGCCTCTGAAGCTCTAAGTCTTTCCCTCTTGGTTCCAGAAGTTTCTAGCTGTGGGGCTGTAGCTACCACTTGGGGTGGAGACTGGGGAGTGATGTCAGAAAAGATGGGCAAGTCTTGGAAAATTACCTGTACATCCTCTCCCCAGATGTCAGTAATGCTCAGTGAATACAAGCTATAAAGGATTCAGACTGTATGTGCTGGCTGGCTCCTGGCTCCTCTGTGCCCCAAAGGCCCCCCAGTACAGCCAGACCTCTTGCAGGCCTCCTCCTGATTGCTGGGACTGGCCTTTCACACTTGCCTGGGGGCTGGGAAGATACATTGGCGGGGCCTTTGCAGGGCAGTTTGACTCCAGTACTAAGAGCTTGGGTCTCTAGAGAGGCGTTTCCTGGAAAGGGCAAAATAACTGTTTCTGGGCAGCCAGTACACTCTTCCTCCGGAAAATTGCCCTGGATGTGTGCTGCCCTGGGGCTGCTTGATCTGAGGATCTCTGGGTCTCCACCATCACCGCTGTGTTTGGCACGGGCTTACATCAATTCACTAGGGCACCCCTGAAGGGAGGGCAGGGAGGCCATGCACAGATGAACACTGATGTCAAAGGGGAGGCCATTAGGTCAGGACAATATCCAAAGTAGAGTGGAGCCAGGATTTTGGTCTGGGCCTGCAGGATTGCAGGGGTGATGATTAGGCGGTCTAACTAGGTCCTGGATACAAGATGGTTGCAATGGTTGCAAGAGAAGAGAGCTCATTTTGGCTGGTGTACTCCAGATCTTTTCCCAACTGTTAGAGCCTCGAGGAAGCTGACTACCCTCTCTAAAATGTCATCTTTCACCCAGGTGTCTTCGCTTCACACTTGTAATCCCAGCACATGGGGGACTGAGAAAAGGGACCGGCCCGGGCTGTGTAATGAGTTCTTAGCCAATCAGCATCCATAGTGTAATTTGGTCGTAAAAGCGGAGTAGAGGGAGTACAGTAGACTAGGTCCCATCCTCTTTGGTCATGTGCTTTTACTTCACACACACATGTACACACACACACATCACCATGTCACGGCATCTGGCACTATGTACCTCAGTCAGCATCTGAGGTTTGCCAGGGTCCCTTTGTTCTGAACCAGGAGTCCAGGCTCTGGCTCTAAACAGGAGTTCTGTGGATGCTGGATGAACTGGGTATGCTGCTCTCCTTTCTCATTGGGCCATCGGTATGGTGCTCCCCTCTGTCATTGGGCCATCGGTATGCTGCTCCTCTCTCATTGGTCCACCGGTATGCTGCTTCTCTCTCTCATTGGTCCACTCCTCCGTAACTATCATCATCCGATTTTGCAAATGAGGAAAGTGAGGATGGGCAAGGAACCTGTTTTGCTGAGGCTGCGACTCCCACCTCAGGGATCCTCTCCTCTCTCCCTCTGTATCTGGACCGACCTGATCAGGTGAGACCCTGGGCTGAGGACAGAGTGGAACCCTGGGATCCGGCCCAAAGCGGAAACTGTTCACAGGTGTCTGGTCTTCCTGCCCTGGTGGAGGGAGAGGTGGGTGTGTACTGCACACACTAGGGCAGGGAGTGGGGGGTTGTACGCGAAGATCTCCATACCCCCCTCCCAAGGGTGGGGGAGGGAGGCGCCACAGAGGCTCAGCATCTTGAAACCCATTTGCTCCAATTTCATGATTCTTTAGGTCTTTTTTCTTGCTTGACAAGTATAGATTGGGAGATAATCAGAAGATCAATCTTTCTTTCTCTCTCTTTTTTTCCCCAAGTTCGCCAGCCTCACTGCTCATGTGGGTTGACAACGTCCATGGGCACTGTTGGATGGCTCCCACAAGTCGGGTCGGTGCTTACAGAGGCTTTCTGGCATGGAGGTGAAGCTAGGGGCTTCTTCTTCCCCAGGCCTGGGGAGAGAGGCGCAGAGGGAACGGAGCATAGTCATGAAGCTTGCAAGGCTGCAGGAGGTGAGTCTCTTGATCACACTGATGCCAGGACAAAGGACATTTGCTCTCAGAACCTCTGCCCCCTCGCGCCATTCTCGTTGCCCTGGGACCCTATGGTGCTCTCTGCTGCCTGTGAATACATGTCTGGTTGTGGGAGAGCATTGGTTTGTGGATGTGTGGCTTCAGGTAGATTTAAGGAGAATCTAGCTATCTTAGAACTCAGGCTGAGAACATTCTGGCTTGCACACTTCTGTTCCCATCTGAGCCCTGGCCCTTTTTAGCCTGATGTCAGGTTGATAAATGGCCCGTGGGGGACACAGGAATCACTCATGGTAGTGTCTGGGGAGGATGAGCAGGTCATTTGTATAGGCAGTGAGATGAAAGACAGAGGGACGACCTAGGCATTTGGAGGAGCAGAAGAGCAAGCAAGATGACATCCTTGCTGTGAGCTACACGCTGTGTGTTCCTTCAGTTATCAAGTTGGCATGATCAAGAATCACTTGCAGGAATTGTCCATATTGGACTGGGCTCTGGGCGTGTCTGAGGGGATTGTCTTAATTAGGTCAATTGTTGTGTGAAGATCCACCCTACTGTGGGTGGCACCATTCCCTAGACAGGGATCCTGCGCTGTATAAGAATGGGAAAATGTAACTAAGAACAAGAAAGTAAAAAAATGAGGGAGTGTGACTCTATCAATTTCTCCCTGATTTTGATATGGCTGCGATGTGACCAGCAGTTTGAAGTTCCCACCCGGACTTACCTACAGTGATGGATTGTAAGCTGAAATAATCCTTTCTCTCTTCAGTTGCTTTTGTCAGGGCGTCTTGTCACAGCAGCAGAAATGCAACCGTAGCAGCACCTTATACACACTAAGTTCCTTCAGTACCAGGCCAGCCCTGTGGGGTAGGAGCCAGTGGGGTGATGCCACTTTCTGGGTTGTTCTAGAAGATGAACTAGATTCTGGGCAATTGTTGCTTTGTTGGACTTTTAGCATGCATAGCTTCTATTTTCTGCTTTTCTAATAGAAATGAAAAGTCTTTTTTGATTAGATTTCTAAGTTTTATTACCCTCTAGGTGTCAACTATAGCACATAGAAGCAAGCCTTCACTTCATGCTGCCTGCTTGCAGTTTCTGAGAGTGGAGAAAATTTAGGATTTCTCATTGAAGAACCATAGCCAAGAAGTAAGCAGACCTATGCTCAGTTGTATAAAATGGAGACCTCCCCTCTCTGGACTTCAGTTTCCTCATGTGAGTAGCAGAGATATAGTCCGCATGTGACAAGGACTGGGCCAACCCTGGGACATGGTGTCCTTTCTGCCAGTTTCCTGGCTGTGCCTGTCCCACTCTGCCACACTGAAGAGCAGAACCTTTCTTGACTCTATCCCTCTTCCCTCAGCCTGAGTTGCTTTAGCTCCCACTTAGAGTGTTTCAGGGTCAAAGCAGTAGCCGCCTTCATAAAGACTAGGCATCAGCCAGATGAGATCTTGTAGGTTCTAAAGCTTCATGCAGGCCCAAGTAAAATCACATGTAAGATGTGGGTGACCCACAGCAGCTAATGAGACCGAGGTTCAGAAAGGTTAGCCCTGCCCTTGGTCACGTGGGAGGGAGGGGCCCGAGCGGAGCTGGAGGGGGCTGCCGCAGTCTCTACCTCTCCTGACCTGTGAGCTCTTGGGGACCAGAGCCCATAACTACCCAATTCTGGTCATTACCAGAAAGAGTACCAATGCCTTCCTGGGAGATGGAGGGAGGAGGGTATCCTCTGCACACGATTCCATAGAAGGAGGATTCCCAGACTAAGCATGAGGAGGCCAAATAGTGCCTGGATGCAGCTTCTCCTTTGTCAACATGGCTGTGGGCACAGCACCTTGCCTCCTTGTGCCTCTGTTTCCCCATCTATAAAATGGAAGCCCCAGAACCTAGCCTGTATTCTTTGGATTTCTAGGTTGAATTCTGTGGTCTCTATTGTCCTGGCAGCTGACACCCTCTCTTTCCTCAAGCTGAATTCTTCAGAACCTGTAACATCAGGACCATCAGCCTCATCTCTGCCCTCTGGCATATTTCCCCCTCATCCTCAAAGGTGGTATGAAATATTCAGGGACTCTCAGTCCAGGGCATACTTACCCCTGGTATCTGCACTAAGACAAATAGATGATAACATTGCCCTCCTCCATGGCAAATATAAAAAATTTTATGATCCTAGATCTTTTTATATATCTATATCTCTTCTCTGTTTCTCATCATCTGTAATTTACATCTATATTGTCTATACCTATACCACTTCTATCATCTTTATCTTGAGAGGTCCCCTAAGAAATAAAACCCTTAGGAATGGAAATGTTTTGGTCTCCCAGAGAAGAAGACTGAGCTCCTCAGAGGGAGCTACTGACAATGAGCTGTTGATCATTGATGGCTCTGACCGAGGGAGGACAAGCTCAGAGCTAAGTCAGTTCCTGGAATTTCTTCACAGCCTCACCAAATATAGTGAAACTAACAGAGCAGACAATCAGAATCTGACCCAAATAATTCCCCAGGCACCCACCAATGAAGTTGGAGATTATCTAACCTTTGCTAAAATTCCCCTAGTTTCCTATAAAAGGCTTGAGTGCCTTTGTCTGGGGTCACCATTTTGATGAATGGTTGACCCCTACATGCTGGTAATTTCTACAGAGTAAATGCTCTTTGCTTTTACATACTATTTGAGTCTGGGGTCTTCCTTCAGTGATTCTGGGACCCCAACAATCTATATAATCTTTAGCTCTTTGATCTCACAAGATCACACAAATTGTAAAGACAAATGCTAAAGTTCAAACAGGCTTTCACTTGCCTCAGACTTATTGGTAATTGTCCCGTCTATTCAGTTCACAGAGAAGAAGGAATTACTGTAAGAGAAAGTTCTGGAAGCACAGGAATGGAAGGACTTCTTTCCATCTCTACTACCACAGCAGCTAAAATCCCTGGTCCTTGTTAATTTCTTCTTCCAGGGTTGTGTTAAGCCTGCAGATCAATGAGGGGAAATCACTTTTGCCATTATTGGCTCTCCTAGTCCATGAATATGGTATGCCTTTCTCTGGCTCAGGTCTTTGATTCCTTTCATTACTTTTGTTGCAGTGATTGCATTGTGGATCCTGCACACATTAAAAAAAAAAAGATCGATGCCTAAGGTTTTCTATCTTTTAGAGATATTCTAATCTGTCTTGCTTTCAAAATTCTGGCTTCCATGTGGTAGTTGTAGTCCTCAGAGAGTTTTGTATAATGAGCCTGTCGCCAAGGGCAATGAGAGAACGTCTTGGTTCTGGGAGCCATTTTCCTAGACGATTGGCATTCCTTAGATGGGTAATTATGTCAACTGGCAACAAGGGAATTTATTTACTCGGTGCAGGCTTTATTGTCTCTGCCATCAGGAGCTTTTGTGCCTCCATATGAATTTGAAGATTTTTTTCTCTATTTCTGTGAGGCCTGTCACTGGGATTTTGATTGGGACTACAATCAAATCTGTAGATGTCCATTTTCACAATATTGATTCTGCTACTCAGGACCACGAGAGATCTTTCCATCTTCTTGTCCCTTCCTAGGAAAAAGAAGTCAGAGAAATATTCCAATTCATTATATATATATATATGTATATATGTATGTATGTATATATATATGGTATTGCTATGTAACCTAGGATAGCATGAATTCACAAGCTCCCTGAGTACTGGGTACTGGGATTAGAGACATGTGCCACCATGCCTGGTGTGGCTTTATATATTTGTATATTTTTCATGTTTTTTTCCTCATGGTAATATTGACCTCATAAAGCATGCCAGGAAATCTTTACTCCCTTCTCAATTCTGAATTGGTATTATTCTGTTCCTTCAATGTTGGTAGAATTTGCCAGTAAAACTGTTTGTTCCTGGAACTTTCTTTTTTGGGGAGACTTTTTTTCAACTCTAAATTTAATTTCTTAATAGCTGTAGGGCTACTCAGGTCATCAATTTCTTCTTGAGTGAACTTGGGTACTTTGTGTCTTTCAAGGACTTGGTCAATTTTATTGAAGTTGTCAGATTTATGGGTTTGGAATTATTCATAGTACACATTTGTTCTCATTTAGTATCTGCAGGGCCAAGAGTGGTTTCATTGATGATGGTGTTGATTCTGTTGTTTCCTTTTCCTTGGTTAGCCTAGGCTGAGGTATATCAATTTTATTGATATTTCAATATGCAAAGTCTCGGTTGTGTTTTTTTTTCCTGTGGTTTTTATGTTTCTGTTTTCATCTCTTATCTTCACTATCTCCATCTTCCTGAACTCACTGGCTTTATTTTGTCTTCTGTTTTCAACTTTCTTGGGCAAAATTTTAGAATATGGTTTGAGACCTTTCCCCCTATAATGCCGCATTCCCTACACACAGCATAACTACACTCTGTGCTTAATTTTACTTTATCTTTAAAACTTTGCTTTTTTTCTGAGACAGGGGTTTGCTATGTAGCCTTGGCTGGTTTTGAACTTGCAATCCTTCTGCTTCAATTTTCTGAGTGCTAGGACCACAGACATGCATGTATGCATGCGTGCATGCCTGCCTGTGTGTGTGCATGTGCTGTGATCCTCCCTGGCCTTAATTTTATTTTTGTTAAATTAAGACTTTTTTTCTTATTTTTTAAATGTATTTATTTAATGTATGTGAGTACACTGTCACTCTCTTCAGACCCACCAGAAGAGGGCATCAGATCCCATTACAGATGATTATGAGCCACCATGTGGCTGCTGGGAATTGAACTCGGGACCTCAGGAAGAGCAGCCAGTGCTTTTAACCTTGCTGAGCCGTCTCTCCAGCCCCAAATTAAAAATATTTTTAAAACTTGTCTTTTGATAATTTTTTTTGAGACAGCATCTCATTATGAAGGCCGAAACTAAGCTTCAGCTAATGGATTCTCCTGCCTCTGCTTCCGATGACCAGGATTGGAGGCGAGCACCACTGTGCCCAGGTAGGAGTCCTGGGTAGTTTGTAGGCTAAGAGCTATATGATTAATCTTCCCAATATTTGAAACTCATCATATATTTTTAAATTAAAATTGCATTTATTAATGTGTGTGTGCGTGTGCGTGTGCGTGTGCGTGTGTGTGTGTGTGTGTGTGTGTGTGTGTGTGTGTGTGTATGTATGTGTGTGACGCGCCATGTCATGGCTCCCTTAGGGAGGTCATAGGACAGCTTGTGGGAGTTGGTTCTCCCCTTCCACCATGTGAATCCTAGGGATCAAACTCAGGTCCTCAGGCTTGGCAGCAAACACCTTTACCTGCTGTCTTAGTCACTGTTCTATGTTCTGAGGAGATGCCATGGCCAAGGTAACTTATAAAAGAAAACATTTTATTGGGGGCTTGGCTACAGTTTTAGAGAGTTAGTTCATTATCATCATGGTGGGGAATGTGGGGTTCTGTGGTGGCCTGTGGTGGCAGGCAGGGACTGGAGAAATAGCTGAGAGTTCACATCTAGTCTACAAGTTATTGGCAGAGAGAGACTGGGTGTGGTGCTGGCTTTTAAAAATCTCAAATCCCACCCCCCAGTGACACCTCCTCCAATAAGGCCACACCTTTTAATCCTTCTGAAACCGTTCCACTAACTGGGGACCAAACATTCAAACACATGAGCTTATGGTGTTCATTTTCATTCAAACCACTCCATGGCACCATAGACTTGTAGCCACATCATGATGCTGAATGCATTCAGTCCAACTTCAGAAGTCCCCATAGGCTATCAGAGTGTCACTTGTTTAAAAGTCTGAAGTCTCTTCTGAGACTCAAGGCAATCTCTTATCTGTAACTCTCTATAAAATAAAAAAGCAGATCACATACTTCCAACATACAATGGCACAGAATAGATATTACCATTTCAAAAGTGAGAAAAGAAAGCAAACTAAGGAAATGTGGGACCAGAGAAAGACTGAAACCCAGCAAGACAAACTCTAAATTCTGTCTTAGATGGCTCTTCTAATCTTCAGTTCCCTCCATCTTTGTCAACTACAACACTCTTTTCTCCCTCGGGCTGTTTCTACTCCTTGTTTACATCTTGGTTAGATGTATCCCAAGCCTCTGGCATCCCCAACATCTTAGGGTCTCCACAGCAATTCAGGCTTCACCTTCTTCTCCTTCTTCTTCTTGATTTATATATTTTATGTATGTGAGCACACTGTTGCTGTCTTCAGACACACCAGAAGAGGGCATCAGATTCCATTACAGATGGTTGTGAGCCACCATGGGGTTGCTGGGAATTGAACTCAGGACCTCTGGAAGAGCAGTTGGTGCTCTTAACCACTGAGCCATCTCTCCCAGGCTTCACCTTCACGACTTCACACAATGACCTCTCCATGCAGGGACCTCTTGCCATGCACCTGGCCTCAGTGGTTTCTCCTTAACCATGGAGAATGATTCCACAACCCCTTTCCTCTATCTTTCTTGACTCTAAAACCATGTGGTCAAAGCTGCCAAGTTCTGCTGTCTGCTGAGGCTGGAAACCGGTCCCCTCGAAGACTGAAATTTGCATAAGCTTTGGCTTGTTGGTTTCCTTTGCTGCATAAGCTTTCCTTTCTAGGAGTTGCAGGATTGGCTGGGTGACGTTTTACATAGAGGGTGCTACTCTGTTTCATTTAGCATCAGGCTTTTCTTTAAGCTTTCCATCTCCTTGAGAACAAGACTTGGCCCCAGCATGTATTTTCCAGTGCTCTTTTCTCCTCAAATTGTCCATTTTGTATTTCTTTTTGCCCTGCTTGCTCATCTCCATTATAGATCTGCATAACAGTGTTCACTGATAACCACGTGACAGTCAATGCTAAAGTCTTCTGAAATCTCTGCTAACAACATCAATCCAAAGCTCCTTCAATTTAGTCTCAGGTAGGTTTTTTAGGACAAAGGCAGAAAGCAGCCACACTCTTTGCCAAAATGTCACAAGAACAGTCTCCAACAGTCTCCTTCACCAGAGCTTCTTGAGCCGGTCCACCCTGCTCTCAACACTACTGTCTCCCATGCTTCTACTAGGCTTGTCCATTAAACCCTGCTCAAAGCATTTAATCACGTTTCTAGTTCAAAGACCCCAAGTCTCCCATTTTTTCAATAAGTATGGTCAGGCCTGTTATAGCAAAAACCCCACTCTTGGTACCAACTTCTGTCTTAGTTACTGTTTATTGCTGTGAAGAAACCCTATAACCAAGGCAACATTTACAAACAAACAAACAAAAAACCCCCCAGTTAATTGGGGGAATTGTTTACAGTTTCAGAGGGTCAGTTCATAATCATTATGGTGGGGAACATGGCAGCAGGCAAACAGATAGGCATTGGCTGGAGAAGTAGCTGAGATGTCACATTTGATCCTCAAGTTCCAGAGAGAGAGAGAGAGAGAGAGAGAGAGAGAGAGAGAGAGAGAGACAGAGAGAGAGAGAGAGAGACAGAGACAGAGACAGAGACAGAAAGAGAGGGGGAGAGGAGGGGGAGGGGGGGAGGGAGGGAGAGAGCCTGGAATGGGTTTCTTAAACCTCAAAGCCTGCTCCTATGACACACCTCCTCCAACAAGACCATACCTCATAATCCTTCCCAAGCAGTTCTACTAACTGGGAATCAAACATTAACACATATAAGTTTATAGGGATCATTCTCATTTAAACCACCACACTAGCTGAGCCATCTCATGGGTCCTCTTCTTTTTCTTTTTTCTTTTTTTAACATTTTATTGATTCTTTGTGAATTTCACATCATGCACCCTAGTCCCGCTCATCTCCCCCTCCCCTTCTTAGTCACCCCATGCCCTGTGACCTCCTCCCCTAAAAGAAAAGATGGAATTAAAACCAAAACAAAACATCTTGTCACGGGAGCTGTGGTGTATCACAGTGTATCTCCCTTTACCACACAGCTTTACTTGCAAATGTTCATTGCAGTGAGTCATTGGTCTGGTCTGAGGCCTCTGGCTTCTGCTACACTATCCATACTGGATCCTCACTGGGACTCCTCTCAGATAGTCTGTTGTTGCCCTGTGTCATGGAGATCCTGCAGCTTTGGAACTGCAGGATTGATGGGTGCTCTTTTTAATTTTTTGTTTGTTTGTTTGTTTTTGAGACAGGGTTTCTCTGTGTAACCCTGGCTGTCCTGGAACTCACTCTGTACACCAGGCTGGCCTCGAACTCAGAAATCCACCTGCCTCTGCCTCCCAAGTGCTGGGATTAAAGGTGTGTGCCGCCACTGCCTGGTTTAATTCTTAATTTTAAAAAATTAATTCCAGTGCGTGTGTGTGTGTGTGTACCTGAGTGTATGTATGTGCACCATGTGCATGCAGTGCCTGTGAAGGTTGAAATAGGAAGTCAGAACCCACATAGCTCTAATTACACTGCTGTTAGTTGTCATGTGGATGCTGGGAACCAAAACTGAGCTCTTTGTCAGGGCTCTCAACTGCTGTGTTATCCCTTTAGCCTCTTATGTTTTATTGGAGTGTGTGTGTGTTTGTGTGTGTGTGTGTGTGTGTGTGTGTACACAGTATGCACACATATATGTGCAGTGCACATGTGCATACCTCAAAATCAGAGGCTTTATTCCCTTGGGGCAGGCATCTCACTGAAACCAGAACTAAGCCAGTACCTGGCAAGCCCAGAGAACCTCTTATCTCTGTCTACCATAGCTCCGGGGTCACGATGCCGGTAGCTATGCCTGGCTTTATATGTTGATGGTGAGGATTTGAACTCAGGTTCCGGTGCTTCTGTAGCAAGCACTCTCCCGCAATGAGCCATCTCTCTTGTCCACAGATCTCTGCATTGCTAATTCATAGTCTAGTTCTATGATGGTCAGAGAACATACTCTGTATGCTTTTGGGTGGTTGTTTTAGGTTTGCTCCTTTGCTTTGTGATCCAGGATACAGCGTGATACAGTGTCTCCTGACAAGTGTTCCTTGTGCATTTAAAGTGACATTTCCAGCCGTTATTGGACACAGTGTTACTCTGCACAGTGATAGGCCTTGCTGGTGGGTGGAGAGGTTTATCTTTGAAGATTTTATTTTTTTCCCTTGCTTTGTCAATTAGAGAGAAAGGAGCGCTGAGATCTCTAGTTCTGAGGTGTTGATTTCCCCTACAGTTCTAGAATCTGTCTCATCTATTTGAAGCCCTGGGTTGGTCCCACACATCTGAGGCTGTCAAGTCTTCTTGGTACACCAGTTCTCGCTCACTATCTTGGCCCTTTCCTTTCTCTCTGGTGTCCTGTTTTTCTGACATTTTCTTTTGCTGATATCAACAGTACCTCTAACTTACTTTTCTCTTTCATTTTTTTTTTAAATTTGAGACAAGTTCTCAATTCTGGCGCTTTGGCTGGCTCAAACTCATGGAAATCCTCCTGTTTCTGCATCCCAAATGTTGAGACCAAAGGCATGACCACCAAGCTTAGCCTCAGCCTTTTTTTTGGTTATTATGTGTATAAACTTCAACATACCATTATAAAAATACATTTCTTATAGACACCATATAATTGGCTCATTTTTATTTGTTTGCTTGTTTAGTTATTTATTGATCGAGGGTCTTTCTATATAGCCTAGCTGTCCTGGAACTCACTATGTAGACGGAGCTGACCTCAAACTCACTCGATTCTCCAGCCTCTGCCTTCTGAGTGCTGGCATTAAAGGTGTGTACCCACAAACCTGGGGCTCTTTTATTTTTTAAAGAAAATATAATCTAGCTTGCTTTCTTAAAAAATTATTTATCTTTCTTTTATTATTTTATCTGTATGAGTTTTTTGCCTACATATGTGGTTGTGCACCATGTGCATGGATGGGTACATGAAAATCAGAAGATGGGGTTTAATCCCCCTGGAACTGGAGCTACAGATAGTTGTGAGCCGCCATGTAGGTGCTGGGAATCGAACCACAGTTCTCTGGGAGAGCAACAAGTGCTCTTAACTGCTGAGCCATCTCTCCAAATCTGTCTTTTAAATGATGTGCTTAGGCTCTTGGAACTTAATTTAATAATTGTTATAGCTGGATTTAAGACTATTGGATTAGTTAATTTTTTCACCAGTGTGACAAAGTATCTTCTAGAAGGCACAGAAAAAAGGAAGAGTTTATTCCAGGTGATACATATATAGACTGTCACCAGTCTATTTAAAATCAGTATTTTATTCCTTAATTTAAACTTGAAGACTTTACAATCCCACGAGTTCTTTCCCTCCCTTCCTCTGTGGCAGGGTTGTCAAATGATTTATAAATTAGTATATTGGCAATCTGCTGGATATCGATGTTTTACTTTGAACTCTTACCTATATTTAAAATCCCTATGATGTTCACCCAGCTGTTTATCTGTCTGTCTGTACTCTTTCCTGTTGTGGTTTGGAAACCCTTTGGATGTCACCTCAAAGGTAGGTGTGTTGGTCCCACTGGCAATAAAGGAGGTCATGGGATTCTAGCTCAGTTACGCTTGATCAGGTAATCCTCCTGCCTCAGCTTCGTGAATGCTGGGCTTACAGGCATGGCCATTATGACCAGCTGTTGCTGGGATCTTAAAGAGGCACAGCCTACTAATAGGGAGTCCCTGGGTCATTGGGGGTGTTATGTGGGAAAGGAATACATCTTCTGGCGTAAGCTCCCCCATGCTTAGAGCTGATCTTCAGGTCCCACTCTGACTTTCCCCGTTTCTGCCTGTCACATGTTCTTGGTGTGACCGTCTTGCCGGAACTGTCAGCCATGGCGGGGCCCTTACAGGAGCCTCTACCACACTCTTTGAACTTTCAACTTCTAAAACTGTGAGCGGAACATACCCATTTTCTTTATAAAGTCACCTTGCCTGGAGTATTTCATTAGCGTGATGCAAAACAGACGTATAATCTCCAAGGCTCTCGGTTTCTCACTCTGCAGGTTCCCTTCCCGCTGAAGAGCTCCCTCCGGCCCCTGCTTTCAGGTCTGTGACAAGCTCCCTTAGAGCCCCTTCTGAGCCTGTGTATATTTTGCCTTCACTCCTGAAGAATGCTTTTCACCCTCCAGGAACAAATTATTCTAGACATTCTGTGCTGACAGTTATTTTCTTTCCATGCCTTAAAAACCTTCCGCTGTCTTCTGGCTCTCTGGGTTCTAGGTTCTGGTTAGAATTTCACAACCGTTTCCCCAGTGAATGGAACATGCTGTTCTTTTTGGGTTTTATTTATTTATTTATTTTCTTTTTTTGGCTGTTTTAAAGATTTTTTTTAAAACGTTTGATCTTAAGCACTTTGATCATAATATGTCCAGGAATGATTTTCTTCGAGTTTTTTTTTTTTTTAAGTCTCGGATGCTTAGCTTTCAAATCCTTAAAATGACATCCCCCCCCCAAATTTAAGGAGTTTTAAGCCATCAGGTCTTCAAATAAGCTTTTGTATCAGTCTGTTATCCTCCCGAGAGTCCTCAAAGCACAAATAGAAGGCTTATTCTTTCTGTTTGTTTGAAACAAGGTTGTGGTATGCGTCCTAGGCTGGGTTTGAACTCATTACACAAACTATAAAACCTCCTGACCTGGTGTTCTGAGTGGGGGGAATTGCAGATACGTACTGTCATGAGTGGGGGCACTTTCAAAGGGTTAAAATATTTTATTTTGATTTTACGTGTATGTGTGTGTGTGTGTGTGTGTGTGTGTGTTCATGGAGGTCAGAAGGGGGCATCAGATGGCCGGAGCTGGAGTTACAGTAGCTGTGAGTAGCCTTGTGGGCACTGAGAACTGGACTCTGGTCCTTCACAAGAGCAGCCTGCACTCTTAACCCCGAGCCAGCTGTGCGGGCCCAGTGCTAGACTTCTCAACACTGCCCACCGTCTCCTGAAGTCCCATGTATTATTTTTCATCGTCTCTTGTTCAAATTGGATAATTTCTATTTATCTCCGAGCTCTCTGACTCATCCCTCTGTTGTGTGATTCTTTACTGAGTCTATGTGGTGAAAATTTAAATTTCAGATTTTTTTTTTAGCTCAGTTCTCCAGCTTTCATTTGTTTCTTCGCTAACGGCATGTGCTGCTTTGTTGAAGATTTCTACTTGTTTTAAGAACATTTGCCTTTATCTCTTGGAACATTAAATTTTTTTTTTTTGACAATTTCAATGCTTCTGTTATCTGGTTATCTTTTCTGTCACATGTTGACATTTCCTGTTTTTTTTTTTTTTTGCATATTGAACAGTTTTGGATTCTACTCTGGACATTTTGAAACGCTGGGTTCTGTTAATATTTTGTGAAGAATACGCTTGCTCCCCCCCTCCCCCCCTCAGCAAGCATCCGACCTATAATGGCTAGGCTGTGAGCTCTGGCACGGCCTCCATGGGCTGTGGCTTTAGTTTCTGCTCAGTTTTCAGGATCTTAATGGTCACGCTGCGGAGTCGTAAAGTGTGTCCCAGAACACCCTGCACTGTGATTCTGCACGCCGAGCCTCTATGGGATGTCAGGCTGCTCCTGTGCGAAGCTTGAGGGTGGGCTCATGTCTTCTTCACTCGTAGCCAACACGCCGGCTCCTCAGCTTCCTCTTGCCCGGTTCTCACGGACACTCTCTGGCTCCCAAGGTCCTCTTTACTTCCCCAGGACTCAGTTTGGACCGGCCATTGTCTCTTCTACCCACCTTGCATTGGTTAAGGCAGGTTTTGTAGCCAAGCGTATTAGCGTCAGCAGGACGGAACCCAGCGGCAAGGTCACGTGGTAAAGCAGGCATGGAGTGAGGGGTGGGAACAGGCTGCAGACTCAGAACTGATCTCAGAACACTCCGACCTCAGAGGCCCCTCCAGTTTATGCCATCACCTTCTCCTTTAGTGCCTTGTAAACTTGTTGCAGTTTCATCTCACCCGCTGTCAAACGCCGAGCGGTCGACCGGTACAGCATAGAGATTCCCAGGCTTGGGGGTGGGGTGGGGTGGGGCGGCCTCCTGATTGTAGCCTCCTGTTCCCTGTGGTTTTTATTTCCTGTTCAATTTTGCCCATCACCTCTTCCTGCCTGCGCTGTTCTCCCCGGCTCCAGCCACCCCCACACTGAGCTTAGGACTTGTGTTTACATAATCAAAACATCTGCCTTGCTTGACTGAGCAGAAGTCATCTATTTTGAGCTGCTTCTACTCTGTAGCTTTATAAAATTCTGTGTGGCGTCTCCGCCCCACCCCCAGCATCCCATTAGCTCAGCAAGGCTCAGAGGTGGTGTAAACTATCTGGTTAGTAAAAGAGCAAACTTACGATAAATGGTTTGAAGATTCATCCTGCACCAACTCCATCTTCCTTGACCATTATGATGTCTTTCACCTGGAACACTGCTTCTCAACCTTGTGGGTTGACTGACATTTTCCCAAGGGTTGCATATCAGACATCCTGCACATCAGATATTTACCTTATGATTCATAACAGTAGCAAGATTACAGTTATGAAGTAGCAATGAAATAATTTTATGGTTGAGGGGTCACCATGACATGAGGAACTGTATTAAAGGGTCGAAGCATTGTGAAGGTTGAGAACCCCTGTCCTGAAGGATCTGTGAGCGTCTCACTGCCTGGGGGAGTGGGGAGGCCGTACAGGGTGCAGGTGGCTGTGCAGGGCAAATCAAAGCAAGCTTCTGGTCTTTAATTCAATGTTCTTTCTAGATCCCACCCTCCTAGGCGACCCTGGGATTACTGTCCAAGCAGACACTAAAGAGAGGCACTTCTGATGGCTCCTCCAGCATGCAGGCTCGGACTGATCGGTCTTAGGGAACTGGGACACACGGTCAGCTTCGCTACTCTATGACTGGTAGAGGTGATTCCAAACACCAGACTATACATGGGCTGTTTTCTCTGCCTCAGTTTCCATACCTGGGGAGTGAGGGTTTCTAATAATTTTTCTTTTCTTGGGTCAGGGTCTCATGTCACTCGGGCTAGCCTTGAAATTAATATATAGCTAAGGATGACTGCAGTCCCAGCACTCAGGTCCTGGTCCTATTTGCCTCCAGGTCCTGAGTGCTGGGAATGGCAACTGGATGTACCACCCAGATCAGTTTGTTAGTTTTTACTTATTTGATCTTTTAATGTGAACATACACAGTTTCTCTTGGCTACTGGCCCTGACACATGTGTCCTGCCTTCAAGGAGCTTATTGTGAAGAAGGGCTGGTGGATCGTGCTACAGGTTACCAGGCGTGGTCTTTTCTTTATCTGGACCTTTGACCCTCGACCCATGAGCAAAGGTGAGTCTGAAAGGTCACTCGCAGAGTGGGGGCATGGGGCATGGGGCATGGGGCATGGCTGTAACCGACAGGGAATCCCACAGCCTGTATAGACCTCCCCATACTTTGCAGGTTCCAGCAACTTCCAGGCTAGCATCTCGGGGTGTGTGTGTGTGTGTGTGTGTTGGGGGAGGGGGGGATGCTGGGAAGAAGACCATTTTCTCTCCAGTGGAGATTGCTAATCACTCTTTGCCACTGCTCTGGGAAAGATGACTTTGCCAGGTTTGGTTGGAGCTGTGAGCCCTGTCGCCCCACTGGACAGTCCTGGTGGGCTTACCTTCCGTCCCTTGCCTCTTGCTCAGGCTGTGTCCTGCTGTCCTGGGATAAGAGAGCTGTCCTGGGAGGGGAACGGTGAGAATTCCAAGAAATTGCCAAGATTTGGGCAATTTGGCTACCTCAAATTAGATTGGCCCAGCAAGTGATTAAGAATCTACCAATCACATCTGGACCTTGGGCTGTTTGTGGTTTTTTTGGTAGCTTTCCGCACAGACCACTAGAGGGCGTCCTGGATGGTTTAGTCTGTAAACCTGCTTAAAGACTTGTGTTTGATCCCCATGGCCCATGTAAGACCTCTGGGCATGGTGGTAAACACTTATAATCCCAGTACTGAAGAGGATGAGACAGGAGCATCCCCAGGGCTTGCTGGGTAGTTCACCGCGCAAGGTCACCCCAGTTCCCACTCAGCCCTCCAAGTCACCCCAGTTCCTACTCAGCCCTCCAGGTCACCCCAGTCCCAGTTCACCCCTCCAGGACATGCCCCCCCCCAAAGGCTGCAAGGCCCTGGAATGGCTGGCTCCCAGTTTCTGTGACCTTCTCTCTGCCTTTCTGCTTACACTGTCTTACCACACTGACCTTCGGTGTTCAGTGACCCCGTCTGCTCTTCCCACCCAGGCCCACCTGACCACAGGTCAGATGCTCTGTCCTTGCTTCATGGCCTCACAGACTCCGCTCTGAGGCCCCCGCCGAGGGCCCGGCACACTCCTGCCTATGGACCCCTTGCCTATGCTGACTCTTGGCGATGTGTGCATCGCTCTGACTTGTCCCTGTGTGTGCTGTTACCACCTGTCATCGTGGGAAGTCCCTCCCTGGTGTCTGGAGCACAGCCTGAGAGGCAAAGGCTGGAAACAGGACAATGCTATCTACTACAGACATTTGTTGTAACGCGTAAGTTGGACAACACACACATACACACACACACACACACACACACACACGCATGCTCCATATGTATGTGTAGTGGGTTCTGTGTTCATGTATGTGTGATATACACAGGCACACAGATACCTGCACTTGTGTTACTGACCCTAATGCTGCTGTGGAGGAACCCGTGAGCCTGTCCCTGTGAAATGTGTTATCTTTTTCTTTCCTGCCAGTTGTGTCTCCCCAACCCCTAGGCTTTGTGAGCTGTTGCTCTGTGGGAGTCCTGGAGGGAGTGCCGAGGGCTGTTGGCCCTGAGGCAGGGTGGACTTCCTGCCCGCCATTGCTGAGCTGGAGCAATGATTGCCACGAGACTCCCAGGATTCCCTGCCCATCCACGGTAGAGACTCCCAGGGTTCCCTGCCCATCCACGGTAGTGACAGCAGTGGCTCCAGGGAGTGGTCACATCATTGCTTGGCTCCCTTCCAGTAGAGCACACTGGTAGAGCCTCTGCTGAACCCAGTGGACACAAATGACAAACTGCTGATGGGGTAACTGCAGGCCTTGCCACCTAGAGTAGTGTCTGGAGAAGCCCTCGCTGTCACTGCAGAACATTGTGTCTTGAGGGAGGAGAGGCTGTGTCACTGACTGCGTTCAGTGTCCTGTCCTTGCTTCTCTGGCTGTCTGGAGATGAACAGAGGGAAGAGAGCTGTGGAGAATGTTCCCACTCTCCACATCCCAGCTGTGTGACCTCGGGCCAGGCATGGCCCCCTCTGTGGCTGGGCTTTCCCACCACACAGGACACTGCTGGCTTCCTCCCCTGCTCCAGCATGCCCAGCCTCTGAGCAGCATGGCGACATTGGAATGTGAAACCAACCTGGTCAAGTAGGAGCTGGGCTGCTCCACTCAAGGTCCTTTCCTGGCTCAGGACTCTGCCTTTGGTCTCCTGGCACCTGAATCCCCCTGGGAAGGTGGCCCTGGTCACCCTGAGACATAACATCCTTCAGGAGAGGAAAGGCAAGACTTCTCTGTTGTCACACTGAATGTGGCTTCTGGCTCGGCAACCCTGTCCGTGCTGCCCTTCACAACCCGCAGGGCTCATACCTGGCTCCTTCCCTCTGACGAGGCTGCCTCAGGACTCCAGCCCCCTCTCTGGTCTGTTCCTATGTGTCCTTCCTGTCATAGCCAGAGAAAGGTGGGTATGCAGCTGTCTGTCAGCTGGCAGAGAGGGTAGCCTCATTAAGGTGACATCCTCTTCAGGACTGTCTTTCCGCTCTGGCTGAATTGGGGCTCTAGAATCTTGGCCATGGTCCTGTGGCACTGTCCCCTTCTCCACCAGGCTGTGTGCGTCCAAACCTGTCACTGAGCCTTAGCTTTGTTCCCAATTTAGTCTTCTAGGTTGGCCACTGGAAGAGCCTTTCAGGATCCGGCCTGACTGTGTCCTGGTAGCACTGTGGCTGTGAGCGCAGTCCCCAGGTGTTGATGGTTCGAATCCTTCTCCCATCCCTCAGGCCCACGGACCTAATCTCTCTGTGACCCAGTTTCGTGGAGATGGTAACACCTCCCTTCCTGCTTCCTGAAGGACTAGATGGGACGGTTTAAACAGAGTGATCATGTTCCTGGGCAATGGTTCCAGATCTCAGACTAGAGCTGCCAGGCCAATGTCTGTCCGACATGGTGTCAGGGGCCTTTCCCCAGGACCTCTGATCAGCCCCCACCTTCTGATGCTCCCAGACTTGATTTCCCCAGCCAGATCCCCACACCCCTGCCCTCTCTGTCACTCTACCTGGACTCTTATCCCTGGGCCACTCTGGAGGCCATGACAGCAGGAATCCTCTAAGTGTGCTGTCATAACAAGACCCTGCAGGCGGGGTGCTGTGGACAGCAGAGACAGATCTTCTCACGGGTCTGAAGGCTAGAAATCCAGGACTAGTGGGGCCGCTTTCCTCCGAGGCCTCTTGTCCTTCTGTCTGCCCTCTACTCCACCTGTCTGTGTTTGAATTTCCTCTTTTCCTTTTTTTCATTCTTTTTTGTTGGTTGTTTGAGACAAAGTCTCATGCTGCCCACGCTGGCCTTGAACTTGCCACATAGCTGATGCCGGCCTTGAACTCCTGATCTTCCTGCTTTGACTTTTCAGTTGCTGAGATTGCAGTTGTGTCCCCCACATCCAGTTATAAATATTGCTTGGGATCGAGCCTATGGTGTTGTGCATTCTGAGCCACATTCCTGATTTTCCTCTTCTCACAACAAAGAGTCTCCTGCTCACGTAAAGTCTGTCTTCACCTTTTAAGAACTTATCTCTGGGAGCTGGAGAGATGGCTCAGCGGTCAAGAGCACTGACTGCTCTTCCAGAGGTCCTGAGTTCAAATCCCAGCAACCACATGGTGGCTCACAACCATCCCTAATGAGATCTGACACCCTCTTCTGGTGCGTCTGAAGACAGCTACAGTGTACTTACAAATAATAAATAAATCTTAAAAAAAAAAAAAGAACTTATCTCTGGATGTGGGAATATTCTGAGTTCCTGGGCATTAGGACTTGAGCATGTGTAACGGGGCAGGGCAGAGGGGGAGGGGAAAGGGGGGATGTAATTTATGTCCTGACATCTGTCATGCAGTTTGATGATACAATTAATCCACACCAAAATGTTTATCAAGCACCTATCCTACACCAAGCGTTGGAGAGAAGAGAGAAGGGTGTGCCTCTGCTTCCTTGGAGATGTGGGCAGATGTGGGCAGATGTGGGCAGACACAGGCAGTAAATTTGGACAGAGGCAGGAGGCAGCGCTATGGCTATGCAGTATGCAGGGCAGGAACACTGAGGTCAAAGTGGAATCTGCATGCACAGCAGTGGTCAACAGCACATGCCTGCTTGAAAAGGTGGCAGCTCTCACTTCGAGCACTGTGGTTCAGATGTACCATTGAAACCCCATGGAACACTCAACCCTGAACCATTTTCCAGACATGGACAGTGGGGTCTGGAAGGCTGAGGGGTGTGCTCTAGGACAGTGGCTTGTGAGGGACAGATCCAGGATGACACACCTAGGTTGAGTGGTACTGAGTTTGTACCTCTATTGTATCCGTGTCCAAGCTGTACTGTCCTCCTCACCATTGCCCCATCCCCGCAATGCCCCCCCCCCGCCCAGCTCTCTCCCCATCTTTCCCTTTGAATCCTGCTTCTGTGGCAGCTCAGCCCCTCGACAGACATCAGCCACCTGATCCCAAGGACATCAGCAAGAGCCTGGGAGGCTGTTCATGCTCCTCCCCATTTTATACCACAGGCCTGGGACTCCTTCTTTCCCACATGGCCTGATACTGGTTAAATTCTGAAACAATGACATTGAAGTCTGGGGCTTAACAGACCCTTGCTTTTTCTTCCCAATTCCAAATGGCAGGATTTGGGTACAGGGACAGAGAGCCACACTCCTCTCTTCAATGGTAGAGCTGAGATTCTTGATTGGTGGCTGGGCATGCTAATGCCCGGGAGAATGTGGACCGCTGTGGACCTCAGGACTGGACAGGGTAGGGGGAGGGGGTGGGGGTTCCTAAGAGGCTTGCTAGAGCAGGTATAGAGACTGTTATGCACTCTGGAGGAGAGGAGGGTAGAGGGCAGCTGTGTGTGTACGCGGGCTCCAGATCATAAAGGGACATTGGTCTTGTGTCTTGCTGTCCTGGGACTGGCATCTTTGTGGGTGAGGGGTGTCTGGAGACTCCTCTAGGGAAGCTAGAAATTGGGGAGTCTTCCCTGCACCCTAAATAAAGAAGAGTGACAGCACATGGTGATCATCATCCTAGCCATGGGAAACTGAGGCAATCAAAAGTTAACCCACTTGCCTTAACCCCCAGGAACTCAAGTACAACTGAAAGTCCTTGCTTGTCACACCGTGAAAGTCACCCAGCAGGCCTGTGCCTGTCTGGCACCACCATGAGCCCTGTAGCCTCTCCCTGACCCTTTGGGAACTCTTCTTCCCGGAGTACAGCCCTGTTACCTGGGGACTCTACTCCCCACCCTGTCCTGCTGTCTGGAGCTTCAGTCAGTCTGTCCTCCCCAGTACCCACAAGGTAAACCTAGTGTGCTCTGCTCCGTGTAATTTGCAGAATACCCGTGTTTTATTCTGTTGCCATAACTGTTGGCACCATGGAAATTGAAGGATTGGAAATGAGGCTGGGAACAAGGTTTACTGTGTCACTCAGCAGCAAAAAGAAACAGAAACTCCCCGAACAATGAGGCAGTCATACTTGCACGAATAAGTGGCAGAGGCAGCCCGTGAACCTCATGGAGCCAGTGACCTTCTAGAAGGTTGGCTGTTGGGGACTGGGAAGGGTAGAGAGTATAGGAAAGTGTCAGTGTGGTGACTTTCTGGCAAACTGTCTGAAGAACTCGGTTCTATATCTCAGAGTCCACAGGCTAACCTTAATTTCAAGCTTAGACCTAATCCTCCCTCAACCCTTTATCCCTGGGAAGCAAGACAGATGCCCAAGGTCACACGGATGCTAT
This sequence comes from Tokudaia tokunoshimensis, assembly GCA_036184795.1. Lineage (NCBI taxonomy): Eukaryota > Metazoa > Chordata > Mammalia > Rodentia > Muridae > Tokudaia > Tokudaia tokunoshimensis. The sequence continues at coordinate 114,942,568 of BTHU01000005.1, read as the reverse complement.
ACCCAGTGGCTTTCATGGGACACCAATAAATCCTGAACCTATCAGACTTGGTGACAAAGTGTGGGCTACCAAACGGTTGTCAGATAGACAGAAAATGTCTAATGTCTTTCTGGATACCCGTGTGACCCACAAAACAATATCAGGGATTGCTGGGCGGAGCTCTGACCTCACCATCAGCAGGGTGTGCCGAATTCTCATGGACATCACCCGAATCACTCCCTCCCATCTTGTTCAGTGATTGGAAGGGCTGATCAGACCATCTTTTGCTCAGTACTTCAGTTAATGCACAAGTTGAAATCTTGCCCTACACAGACTATACAAACTCCATCCATAGGACTGAATGGATGTCCTAGTGGATGCACATGGGTACCAGTCTCACTGAGGACTCAAGTTTGGTTCCCAGACCGTATGTCAGGCAGCTCACAACTTGTAACACAGCTGCAAGGGTCTAACTGTCTCTTCTGGTCTTCATGGTGACCTGCATTCAAGTGTGTGTGCACGTGCATACACATACACACACACACACATGCACACACACACACACACAAGCAATAAAAAAAATCTTTCAACTTTATCTGCAAGAAAAGAAAAAGGCTCTTTGGAATTTTCTGTTTTTCTAAGACACGCTCTTGTGTTCCCACCATGATTATTAGTGTGTGACATATCATGCTAGAGTCAGCACAAAGTGGGCACTGTTCTATACTTCTCCCCATAGACCAATACTTTGGAGCCCCTTTCATCAATCCTCGAGTTTCTTCCCCTACCTCATTGGCTAGCTAGGGACTCATTTTAGGCAGCAGGATGAGCTAGAGATGCAATGTGGTAGCTCAGGCTCTGAGCCCCCAAAGACCATGCATTCTCCTATCCAATCTCTTTAAATCCTCCTGTTGTCCTGGAGTCAAGCCTGGGGTAACATACGGAGAATGAGAGGATACCCTCACCCCAGACTATTACACAGCAGGCCTGGCTAATCCTCCCTGCCCTGTGTATTTTCCCTTCAATAACTTTATGCATTGGCAACAATCCTTGTTTTAGAGGTTGGGTTGAGACTTGGTAGAGTCTTGGCTGAAGTCATCCTGCCTATAACCAAAGACCTAAAAGTTCAGCCCAGGCTTTTCTCACTCTCTGTGAGTGTCCAATACAATCAGAGAATCCCTAACACTGAAATGGTAGACAGACTGAATTTTATTGCTTAAGTCTTCTCACAAAGTAATACTGAAAGATTCAGGGAGAGGGAAAAAACAACTCTTTGATAGATTAGTAATGTCTGCCACTGGTGGTGCTGCAGACACGGTGGTGGGAGTCCTATGCTATGCATTTATCAGGTACTTCTTAAAAACACCAAAGCTCAAAGAGAGGATTTTGGGTAACATCAGGGTTTGTCTCTGAGGTATAGGAGGGTGCCAGTAAGGTTGCCTGCACTGTGCTTAGGTGTGAGTCTAGTCAGCCATGCTCCCACCCTGTCCTCCCATTCCCCCCCTGACAGCCTAACTCACTTAGGAGAAGTTTGTTAGAGAAGGCATGAGAGTGCATTTACTTCCTGATTAGGAATGATGGCATTGGCTGCTTGAATTCTGTTCTCTGAAATTAACTAAAGGTGGTAAGGACAAGAAACAGAACATAATAGGGAATTTTGTTTTGGGTTTTGTTCCCCCCCTTCATTTTTATTGAAAACAGAAATGAGCACAACTCCAAACCACAGACCCTGAAGGTTTCCTCCCCAAACTATGGAATGTAGCCCAGAACCAGAGGAAATTGAATCCATGCAGACATCCCAAGATGTTTTTCATATAGGAAAGCTGAGGTTTTACAGATATAGCCCAAAGTAGATACCCTAGACCTGAAGACTTCATGTGATAATCCTCTGCTCAGAGCTCTGGGACCCACCTGTCTTCCCCAGAGGTATTGCTGGGCCCTCTGGCTATAGGGACAGCAAACCTCACACTGTAGAGAAGGTCCAAGATGACAGAGCTAGCTGTGGGTTTCCCTTCTCCCTGGGGTGATTGGCCACTGGCCCACGAGGACAAAGGGAGCAGAGTCAATCAAAAGGGTTTCAGGCAGCCTGTGAGTGAGAGCAGTAATGACCACACATTGGAACTAGCTTGGGGGGTGGTGGTCAACTGTACTCAGGATGAATCAAGGGTTGTATGGTTTTGAGGATGGAGGTAGGGATATCCAGGGTGGACAAAGTTCACTGGCTGAAGACTAAGATACTGAGATGCCTCATTAGCATAGGGACGCACTCCAGGGGATCTCAGGTGCTGTGGATGGGCCTGGTGCTGTTCTTGTGACCCAATCCCCTAATGAATAAAGGAGCCAATCACTGGGCGAATAGGCGGGACTTCCGAACTGGACAGAGGAAGAAAGGAGGCAAGAGAGAGTGACTTCTTTGTGGAACAGGAACAGCAGAGGGGTAAGATGTAACTGCCAGAGTTTCCTAGTATCATGGCGGATCAGCAAGGATCTGCCACTGGAGGGATCGGATTTTAATAAGGCTTACAAGATTAGGTTTTAGTTGTTGTGCCCAGAGATTGAGTCACCATTGATTCTGAATTAAGTTTGTGTTGCATTTTCCTTCATGCGGTGGCTTGTCTGGGTTCAAGAGAGAAAGATAATGGCAGCAAAGCGTGGGGTTGCCTGATGTGCACCACAAAGGCCATGGGGGATTTGAAGCACGGGATTGGTAGTAGTGACCCGCCACTGGGAACCTAATGATCTAGGTGGAGACGTTTCAGGAGCTCTGGGCCAGTGAATCTCTATGAATCTCCAGTGCATGGCTGGCCAGTCTGTTGGGACAGGGAGTTAGAAGCACAAACGTGGCAGTGTGCCAGTTCTACTTTTTAAATATTTCACTTAACACTCAGGTGCTTGCTGAGACGCTGAACCTATAATCTCACTAAGGCTATGTGACATCCCACAGGTGGAGGATATAGGAGTTTCAGACTCCCCAGACAAGGTCAGAGAAGGAGAAACCCTCCTGGTAAAGGGAGTCTGCCATTTTGTGCAGAGCTTGGAAGGCTTTCTGGACCATGGTACACATAATTAGCAGGACAACAAAAGCCAGATGGGAGCTGTGCCCTGCCCAAGGGTGTTGCCCCTACTCTTAGCACACAGTTCTACTTCAAGGAGTTGAACAAAGGTGTCCAAAGGAAGCACGCAGGTACTCTACAGAGGAAGGAGACATAGCAAAGACAGGATGTTCCTGAGGACTCAGGGGAGTAGTATTTTCACAGTTGATGTCAGTTCACACAAAAGGCCCAAGAAACTAGGTACTGTGGTTTGTGTCTGTCATTCCAGCAGACCAGAGGCTAAGGGACAAGGTTCATGAGTTTGAGGCCGGACTGGAGAGAGAGATAAGTGAGATGTGTCAAGCAATCTAAAATCAAAACCAGAATGAAAACAAATAATAAATAAACCAAACAAACAGTACCAGGAGATATGGGGATAGAAAATGAGTCTAAAATCACAGCACACAGTGGGTATTCAGAAGATATGGGGATGGAAAAATGAATCTAAAATCATAGCACACAGTGGGTGTTCAGGGGTTGTTCTTAGGAATAAAAATAAAACAGATTGGAGGAGGAGGAGGGAAGAGAAGCAATTCAAACTACATAAAATACACCACCCCAAGCTGGGCCTGAGTAGCACAGGCCTGCCATCTTAGCTACTCAAGATGATGAGTTGAGTGGAATAAAAATTCAAGGTTTGTCTGGACTACAGAGTGAATTTAGAGCCAGGCCAGGGAACTTAGGGAGAGCCGTTATCAAAGTTAAGTAAAAGGAAAGGCGGGGAATGTAGCACTTTGGTAGAGGGTTTGTCTAGCATGCCTGAGGCCCCAGATTCAATCCTCAAGACTTCAACAAAACAAAACAAAATAAAACAAACAGAAAACAAAACAGATGTAGTTATATTGAGGGAAGTGTAGGAAATCTATAGACATTACATAGAAAAGATTGTTGCTTTTCAAGCATTTGGTCAAAGATAACAAATGAGAGGCACAAAAGACAGCCAAAATTATACGATAGATCAGCCAAAGTTAGACAGTAGATCAGTACATCTCAACCTTTGGGTTGTGTCTCATCCCATGGGGACTGTGTACCTGATATATACATTACAATTCACAACAGTAACAAAATTACAGTTAGGAAGTAGCAACAAAATAATTTTATGGTTGGGGGGGTCACCACAACATGAGGAACTGTGTTAATGGGTCTCAGCATTAGGAAGGTTGAGATGGATAATAGATAAACATTCCATGAGAACATAGGTGTGAAAATACTAAAAGATACACTAAAAGAAAAGTTTTGAAGTAAAGACATGGATCTGTGGATAAAAGAATGTGCACAATGTGTGTGTGTGTGTGTGTGTGTGTGTGTGTGTATGTGCGTGTGTAGTCTAAGGCAAGACTGGAAGAAATTAAAACATAAAATAGGGCTAGGGGCGAGGGGTCACCTTAATATTCACAGGCCTCAGGCTAAATCCTCAGCATTGCAAAAGGAAAGAATTAAACTAAAATACGTCTGATGGTCTAGGTAAAAAAGTCATATCACAGAGCTTAGTTGGTTATATGCTTGCCCTGTAAGTACAACCTGAGTTTAATTCCTACAGCCCACATGGAAAAAGCCAAGCCAGGGGCCAGCCTTGGCTATGACCAGGTTCCACAGAGGAGGTAAGGAGCCGGTGAGGGAGGAATGAGTCAGGCATGGTGGTCAGGAGAATCTTGCATCCTGACTGACTGGCAGTCAGAGTGCTTCTTATTTATACAGAACACAGTAGGCAGGGATAGACTCACATTGTTCCAAAACGTAGATCATATAATTTTTGTCTCTGGACATGTGTTTTAACTTCCTCTTGGTCTAAAGTTTAGTCATCATTGATGAACCTTGATGAAACAGAGTTTATCTTTTTATACTCATTTTCCCCCATTAACCCCATAACCCAAATTTAAGAATCTTGAGGTTTCAAGGGCACTAGACAGAAAGAAAATTTCCAAGCCAGCCTGGGAAGATTGCCATGTCCTGAGCACTGTATTATCAACCTTTCATGGTCAGAGCGTTAATTGTCATTAGGCTGAAGAAAAATCTTCAGGCCAAAGCTGCAGCAGTTACTATTCAATTTCTGGCACAATACAATGTTTACTTTTTCTATCATTGTAGAATTTATTTGTATGTCTAATCTTGGCATTTTTTTTTGTTCTTTAGTCATGTGACACACTACAGTGGCCCTGCATGAGCTCACTTGTCTGAGGGAGGCCCTGATACCTCATTCTTTTATCATTTCTCCACACTATTCTTTGTCCATCAGTATAAGGCCCTGTGTATGGCAGAGATAACTCCAGCCAATCTAACTTTGTTGCTGTGTCTTTTCCTCGAGGGGTATACCATATGCGGCCCCCAATCTTATATGCCACATAGTCGCCTGAGCTTATAGTAGGAAGAGGCTTTTCATCTGATCTGCCGCTATCTCCTCTAGTCCACTGAATCTTGTTTACCTTTTAAAGTTTACTTTGTTCTGATTATCTTATTCCTGAGTAAGTACAGAGACAGATGTTCTGAGAGTATCTTGGAACAGGAAACTCATAAGGAGATCTCTGGCGTTTTCATATGAGTCACAACCTCCAGGGCACAAAAAAGACCTTCAGGTAGGGCCAGATAAGAATATTTTCCTAAAAGCAGAAGGGGTAGTAAGCTCAGGACTTTTTTGGAGAAGCTTGGAAGCATTACTCCTGGGAAAAGGCATAAATGATTCATAAGAAATTTCCCATCAATCCAATATCCCAAAGTTGTACAAATATTAACCCCTCCCCCCAAGATGCATCATGTGGTGGTCAGGACCCAAGGTGAAGGACAGTGCCTTCATGTGGCTCAACTTTGTGGGATCTTTGTGGAGTAGCTGTGCTACCGGCTTTGTGATGTTTGCTGCTCCCATTAGGTATGCCTGTGCTGTGGTAGTACTTGTAACCTCAACTGTGGGTCGCAGACAGAAGGATTCTAGCCACTCTAATCTTTCTTGTGAATTCCAGCCCAAGGAGAGATCCTGTCTCAACAAAACAACAAAGCAAATCAACACCAAGATAGCAGCTAGTGAGATGGCTTTGTGGGTAAAAGTGCTTACCATCAAACCCGAGGACCAGAGTTCAATCCCCAGGACTCTCATGATGGAACAGTAGAACCAACCCTGACAAGTTCCCTGCCCTTCACAACACATGTGATGGTATGTGTACTCCCGTGAGTATGCATACACATGCTCACACAAATAAATAAAAAACACAGTGGCAGTCACAAGGTTGGTTAAATCACTGTTAAGAGAAAAACAAACAAGCTAAACAGAAACCGAAGGTGGATAGTTCCTTAAAATGACTCCATGGTTAATCTCTAGCTTCATATGCCTTGCACACACATGGACTCATGTATTGCACGCATGTGTGCATGCGTGGGCACACACACACACACACACACACACACAGCCACCACATGGAGAAAGTTAGGTGCATCCATCCAAACATCTTCATGTCTTAGCAGAAGATGGAAGGAGAAGAGGGAGAGGACAGCAGGAGTGTAGCTGAGACCATTTCTATGTAACTGCAGCATCTGCAGAATCTTGCCATTATGTTTGTGTTTCCAGGCTACTAGGGAATGCCTACAACACTGACCCAGTAATTATAAGGCTAGAAGGGGGCAGTGTTTGTCTAACCCCTCAGCTTTACTTCCAGGGAGTCAGTACTGTACTGTCAGGGCTCTCCAGACAAACAGAACGCTAGACGCATACATATTAAAATAAAAAAATTTATCAGGTGCTGGACGGGTGGCTCAGCGGTTAAGAACACAGAGGTCCTCCTTTTACAGAGGACCTAGGTTCAATTCCCAGCACCTAATGGCAGCTCAAACCATCTGTAACTCCAGTTTCTGGGGATCTGGCCCCTTCTTCTGGTCTCTATAGGTATCAGGCATGCACGTGTTGTACAGACATGCATGAAGGCAAAACACCCATGCATATAAAATAAAAACAAATCTTATAAAGGAGGAGTTCATTAGGTTGGATTACACAGCACCATGTGGGTGGTCTAACGATGGCCATCTTCACATTGGAGAAGGTGAGGACCGGTAGTGTGGGGGATGTGGAGATGAACCTGGTAGAGGAAGAAGCAGGAGAGAGAGAGAGAGAGAGAGAGAGAGAGAGAGAGAGAGAGAGAGAGAGAGAGAGAGAGAGAGAGAGAGAGCACAAGCTCCTGGGACAACTTGAAGAGTTTTGATCCACTCTACAGTATCTGATCTGATATGCTCCGGGTATACCAGTGAGATAACACAAAGGACTTGAGGCCAGGGTGGTGGCTGCTTCCTGGAAATCTCCACGGGGAATTGGCCCCTCCCATATAGGCTCCTGGACAGGCGAGCCAGATTCTCCTAAACAACACCGGTTGCATCCCGATTGGCCCTTGAATATATAAACATACCCTAGTTGACTAAAAAGCTTTATATATAAGCTAATGTATAAACAATAAAGTTAGATCTGTACTCTGATGCTGATCTCCAGAATCTGAATCCCAGGCATCATGGGCTCCGTCTCCATTTACCCCCCACTTCCTGGTCCCGGTTCCCACACAGTAGTTTGCTCAGCCCACATGGTTGGATGCTTCTGCCGCCCTAGTCAGGTGCTAAAGGTCTGGAGGATTGTTGGTCTCTTTAGTTCACATTGGAAGGTCGAAGAAGCTGGTTTTGGATGCAGAGGAGGACAGCAGCAGCAGCAGCAGGGTAGATTAACTCCTCTGAGAGACGCAAATCAAGCAGGCAAAATGTGAAAGCGGTCCCCTAAGACTAACTCCTACCTGTGCTGCCCCCAGAAGTGGGTGCTCACATTCAGGGCGGGACCTTCCCATTTCAATTAAAGCTGATGGCTATGATCCCTCATGGGAGTGCTCAATGGTTTGCATCTTAGTTGATTCCAGATTCCATCAAGTTGACAACTAAGATTAGACATCACAAGTGCATTTGGCTTTGTGTTGAGGTTTTTGGAGACAGTGTTTGGCTAGATATCCCTAGCTGGCCTCAGGCTGTCCGTATACCAAGGCTGGCTTGCAATTCCTTATGAGAGCTCCTGTCTCAGCCCCTCAGGATCCTGACATTGCAGACAAGTGCTACTATGCCTAGATTAATTATCTTTCTTCCTTATTGTGAAGGTAATTTTAGAAAAAAACCCCCATGAAATATTGTTTATCTGGAGTTAATATTTGTTTCACCTCAATTTTCATTTGTTATGTTGAGTGGAGTAAATTATATCTTGTAGTTTAAAATGAGGAATGGCGTGTGTAATTTCATTTTTTTATCCATTGCCCCCTGCATACATGCAGAGTGCCTTTTGAGGTAATTATTTATTATTGTTTAAATATTTTATACTTTACTTTTGCATTATTATAACATCAACATTTATTCTTTTCAAAAATTTTGATCAGATTGATCCTTGTTCTGAAAAAAATTGAAGTTGGTGTTCAACAGAGTGGGGTGCTGGGAGACACCATTGCACATGGTATAGGAGAAGGCCTGGAAAGATGGCTGTACTGACTGGTTTTGTCTGTCAACTTGACAGAAGCTGGAGTTATCACAGAGAAAGGAGCCTCCCTTGAGGACAGGCCTCCATGAGATCCAGCTGTAAGGCATTTTCTCAATTAGTGATCAAGTGGGGAGGGCCCATTGTGGGTGATGCCATCCCTGGGCTGGTAGTCCTGGGTTCTATAAGAAAGCAAGCTGAGCAAGCCAGGGGAAGCAAGCCAGTAAGTAACAGCCCTCCATGGCCTCTGCATCAGCTCCTGCTTCCTGACCTGCTTGAGTTCCAGTCCTGACTTCCTTTGGTGATGAACAGCAGTGTGGAAGTGTAAACTGAATAAACCCAACTTGCTTCTTGGTCATGATGTTTGTGCAGGAGTAGAAACCCTGACTAAGACAATGGCTGAAGGTACTTGCTGCCAAAAACCTGATGAGTTGGATTTGATTCCCAGGACAAACATTGTAGAAGAAGAGAACCAATTCCTGAAAGTTGTCTTCTGATTGCTACTCATGTGTTGTGATATATATATATATATGTACAAACATACACATATGCACATACATATGCATGTGCATATACACAGGAAGTAAATAAAAATATAACAACAACAACAGAAAGTTATAGAAAGGTAAGCGAATGTGGGGTTTGAATGAGAACGGCCAGTATAGGCTCATATGTTTGAAATCTTGGTCTCAGGTGGTGGACCTGTTGGGGAAGGTTTAGGAAGTGTAGCTTTGTCGGAAGAGGTGTGCCAACAGCATTCGAAACAAAAGCCTGCTTAGCTCTGTCTTTGGCTTGTGTTGTTTTCTCAGGATGTGAGCTCTCAGCTACTACTCCTGCTGCTATGCTCCCTGTCACGGTGACTGATGTGTTTGTTTATAAAAAGATAAAGAGGAAGGGGTTATGTTCTATGGATGTGTGGTGAGGTATGGGGAAAGGGGATGTCTCAGCAGGCCCAGGCATCACTTCCCCCTGAGGGACCAGCCACAAGATGGTATAGTATAGAATAGAGTTTATTCAGGGCATGGGGAGAGTAGTTAAGAGGGTAGTAGAGGCAGAGAAAGGCATAGAGAGGGAGAGAGTAGAGAAGCAGAGACCAGTCATGAACACATGGAAAGGGGGAAGGGAATAGGGGAGGGAGGAAGGGAAGAACCCAAGAGGGCAAGAGAGAAACAAGAGAGCAAGCAAAGAGAACAAGAGAGGGAGGAAGGGGCAAGCAGCCCCTTTTATAGAGGGTCAGGCCTACCTGATTGTTGCCAGGTAACTGTGGGGTGGAGTTTAGACAGAATGCTAACAGTGGTCTTGAACTCATTCTCTGAGATGAAAAGGCACAGGGAGAAAGGATGAGATGAGGTGTTCTGGGTGTTGCCAGTTGATAGTCAATGCTTAAGGTGTAGGTTAGGATCTGCAGTGCAGCCTTGGGCACCAGGGCTCATACAGCTGCATACCAGAGTGTCTGGTTCCCCGTCATTTGCCAGCAGTCAACGAAGGGTTGAATTTGTTGTTGTCGTTTTGCTCTTTTGAGACAGGGTTTCTCTGTGCAGTCCTGGCTGTCCTGGAATGCACTCCATAGAGCAGGCTGGCTTTGAACTCTGGGATCTGCCTGCCTCTGTCCCCTGAGGATTAAAGGTGTGTATCACCACTGCCCGGCGAAGAATTGAATCTTTAAACTGCACTTCGTTCAGAACACTGTAATCTGAGAGGACAGTAGATCAACGCCCTGAAACCCTGTCTAATATCTCACCTTCAGTCTTCAGGTCACATAAGGGGTTGGGGCAGAGCTGTCCGTCATTCTGGGCTTAGGTGTCAAGCCCTGGTTCTGGGACCTGTGCTGTCTGCCTCTCCCATTGGCATCTCTGCACTACCGTTCTGTGGCTCAGGCACTTCCTGAAATGCTAAGTTTTCAACAGCGTCTGATGTAGCAGCCATGGCCTCCTCAGAGGCCCCTGGGATAGCAGGGCTTAACTCAGAACAAGCCAGCCATGAACAGTGGGCACAACTGGGCTAGGAGAAAACTGTGAGAGGCGATCTCCGTTCACAACAACGAGTGTGCCTTTTCAATTCTAAGCATGAAAGTGGTCCATTCGCGCCCACCCTCCATCAGCGGTCCCCACCTCCAACTCAGCCAGCCTGGCTGTGACTGGACACGGACTGATGATACAGCTTCTCTAGGTGCCTTTTTGGGTCTGAGTTATTGCTACCCACGGAAATGAGGCCCCTCCCACCCGCCTTGCTCCTCCTACTCACCCCCTTTGACACCACTTGGCCTCTCCATCTGCCTGGCTCCTCCTACCCATCTGGTTCCGCCTACCTCCAGTGGCTCCTCCATTTCCACCAGGCTCTTTCCAGCTACTTGGCTTTGCCCATCCCACCTGGCTTTTTTCACATATTTCTCTGCTGATTCAGTTACATCGCCCAGCCCCGACTTGCTGAAACTCTTCCCTAATACCCTCTTGCTCTCAGCCTAACAGAGAAGTTGGGTTTCTTGCCTAAGGTCACACGGTTCCCAGTTGGCGGGTTGGGCTCATAGTATCAAAGACCAAGGTCCTGAGCATCTTTTCCAACTGTCTTGTCTCTTTCTCCACCTTGTTCTTACACTGGGGAAACCCGGCCTGTGGGAACTTGGGGACCGAGCAACTGGAGATGGGTTCAGCTCTGGAATGACAGTGTGACCTTAGGTGAATCGCCTGCCCTCTCTGAGCTGGCCTCTTCTCCTGGCCCCGCTTTCTGCTTGTAGCCGCCAGAATCAGGTAGACAGACAGATTTTACAGAGAGGAGAAAGATTCCCGGTGTCTGTGTGCCGAGGGTCTCCTTTTCTCAAGCTGTCCGAGCTAAACCGGAAGTAATCATCCCCTCCTCTGGCTCCTTCTCTCGCCATTAAATTTCCCTCAGGTGAGGAGCTGCCTTGATAATTAATGAGCTTCTCTCGCATTCCTCTCACAGTTCCCTATCTCAGCATCTCCCAGTTCTGGGCAAGAAAACCGCCATCCTGCTTTAGAGACAGTGGGCCTCCTGAGGTCTGTGAGGGCGAGACGTTAGGGCATCCTTTGGCTGGATCCTTTCACTGTGAAGGCTGGAACCCCTGCTGTCCCCTGTACAAGCCAGGAACCCTGTCTGTTCCTTTTCCCCTCCATCCTGCCCCCAGAGAAAACCCGCGGCTACCATATCATCACTTCTCTTGTTTCCCGCAACCCACTCAAGAGTGCGCGCCCAAGGGCTCAGTTTTTGACTAAGTATGGGCACAATCCCAGCTCCTAGCTGGCACCTCATCACTCCTCGCCTAAGCTCTATAACCCCCCTTTACTTGAGCCTGGATGCCCAACTCTACTGACCTCCACCTGTGAGGTCGGTGAACCTGCCTGCCAGCGAGCTGCCTCCTTATAAACTTGCCTTTATCTGTTTTTAATCTCGTCTAATATGACCTATATCTGCATCACCAAGGGGGAAAAAATGCCTATCAGTGAAGATGATAAACTGAGGCCCAAGGGGACATAACGTCATGATGTCTGTCACGATGCCCACGTGCCAGTATTTCCAGTTACAGATATTTGGAAGAAAATCCACATCAAACTAACTTAGCACAAAGGGAGGTATAGACATAGGGAACTGAAGATTCAGAGTGTGGCTTCAGAGATGGCTTGATCAAGGCTCAAACGATGTCATTGGGATCATCTCTGGCTCTGTTCCCTGTTCTGCCCTTAGGCACTGTGGTGGAAGATGTCTGAAGCAGTCTCTTTGTCCCCTTGGGCTCAGTTTCAGAGGCAGAGAGTATGTGTTTCATTCTCTAGTCACCCCAGCCAGTGTTACTTTTAATCTAGTTTTACTTTTATTATTTTAAAGTGTGTGTGTGTGTGTGTGTGTGTGTGTGTGTGTGTGTGTGTGAGAGAGAGAGAGAGAGAGAGAGAGAGAGAGAGAGAGAATATTTGTGTGGTTATGTTGTATGTTTATCTGTGTGTGAGAGACTGTGTGTTTCTGTGTGTGACTCTGTGTATTTCTCTGTCTCTGTCTCTGTCTGTCTGTCTGTCTCTGTGTGTGTGTGTGTGTGTGTGCATGCGTGTGTCTGTGGGCACTAGAAACATTGGATTCTCCATAGACTCGAATTTCAGGCAGCTGGGAGCCAAAATTAGGTCCTCTGGGAGAGCAGTAGACACTTAACCACTGTCCTGAGCCATCTCTCCAGCCCCTCAGCCAGGGTTTCATTGCAGATCATGGCTAAGTTTATGTGCTGCCTTGACAGCCTGGCCCCAGTCGGCTGTGAGGGGAAGGCTGATCTTTCTATATCAGGGTTATGGTTTAAAGAAGTCAGGGGCACTGGGAAGGCAAAGACCTGACATCTGCTGGAGTGACAGCTCTGCTGAAGCACCTGCTCTGGGCCACAGAGCTGGCCTGAGCCCTTAGATCTGCTGTCACAAGTCTCTCCTGCCAGCTGCTAGGTGAGGCTACCTGAGACCACTTACAAGAAAGGCTCAGGCCTCACTGCAGATGCACTGCTGGACAGGCTGTGACTGTGGGCAGCCAGGGAGCACAGAGACGCCTGTCCACAGCAGGCCGGGCGTTGGGGTGCCTCCTCTAGGTCTCATCCGTGCTGGCCTGGCTTGCCTGTTTTCTTGGCTGGCAGGTTAGGGCAGCTCTAGAGGGAAAGTCAAGGGTAGAGAGTCTGGGATGGAGTTGCTGAGGGGTGCAGATGGGTCTGCTATTGTATGAGATTAACAGGGCATGGTGGGGGAGGGGAGAAGTAATACATGTGAGTCCCTGTGGGTGATTGATCACGCCACTGTTTTGTGAAGCCACTGAGTCACAAAGCCAGGGCCCCTACACCCTTCTCTTCCAGTTGCTGACACTGCCTGTCTTAGTTAGGATTACTATTGCTACGACTAAACACCATGACCAAAAAAGAAAATCGGGGAGGAAAGGGTTTACTATTTGGCTTACACTTTCTCAGCACTCAGCCATTAAAGGAAGTCAACACAGGAACTCAAGCGGGGCAGGAACCTGGAGGCAGGAGCTGATGCAGAGGCCATGGAGGGATGTTTCTTGCTGGCTTGCTTCCCCTGGCTTGCTCAGCTTGCTTTCTTATAGAACCCAGGACTACCAGCTCAGAGATGGTACCATCCACAAGGGGCCCTCCCCCCTTGATCAGTAATTGAGAAAATGCCTTACAGCTGGATCTCATGGAGGCACTTCCCCAACTGAAGCTCTTTTCTCTGTGATAACTCCAGCCTGTGTCAAGTTGACACACAAAACCAGCCAGTACAATGACAAAATGAAATATAAGATGAAGCAAAAGCTTTCATATTGAAGGTGGGCATGGAAACCCAATAGGAGGGATTGCATACCAAGAGCAGGCAGACGGTCAGAGACCTGCTCATTCTCCTAGTCAGGAGTCCATAAGAATACTAAGCTAATCGCTGTAATATGTACACAGAGGCTGTTTTCTTATAGAGCCCAGGACCACCAACCCAGGGATGGCCCTCCTACAGTGGGCTGGTCCCCCCCCCATCAACCACTAATTAAGAAAATATACTTCAGGCCTGTGGACAAGCCAATCTTATGGAGGAATTTGCTTAGTTGAGACTCCCTCCTCTCAGATGACTTTAGCGTCTGTCAAGGTGACATAAAGTCAGCCAGCACACTGCCATATGGTGGGTGTAGAGAGATACATGCAAGGACCCCTCTCCCCTGTCCCACCTCAGTCCATCTGCCTGCTGGGTAGACTGGGCTCCTGGCCACCAGCCCAGCCCCGTGGCTCCCACTTTTTGCTCTTTCCCCTTCCTTCCTGCTGTGGCCAGGCACAGATGACCCTCTGTTCTGTTCAAGCTTGCCTGGAACAAGACGGACAGGTCCACCGAGCGGCACAGCCAAGTCCGCTGGAAACAGCGAGAGTCAAGAAACCAGAGCAGCGGCTTGACACGGTCCCAGTCAAGCTGAGTGATGGCTACGGTCGGTCGATGTCCTTCTGTCTCTAACTTTTGGGGTTTGGTCTTTGCAGGCTGCATTCCTGGGGACTTTCTGCATTATAACTCATTCTATGCCTTTTACAGAGAAAAATTACATCTGAGTCTTTTTAGGAAAACCCTAAAGTTAACTTTATCTGGCCACCATTTGGAAGTCTTCCTTATGCCCTGGAGATGGTTAAGCACAGATAAGCCCATAGTTAGATGAAGTCATTACTCCAGGCATCTTCTTGGAGTATCTGCCCCTGAGCTAACTCAAACAGTATAATTGGTGCAGGGTAAACAGAGACAATTGATAAGCTCTGGCCAGGGGAATAGGTTACAGATTCTAGGTCTCTTTTTTACTATAGACTTAGAGGTCTCTAAAATTGTAGTTTAAAGATGGGGGGGGGGGATCATACAGGGTGTACCCCTGGAAAGATAAAACTCAGTTAGACAGATTGACTAAAATAAACCTTTCCTACTTTATAGCATAGATGATAAAACATAGTAAAAGAATTTAGGTATTAGTATTAGTATGAGCTGGTCATAAAAGGACTAGTTCAGATATTTTCTGTTTGTCTGGGATGCTTTCAAACAACAGACATTGCCAGCCTAAAAGCAGGCTATCATGTATTAAAATGCGTTTGCTGTGGAGGTGACACCTTTAAATTCTTTAAGTTGGAGTTGTAGGACTAATAATAAGAATAATCTGTTCTGTTTGTATTTGCTAATTGTGACTGAACTTGTAACCCCGGATGGGTAATTTAAAGTCAAACATATATTCTGTACCACTTAGATAGTCATTAGTCTGTCTTTGTTCTATGGACCTTGTTGAAATAAAGAAGCACCTGGTTGAGTTAGAGCCACAGAAGCGGCCTGATTGTGACCAAGTCGGCTGCGAGATTCCCCTGACCTTTACACCTGGCTCCCTCTGTCCCCTTGCCAACTCCTTATCTGCCCGATCAGCAAAGACCCCTCAACTTTTCTTTCTGTGCTGGGGAAGCCCCTCCCTGAACACTCCCCTCCCCCGTGCGCAATGTGTCTTTGCCCTTTGAGAGCTGAGATCGGAGTTTTGACTGCCTTTGATTACCTTTGAGAGTGTCATTAAAAATTCCGGTGTACTGTGAGCCCCAAAGAGTGAGAATCATTTTATCCTCAGCAGGGCTGTCGGGCACCCCTGGGCTCCTACACTATAGGAGACACTGCTGGGCGAAGCTGGGAATCAGCAAGGGCGCGGTGACCACGGAGTCCGTGAAGCCCCTCCCACCCGCTCCTTCTCAGAGTGTCAGGCTCTGGGCAGGCAGGTTAATGGAATCCTGAGGCTGTGGTGGAAGGGAAATTGCTTGGCTCCCCTCTCTGTATGTTCTGCTCTGCGATGACTGTGGTCTCTTGTCCTCAGACAGGGTTCGTGCCAGGCTCGGGGCTTATAATTTTAAAGTCCTTTTAGCTTTTCGGGTCGGAATGTTATTGCTTTGGCCAGAGGCCCCTTGGAGATTTACAGAGCAAAGAGTAGGTATTCCATGATCCTTAGCGCGCACTGCGGGGTTCCCACAGGATGAGTGGCTCTGATTAGTGACTGGTTCCTTCAGAACTGGGTTTCTCCAGAGTGGCACCCACACTGCAGGCAGGTGCTTGAGGGGCCGGGCCTGATTTCCCTTCTGGGGCTCACTGTTAGCACAGCCCTGGAGGAGGTCGCTGCCAGGAGCCTGTGGCTATGGAGCTGGGCAGAACCAGACCTGGGGTGGGAGGATCAGAGCCCACCTTTGGCCTTGTGGGCAAAGCTGAGCTTCTGCCTCAGTTTCCACACTGATCAGAGAGGATGATAACATGCCCATGTGGCTGCTTTGAGGGTTAAATCTGATGAGGGAGATGACGGGTGTGTGCCTGGCACAGGGTCAGCTTTCAATAAACACCATTACTCAGAGACCTTGGGCTCAAGGGTTCTGGAACTTTCCAAACCACTCTAATCTTCTGGTAATGGAAAGGAAAGAGACAAATTAGCAGCAAGATTCTGCCTCTCACTGAGCCTCACACAAGACCTGTCCATCCCAACAGTGACAGGGCAGTAGTGATGGAAGGGAGTTGAGTCACGTGACTGGAATGAAAGCCTGTTGAGGAGGGAGCAGAGGTTGTGGACAGAGAGATGAATCTCTGTTGTAGTCAAACATCAGAACTAGGAAATTTCCCCAAAGCCAGAGCTAGGGGCTCACAATGCTTTTCTAGGTACTTCTAGGTAATTCTGGGTGGTTATCTGAGAGATTTGGCAGGGTCATCGGGCCCTCCAGGGGTTGTGCTATCTGTGTCCTTGGCTGTGGATGGAGTCCAGGGAGAGAGACACCGAGCTGTGGATGGGAGCCCAAAACAGAGCCCTGGAGTCTCACTGACCTTCCACAATGGGCTGAGGCCATCTGCTGTGAGGGTGTGGTCAGGACCTTGAAGAGGTGAGAGATTCTAGATGAAGGTCTGGGGAAGTAGAACAAGAGATCAGCAGAGGAGTAACCTGTTGGAACAGGTCAGAGTGCCCCGTGGTGGCTTCAGTGAAGGGTCTCACTTTGGCACTTGACCTGAATTCTCTGGTCCCAGCTGGGGCACCGCTTTGAAGGCGTGTCTTTAGGAGGTGGGGCCCGGATGGAGGAAATGGCCACAGGCAAAGGGCTTTTGAAACTTCTTTCCAACTTCTTGTTTTGATCTGAACTCTGTACTCCCCGGTGGGCTTCCCTGTATGCCAGTCGCCCTTAAGTCCCACCCCACATGACATGGACCGAGGATCCCCCACACCTTCCCCCCCAAGACATGGATTAACACCTCCAGCCCCCCTCCCCCAGGACATGGACCCAGCTGTCCTGCCACCTTACCTTCAGCCATGATGGACTGAGACCACCTGAAACTGAACAGAATAAATCCTTCCTCAGGTTGCTGTTATCACAGTGTGGAGAAAAGTGACTCACACAAGCCCCTGCTGAGGTTCAGGTGTCTGGGAGGGGTGGCAGTTTGCCTATTAGGGAGCCCCTCCTCCCACTCTGCCACTGGGCGGCTGCTGACTCTGCTAGGGGGAATACTGAGGCATCATTCTCTCAGGGCCTCAGCAGTGGGGACGGAGTAGGGGACCGATGAAGGCTGGAGTGGGGGGACACTGTGGGGCAAGTGTCCAGGAGGTGAAGGTTAGGGTGGGGGAGGGGAAGGTACGGAATCCTTGGGGAGAAATGACTTCTACCAAGAGGGCAGAGCAGGACCATGTCGGGAAACCGATTTCCGGATAATGCCTTCATTCAGGGATGTTTTATATTGGGTAGCTCAGTGTGATCGGTTTCCTCTAGAGTCTGTGGCTAATTTGCCAACAGAGTGTGCCAGAAGTGATGTTGAGGCCTCCCTTCCCATCAGCTCCCTTAACCTGGTTAGATTTTTTTTGTTGTTGTTGACTTGAATTCCTCCATCACATTGACACATAGGCAAGTCTGTGGCATTTTATTGGTTAATGACTACTTATGGGTCCCTCAATCCTTGTGGGACCCAGAGGGGACAGGGACTCCACAAGTAGACCAATGGAGTCAACTAACATGGGCCCATGGGGGGGGTCCCCAGAGACTGAGCCACCAACCAAAGAACACACATGGGCTGGACCTAGCTCCCCCCATATGTAGCAGAAGTGCAGCTTGGTCTTCATGTGAGCCCCCCAACAGCGGGAGCAAGCACTGTCTCTGACCCTTGCCTGCCTGTGGATCTGGTTCCCCTAACTGGGCTGCCTTGTCTGACCTTAGTGGGAAAGCATGTGCCTGGTTCTGTAGTGACTTGATATGCCAGGGCGGGCTGGTACCCAGGGAAGGCCTCCCCTTTCTCAGAGGAGAAGGGAGGAAAAGATAAGGGGAAGGGCTTGGGAGGAGATAGGGGCTGTGATTGGGATGTAAAGTGAATAAATAAAGGAAAAAGTGACTGATATGAACAGTGCCATCCTTGGGCAGGTGGTCCTGAACTATATAAGAAAGTGAGCTGTGCAAGTCACAAGAGCAAGCCAGTCAGCAGCACCCCTCCATGGCCTCTGCTTCAGCTCCTGCCTCCAAGTTCCTGCTTCGGTTCCTGCCCTGACTTCCCTCATGGCGGACTGGGACCTGGGAGCTGTACGATGGGACAAACGCTTTCCTTCCCAAGTTGCTTTTGGTCCTGACATTTATTACAGCAATAGAAAGAAACTAGGAGATGCTCTTACCTGGCTCCGGGGACATCACTCTGGGCCATTGCCATAGGGTGCCCAGCTATGAGGAGCCCAGCTGTGAAGAGCACAGGAGAAACTTCTCAGTCAGTGAGATGCCCATCACCCAAGCCCTGCCAGCCCAGGGGCCACCATGTGAGTAGGGGAAGCTTGGACAGTGTAGCTCTGGAGGGGTGGTAGGCAAGAACTGAGAAGCCAGGTAACAGTGAGACCTGAGGTTGTGCACCTGCCGTCCGCAGTTCCGCAGCCTCCGAGACACAAGCTGTGCTCCATGGCACAACCTCCAGTCAGTCCAAACTGTGCCAGCTGACTCCGGGTTCAGAGCTACTACTCTCCAAGTGGCCTTGGTCAGGGAGTTCACTCGTCTGTAAGATGGGGCTTAGGTCGAGCGTCTGTCTGTCTGGGCTGTGTGAGGAGTGAGTGAATCTGGCTGGGAGATGTTGGCGAACATCTTAGTGGGTTGCTGGCCTTAGTTGTGACTGATAAGCAGAAACCTGAGTTTCCCCCAGTGAAGGACTCAGCTTGAGTCACGTCAGGAAAAAAATGGTCTGTGATCGAGTGTGGCTGAGGCGTGAGGCATAAGGAGCGGGGTGGGTGGGACTGTATTCTGGTGAAGGCTCTCACCAGTGATGGTGATGTTAATTCACAGAGCCTGAGGAAATCGGGGCAGAGGGAAGAGGGCTGTGAGGTAGATTGCCCCAGGCTCTGAGAGCTGGCTCTGGGCAGACACCCTGGTCTGCTCCCTGATCCCAGCTCATGTCCTTTTTAAGATGGATTCTGTGTTGAGTCCCTCACTCTGGCTTCATCTGAGCCCGGCCAGCCCGCTCCACACAGTGGCCTCAGAAATGAACTGTTTGCCTAGTGGCTCAAGTGACAGACATGTGCTCAGAAAGGGCTGTTCCAACAGAATTACTAGAGCCTTTTGTCACCAGAGTTGGCATCATATGGCAGACATCTGCAAGGGGGACAATTACAATTAATTAAACCTTCCTCAGGTTCCTGACACACGGTCAGTCAGCAGGAGCTGCCAAGTCCTTTCAGGGGGACATGCGGAGCTTTGGTAGAGGGTGAGAGGAAGGTTTGGGGGGAAGGATAGACCCCACATTATGCTGGTGGTGATAGATGTTGTAGTTTAATGCCCCCATCTCCATGGAGAGCTCAGGCGCTTCTCAGTCCTGGAATTCTCGTGTGGGCAGCCCATTGTGGGAGCACTGCTCATCCCTACACCTCTTGGTGAAGGTTCTGAGACCTGGGAAGAGGCGGGTGGGAGACACTTGTGCTCAGAATGATAGCTGTCAGTGTAGTGCTGCTGTTGCTGCTGCTACTGCCACTGCTGGAAACAGTAATGATGGTGGCGATGGTGGTGATGGTGGCAGTGGTAATGACGGTGATGATGATGGTGGTGGTGGTGGTGGTGATGATGATGGTGGTGGTGGTGGTATCTCTCATGCACTGAGTAACCTGACTTAAGATTTTATTCCCATGAACTCAGACATCTTTAACACAAACAACCCCGTGACTAGTTATCATCCCCTGGAGTCCTTCGGAGGGTGATGCACACCACCAGGACAGCTTTGCTCCTCCCCCTCAGCTCAGAGCCATCTCTACCCAGCATTCTTACTCTTAGTGTGCCTGCCACCCTGTGGCTTACCCCTCTTCTCCATGGTCATCTTGTTCACAGCTTCTGGAACATGGGTCACAGCCCCACGTGAGGTTAGTTAACCGAGTGTGCGGAAAGGGATTCTGAAGCTGCAACAACCGAAACTTAATTCAAGTTCAGGTGCATGGTGAGCCAGACGTTTCTGCAGCACTTTCCCATGTTGCCTTGTGTGACTTCACTGCAGCCCCGATGAACACCCAACATGGGAGCTTTGTCTGCACGCGACATCTCACCATGCAACACTAGTGAACACAGAATCACCCAGCGCAGATCTGAGGCCATTCAGCTATTGATGGCAGTGTGTCCTGCCATCCACACAAAGCCATCTGCTTGTACAGAAACATATTGTTCAATTCCAGAAAACAAAGACCATATTGCCCTGCCACCCATTCTCAGCCCACAAACAGCACACTAGTGTTTTCTCGATTGGATTGTACAAGAATGCCTGATGCTAATAATCGCTGTTGGGGGGCAGGGGCTGACTTAGGTTTTATTAAAAAAAGAAAAGGTCATCAAATAAATTTTGGTTTGAGATTAGGACAGAATTTCCAACCATTTCTGAAATGGCTCTAAATATATGCCTGCCATTTTGTGCTATGTGTTTTTGATAGGAAATGTTCCCAACATCGACTATGATAGAATCAAAATATCGATCAATTAGGAACATGCTTTGTGTCCTCCAACATCAAATATTCAGCCAAGATGTATTTTTTTTTTTTTTTTAGAAACAGGGTTTCTCTGTGTAGCCCTGGCTGTCCTGGAACTCACTTTGTAGACCAGGCTGGCCTCAGAAATCCTCCTGCCTCTGCCTCCCAAGTGCTGGGATTAAAGGCGTGCGTCACCACCGCCCGGCAAGATGTAATTCTTTACACAAGGAATGTGTACACCCATCTCACTGTTGTGAGAGCCTGCCTTTGTCTCCAGTAAATGGAAATTATAGGTGTACTAAGGATGCTTTTATCATAAGAAATATATTTCTTTTAACTAATTATCAACAAATGTTTGATTTGCTTGTCCCACTCTTGTGGCATTATTTATGCCACCGTCATTATTGCCCGTCCCTGTGTGGGCTCTGCAGAGGGGTCGCTGTCTCTTCTCTCCGTTGCTGTATCCAGGTAATGGTGAGAGGCTGGGATGGCAGCTGAAGGAATGGACAGGGAATTGTGAGCTGCAGGAACTCTAACACCTGTCCACATTGTCTCACTGCAGACTGGGTGACAGGCCTCCTGCAGACTTTTCCAAGACTAACCTCCTTCACAGACATGACAGAAGACTGCAAGTCAACAGACAGACCTTGAGAAGTCAGGAGCCACATCTGTGCAGTTAATATCTTCTGCACCATGGTGAGTGGCTCAGCAGGAGCAGGTAGGCACACAGGAACGCAGACTGGCTCCAGAATGTGGGTAGTCACTCTGCCTCCCTGCTGAGCACCCCTCACCAAAGCTCATCTTCTGAAAAAATGTATCTATTTGCCTCAACATCTACTTCACTCATTCAACTAACCTCTGCTGACACCAGTAACCGTGGACAGAGAAGTGGTATGGCCACAGTCATCTTGAGGCCAGAGTCTAGCAAGAGAGAGATATCAGTGAAACTCCAGCCCTTTGCACCAATGTGCAACTTTAATTTTTTTCAAACCTTTCTTTTAACGATGGTTCTTAAATGCTTTGACCTCTCTTGTAGCCCACTACCCACCAGAAGTAGTGGAAAAGAAAGGGTATGGGGGGTGGGCCTGTTTAGAAAGATTCTTTGGAGTAATTCCCGTCTGTGTTGTCTGAAAATCTGTAGTTCAGTTCACAGGTTAGCAGGCAGCAGCAGCTCGAACCACTCGCAAACACCTCATGGCTACACCAGGAGTCCAGTTCCATAGAACCAGGTTAACAACAGCAGTGACATGACTTAGCAGAGACAGCGAGTCCTCATTCTTGGCATGAGTCAGTAGGAGGGACCCAGAGGAACACCAAGAGAAGTTCTAGACTGTGCCTCTCAGGGACGTGAAGATCAATGAAGACGCAAGACCCACAAACGTTGCACAGCTAGCTGCACCAGCAAGCCAAGCTCTGTCTCCGTCACTCCATGGAGTCCTATTTATACCCTCCAAACACCACGTGTCCTCCATGTGTCTTGCCTCAGCACGTGCAGCCAGTCAGTCCAAGTCCTTGGAGGCAGCAAGAAACTGCAGCACGCCACCATAAGTTTTCTGGTGTGTCTCTTTCTATGGAATCCCAACAAATGCAGCTCAACTACACAATGTAAGGTGGACCAATACATGCATGTCCTTAGCAAAGAATCCTTCACCATGTGTCCTTTCAAGTATTTGCTTTAGCAGAACGTCCTCTTTCCTGTGCCTTAGCTTTTCACACCTGTGCCTACTTTAACAAAGCATTCTTTCAAATTTTCGCCCCAGCGAAACACCATCCAACTGACTTTCCAAAGAACCCTTAAGTTTCCACTTCACCAGTGTTCTGGAAAAGCTTAAACCATTGTACCAAACGGGTAAACTGAAGCTCAGAGGCATGAAGTTGCTTTCCAAGGTCATAACCCAGCAGAAATGGTTCTTGGAATTTTATGGTCCTTCTGACAGAGCTCCCCACCCCTGGGACACATCAGAATCACTCAGGGAACCCATTGGCATGCCATGGTTTGGTCCCAATTCCGATGATGCCCACAGGATGTCTGGTTTTTTCCCCTACTTGGGCTTCAGTTTCTTCATCTGTAGAATGGCCACAGCCTGTACTTATGGTTCCCACGAGAGTCGTGAATAGTAAATAGAGTCCCATTGAGGGGAAGCGTTCAGGAGGGAGCCAGGCCCTCCTCACTCAGTGCTTTTGATGGCAGCCACTGTCCTTGTTAGTCTAAAGCCTGAGAAGGTCTGGTTCTGTCCTTGGAGAGTGGAGGGGTCTCTGAACTGCCCCTATGCCAACGTTTTTTTCCTTTCTGGTAGCAGGGTGGTGTGAGGTGCCCTGCCATCATGACTCCTGTCTATGGTCTTTCTCCTTCCCAACTGGTTCTCCATCTGCAAGTTGGGGACAGGTTCTGAAGTTTGTCTTTCCCGAGAGCCCTGAGGCTCTGTGTCCCCAGAAGCTGGAGAAGATCTTGGATGGCCCCTCCTCTCTGCACACCTTAGGCCCTTAAGAGGGCTGGTGGGAACCTCTGTTCCCAGGGATGTTGTGGTAGACAAATGAGAGCTTGCCTAGAAGGTACTCAGCCTGTGCCCAGCACACAGTAGGGACCAAGCATGGCTCTTTTATATTTTTAAATTTTAATTTTATGTGAGAGTGTCTTATGCCTGTACCACATGTGTGCAGTGCCCAGGGAGGTCAGGAGATGCCATCAGGTGCCCTAGAACTGGAGTTACAGATGGTTGTGGTGTTTTGTGGGTGCTGGGAATGGAATGCGGGTCCTCTGAAAGAATAGCCAGTGTTCTTAACCAGTGAGCCATCTTTCCAGCTTCGGTTGGTTATAATTTATGAAGTGCAACGCAGAGTAGGTGCTGTGGCACTTAGTCTGCAATGTGTTGCTGAGTGAATGACTAATTTAGCTGTTGAGCAAGCAAAGGGACCTGCATGGGGTGTCCAACCTCCAACCCTGCTTCCACCAAACTGAACACCCTGCGCTGGACACAGAGACAGGGGTGGAGGGTCACCACCTCCTCCTGGAAGCCTGCCCGCCATGCCACAGTGGCTGGGAAGGGCCTGTGTCCATCTTGCCAGATCCTTAATCTTCAGGAGAGGCATCCTTAACTCTCAGTCCTCACCTGGGACAAGTGTGCTGACGTTTTTCTTCTGCCTTCCCTGCTCCCAAGGATGTGGGTATGGTCTCCAGAGACCCTGAGCCTGCCTGACAGTTGAACTCCAGGGTTTGTCCCTCTGGCCTTCCCTTATGGCACTCCTGTAGCTGGCCCTACTGGGTACCATGGGCTTAGGTATGTTCATTCGAGTTATCCCAGGCTGGATCAGAGTGATCAGTACAAGGTCACAGCATGAATGGAGGACCAGGCTAAAGACCTGGGCTCCTGCAGTCTCTCGAGCAGATCTACCCAAGCTGCGGAGACGCACTCTGGGTGATGGTGGAGGAATGGCTCTCCCACTGTGGCTGGGGATGCCTAGCTTCGACAGCATTTGGATTTGAATCATGTCTTCTCACTACCTGGAACCTGACTATGTCACTGTCCAGAGCACTGGGGTAGCCACTTATCTTTCCAATGTGACTGTCCCTCAGTCACCTTGTCAACACTTCACTATGTCTTCTGCCCTGCTCAGTGTGCCACAGCCCAGCTGCCACTGTATTTGTCGGCCTGCAAGACTAAGGCACTGCAAGAGCCCAGGCTGTGTCCAATTTTAGTTCCTGGATCTAGAGTCTAGCCTGGTACCTGGAAGAATTTGTCATTCACTCACTCACTCACTCACTCACTCACTCACTCACTCACTCATTCATTCATTCATTCATTCATCCCTGGTACCTGGAAGAATTTGTCATTCACTCACTCACTCACTCATTCATTCATTCATTCATTCATTCATCATTCAATCATCATTCGCCATTCATCCATCCATTCATTCATTCATCATCCATTCATTCATCATTCATTCATTCATTATTCATTCATTCATTCATTCATCCCCTCATTGTCTGCCTTAGCACCTGGGTACTACATCCCAGACCTGAGTCAATAATCCCTTCACTGGCTACTGATCTGTTCAGAAAATAAACCCATGAATAAAGACATAATTCTAACGCCTGGTAAGTGCTCTGATGGAGAGGAAATGGATGGGAGAGAGAATCCCGTGGGGAGGAAGCTGATGTAGGCTGCAGGCCAGAGGCCAGAGAAGATTCTCTAATAACTTGATGTCAAGACAGGGTAGGCCAGTTCTGATTCTCCAGTTGGGGAAAGGGAACAATTTGACGGGGGAGGGCAGAGGGTCTTGGAGCCTGGAAGGTGAAGTCTGGTGGGACAGTGCGAGGAATCACAGCAGTCCTGAGTCATCTGAGGCCTCTTGGGGTCAGGGCTGAGAGCAGGGCAGCTCTGTGGCCATGTTTGTGTCTGCACATCGCTGTGGGGGCTGGGTGTGGGTGGGGGCTGGGTGTGGGTGGGGGCTGGGTGTGGGTGTGGGTGTGGGTGGGGGCTGGGTGTGGGTGTGGGTGTGGGTGGGGGCTGGGTGTGGGTGTGGGTGGGGGCTGGATGTGGGTGTAGGTGTGGGGGCTGGGTGAGGGTGGGGGCTGGGTGTGGGTGTGGGTGTAGGTGTGGGGGCTGGGTGAGGGTGTGGGTGTGGGGGCTGGGTGTGGGTGTGGGTGTAGGTGTGGGGGCTGAGTATGGGTGTGGGTGTAGGTGTGGGGGCTGGGTGTGGGTGGGGGCTGGGTGTGGGTGTAGGTGTAGGTGTAGGTGTGGGGGCTGGGTGTGGGTGGGGGCTGGGTGTGGGTGTAGGTGTAGGTGTGGGGGCTGGGTATGGGTGTGGGTGTAGGTGTGGGGGCTGGGTGTGGGTGTGGGGGCTGGGTGTGGGTGTGGGTGGGGGCTGGGTGTGGGTGTAGGTGTAGGTGTGGGGGCTGGGTGTGGGTGTGGGTGGGGGCTGGGTGTGGGTGTAGGTGTAGGTGTGGGGGCTGGGTGTGGGTGTGGGTGTGGGTAGGGCATAGAGAAGCTGTGATGGTTGGGGTGCTGAGTGTAGCTGGTCGGGGAGGGTAAGAAGGGCAGAGAGGTGGCCTTAGCTGCAGTATGGTCCTAGGTTCTGGGTGACCTTGTTGAGGAGGGGTCTAGAACCCCTGTCTGCCCAGCTCTGAAGCCTTAAGTCTGCAGAGGTTTGGTCTCACATGCAGACCAGAAACTACCGAACTCTGGGTTAGACGCCCTGAAAGCTGAGAATTAGTCAAAAGGAGCAGACCTCTGTCTCTGAAAACTGAGAATTAGTCAAAAGGAGCAGGCCTCTGTCTCTGATTCTGCCATAACAGGCAGTGATTCTAAGCTGCCTTCTTCCTTAGACCCAGGACAAGAGCGAGGCTGCGGGGACGCAGGGATATAGGGAGGGCGGCCTCCAGTGAGGTTCCATGGAGGGCATCCAGAGAGGACCTGGAGCCTGCCCCCCATCACTGTGAGTACACGGGGGGGGCCCTGTGAGGTCACGTGGCTATTGCCTGCTTCTCAGCCGGGCTGCAGAGCCTGCCCCTCCTCACTGTGGTTAATTCAGTTTGGTAAAGCAGCATTTACGCTGGGAATTTAATCGTCATTTCTGATGGTGAAGGAATTGAAAAATAAATTGAAAGTGTCAGACGACGCATTAGGGCGGGTGATGGAGCGGAAGCGGCCACCCTCCTGGCTTCCCATTGGGTGGTTCATGGGCCCAAGAAATTAGCTAAGTTGCCGTTGGATCAAGATGATTGTAGGATCAAGGACTAAGGTGAAGTACAGGTTCGAGGAGAGTTGGGAAGGGGCAGATTAGATGGGGGCTAAGAAAAGAGGGTGATTCCCATGGGGGCGTAGCAGGGCAGCCTTAGCACCTAACGCAGGTCCGCAGGTACGGCATCAGAAGCTGCCCCCAAATGTCTGTTCAAGATCACAAGCCTGTAAGAAGGAGCAGAACCCATCCAGGGGGATCCTTCTCCCCATTTAACAGAGGGACAGACTGAGGCTCAGAGATGTGGGCTGACTCACCTAAAGGCACATAGCTGACCAGAGTGAGCCTGGAAGGGCTAGTCACAGGACTAGGCAGAAAGGCTCAGGGGAGAAGCCAGGGCTTTAGGTCATTTAGATGACAAGTCAGGGTGTCATGGACTCTGCCCCAACCAGGGAGGACTGATCGGGAGTGTGGGACCTTGTAGAAGAGGGGGAGGAAAAAGAAGAGAAGAGAAGAGAAAAGGAAAGAAAAGAAACAGCTTCGTTTGCATAAGAGACCTGCCTCCTCCAATCAGCTGGACTCAGTGACAGAGCTACTGAGGCCTGGCCAATGACCAGAGGCTAGGAGCAGGAGATGGGTGGGGCAAGTCCAGGCCCCGCCCAAGTCAATATCAAGGCTCCACCCTTTGATCAGCTTCATCCTTCCAAGCAGCTGCTCATCAAGGAGAAGAATAATCACCTCTAGTTTGCAGATGAAACAACTGAAGCTCAGAGAGGGGATGTGATTTGCCCAATGTCACACAGCATCTCAGCAACGGGCCCAGCTCCGTGTGTGGTATTCTGCTCTCTTTCTTCTTCCAGTGACCTGTCACAGGGTCTTATTGGGCACCTTTACTTGGGTCCTGGCCAGTCATTACTAGCCCCTCTGGCTTCTAGCTGCTGCTGACCCCCAACCCCTCCTGTGCTCTGATCCCTGAGCCCAGCTTCCCCAGTCACAGGCCAGGGTGACAGAATGTTGGGGCTGGCAGGGAGGGGCCTTAGAGTTTGGTTACTTTTCTGAGGGCAGACGGGAGCTGCAGTCCCCCAGGAGCCTTTATGTCACCTTCTGCCATCCCAAATGCCCCCAGGCCCTGACTTGAGTGTCACTCCGCATGTCTCCACTTTCTTCTGCCCTAAGGACTAGGGTCTGATCCACATACTTCAGGGACAGGAGGTTTTGGGACTCTGCTCCCTAGGGACTGGTCCCACCCTACTGCTAAAGGAAGCTTTATTGAGCCTTCTTTCCTGGACAGCTGTTGGGGTGCGGGGTGATCCTGGGGGAAACTTATAGGTGAGTCTTTCATCTCTTTAAAATCGTTATGGGTGGAGGGAGTCTTGGGAACCCAGCCAGTGATGTAAATCCATATAAAGTGGTGGAGGAAGACTCTAGCACTCCAGGAGCATGGGTTATTTATTGCCCTGTTGCAGCTCCTGGCCAGTCAGAACTTACTGTGTAGACCGGGATAACCTCGGACTCATAGAGACTCACCAACCTCTGAAGTGCTGGGATTGAAGGCGTACGCCACTGCCTGTTTGTTGGTTGGTGTGCTCATATTCTCAGTATGGGTTGTGTTTCCCTGTGAGCCCCACCTGCCTCCTGGCTCCTCCGTTGTCTCTCTAGCTCCATTCTTTCTGCTTCCTGTGTCACAGACTGGAAATTCCCCCCAGAAACTATACTGGGAAAACATGGGTCCCATCTCTTCAGACCTCACCCTCCCTGGTGGGAGTCACTGTCCTCCACTGTAGAATGTTCAGCAACTGGGGTCTTGATTCTGGGGCTTTAGTTTCTTCACCCACAGAAGAGTGACAGCAGCTCCCTCCTCCCTTGGGCGAGGCCATTTCCTGAACCACTCACTCCAGTGTCCAGGGTCTGTGTTCTAGATGACTATCTGGTGTGGGTTGGGGCTTGGCGTAGGGTGACTGTGCAATGGATGGTGGTGGCTGTAATCTCATCAGTGGGAGGTAACTACGTCTATTAAATCACAAGGATTAAAGTCGTACTGAACGGGACAGTGCTAGCAGGAGGGCTTCCAGGGAATTGCCTGATTATCTACTTGCAAGAGGCTCGCACATAGAATGATAGTGTTGTATAACACAAAAAGCCAATTATTGTAACTCTGGGCAGGGTTTAGTGCTGTCAGATATTGGGAATTTAGAAGATGGTCTCAGGACACTGTAGTCACTACTCCCAGAGCAAAAAGCTGGTCACTGACCTTACTCCCATTAAAGCCAAAGACATTCCACCTGAATGGCTTGCTAGGTCATCAAAGAAGGCACTTCCGGTTGTTGTGGTCTGTCTTCGCCCCACACTCTCAGGAGGACATCCATCATTCAGCCTTTCGTGGTTTGGAGATGGGTCCTTCTTTCCAAGTTCACCCCCAGCTCTCGGGCATGCCAAGTTAAGACTGTGGTGGTTTTGTTCTCTGAGAGAATGCAAAGTTGTCTGATAGGATAAGACCTAATAACATTGGCTGGTGATAGCCTACTTCAGAGGCCGCATCTGCCTCTGTAGGGTCCCTTTGATTATCTGGGGAGGAGACAGGAAGAAGGAGGAACAGGATGGAGGCAGATCTGATAAGGACAGGAGGAGTAGGCTACCTGGGACTTACTCTCCTCCAGGCATGTCCAAGCCATGTCCAACCATGTCCTTTCAATCAAAAATACCTGTGAGTGTGACCCAGTTCTAAATTATAAATTTATTTACAACATCATGAGGTTTTCTCTTGTATTTTTTAGACATTCAACTGCACACCACATCCCAATAGCAAAGGTAGAATGCACCAAACAATGTCAACACCCTTCTTAGAACTTCTAGTCACCTTCCAAACTTCAGCTCCTGGTCCCAGAAGCATTTCTGGCATCAGGGAAGACAGATGCTAAGCCAGTGGAATGGAGCCCGCTGCTGTCCACACCTCTCCCCCACCACCTGAATACCCAGCATGACAGAGAGTGACACCAGGGCCCAGGACATGGCGATCTGCTGGGTCTGAAGCCATCAATCAGTTCTTGTCATTTTCAGGTAAATGTACCAGTTAATTTCTTTGCAACAGTTTGTTTAAACTGCATTGAATTGGATTTATTTATTTATTTTTGCCACCTGCAGTGGGAGGAGTCTAGATGACACTGTGCATAGGTGGCAAAGGACACAGGAGAGAAAGTTTTTGGGCTCTTATGGAAGCTCACAGAAAAAAAAGGCAGGACTGAGGTATGGTCTGTGAGGGGACAGTGCTAAGTGTGGTCTGTGAGGGGACAGCAATAAGTATGGTCTGCGAGGGACAGTGCTTAGTGTGTCTGCCAAGAAACTGGAGTGCACGTGGAGAGGAGGGAGGTGTAGAGACACGTGGACAGGAGTTGACTGAACAGTTTGCACACCCCACGTCCTGTTCAAGCACCTCCCCCTCCCATTATGCTTCATATAGACTTTTTCCCCCTCTCATAAATCACAGACACTGGTATAATCACAGCACACGATGACATAGTTATGAGATGCAAACACCACTTAGCTTGATATCTTCACTTTGTTGTATTTTAAATAATTGACTAAGTCCTATAAAATACACTATCACAGTACAAAAAAAAAGCCTAATAATATTAATAAAACAAATGGTTTAATTGTAGAGACCAGTGATGGGATCCAAGAATTCCATGTTTTACGGAGATATCTGGAGACAGTGACAGCCATAACTCACTTCCTAAAAGCTCTCTGTCCACACTCTTTTGGCGTAGTCCTCTGTAACACTCTTCTGATTTGACCTGAGACTGGCCAAGGGAGGGAGAAAGATGACTAAGATTACATAACTTAGCCAGGGGTGGGCCTGGGCTTCAAATCCAGACAATCTGGGCTTAGTGCCTATATTCATTCTTGGTCATAGTCATGTTGTACACATATCCTTTGTCAACTGAGAATTCCATTTCAAAGACAACAGGAAGTGTGTCAAGCTAGGAGTCTGAAGAGAAAACCGGTTAGTGCCCTGGGAGCTGTCCAGCGTGCTGAACCCCACAGGGCTCCTGCAGCCCTGGGCTTCTTTATTTAGGATTGTGTGTCCAAGGTGTGTGTGGGGGGGGGGGGGGGAAGGCGGGACCTGCACACACCACTGGAGTTCAGGAGGCAAGTCTGTGGAGTCAGCTCCTTCCCTCCATCTTTACATGTGTTCTGGAAGGCTCTCAAGCTCATACAGTCGCTGATTTACCTATTCACTCCTTGCCATCTTTCCAGCCCCTAGCCTAAAGCTTTTTAAACTTTTTCTACTCACAACTCCTCCCTACCCAAGAAACTCTTACAACACCCTGGGTTTATAGGCATATAAAATGGGTATACAAATCAAACATTTATTGGTAATAAATTATCAAGACATTTATGTTAAAACAATTCTTTGCTATGGATACAATTGTATCTTTTATTAAAGGACAAAAGGAAATTTGCATACTAATAAGACAGACAGGCTGGTTTATTTTTGCATAAAGAATTCAGCCTTGGCTGAATGTTTGAGATTGCAGGACGCCAAGCATCTCCAACATTTTCCAGAGTTGATTGCTATTTTGATTTTATAACCTCAATCTCCTGTCAACACCGAGAACACAGCATTGTAGAAACTCATAGTGCACAGTAGCAAAAGACTGCTAAGGGCCATTTCAGAAATTACTGAAAATTCTATCCCAATCCTAAGCCAAAATTCATAGAATAATGTGTGTGTGTATGTGTGTGTGTGTGTGTGTATGTGTGTGAGAGAGAGAGAGAAAGAGAGAGAGAGAGAGAGAGAGAGAGAGAGAGAGAGAGAGAGAGAGAGAGAGAAAGAGAGAGAGAATCAAGTCAGCAACTGAAATGATAATTTTTAAAATCCAATATTCTAATGCCATACAACCCAAAGATACCAGCTTGATACATACATGCTCAAGAATGACTGTGGGAAATGAAAAGCCTGAGAACTAAATGAACTACATTAAACCATTATGTGTCTATAAGAGCAGAAGACCGTGGCCTCTTAAATTTATTCTTTAGACACTCTCATACACTCATACAATGAATATAGATCATATTCACCCGCAACTCCTCCCCCACCCCCACTCTCCCTGAACATCTCCCAACATGTCCATCTTCCACCTACCATCTCTGTCTCTGTCTCTTTGTCTCTGTCTCTATCTCTCTCCTCTGTCTCTTTGTCTCTGTCTCCTCTGTTTCTATCTCTGCCTGTTTCTGTTTGTTTCTGTCTCTGTCTCTGCCCCTGTCCCTGCCTCTCTCTTTTTCTCTTTCTCTTTCTCTCTCTCTTTCTCCTTCTCTCTCTCTTTCTCTTCCTCTTCCTTTTTTTCTCTCTCTCTCTCTCACCACCCATCAGATCAGTGATGCAGTGTGGCCAAAGAGGAAGTAGTTACAGCAGACTTGTACAGCTCAGGGGAGGTGAAGTATAATGGTTAACCACCACTGCCAATCTGACAACTTTGCTGTCACCTAGGAGACACGCCTCGGAGTTGGGTTCATGCTCTGTGAATGGCTCCATTTTAAGGACTTGGGGTTCCATACTGAATAAAAACAAGGAAGCCAACTTAGCCTCAGCATTCCTTGCACCTGCTCCCTCTCCCTGACTGTGAACACAGCATGAACAGCTAGCTGCCTCCCACTCCTGTGGCCATGGCTTCCCCACTACAACACACTGCTCTCAAATCTTCTCCTCTCAAATCCAATGGCTCTCCAGTCCACAAAGTACCGCAAAAACAGGACCCAGACCTCCCCGTGCCCTATAGAGTTACCTCCTCAGGGAAGGCCTTGACCAGGGCCGGGCAGGGGAGGGTTAAGGGCAGAGCTGCCCTGGCTGTTAGTGTTGAACTTGCAGTTTCCAAAGGTCTCGGGAGCTCCCCGAGCAAACATTTTCTCTCCTAATGACACTGCAGCAGATTAAGGAGGGGTGCGTCTCCCCAGCAGCATTAAAGAACAGCCATCCATTACCCAGAATTGTCTGGCCTGGCAGCTGGAATAACTTTCCCAGGACTGCGTGTAAGAGGGAAGGGTGCTCGCAACCCTGCCATCAGCAAATCATGCCTGGTCCCTCTGACACTCGGCGAGGACAGTCTGGGAAGGCACTGAGACAAGCTGAAGCTCTGCTCAGCATTAGAGACCTCCTGGTCCCAGAGGACCGCAAGCTGACAGCCGTCTACCTCAGCGAGCAACGCTATCACTCTTTCCCTCAACCCTTCCTCACCTCCTCTTTTTCCAAGCAGTCGCAGATCTGCTTTTCTGTTCTACAGAGTAATTTGCATTTTTAGAACTGTATATACTCAGAATTATAAAGTACCCGCCCCCCCCCCCTTTGTCTGGTTTCCTTACTCGGCCTAACTGTTTTAATTTCCATCCACTTTGCTCTCCACAGCAACGCTTAGTTTTTTATTGGCCGAGTGGTAACTGATTACAGAGACATAATTTGCTAGTCCATTTCTTGACTGGTAGATATTTGAGTTGTTCCCAGTTATTTTATTGATTATTTGAGCAAGGTCTCTTACACAGCCCGGTGTGGCTTTGAACTTGCTATGTAGTCAAAGATGGCCAGATACCCTTTCCCCCAGCTTTGAGTGCTGGGATTCTGGGTTTGCAGTACCACACTGGGGATCGAGCCCCCGGTTTTGTGTGAGCTCTTATCATCGGAGCTGCCTTCCTAGTTTTATTCCCCATTTTTTAATGTTATAAATAAAGGTGCTATGAACACTTACCCCTGAAGGCTTTCACGTATTCATCTTCTTAGGAAAATAAATATGTGGGTATGGAGGGGGTGGTCATGTGGTGGTCTGCATGTTCAGAATAGCCCCATTGTCCCCTACAGGGACAGGGATGTGACAGGTAGGGTTTCCCTGCATTGTATGTGAATACACCCATGTCACACCCTCTCCAATGGTCACAAACGCTAATGTGATGGAGAGGTGGCCAGATGGTCAGTGAAGTGCATTTTTGGGTGTGTCTGCGGACTCTGACATACTGAACGGTTTAATTTATCAATGGAATAAAAATTGTAATAGATGATGGGAAGCTGAGGAAAGAGGTCACAAAGGGGTCTTTGAAGGGAATATCTTCTTCCCGGCCCCTTCTGTTACTCCCTTCTGTTTCCTGACTGGGATGAGATCAGCCTGTGGAGTTATACCTCACTACAGAAACAGCACAAATGATTGACTATGGCATATGACCTTGAAACCAGGAGCCCAAAGAGTCATTTTTACTAAATCAATCTCTCAGGCATTTGTCTCAGTGACAAAAATCTCGAGCACAGCCTTTTTCAATAGAGCAGATGTGTAGGAACCTCTGGTGTGGACTCACCTGTGCTTTGCCAATAATAAAAGGTTCATCCAGTTCCTTGTCATGCCCTTGCCTGGCCTGCATCTGCAAAAGTCTTGTATCTATTTAAGTCACCTGCAAAGAACTGTGAGAGTCCCGTCTGCCCTGCGGAAGCCAGTCCTTGGTCAGGAACATGAACAGCAGATACTTTCTTTTATGTGTGGGTTACTTTTCAATCTGTCAGTGTGTTTGGAAGCCTGAAGTTTTCGGGATTAATGCTTCTGCCTTCCCACTCTTGCTTCCTGTTATGGTAACTGATAATGATGATATTGATTCTGATGGCCCAGTGCTGACTGCAGTTCCTTCCCCAGGGATAACAGGAGGTACTGTGGAGCCCTTGGGCCACAAGTGGAAGAACCTAAAACTGCCGGGAGATGAAAAGTAGTAGACACTCTTATGAAACCAAAGTGACCAGGTCAGGTCTGTCTGTATCCAGGTTCTCAAATCTCCCCTGTAGGATCCTACTACGCTCTGTAGGTTTTCCTTGTAAGATGTGCTCCAAGCACGGGGTCTGTCCACATCCAGTCATTTTCTGTCAGTACAGCAACCCAGCACAGAGAGAAGCCACTTCCAGGGTGTAACTCAATGCAGATGTTCACACCATTTACAGAGTGGGCGACCATCACAAACGGTCAGTTTCAAAGAGAGACCTGGTGGGGTTAATTTGGATGAGAACGGCTCTCATTGGCTCATATATTTGGATGTTTGGGAAGGGTTAAGAGGTGTGGACTTGGAGGAAGTGTGTCATGGGGTGTGCTTGAGGTTCAAAGCTTATGGCAGGCCCAGTTAGCTTTCTGTGACTGGTGGTTGTCGTCCAAAGATGTGAGCTCTCAGCTACTGCTCCAGCACCATGCCTACCTGCCTGCTGCTGTGCTCCTTGTCGTGATGGTCATGGACTGACCCTTTCACAGGAGCCGCACATCAGATGGTTACATTACGATTCATAACAGTAACAAGACTTGTTATAAAGTAGCAACGAAAATAATTTCATGGTTGAGGGACCTGAGTGTTAAAGGACTGCGGGATTATGGAGGTTGAGAACAATTGGGCTATACCATTTGATGTTACCTTCAGGCGCCTGTGAGGCTTTGCTTTTCTCCATTCCTGCAGCGCTTGTCGCCTTGATGGCAGCTCTTCTAGTGTGGAAAGTGCTGGCTACAGACACCACGGGGCATTGACTCCTGCTTCTGTGGGGTTAAGAACGCTGAGCATCTTCAATGCAAAGTTCATTGGTGATGTGACTGTTGTCTTCTTTAGCAAAATGTCTATCCAAATCTTTGGCCTATTTTAAAATTGTGTTGTATATTTTCTTGTTGAACTGAATGAGCTTTTTACATATTCTAGTGTTAGTCCAGAGATCTGTAATTTGTAAATATTCTCTTTCAGCTGTAGATTCTCCTCTCTTTCTCTCTCTTCCCCTTCTCTTTTCTTCCCCCTTCTCTGTCTTCCTGCCCCCTCTCTTTTTCTTTACTTCGTTGAGCCCTGAACATCAGATGTGCTAGCCTTGAGCATCAGATGTGCTAGCCTTGAACATCAGATATACTAACCAAGTGCTTTGTTAGAGTTCAGCTCATCATGGGTTTTCCTTCCTAAGCCATGATTTGAAATTTTGTCATATCTTTGAAATACTTATCTAATGTAAGATTTTCTTCTAGATGTTCTTCTAAAACTTGGCAGTTTCTGTTCATATTCTTAGGTCTGTGACCCATTTTAAGCTGTCATGTATGCTGTAGTTAAAGTTGGGTTGTTACCTTGACTAGGTTTTAATCAAGAGGCAAACCTCTGGTTACACCTGTGTCCTTTTCTTTTTCTTTTTCTTTTCCTTTCCTTTTCTTTCTCTTCTCTTCTCTTCTCTTCTCTTCTCTTCTCTTCTCTTCTCTTCTCCTCTCTCTCTCTCTCTCTCTCTCTCTCTCTCTCTCTCTCTCTCTCTCTCTCTCTCTCCCTGTTCTTTTTTTAAGACAAGGTTTCTCTGTGTAGCCTTGGCTGTCCTGGAGACCAGGATGACTTTCCTGATTAGGTTACCTGGCTTGAGATGATCTGCCCTGAACATGAGCAGCATTTTCTGGTGCAGACCCAGATACTAGGAAATATAAGAGGAAAAACTTTTGCTTCTTCCTGTCTCATCTTGTTGACAAGTTGATCTACTCTGCTGCTGCTGCCACTGCCGCTGTCACTGCCATCTAGACTCAGCTTCTTGTGTCCCTCAGGAGTCCTCTAAACCTTCAACACCAGACCATCTTGTTCATGGACTGAACAGTTATTGGTTGTTGGTCTGCAGACAGCCATTGCTGGGTAACTCAGAGAGGATCGTGAAAGCCAATCAGATGCCCCTCCCCCATCTTAATATAGATCCATTCTATTGGTTCTTTCCCTCAACAGGACCTGATTAATAATATGGTGTCAGCTAGGGGCTCCTTGAACCCACCCAAAGTGCTTTCTTTTCACATACTAGCTTCCGATACTACAAAACAAAACGATGTAAGTCCCGTGGCTTACCAAAACAGGTTTTTGTTAGCACCTGGTTGGCAGGGGTTCCCGGCCTCTGATTAGGATTAGATTGGTGGCAGTGCCTCAGGTGGCTTTGAGCTCCTTGGACGAGCAGCAAGGCTTCACTCCCTAGAGCCAACTGTGGGAAGGAGTGAAGGAGGCAGTTCTCACTGGCTTGTTGTTATCATGCTATAGTTCCTTGTGTCCCTCCCCACAGGCTACAGGGCCTCTTCCTGGTGTGTGCTACTGTGACAGGAACTTACAGCCACCATCTCTCCCATGACAATCATGGCAGTGGCAGATCCATCCACACTCAGTGATGGTGGGCAGCCTTAGGGCCTAAATCTTGCTATTCTTCCTTGATTAACAACAACAATCACAACAACAAATTAGATTTTCTAGTTCAAGGCCAGCCTGGTCTACAGAGAAAGAGCCAAGACAACTAGGGCTACACAGAGAGACTCTGTCTCAACAAAACAAAACAAAACAAAGAAACAGACAGACAGCAAGAAAACAGAACAAGCCCCTAAAAAGTCCCAAATCCCAAAATATCTGTGAGGAGGATTACCATCAGGACTCACCAACCTCCAAAAGGTGAAGAAGGATCCTGGGAAGGAACAGGTTTTCATTAGGTGCCACACAGGGCAGCTGCAATCAACATGGTGACCTATCCCATCTGCCCCCTCTCTCCTTGCAAGTCCACCTGGACCCTCCCCACTGTGTGCCGTGATCATCTGAAAGCAGATCTCTTGCTGCTGGTCTTGACTGAGCCATCTCTTCCTGTGGTGGGCAGCTCTATAGCTTGTGGAGATGCCAGGAGGTGAAGGGATGTCAGAAGCCTGAGCTCCAAAGGCTCATGATGCCACATCCCACAGAGAAGCCCCTGCAGGCTTAGCACTGCCACGGCCATCTTGGGGTCCACAGCCATCACAGTTCTGATCCACCCCCTTCCATCCTCCTGGTGAGGGCTCCCTGAATTCTGGGTTTCCCTGTCCCCTGGTCACCTTCTAGACACTGGACAATACCCCATGGTGGAAGAGGGAGGGAGAGTTTGACAGAGAGACGGTCATGCACAGACAGTGGCTTGAACAGTGTAAAGGAGGGCTAGTTGGGTCCACAGTACCAGCTTCCTACCTGGAAGAGACAGCCCTGCTCTGGAAAGGACCAGAGCTGCCTAGACAACCTGCGCCATGGCTGCTTTGGCTTTAAGCAACTCCATCCCACACAGCACCCTGACTCCTGCTAAATGCAAGATTGGCTGCAAATTAAACGTAATGGGACTCGAGTAATTACGTTGACTCTTTAAACTGCCTAGAGATAAATACATGCTTAGCTATTTCCGAATATCAACTTTTCCATTGTGTTCTCCGCAGAGGGGAGGAGGGGAGGCTGAGGCAGAGACAGACGCTCCTTGTAAGTGAAGACTCAGGTGGGGGTGGAGTGAGCTCCTCGCTCTGCGTGGAGAATGGGAACTGAACACAGATATCTGGCCAGCAATTTAGTTCTTTAGAAATGTTTCCACTCTGGGCAGTGGTGGTGCACACCTTTAATCCCAGCACTTGGGAGGCAGAGGCAGGTGGATTTTTGAGTTCGAGGCCAGCCTGGTCTACAGAGTGAGTTCCAGGACAGCCAGGGCTACACAGAGAATCCCTGTCTCAAAAAACCAAAAGAAAAAAAAAAAGAAATGTTTCCACCTAGTGTCCTGAGTCCACAAGCCTATCAAAAGGAATACTCAGAGATGGAGACAAAGAGCTATGTGGGATCAGTTGTCTACACACCATCAACAATGACCAAATGTAGCTGACAGCTATCTATGTGCCAGATATTGGGGGATTAACTACAGTGACCAATAGCCACAGGATGGAATGCTATGCAGCTGTGAAGAAGGCAGTTTACAGAGCAACTTACCTTGGGAAAATGCTGACAAGAGAAAAAAAAAAACCAACAACGTAAGGAACTGGCGGTATGTTTTCTTTTCTCATTGCTGTGCCCAAATCCCTGGCGAGAAACAACTTGAGGTTGGAAGGATAACTTTTGGCTCATGGTATGAGGGTGCAGTTCATCACGAGGGTGAGGCCTCGCTGTGTGTGAGACAAATGGCTGTGAGCACAGACACTCGAGGCTGCTTACACATCTCAGCAGATCAGGAAGCAGAGAGAAGGGGCTGGAAGCAGGCCAGGCTGTAAACCTCAAGGCCTGCTCCCCTCAAACCACTTCCCACCTCCAAAAAGTCCCATAGTCTCTCCACAGTATGCCATCAGCTGGAGACTAAGCATTCGAAAGAACCCTGGGGGGGGGGGGCGGGAAATCTTACACCAAAACCTACCATTTGGTTATGAAGTGCATTCTGGGTAGTCTTAGGAAGGGAAATCCCTGAAGCAAGAATGTGAAAAATGTCACAGTCTCTGAGTCTGTAGATGGTAGGATTAAAGGGATTTTCACTTTTTTATTTTTTCATTAAAATTTCATTTTCTGCAACAAACATCAATTATTCTGTTTCTAAGATTTACTGTTCTGACACGGATTTAAATACTAAGAGACTCACCTCCCCAGGAGGGCCTTTAGTGTCAGGCTCTTTCTGTATACATCTGAACTTCTGGTTGCTGTAGGAGGGGCAATAGTAGGTGTGCCAGAATCCAGATTTCCGTCCTTCTTTAGTAAGAAAAAGTCAATACTTTTGTGCATGTCCAAGTATCCCAGTTCTTCCTGGAAGGATGGGGATGGTCAATGAAACTCGAGTGGAGGGAGAAGACTTGGAGGTTGATATTTTTCTAAACCTTCTTTAATAAGTGTACTTAAATGCTTTAACCTCCCTTCTAGCCCACCACCCAGGAGAGGTAGAGGAAGAGAAAGGTTAAAAGGGCAAAGGGGGATGTGGAGCTGTGTAGAAATAGTTCTTTGGATCGAATCCAATCAGCGTTGTCAGGATATCAGCAGATCACATGCATCAGCAGCAGTAGCTCAATCCACTCGCAAATACCATTCATGAAACAGCAATGTCAGGTCGATCCAGAAGAAGTGGTGAGGCTCTGCTAATCAGCCTGAGTCTGTGGAAGTGGTAAGAAGCTGAAGATCAGAGTCAGTAAAGCCCAATGATGGCCAACAAAGAGTGGCAAGGAGAACCAATACCACACAGTTTTGTGCCCTGTCTGTTTTGGGTTATGCTTATACCCTTTCCAAACATCACGTGTTCTCTTAATGTCCGCTCTAGCAAAACATCACAGGCCCTCTTCCCAGGAAGCTTCCAGAAAACACCATGTGTCTGTTCTCAGCAAAACATCCTCCCATGTGTCTGCCTCAGCAAGACATTCTCTCATAAGACAGTTTCCAGAAAAACTTCACATGACATAACTGAGTTTCCAAAGAAACCAAAAATTTCCACTTCTAAAGCTGGCTTCTATGGGTAGTTCTGTTTCTTTCCCCTCTTTATTCTGTCTCACATGTGGTTGTCATAGGCTAGACTCCCAGCAGCTGCCATGTAACCATGAGGTAAGTGTCAGGCACAAGTTCTATGTCACTGTGGATGGCAAACAAAGAAGGAATGTGGGGCTTAGATGAATCCCTGTGGACAGAATACCTGACAGAAACAGATGATAATAATTTCATGTTTTCAGAGATCTCAGTCCATTATAGTAGGGAGCATGTGACAGAGACGCCTCATGTCACAGAGCCCAGGAAGCAGAGAGATCGACCAAAATCAAGACTCTGGCATTCAAAGGCTCAGTCCTGGTGTCCTAACTCTGTTGTCCAGGTAAACCTCCTAAAGTCCTCCTAAATAGTACTCCAACTAGAGAACAAGTGTTCAAAATAATTTTCTACATTCAGACTTATCTGAAAGAAAAATGAATATTTAACCCTTCAAAGATCTTAGGTTCATCCAGGTCTACAATCTAAGTTATTTAGGACTGAAGCAAGGGGATGGTGCTAAGTTCAAGGATAGACTAGGAAACTTAGTGAGATGCTGTCTCTAAAGATACAGAGTGAGAAGCAGTACCTGGGGTGTGGATCATGACAATGCAGTGCAGGGACACAGAGGAATGGTACTGAGCCATGGGAAGAATGGAAGTTTGTTATTTACAGTCACATACATAAGATCGGGGAACAAAATATCAAGTTCAGTAAGTTAAGCAAAGGACAGCAGATATTCTCCATTGTCACATGTGGAAGCTCCAAAAGTTGATCTGAGAGAAATAGAATGTAGACTCATGGTGTCTTAGTTATGGTGTTTATTGCTGTGATAATAAACCATGACCAAATCAGCCTATAGAACAGTTTATTGAGGGGGAATTACAGTTTCAGAGGGTTAGTCTGTGTGTGGTGGGGAACATGGTGGCAGGCAGCTAGACATGGCATTGGAAGGGTAGCTGAGAGCTTATATTTTGATCCTATATCACAAGCACAAGGCAGAGAAAGCTCACTGGGAATGGTGTGTACTTTTGAAACTTCAAAGCCTACCCCAGTGAAAATACCGTCTCCAATAAGGCCACACCTCCTAATCCATCCCAAACAGTTCCACCTCATGAAATGAGCCAATTTAAATCAGATTAGATTGTATTAAAGGCAGGTTTAATGGGAAGTTGCTTTCCAGTGGGTGAGTTCACTGGCCCTAAGGACCAGGGAAGTTGCCATTGAGAAGCAGGGGTAGGGGAGGGAGAGAAAAAGAGAGAAGGGGGCACATGTGCAGAGAGAAAAGAGAAGAGGAGAGAGAGACCAAAATGTTTGGATTATATAGGGAAGAGTCTCTGGGGGAAGGGCAGCTCAGCCCCTGGACTGGAAAGTTCAGGGTTAGGGACAGGGTACACCATGTAGGGACTGAGGGATGCTGGGAGAACCTCTCCAGGGTCTGCTTTGGTATGTAAAATATGCACCTCAGTCCCTTGTCCCCATTGAAACCAAACACCACCAACTGGAGACCAAGTATTCAAATATCTGTGCCTAGGGAGGCCATGACCATTTGAACCACCACAGATGGTTACTCAAGCTGGGGAAGGTGGGGTGGGGAGTGGAGAGGATGCTTAGTGGGTTCAAGGGCACACCCAGACAGGAGGAAGGATTTTGGATGCCTGCTCCCTGGCCATTGAGATGACTATGCCTACAGTAGTCAACAGTTCACATTTTCCAGGCTAGAAGCTTTCAATTGTTTCCAGCACAGAGTTTTGAGGTGACGGATATGTCAACGGCCTCAGGCTGATCCTGATATGTAGTTGTGCAGTAAAGATCCCCAGAAGTAGCTATGATCATCATGTGTGATACAAAATAAATAGAGAGAATCTGACTAGGTCACCCCAGGGGACTCGGTGACCCTATCACTTGGTGACTCCCAGACAC
The DNA here is from genome assembly GCA_036184795.1 of Tokudaia tokunoshimensis. NCBI lineage: Eukaryota > Metazoa > Chordata > Mammalia > Rodentia > Muridae > Tokudaia > Tokudaia tokunoshimensis. The sequence goes on along the minus strand of BTHU01000005.1, from coordinate 114,900,730 downwards.
ACTCACCCCTCACCAACTGTTGGGGCAGTGTTTGGCAGCCCCCCTTCTCCCTGTCTTCCAGAGAATAATATGGAATATTGGCAACGCCTAACAATTACCCCTCATTCAGAGACAGTGAATCACAATTAGCTATCGCAGCCGCCTCCGCACAGAATTGCACAAGACACCTGAATAGAAGCATCTCTCCCGCTCTGCCAGCGTCTCCCCAGTCAGTCTGTGCAGCCCAGCCAAGGGGCAGAGAGGCTCACGGTGCCAGTGCACCCCCTACATGCCTTCCCTCAGACAGGACCAGCTCCTCCTGGTCCTGGTGGTCACAGCACTCCAAGGACATCCGGCTATTGTCCTGGTAATCTGGTCTGAGGCTGAGGAAGTGGCTTCTGTCCTTCCCATTTGGGGCACCCATCTAGATGACTCTGGGACTCACTATGGGTTTCTTCTTAAGGGTTCATGTTTCTGTCACCTGCTGCCAGATATCTGAAGGCAGAGATTCCAGGCTTGCATTGTCCTGGTCACCCCATGACTGAAGACCCCAGACCTTTCCAAGTTGAAGAGGGCTTAATCTGGGAAGAGAAATAGTAACCAGTGTTAAAAACATGAACCTTAGTTGTGGTAGTTTGAGTAGGGATGGCTTCATATACTCATGTATTTGAATGCTTGGTCACCAGGGAGTGACTGTATTAGGAGGTGTGGCTTTGTTGGAGTAGGTGTGGACCTGTTGGAGGAAGTGTGCCACTGTGGGTGGGCACAGAGGTTCAAAATGTTCAAGCTAGACTCAGTGTCGCTCTCTCTCTCCCTGCTGCTTGTCGATCCAGATGTAGAACTCGTAGCTCCCTCTCTAGCGCCATGGCTGTCTGTACACTGTCATGTTTTCCACTGTGCTGATGATGAACTGAACCTCTGAGCCAGTTCCAATGAAATGTTTTCCTTTGTACGAGTTACTGTGATCATGGTGTAAAAACCCCAAGACTCTAGTGCTGGAGAGATGGCTCAGCAGTTGAAGCCCTTGCTGCACAAACAGGGGGACCTGAGTTCGAATCCCCAGAACCCACGTAAAAGCTGGACAGGATAGGTGTATATTCTCAGTCTCACACAGTAGACAGGGGATCCCCTGATCAGGTTGGGGAGTAAGACAGACCCTACCTCTTTGAATAAGGTGGAGGAGGAAATGGACCTGGAGTCTCTACATGCATACATATGTACACATGTGCCTGCATATACTTTCATGCCCTGACACATGCACACCACACACACATATACATGAAAATGGAAAAATCAAAACAATCTGAACCCTGGGACTCAGGAAAGGCTCTGCAGAGACTGACCCCAGTTGGCAAGGGGACAAGAGACCTGGTGTCTGTCACCTGCACTACTTTAGGAATTACAGAGGCTCCAAAATCTCTGAGACAATGACACCTGTGACCAGAGCCCTTTCAGAGGCAAGGCCAAACCCTTGCAGTGCCCGAGGCTCCCAGGATCTGGCTCTGACCTATCACAGGTGCCTCTGAGCTCCCTTCAGGCTCTTGTCTACAAATTGGTTCCCGGATGCACGGTGTTTGCCACTCTGACTTGTGTTTCTGCTCTTGACTGCTGGCTACTGCCTGTTTTAGCCTCTTGCTGAAGTAGCTTTGGCTGGGGGGCTCCTTCAAATCAGCAGTGTAGTGTGTAAAGGCCGAGGAATCTCAATATTTCCAAGTCAGCCTCTCTGCATAGGCATGGCTCTGCAGGGCACCTCCGCTGGCAGGCAGGAGCCTTTGTCTCCTCTGCAAGACTTCCTCTAGTCCCTTGCCTGTCACTAAAGAGACACAAGCACCAGGCCAGGCCCCTCTCAGCCTGGCTTCCTCAAATCCAAATCCCTCCAGGAGATGACAGTAATTCACACTAGTCCAGGTGGAATGATCCCCTGTAATGGAGAAGACAGAGATCCATGGGGCTCCCTGAGCATCAGAGAAAGTGACGTGTCCTGACTCTTCCCTTCTGTGGCTCCCACACAACCACACGCAAAATGTCACACAGACACCCAACTTCATACATACCCTCCAATCACATGCATTCAACTCTACAGGTGTCACCTTGAACATACAACAGCATCCAACCTCAGAACACAAATGTGTACATACAACATTACAAGCATATGCTCACAATATCCCTGTGGTGGTTTGAATATGCACTATTAGGAGGTGTGGCATTGTTGGAGTAGATATAGCCTTGTTGGAGGAAGTTCATCACTGTGGGGGTGGGCTTTGAGGTCCTAAGCACAAGCTCTGTCCCAGTGCAGAAAAGACACCCTCTCCCAGGCTTCCTTTGGATCAAGATGTAGAACACTCAGATCCCTCTCCAGCATCATGTCTGCCTAGATGCTGCCGTGCTTTCCGCCATGATGATAATGGACTAAACCTCTCAAACTGTAAGCCAGCCCCAATTAAAAGTTTTCCTTTACGAAAATTGCCTTGGTCATGGTGTCTCTTCACGTCAACGAAACCCTAACTAAGACAATCCCCTATACAATCATGCACACATGTCTTACACCCAGTTTCACACAAAGACTATCTCATGCACAAAATCTTTTTCGCACACTGTTGTAGTCTGAATGCTTATGAATAAGTGAATTTCCCTGTTGGTACTTGGAGCATGTTGGAGGGGGCCTTTGGGAAGAAAAATAAATTAATGTGGGAGGAGCTAGAGTGAGATTGGCACCTTCATAGAAAAGACACAAGAGGAACTATCTCTGTCACACAACGACACAGCGAGAAGATAGCTACTTACAATCAGGTGTGTGTGTGTGTGTGTGGGGAATCCTCACCAGATGCATAGTTGCCTGAAAACTTGATTGTGGAATTCCCACCCATCAGAATGGAAAAACATGTGCCAATTGAGCCACTTAATCTACAGTATCTGGTATTTGTCATAGCAGCATGAACAGGCTAAGGTATTCACCTCACAGGATCACACAGGTGCTCACATACACTCAGACATCCCTGACCCCCGTGAACCTCATGGTGCACATGGGCTCTCTCCTGGACCCTCCTGTCTCTTTGTTATCAGCAGCCCCCATGATGCCATCAACAGTTACAGGGAGTAGAAGAAGCAAGGGCAAACACTTGGCCATTCTAGAGTGACGGTCCTCCCGGCTGCTGCTCTGGTCTTCTGTGATGCCCATGTCTCCCTGGGCAGGACACTCTGCAGCAATGCAGTGACTTCTCCATTTCTGTAAGTGTCTGAGTAAGCATCTGCTGGATAAGCTATGCTGGTCACCTCTCCCGGGTGGACACTCCAATATTATTGTGATCAGATACCCATGTCTTCAGAGAAGGAGCTGACTGTAGGCTTTCTGCCTGCTTAGATTATGTCTTAGTTTGCCCCCTATTGCTGTGATAAAACACCTGGACCAAGGAAACTTACAGAAGGGAGGGTTTGTTTGGGGCTTATAGTTCCACGGGGTTTGAGAGTACTTGACGGCAGCAAGTGGCAGGCGTGATGGCTGCCAGCATGAAACATTGTGAGATAGAAATGACAAGAGTCTTTAAACTCTCAAAGCCTGGCCCCCAGTGATATGCTTTCTTCACCAAAGCCACACCTCCCAAACCTCTCAAACATTAACACTGACTGGGGACCAAGTGCCCAAACATCAGAGTCTATGGTAAATGTTTTCATTTAAACCACTACAGAGTATCCTACTCCAAACACACTGAGCTCTGCTGGGGAGACTGGGGGAGAACAGGGGGCTGCCTGTGGTGCTCCCAGCCAGAGAAGGGGCCTCTCTGTGTATTCTCAGACATAAAGGTGTGGCTGGAAAAGAACCCCGACTTCTCTGCACTTCCCTTTCTTTGTACAATGACCAAGGTGGCTGATTCAATGGGGCTGGGCTGGGGGTGGAGCATAGTGGACAGAATCAATTAGGATAAACCAAAAGATTTGACTTGTTATGAACATTGGAGAGAAAACATATTGAAAACAAACATCAGACTCTCAGAGCCCCGAGGGATGATAGCAAGAGTCAACAGTCACATTACTGGAGCCTCAGAAAGGGAGAAGAGAGACTGAAAAGGTACTTGAATGAATACGGGTTAAATTTTTTTTTTTTTACTCAATCAAAACATAAACCTACAGAGTCAGGAAACTCAAACACAACCCCAGGGAAATTCATGTCAAATCACACTGGAATTAAACCCTGAAAATGAAAGACAGCGGTGACGGCTTGAAAGCTGTCAGAGAGAAGCCGTGAGGTGTTTGTAAACCTCAATTTGAATGACTGCAGGTGTCTCTCTCGAAGCCAACAGGGCTGACATGAAGTGACCCAACAGCTTTCAAGCACACACAGAGACGATCTGCCGATGACAGTCTCAAGATGGTAAAGAGAGCTGTCCAGAGTAAAAGGAAAATAAAACTATCCTAAGACAGAATTTGTTACCAGCAAACACACGGAATTCCAAATCATGGAAGTTCTCCAAAGGAAAAGACGTGAATAGCGGATAAAGGCTTGGAACTCCAGGAGTGGGAGAAGGATCGGATGGGAGAGGGTAAAAAGAGACAAGATCATCTTTTGTCTTCTCCCTGAGTCTCTTAAGTCATGTTCGGTGGCTGAATCAGAAAATTTAAGTCATCAGATGGTGTCAAATACAAAATGCAAATTGTCCACGGTATTAGGGTAACTTTGGATTTTGTTGAACCCTGCACTAAACACTGTGATACTGAAATTCAGGATCTGATAACTGAGAGGATGCTAAGTAACGAATGGGTGGGTAGCGTATACACCCCAGATCCTGTGGTACAGCATGCTCAAAGTGGGTTGGGGTAGGATAGCACAAACCTCACCACAATACGCAGGATTGCATATGATCTAAAACTTATTAACTACTCTGGTATTTTCTTTTGTTTAATATTTTTGGACTTCAGGGTGTTGTGAAAAGTTGAAATTCCAGTTGAGAAATTACTATGCATAACAATGCCTACAGCAGTTTCTAACTCTCATTGGATAGAAGCCGGTTTAAAATGAAGCCAAGTGTTTTCATCTGGGGGGAAAAAAGAGGAAATAACATAGTGGTCCCCACAATAGAGAGAGCTGTGAGTTCAAGGTCATACATATGTCACAAACACCCTGATGCCTAGTACATATAGTAGATATTTGCCTTCAATCAATGATGACTTTAATTCTTATTTATCAGCCTTACTTCCTAATTCATCGCCAGTCTGGATCGAAGCCTCTTCGTATTTTGTGGGTTTTAAATGTCCAAGTTCCAAAGTTGATCTGATGCAGTTTCTGCTGCACATTTGATGCAAAGTCTGTATAAAAGTGAAAAAGCAAGCCTTGGAGTGGGACTCACAACCTCTACTGTTCCCCTGTTTTGGGTCATGTTCTCTTACTACGACCATCCACCTTATTTCCCACAGTTCCCTGCTCTCAAATAGTCATCTCCCAGAGTTCAACCCCATAGGCTCAGATTGAGTCATGTGCTAATTTCTGGACCAATCACCATGGCGATGGCGGGTACAAGACTGAGAAGGGTTTTTCCGGGAAGAGGAGGAGGATGCTAGAAGCAAGGCTTGGATGCAGGATGGCAGAGCACCAGATGGCAGGGACCTGCGATGGGACATTAGAAGTCCCAGTTCCTCTTGAGGGCTGTGAGGAAAATCGCTCCAGGCTCCTCTCTCTAGTTTCCCCGGCAGCTGCCAATCCCGGGCATACCTTGGCTAACTGATACATTATCCCTGTGGTCCCTCCATCTTTGCTACTGTTCTTGTGACACGCATGACTCAGTGTCAAACTTTCCGTGCCAAGGTTGCGCGGAATCAGTCCCCACCCCGCTCTCCCAACAATGGCCTCGTTTTAACTCAGTCACTCTGTGTAAAGCTCGCCTTCAAGTGAGGTTGGCACAGACATAGGAAGTACTAACACTTCACCACAGGCATTTGTGAGGGTCACAGCTCCCTCCCAACAGGCGAGGTGTCCATACAGTCCTCCTGAATGGGCCAGTGAGTCCACCCTCAAGCTACAGTGTGACCCTTTGGCAGACTCACAAAGGCTGGGAAGACATGCCACGTGATGACTTTTAACTAATGACTGGCACCGGATGTGCAAGACCCATCTCTGTGTCTGAGGCGGGATGGCCACTAGATACTGTGGGCTCCAGAGTGCCCCGAGGGCTTCGGCATACCCGTAGGTTCTAGAATGCCCGTGGGCTCCAGAGTGCCCGTGGATGCAGGCTGCAGGGCATCCCAGCTGAGCCTGCGCCTTGTCTACTCTGTGTTGCCCACTTATGCCCTTCAGTGACCCGTGTCATCCTTGGGCTTGGTTTCTAGGCAGCCCATCCCACACTGAATCTCTGCTTGGGTAAGCCAGTTCCCACAGTCCGACTCACAGTGACCCCTCGGGGGCAGTCCTGAAAAGACACAGCCTCCTGCTCTGAGAGAGGCAGGGCTGCTTCCTCCAGGTCTTTCAGCCCCCAAACTCTGTGCTAACTCGTTCCGATTCTTCCCACATCTGCTGCAGGTTCCCATGACATCTACCCTCTCCGTATAATTACCACGGCTCTCTCTCTGCTCCAGGTTTGATTAACCAAAGGTTATAAACAAATCCCAGAAACCAGGAAACCCGGCGTCTCCCCTGAGCAGCCACGGTCTATCGGCAGATGGAAAATTGCTTTGCAACCAATGTTTTTGTTTTCTTGATTTTTTATATAGATAAAGACTTAAGCTAATTAATATATGCTTCTTTCTGTCTGCAGGTCTTGGGGCCCTCATCGCCCCACAGTGAATTGGTTACCATGTTCCAATAAAGGATCTGTTTTTGCAATTACGCTTCATTAATAGATTTACAAGGGAGGGAAGGTGGCTACGTCTCACTAAGAGGATTGTTTGCATTTCTCATTTTAATTACACACTTATCTCCCAGACCAAAGCTCTGTGAAAAATGGGTGTGGGGGAGCCCTAACATCCCATCTGTTCTGGGCAGCAATTCGATTAACATGGCAGAAGGCGGGCGCTGTACAGGGCCATCCTACTCCTCCAGACGGTGCACCTCCTCTCCAGCTGCCCATGGCTAGGAAGCTTGGTGACTGAACTCCAGGGTCCCCAGGTGTGTCCGCATGGAAGGGGCTGCTCTGATCACCACACTCAGTATCTGTGGACTAAGGTCAGGACAGGCCTGGGTCTATAGAAACACCATTTCTTGGGTACCTTCCTGGGGCTAGCAGGTATATCCCACTGCTGAATGGCTGTAAAGGTGGCCCAGCATATTTGTATATGACACTCTCATGTTGCAATGTCACCTCTGTTAGAGACTTTTCTAGTTTCACCTTCACTGTGATCTGTTTTTTAGACCCATTTTACAGACAGAAGAGCTGAGGCAAACATCTGTGTGTAGGGCCCTGGATTAGAGGAAGGGAGTAGGTACTGAATACTGCGCAGCTGTGGAGGGTGGGGATGGGGTGGGGGGCACAGAAGAGATACTTGAGCTCAAGTGACATAATTTCTACTCTCTCGCTGCTACTCCCTGCTGGCTCTCCCTGGGCCTCAGTTGTCTTGGCTGTGATGGGCCCAGATTCCACACAGAATGAGCTGAAGATCGCTGGCTTGGTAACAAAATACCATGACCAAAAAGCAAGCTGGGGAGGAAAGGGTTTATTTGGCTTACACTTCCTGGGGAAGGAACCTGGAGGCAGGAGCTGATGCAGATACCATGGAGGAGTAAGCGTACTGATTTGCTTCTCATAGCTGACCCAGCCTGCTCTCCTACAGAACCCAGGATGCCCAGCCCAGGGATGGCACCAGCCTCCATGGGCTGTGGGCCCTCCCCCATTGACCACTAATTAAGAAGTTGGATCTTATGGAGGCATTTCCTCAAGGGAGGCTCTGATGACTTTAGCCTGTGTCAAGTTGACATAAAACCAGCACAAGTGCCTTAGGCTGATGTGTGTGTGTGTGTGTACTATGGGACTGCTTAGAGGGTGTAGGCATCGGGGGGGGGGGCTCCTTACATCCAGGAGCTGTGCTTCTGGTCCCCAGCATCAGGTCAGCTCAGATCTGGCCACACAGCTGGCTTAGTCCTGGCCATGTTGGAGCATAGTACATCTGACACCCTTCTCCCTTTATCCCACAACCTCTCCCATGGAATAAACCAATGGCTGCAGTCTTCCCTGAGAAGGCTAGCCCTCGCTCCAGGGTCTTCCCTAATTCCACCAGTGAAAGGGTCTTGTCAGCCTCTCTGGTCTGGGTACGTTCAGACCCTTTGGCAGTCGGGGACAGGAGTGTACACCTGAGACTAGCCTGTCAGGAGTGTCCCAGGAAGGATCTTGTTCCTTTGCCTCTCTTGTCCCTGTGGGTGGAGTCCTTTGTCTCCAGATACAGGATATTATTCTAGCCAAACTTTCTACAGTCTGGTGGTGGTGGCGTTAGTGACCAGGTTAGCAGAGGTGTCTATGAGATCCCCCGACAGAGTGGGCCACCGACTGAAGCCTCAAGCCCTGGTGTGAACCGGCAGTGTCTCGGGGCCTCAGGTCTGCTGCATGTCAGTGGTCCCGTGACTGCGTGTAGGCCTTAGGTGCTCACCTGGGAAACGAGGATGTGACCTTTGTCCCCGGATGGAGACTGGAATGGAGGTGAGAGTGAGGGAGCAGAGCCCAGGGCCAGGAGTCACAGGGTCAAGAATGGAGCTGGGCCTTCATCGCTGGTCAGGGTCACCTGTCCCATCGCTACTGACATGGAGCCTAAATTGGTCTCATGTGACCGCTCAGCTTTGTCTGGTCCTTTCCCAATAACGAGCTCACCCTGTAAAGAAGTGGTCAGAGTCTTAGCCCAGAGTCTAAGGCTGGCCAAGCTTACATAGCTTGACCGTTGGCCAGAGGGCTGGGAATTCCCTGGGAGCAGAGGCAGGATGTGGGAATGCAATGGGCAGGGCCTCTCCTGTGCCCTCTTCATTCACTGAAGAAAGCAGGAGCTGTTTCCATTGCTCTTCTGGGAGAGGGGACAACCAGAGAGGCAGGTAGATGAGAGATGACCCTGGGGACAGGATGTTCTATCATGAGGCCAGGAAGGAAGGAGAAATGCCCCCTTGGAGGGGAGGAGACTGATTGAGAGGAGGCCCAGAATAGAGGAGAAGAGCCACAAGGCTAGCCTGTTAGTCAGGCAGTGAGTTATCCCAGGCCATTGTCCTTGGACAACTTGCTCCCTGCCTAGAGCCTGAGTTTATCCATCTGTAAAATGGGTTGAAGAATTCTTCTGTGATTGGTGACAGGGCTACAGTGGTGTTCACTGGGAGCACCCTTCCCAGGATGACTTTGGCCTCTGGGGTGGTAATTGTCAACCTGACAGACTAGAGCCACTTGGAAGATGGGCCTCTAGGCATGTCTTTGGGAGATTATCTCGACTATTCTTCTTGAGGTGGGAAGAGTCGCTGACTGTGGGTGGCACCATTTCCTGACTGGGATCCTAGACTGGATAAGCAGAGGAAGGGAGCATCTGTCCCCCTCGGCCCCCCTGATTTCTGACTGTGGTCGCTGTGTTCGTCCAACTGCTTCAAACTTCCACCACCTTGACTCCCGCTCCGCGATGGACTGGACCCTTGCGCTGGTATTCATTTCCTCCTAAGTTATATTTGTCAAAGTCTTTTATCACTGCAATAAGGAAAGATAATAAGACACATACCATGTGGGCCGACTGGGGCTCATCTTTCTCTCTTCCTTCCCAGGGGTCCCAGGAAGAGGCAGGGTTTCTCCAGTCAAGAGGTAGAAAGGTGGGGTTGGAGAGATAGATGGCTCAGCGGTTAAGAGCACTGACTGCTATTCCAGAGGTCCTGAGTTCAATTTCCAGCAACCACATGGTAGCTCACAACCATCTGTAATGGGATCTGATGCCCTCTTCTGGTGTGTCTGAAGACAGCAACAGTTTTTATATACATAAAATAAATAAACATTTTTTTAAAAAGAGGTGGGAAGGTTTTCCAGACATCTGGAACAGCATGTACCAAGGCTTGGTGTCCAGAACAGGGCAGGAGGGACATATCAGGGAACTGTAAGAATGAAGGCTGGAGCTCAGACCTGCCCCATGTGTTGTAAGACACAGAGAAGTTATCTAATCTCTCTCTGATTTCCTCTTTTGTGTAAGAGGCTAGTGATGGCAGGAGGGTTAGGGGAGGAGCATACACGTTCCCTGGGGTGTCTGGATGTGGGGTGCTCTGCAGGCAGGGAAGAGGTAGTGGGCTGAGTGAAGGTGCCAGGAACCACGGCAGGCATGGGGGAACCTTCTGCAGACACCCCTTCTCCCTTCTTCCTGGGGGCAGAGTGCAGCCCCCTGACTCTACAGACCCCATCAGCCAGGGAGGGGCAGGAAACTGGAGGCAGCCAAGACACATCAAAGAAGTCATAGGAAGGATAGTGTTGCTTCTCTTCAGCCAAAGCCTGGTGGTCATCAGGACAAGGAGAGATTTGATCTGAAACCCAGCAGGAGAGTATCAGGGTGTCTTAGAGGATCTGGAGAGATTTTATTTCTGACACACAAACAAAGGATTTTATTACGTTCACTTTAAAGGTCAGCGGGGGAAGGGAGCCGGTCTGTGCTGAGCCTGGGCCATGGTGTAAGCATCTTGATGGAGTGTCCCTGTGCGCTTCTCCTTGGCTGTCAGACTACCGAGACAGTAGACCCACGTTCTGACAACTTGGCTTACTAGGTAACTAACTGGGAGCCCTGACAATGGTGGGCCAGTAGTGGGTGGAGCCACACTGCCGTGACCTCTTAGTCGTGAATACTTCTTGACTTCTAATTAGACACAAACCTCTGCAGTGCTTGCCTGGGTTTGACCCTCAGAACTTCATAAACTGGGCATGATGGGCCATGTCTATAATCCTGCTCTTGGGAGGTGCAGTCAGGAGGATCAGAAAGTCATGGTCATTTGGGGGCCTACATAATGAGTTCAAGGCCAGCTTGGGCTACAAGAGACCCTTTCTCAGATAACAATAACAACCACACTAACCTTTAAGTCAGGGCTCTGAAATGGTGGTATGGGTGATGCTAAACCTATTTGCTTCTATTCTGATTGTGGCTGCATTGTCTAAACCTCTTGTCTCTGCTTCTCACTGGGGACTTGTCTCTTTAATTGGCCTATTTGAGGACAGGTGACGAAGCCTAGCTTGTTAGGGCCAGGGCTTTGACCATCACAGCTCTTGACTGACTGGCCTGTTGTCTCAGTTCTGGTCCTGCAAGTTGTTCTAGGCAAGTCTTTATTGCTAGACAGAGCAGACTGGCTCCCAGGAGACAATCACTTCTGCCCAGGCAGCCTTTCTCTAGAGCAGAGGTTTTCAGCCTTCCTTATGCTGTGACCCTTTAATACAGTTCCTATCGTGGTGACTCCCCAACTACAAAATTATTTTTGTTGCTACTTCATGATTGTAATTTTGCTACTGTTATGAATCGTGATGTAAACATCTGTGTTTTCTGATGGTCTTAGGTGTCTCCTGTGAGAGGGTCAATCTAACCCTGAAGGTGTCTAAATCTACACATTGAGAAACACTGCTCTACGGGATAGAGAGGCGCCCTCATCTGGAGTTGTTTGGTTTGTCCTGCAGTTACCCCCATCCAAGGTGACTCCATGTTTATAACGACTGGAGATTTAGCATCTGGAATAGGATAGTGTGAGGGTGGATGGAAAGATGCCTTTGGTCCTCTTTTGTGTCTTTGCCTTGTAGGGGATGATGGGATGAGGTGGGCCAACTACGGCAGCCAAGAGACACGGCTGGGGAGAAGGAAGCCATTCCTGTGAAGAATTCACTCAAAAGCTATTCTAAAAATACTTAGTTTTAAATTTTATGTATATATAAGTACTTGCCTATCTGCATATAGCCCCAAAAGCTTTTGGAGGGCCTTTTTCTGAATCCCATGTTCCTCCAGGTTTTTAAGAGTGAGCCAGTGCCTTCTGTGACCTGCATCCCCCCCCACCCCCACTGCCAGTCCCCAAGCTGATCTTCATGCAGACACTGTGCTCCATTTTTACAGAAAGGAGCCTGAGTCCCGTGTGTGTGTGTGTGTGTGTGTGTGTGTGTGTGTGTGTGTGTGTGCTCGTGCATGCATGTGTGTGTGTGTACTGGCTTTTGTGTGTCAACTTGGCACAAGCTGGAGTTATCACAGAGAAAGGAGCCTCCCTTGAGGAAATGCCTCCATGAGATCCAGCTGTAAGGCATTTCCTCAATTAGTGATCAATGGTGGGAGGGCCCAGACCATTGTGGGTGGTGCCATCCCTGGGCTGGTAGTCCTGGGTTTTATAAGAAAGCAAGCTGAGCAAGCCAGGGGGAAGCAAGTCAGTAAGCAGCACTCCTCCATGGCCTCTGCATCGACTCCTGCCTCCAAGTTGCAGCCCTGTGTGAGTTCCTGTCCTGACTTCCTTTGGTGATGAACAGCAGTGTGGAAGTGTAAGCTGAATAAACCCTTTCCTCCCCCACTTGCTTCTTGGTCCTGATGTTTGTGCAGGAATAGAAACCCTGACTGAGACAGAGGGAAACAGACTCATCTCTGCTTACTTATCGCATTAGAGGACAGGTGGGGATTTGAACTCAAGACTGCTCACCTTTGATCCCTGCTCTTGCCTGGGCCTCAGGCCTGCAACACATGGTAGAGCTTGGCTGGGCATTGGGCGTGTGCTGGACCTGGATCGCAGAGTCCATACTCCCTTCAGCTGAGTGTTGGCTGTTTTTGTACTGTTTTGTAAGATACATGAGGTGAGGCACTTTGTGGCAGGCCCAGACGAAGCCAGTCCTGCTCTTGATATAAACCTCTTGTTATCCTGCACAGCCAGGCTGACGGGCAGATAAGGGCAGACTCTGGGGCCTTGCAGAAGCAGAGGCTGGTGATGGGAAATGACTGACAGACCTCTGAGAATCCTCCCTTTCTGGTTCTGGAGATATGGGGAATCCTGGGAAAGATGTCGGAGTCAGTTGTTTGATCTAGTTAAAGGGAGACGGCTGATTGCAAAAAGTGGGGTTGTAGGTGCTCCACTACTCTGCCTATGTGGCCCAGAGACTTCTGTCACCTCTCTGAGCCCAGTTCTTTTGGATTAGTGATAATGACGTCTCTCTTGTCAGAGTCGGGGTAAGGAGTAAGAGAGATAGATGATACTGAGGACAGAGCCTCACTCATGCTGTGTGCTCAGGTGACATTCCGTGCTGGCTGCTCAGGGGCAGAGCTGAGGGATCGATTAGTTTTGCCTGGAAGGGACTTCATCAAAGAGATAGTGAAATCTGGGGTTTGAGGGTTGCATAGGAGTTTCTTAGCAGGGGGAGGGGAGGGATATAGCAGGGGTGAAACACTGTTTAGTGAGGGTGGGGTTAGAACAGTAGGGGACAGTGCAGAGTCCCTGTGCTTGGACTTCCTTTGTCCCTCAGTGCCGCCTTCTTTACTTTCAGAGGAGAGTTAAATAATACTTCCTCCAGGCTCATGTTCCCTGAAGTTCCTCTCTTAATAAGTACCTCCGTGAGCTTCCTCAGTCTATACATAGCCTGCTCCCAAAGATCCAGCTACGGTATCTGTCTCAGTCAGGGTTTCTATTCCTGTACAAACATCATGACCAAGAAGCAAGCTGGGGAGGAAAGGGTTTATTTTTTTACTTTTTTTTTTTTTTGTTTTTTTGTTTTTTCGAGACAGGGTTTCTCTGTGTAGCCCTAACTGTCCCGGAACTCACTTTGTAGATCAGGCTGGCCTCGAACTCAGAAATCCTCCTGCCTCTGCCTCCCAAGTGCTGGGATTAAAGGCGTGCGCCACCACCGCCCAACTGGAAAGGGTTTATTGAGCTTACACTTCCACATTGCTGTTGATCACCAGAGGAGGTCAGGACTGGAACTCAAGCAGATCAGGAAGCAGGAGCTGATGCAGAGGCCATGGAGGGATGTTTCTTACTGGCTTGCTTCCCGTGGCTTGCTCAGCCTGCTCTCTTATAGAACCCAGGACTACCAGTCCAGATATGGTACAACCCACAATGGGCCCTCCCCGCTTGATCACTAATTGAGAAAATGCCCCACAGCTGCATCTCATGGAGGCACTGCCCCAACTGAAACTCCTTTCTCTGTGGTAACTCCAGCCTGTGTCAAGTTGACACACAGAACCAGGCAGTACAGTATTTATCAGCTGCTTCCCCCACAGATCAGCTATCATTTCTATCAGCCTGCTTCTCCTGGCCGAACTGGCTATTGAGAAAACATATCTGTGAGGAACAGATCCGTGGAACCCGTGTTGTAAAAGCTGGCGTGGGATGGGAAACACCATCCAACATACAACTGCAAGAAGTGTGTTCCTCAGGGCTAAAAAGTCTTGTCACGCAATGGTGTATTTTATTTGCTATTAATACTGTTCGAAATGAGGCTTTTGAATTGTTAGCGTGAACGGCACCATTTTCTGTCAGGTTGGGCGACGGAGGTTTTAAGTGCATCTGTAAGACCACTTAGCTCCGTAAGAAGCTCCGGGCACAGTGTTTGCATGCTGTGACTCATTCCTGTGTAGGTGTTTGATGGGCACAAGAAGGGTGGGGACTGTGTGCAATGAACCTGCAGTGACAAACCTGGGTTCACTACTCGATATGCATTTTCAGCCAGTGTACCTTCCTTCAGAAGGGTTCTGGGACTGAGGAATTGGGTCCAGATTCAAGGAGGGTGGAGGTGTTCTGAGGTGTATTTCTCTACTTAAGGAAGTGATGGGCAGCCAGGGAGGATCAAGGACAATGGGGCAGGGGATCACACACACACACACACACACACACAGAGAGAGAGAGAGAGAGAGAGAGAGAGAGAGAGAGAGAGAGAGAGAGAGACACAAAGAGACAGAGATAGAGAGACAGAGACAGAAGGACACACACAGAGAGAAAACAGCAATAGACTTTTACAGTCCGACCTAGGCAGATGTCCACAGCTCCAAGAACAGCAGCCTGCTGCTGGTGACTCTAGGCTGGAAAGTGGGGGACCCAGGGGGACTGATAATCCTGCAGAGTCAAAGGTCACATGCCAAGCTCGATACCTATGCACGGTGCCCTCTCCGCGCTGCTCTGTGCTTGCAGAACCACCCCGACTCATTAGAAAACAAAGATGACATGTGGTGTGAGCTCCCTGTGTTTTGGGCACAGACCTGGGATGCCCAGGGCAGTGGGCTCTGCGGATGTCCAGCCCTGCCTGCCAGTGCCGCTCAGACTATGACTCTCATGGCTTCAGGACTTCAGATGAGATGGGGCCTCTCAACCCAAATGGGCAGGATTTCTGCCTGTCCAACTCTGGTCTGTAGCAGACTCATGGAAGGGTGTGAGAAGATCTGCCCTCTATAGCTGAAGATCTCCTGCATCCCATGCAATAGCTTTCCCTTGTTGAAGTCCCTGGCTAGAGATTCCTGTGCCATCTCATAAAAAGGTCATGCATCACAACTTAGCTACAATTAGCAGAGACTGCAAGGTCCCCTTCCATATGGGAGTGGCTCCAGAGGGACCTCGAGGACCTTATGGGACAGGCCCCTGGACTAAGGTGCTCAGTCTTCATGCTCCAAGCCTGCCATTCTCTTGTGACTAGAGCAGAGCTGGGCCCCACACAGAGAAAGCTCCCACCCAGCTCTGTGCTCTACCTTCCTGCTCTGGCTCCCAGACCTTTACACACCCAAGGAGATCCATCTGAAACTTGAGTCTCTCACTGTCCTGCCTATGGGGAAAGAAAATGGAGAGGCCGTATCTCTTGGAAGCATGAATTTCAAGCCCAAGGTGGGGTGGAGGTGTGCTAAATGGCATTCTTCCAACTTCAGGAAAACACTGCCAGATGAGAATACGGACTTATACAAAGAACGAAAATCACTGCAATTTGCAAGTGCATGAGTACATATGAAAAATACATTTTTCCTTATTTAAATCTCTTTACAAGATAATTGACTCATTATAAAGCAAAAGTACTGACAATGTATGGTAGGATTTGAACGTGCATAAGTAGAATATACCAGGAAAGTTGTATAAGGCCCAGAAAGGAGCAAAGAGAGCACACCACTGTAAGAGTGAGGGGAGTCATGGAAGGGCTCAGGTATTCCTCCAGCCCCCCCCCCCCACTTATCCAGATGAGATGCCCAGATGTTCTGATGCTTTGAGTCTTGACACACATACACTGGCATGCTTATGACCTTCACTCCTGTACTTGGGAAAGACATTCATGTAAATAAACATATCACAATCTACTTGGTTATATATACTATGCCTAGCTGTATAGGAAGTTATACATTCCAAGCTGAGTAACTCTGCAGGGTTAGGAGGCCCCCTGGAGGGTATTTTGAGCAACGGGGGTTTCTATGAAGGCATTCAGTGAGTGAAAAGGAGTTGGTCCATTGGATGGAGGCAGGGGAAGAAACTTTTGGAATAAGATGTGCAGGTCTGTGTCCACAGATGGTGGTGGTCTCAGGGGCGGCCAGCATAAGTGGTGAGAGCAGGTGAGGGGGAACAGGCCAGGGCCACATCTGGGGAGTCCTAAATATTAATGCAAAGAGTTTCAGGCTTATCTCTGGTCTTCTTCCTGTCTCCCCGCCAGGCTGACAGGAAGTGTGGGTTCATCTTGAAGTTTTGGAGGTCGTCATTCCTGGACAATTGTGGAACTGAGCTTCTGGGTACAGTTTCTTTGGGAACCAGTTTCAAGACAAATTGGTGAGTAGTGGATCTCTACTGTGAGACCAGGAGACAATGTGGAAATACTATAGATTAAAAAATAAACGACGGGGGGGGGATGATTCATGGATCAAGAGCTCTTGCAGTTCTTGCAGAGAACTCAGATTCTGTTCCCAGCACCCACGTGGCAACCCATAACCGCCTGTGACTCCAGTTCCGGGTTTTCAGTGCCCTCTTCTGGCCTCCACAGGTATTGCACCCACAAGGTGCGAGTTGTTCTCTAACCTCCCTCCATACCTGACAGGGCAGTACCCTCCTCATACACACACACACACACACACACACACACACACACACACACACACACACACACACACACACACACTATGTAATCCATAAATAATTTAAAAGTCAAAAGGTGTTTAAAAGCTATGTCTTGATAACGCTAGTCAAAATAAAACTGGCATGGTTGTGTTCATTTCAGATAAAGCAGATCTTTAAGAATAGACAGTAGCCAGGGAAAAGGGGCATTTCACCTGGATGATGTGGTCATAATTCATCAAGAAGATGTAAGGACCCTCAGCTTTTATGATGATGGAGTTTGAGGTCATACAAAGCAGAAAGGAATAGAAGCATTTGGAGGGAGCTGACGCCCACACTGGCAACCAGGGTTGTTGTAACCCCTGTAACTTTAATTTTCTTTTAAATCTTATTTTTTATGATGGTTCTTAAATGCTTTAACTTTATTTGTAGCCCACCACCCACCAGAGGTAGTGAAAAAAAAAGGATATGGGGGAGGTGGACCTGTTTCGAAAGGTTCTTTGGAGCAACTCCCATCTGTGTTATCTGGAAACCGGCAGTTCAGTTCACAGGTTCACAGTTAGCAGGCAACAGCAGCTCAATTCACTCGCAAACACCTCACGGATACACCAGCAGTCCAGTTCAGTAGAGTCAGGTTAGCAACAGTGGTGACATGACCTAGTAGAGACAGCCAGGCCTCAGCCTCAGCTTGAGTCAGCAGGAGAGACCAGGGCCAACAGGAACACCAGGAAAGGTTCTCGTCTGTGTCTCTCTCAGGGAAGCAAAGATCAAGGAAGACTTTCGACCCACAAGCCTTGCACAGTTAGCTGTACCAGCATGCGAGCTCTGTCTCTGTCACTCCACGGAGTCCTATTGACACCCTCTACACACCACGTGTCCTCCACGGGCCTTGCCTTAGGTTTTACCTCAGCACGTGCATCCAATCAGCCCGTCCTTGGAAGCAGCGACAAACTCCAGCACACCACTAGAAGTGTTTTGGTGTGTTTCTCTGGAGCTCAACTACGCAATGGAAGGTAGACCAATACATGCATGTCATTAGCAAAGAATCCTTCATCACGTGTCCTTTCATGTGCTTGCTTTAACAGAGCATCCTCTCTCCTGTGTCTGCTTCAGAGAAATGTTCCTTCACAAGTCTGCCTTAGCCTTTCACCTGTGTCCATTTTAATAAAACGTTCCTTTATGTGTTTGCCCCAGCAAAACACCATCTAACTGACTTTCCAAAGAACCCTTAAAGTTCCCACTTCATATCCCCTCTCCAATGACAGATTAAAACAAGCAGGCAGGGAAATTTGTGAGACTACAGATGGATTGAAGGACACTATTAACCTACACTCTACTGATACTTAGAATGCTCTACCAGATAACAGATTACAATGCGTTATTCTCAGTACACATTGGACATTTATCAAAACAGAGCTTAGCTGGATCAGAAAAGAGTCTTAATAGGCTTAGAAAGATTTAGATTTTTCAAAAAAATAAAAATAAATCTATTATGACTACAGTGGGGTTAGGTGGTAAAAGGAAGAAGATCGTTGACCAACCGATCAAATGCTCAGGAACTAAAACATGTTTCTAAGTTATACATGGGTCAAAAATCTTTAAAGTAAAAGCATTAAAGTTGCTTAAATCGAGTATAGCTTGAAGGCACACAGATGAATTTGGGGGATGGTACTGTAGCAGCACTCAAAATACGAAAGATCTGTGTCCTAACAAGAAGGAAGATCTCAAACCGACGGCCACAGCTGTGACTTTCAGAGTGACAGCAAGAAGAGCAGATCCAGTTGAAAATGAAGGATGAAGTAACAAAGGACAGGGAAGACGTCACAGCGATTCCCTGGACTGTGCTGGGCCTACCAGGGAGACTACTGACTCCCAGGGCAGTAGTTACTGGACAGCCTTCTTGACCTTACTAGTCTATAGACACAGTCAGAGCAGAGAAACTGGAAGCCCTAATGGAAAAAAAATCATGTCCTGGGGAAGATCACAGGGTCCCATGGGATAAGACCTGTGTCCAAAACCTATACTTTTATGGACTTTGCTGTGGATGTCTCTGCCACAGAGTAGCAGGCTGGGGTCCTTCTGGTTTACCTGGATAGAAGCCATGGTGGGTAAGAAGATGCCTTTCCAGTGTGGTCCTTGAAAGCCTTTGTAACCCTTGGCCTTTGATTGGAACACGTAGTAGCAGCAGAGGACTGAGAGCAGCAGGGCGATGTCCTCCAGTTTATAGTTCTTGGGAGACCTTTGGCCTTATAGTGGCAAGTGTATCCGTTTTCGTATTGACTTCGGAAACTGACATTCTCTAGCCCTTGACAGCGCTTACCATACAGCTTCCGCACAAGCGTTCAAGACCTTCAGTTCTCGCAGACACTGTTGACACTTTGTTGCCGCCACTGTGGACACTGCTCTGCTGTCGGCTGTCACTGCCACCATCAACACTGTTTCTCTGCACCTTCACCTCTTGCTCTGTCGCCATTCTATGGCTCCGTCTCTGCCACTGTCAAGGCCAGCAGAGCCACCATGGCTAAGACCCCGCTGCTGTCCCTACTGCCGGTGGCCGACTCCACCACCTCTGTATTGAGGCCGACTCCTCAAACTGGCTTCTTCAGGACTCTGCTTCTCCTGTGGCATTTCCTCTTCTTGTCTGCTGCTTGTCGCCACTGCTTCCTTCATGTTACAAACCCAGCCTTCTCTACTCTAAGCAGGCAAGGAAAGACTCCTGGAGAAAGAACCTTTCACTGGGCCTGTGGTCACAACCTGGGTAGATGGTACAGGAGCACAGAGCAAGAACTGACTGCCTCCAGGGCCAGAAAGGGGGCGTCTGCCCTGACCACGGTCCACTTTCATGCAAATGAAGGATGTCTTTGCACCCAGCACAGCGTTGCCTCTTTCTGGCGGTTGTCACTGCCCCTCCTGCTGGGCCACCAAGAGACATGCTTTGCTCTTAGTCCAGGTGGAAGTGGTTGCAGTGAGTCCACGACAAGCCGTCTGCAGCAACTGTGGCTGGACTGTGCATCAGCAACAAGCAGCTATAGATGTTGCGTGTCTCCCTCAAGGCATCGGAAGACTGTTTCAACCATGGGTGCTGGTCTAAGTGCAGTCCAGCTGACTGACTTACAGTTCTTCTTCTTCTTCTTCTTCTTCTTCTTCTTCTTCTTCTTCTTCTTCTTCTTCTTCTTCTGTTTGTTTTTCAAGACAGAATTTCTCTGTGTAGCCCTGGCTGTCCTGGAACTCACTCTGTAGACCAGGCTGGCCTCAAACTCAGAAATCCTCCTGCCTCTGCCTCCCAAGTGCTGGGATTAAGACTTACAGTTATTTGCTGGGACCCAGGGCCTCAGGAAAGAGTCTGGTAGCTGTCAATCAAGTCATCCTACCCCCCCCAACACTTTTGCTTATTTATGGAAAAATAATCTGCATCAGTTACTTTTCTATTACTGTGATAAAACCATGACCAAAGCAACTTAATATGAGGAAGGGTTTCCTTGGGCTTACAGTTCTAAGGGTGTGTATGTACAAGTCCATTATGGTGGGCAATTGTGGCAGCAAGCAGCGGGCAGTGGGCAGCCAGCAGCAGGCAGTGGGCAGCGGGCAGGCAGCGGGGAGTGGGCAGTGGGCAGCAGGCAGGCAGCGGGCAGTGGGCAGTGGGCAGCGGGCACTAGGCAGTGGGCAGCGGGCAGGCAGTGGGCAGCGGGCAGCAGGCAGTGGGCATAGCAGCAAGGAACATCCTGCATTTCCAGAGCTCACATTTCCAACTACAAGCAGGAAATAGAGCAAGGACACTGGGAATGGCATGAGGCTTTGCCACCCCAAAGCTCTCCCTCCAGTGACATACTTCCTCTGGCAAAGCCACAGCTCCTAATCCTGGCCAAATAGGCCCACCAACTGGAGGCCGAGCTTCAAATGTCTGAGCCTATGTGGGAGGCTCTCATTTAAACCACCACAGCATCCGGTTAGAATGAAACATCATTGACATGAATGTTGACATTAAGTGTTTTGTAATGCCTGGTGCTTGCTCAGGGACGCACAGAGACGCCAATCACCCCACCCCCACCCTACATCTTAATATTTCCCTTTTCTTTGATAAGTCAGATTTAGAATTCTCTCTTTGGCAGGAGACAACTCCAAATGTCTCCATGGTGGTTTATTTTGGGGGGCGGGGTTGGGGGTTGGCTAACGGTGGCCTTCATGCTTCTTCTCATATCATTACTTCACTCTCCACCAGCAAACAGACATTCAGGTCATTATCCCCATTTTACAGATGAGGACACCAAGGCCTCAGGCCGCCCAGCTGGGAGCTGGAAAAGCTCCTCTCCCTCCTAGTTTCCTCTATGGCTACACCTCCTCAGCTCAGTTCCTGGTCTGTTTGGTGTCAGATAACAAAGCCAGTGGGATGGTGCTCTACATAGGTGTCCCTTTCTTCCTGAGCCACTTCCTTCCTATGGGCCCATGCAAAGGTCAAGGGCCTGTGGCCCAGGTGATTAGGCCAGAGTCTGATGGATGTCAAGTGTTGTTGGAAGAGAACTTGGAGCAGTGGAAAAGGCTGGGTTTACAGGTAAACAGAGATCTGAAAAGGAAAAAGCAGGAACCTTGCTCTTGAGTTGATGAGCTGTGGGAAACCACACAGCATGTGCTCGGGGAAGGGGCGATTAGCTAATTGCACAAGACTTAAGAGCTCACCTGGTGCCACACAGAGCAGATCTTGAGACGTGCAGTGTGCACGCAGGGTGCTGGCGAGTCAGGTCTGGGTCTGCCCCCCAGTGCTGCCTTTAACACAGTCACTGATGTTGAGTGATGCTCTGGGCCTCAGTTTCCCCTTCTACAGAATCCTAGCTTGAAGATGGTCTGAGTCTATGAAAATAATATGTAAAGCACGGAGTACATAAATGGTAACCCAGGGCATGGATGATTGTTTATTTTTTTAAGATTTATTTATTTATTTTATGTATATGTGAACACTGTTGCTGTCTTCAGACACACCAGAAGAGGGCATCGGATCCCATTACAGATGGTTGTGAGCCACCATGTGGTTGCTGGGAATTGAACTCAGGACCTCTGGAAGAGCAGTCAGTGCTCTTAACCCCTGAGCCATCTCACCAGTCCCTGATGATGATGGTGTTCGTTAGGGTTTTACTTCTGTGAACAGACACCATGACCAAGGCAGCTCTTATAAGGACAACATTTAATTGGGACTGGCTTACAGGTTCAGAGGTTCAGTCCATTATCATCAAGGTGGGAGCACAGCAGTGTCCAGGCCGGCATGAGGCAGGGGCAGAGCTGAGAGTTCTACCGCTTGTTCCAAAGGGCAGCTAGGAGAAGACTGACCCCCACGTGATTAGGAGGAGAGTCTTAAAGCCTACCCCCACAGTAACACAATTCCTCCAACAAGGCCACACCTACTTCAATAAGACCACACCTCCAAATAGTGCCACTCCCTGGGCCAGGCATATTCAAACCACCACAATGATGATTGGCACTAAGGGCATTACTGTGCCCTGGAGCCTGTCCTGAACACTTAGTAGGGTCCCAACGTGTAGACTCAGATGTTACATCACAGCTGAGTAGACTGGTCTTTTGTTTTATGAGGAGGCGATCTGTGTCCTGCCAGCGAGGTCTGCATGGTAGTTGTGTCCCAGGGTGTCTGCGTACAAATGATACCCTGCTGGCCAGGTTAGTGCTATCCTTTCTGCTGGGGTCTAGGGTCTCCACAACTGGGTGGACTCTCTGAGACAAGCTCATTGTCTCCTTGGCCAAAATGACAGCAGCAGAACCACGTGATCCTCAAATGAGTCTATGTTGTACTCTTTGCTTACTTTCTCTGTCTCTCGCTTTACTTCAGTTTCTTGGACTTGACATGCCTGTGAGGCGCTAGCAGAGTTGAGGACCAATGTCAGGGACCAAGGTCTCATACTACTTTGCCTAAGTAAGTTTATTTTTAAATTTTAATTTATTGGTCGTGTGTGTGTGTGTGTGTGTGAATCACAGCACACATTTGGATGTTACACTTGTGAGAGTTGGTTCTTTCTTTTCACCATGTGGGTTCCAGGGGTTTAACTCTGATCATAATAAGGCTTAATAGCAAGCACCTTAACCCACTGAGATATTTTGCTGGCTTGGTTGGTTTGTTTGTTTGAGATTGGTACTTATGTCTCTCTATTTAGCTGAGGATGATTTTGAACTCCCAACTCTCCTGTCTTAGATTATTATTGTGATCATCCATAGATGCATTCATGAGTGTTATGGTTTGAGTGAAAAATGTCCTCCATAGGCTCACATGTTTGAACACACAGTCTCCACCTGTTGGCGCTGTTGGAGAAGTTGTGAGACCTTTAGGAGGTGGAGCCTTCCTGAAGGAAATATGTCACAGTAGGTGGGCCCTGAGACTATAGCCCATCTCTCACTTCCTATTCTCCCCTCTGCCTCCTGCTTCCACTACCCTGTCTATCCAGACATGACGGACTGTATTTCCCTGGAACTGTGAGCCAAAATACACCCCTGGTTATCACAGCGACAAAGAAGTAACTAAGGCAGCACGTGTGGGCTTAAGTGAAAACTTACCCAGTTTGACACTTTGGGTGCATCCAATTGCATTTCAATTGTACCTCAGAAGGAGCCTTTAAAGAAACCAGAAAAACAGCACATTCTCTCTGTTCCACACCCACTTCCCAGAGGAAACACTGCATATGACTGGAAAATTAACTACCATGAGCCAAGTTTATTAGCTTGGGCGGATTCTTTAGATCAGTCCACCCTCGAGAGCCTGGAGTAGATACTGTTGTTGCTGTTTTTTAAAGATGGGACAATAAGATTTTGAGCCACCAAAGGCCACCCTATTAGGATCAGAGATTCAAACTCAATTCTGTGACCCCAAAACCCACACTGTACAGGAGGACTTGTGTTTTTATTGATATTCCAAATTCTCTTCCTTTTTATAAAAATGGGACCATGCCTCCTTCCCACCTCCCTGATTTCAAGTTTCTAAATCACTCTCCCCACACAGGTTGGCAAGCTTTTGTCTTCCTCTGGCTATCTGGGATTCTGTTGCCATAGGTACCAGGGCTTATGTAGGAAGTTCCCTGTAGATGGATACTTGGGTTGTTTTTGTTTGTTTGTTTGTCTTTTGTTTTGCTTTGTTTTTGGCAACAATAGTGTTATGATAAGCCTGTTCCCCATCCCCTTGTTCATTCAGGGTGAATTTTAATGACACATGTGCTGCATGCAGACATTCTGGGAGTTTAATATGCAAGAATTCAGATAAAGAAAAAATATGTCTCTCTTGTTTTACAGCCATCTCTAAGCTTGGATTCCTCCCACAGAACACAGTTATCAGTGTAGTATGGGATCCTTACAGACTATGGTGCAAGCACACAAACACACACATACTCATACTCACAGGTGCATGCACACACAACAGGCACACATGCACATAAACAGGCACACACATGCATACACAGACATACACATACATGCATGGAATGCATTCCTGTGTGCTCACACACAGGCTCACATGCTCATATGCACACACACATATACATGGAGCTATCTTAAAATTGTTTATTTGTATTGTTTTGTACCCTTCTTTATATACATATACATATACATATACATATATATATATATATATACATATATATATATATATATATATATATATATGTATATATATGAGGTTGGGTTTGAACTTCTGACCTCCTACCTCCAGCTCCCAGGTGCATTGCAGGTTAGTGCCATCACATCAAGCTTACATGAGGATTCTTATTTAAAATCACCGTCTTTGCATCTTGGCAGTATTTTCAGAGCCAATACATTGTTGTTTCCAAGGCTCTGTCAGGTTTCAGCTGCTTGTCTCTCCCTCTCTCCTCCCATCTTGCCTCCATCCCTCTCTTCTTTTTCAGGATATTTAGGTTGATTCATTTACCTCTGGGAACCCCCTGCAATAAGATCCCATTCATGCCCCAGTGTTTCCTTGCACAGAACTGCAGGGAGGAAGGCTTTCAGACTGGGTCTTCTTGGTGGCCATGGAAAGTAGAGGCAGACATGGACTGCAGATCCTACACTGTACAAAAACCCTCATGAACTCAGATAGAAAAGAGTGTCTCCTTATCCAAAGCTGCGTGGTACGTGTGTGTGTGTGTGTGTGTGTGTGTGTGTGTGTGTGTGTGTTTGTGTAGTCATGACTTCAGACAGCTCCTGGGGACCCTGAACTGTTGTATATGCAGAACTGTGAAGTGGAAGTTTTTGGTTGTGTCATGTGATGCAGACTCACACCGGGTTTTGTTCAGGCAAGACCTGTGGGAAGACATGTGATGTTTGGAAGGAGTGTAAGTGGGACTCGACGGGAAGTGACAGGGGGCTTGCATAGCTAGCTGTGTATCTCTCTGTTGGTTTTGTGTCTTTGCTGATCTTTACTTTGTTGAGAGAGACACAGCAGAGAGTTCCTGGTATTCCGGTTGGTCCTGGTTACTGCCACTGACTTGTGCCAATTCAGCAGAGGCTTGGAGGTTTCTAATGGATCATGCCGCCATTGCTGATTCATGTTTGATGACACTTTTGAACTGGACTGCTGGTATCCTGTGTAACAGAGATTGGAATCGCCCCTGGTCCACATCCCATTGTCCTACTCACCATCTTTTCTGCCTACCTTTGGACAGTGGGCTAGAAGTGGGGGTTGAAGCATTTGAGAACCCTTATTAAAGTAGCTTTTGAAAAATCTAAGACTACAGAACTGTCAGAGGAGCCCTGTGGGTCACTGGTTGGTTCAGCTCCACACCGGTTAGCCTTCTCTCTGCACTAACCAATCGTGCCCCATCCAGATTGGCAGGGAGCCACAGGAGAGTGGGGTAGATGCTCTGGAAATGGCTTTTCAGTCCCACTCCCAGCACCAGGTGGATGCATTTCAGACAGAGCCCTATGGGGAGACATGCTGGCTGGCACCAGCTGATTAGGTCTGTGACAGTGGTTGGCTTGATAATGCCAGGACAGAGTCTGAGGGATGTCAGAGAAGGGAATTGAGAGCGTTCAGCCTAAGCTTACTCTTTGAAGATTTTTAGGGATCGATGAGATTGAACAGACCTTGTGAGCAGGAGCCTGGAGGTAACAGGTACCAAAAGCTTACTTAAAGTTTTTTCTAGACTCATTTTATTTTAGCGTATGAGTGTTTCGCCTGCATATAGGGATGCGCACCGTGTGTGCCTGGTGCCAGTGGAGGTTGGAAGTAGGCATTGCATTCCTTAGAACTGGAGTTACAGGCGGATTGAGTCATCATGTGTGCACTAGGTCCTGGGTCCTTGGCAAGAGTAACAGGTACTTGTAACTGCTGAGCCATCACTCTCACCACCTGCTCTGAAAATAGAAATTAAAAAGAGTCCAAGGTTAGAAAGATCTCTCATTTATTAAGAGAATTGCTGCTCAAGCTTGGATCTCAACACCTGCATCAGGCACACACACACACACACATACACACACACACATGTACATACACATATACACATTCACATACACACACATATACACATTCACATACACACATACACACACTCACACACACATACACACAGACACATATACAGACACTCACTCACACACACACATGTACACACATATACACATACATACACATACACACAGACACACACACACAGAGACACACAGACACACCTCCATCTATGTGGTGTTGAAAAGGTCCCCTTCTGGCTTCTGTGGCCACCCTCACACACATGTTGTTTCTCTCTCTCTCTCTCTCTCTCTCTCTCTCTCTCTCTCTCTCTCTCTCTCTCTCACACACACACACACACACACACACACACACACACACACACACAGAGGCCCTGCCCCCTATTCCCATCCCCATGTGGACTCGGAATACTTCTCAAGCAGTGGTTGCAGGATAGTAGAGGAAGCAGGCCTGAGTGTTCACCTCCCCTCCCCCACCACTGTTCACACTGTAACATGATAGGAGGTGAGGTCCTCTTCTGCTAGGAGCAGAAGTCCTGGCTGGCAGGTGCCACTGTCTTTCTTGACTGTTCAGCCGGAACCCCATGCTTGCACCCCACTGGGTCACAGAGGCAGGAGAGCAGTGCCCCACCCGGTGATGATCCCAATGCTGCTGTCACCTGTCTCATGTCTCTTGTGAGCACAGCAGATGTGGGATTCTCAGTGCCCTGTTATGGTCCAGTGATAGCCTTTCAGAGCACCAGGCTCCGAAGTAACATGGCAGATGTGGCTTTCTGTGGACCTATGGCAGCCCAAGAGAAGCCAAAACCCCTAGCATGCCTGGTGCTGCCTGGTGCTTCTGAGCTATGTTCAGGACAAACGGTGAGGGCTTTCTGAGAACCACGAGGTGCTTGGCCTTCACAGCACCCCTTAGCATCAGAGTCCATTTCCCATATGAGTGTGGAGGGCAGGCTGGCTAGGGGACTGTCTCCTTGGTCAGAGGTTTTGGCCAACAGCTATCAGAGGGGTTGACAGTCCCGAGGACAGGGATTCTGAGAATTTTGATGGACCGCCTCTCAGGACATCAGCTTTCCACAGACCCCATCGGTGCACATGTTAGATCCAATCAATTGTTCCAGTACCCAATCAGTCCCTGAAGTACCTGTTTCCCCATGAACAAGGGTTGGGTGCTAGGCTGGGGCAGGAGGCTTCTTCCAGCCTCAGGGCTCAGCCTTGGAGCCATCCCCTGCTCTCAGAGTTCCTGGGATTTACCTTGACAGATCCTATCGCACAAATCAGGAACTCCAGGCGTAGAGAGATGAGGAATTTGCCTGGGGTTGCATACCATGAGCATGGTGGGGTCCAAGCCTCTCCTTAATGCCACAAAACTTCTGGCCTTTCTCCTCTAGAGGTTCATTCTCGTCTTGGGACCATCCGTGTTTCGTTTTTTATTCCATCAGTGGCTTCGTCTCCTTGGTTGGCTGGGCCTGTGGTATGGGCGACTGCTGAACTGTGACTCTTGGTCTTCTTCTTTTTTTTTTTTTGTTTTGTTTGTTTGTTTTTTCGAGACAGGGTTTCTCTGTATAGCCCTGGCTGTCCTGGAACTCGCTCTGTAGACCAGGCTGGCCTCGAACTCAGAAATACCGCCTGCCTCTGCCTCCCAAGTGCTAGGATTAAAGGCGTGCGCCACCACCGCCTGGCTGACTCTTGGTCTTCTTGCAGCTGCTGTTTATACAGCAACAGGGACTGGGAAGGCCTGAAGCGGAGAGGGGTAAGGTACCAACTTGAATTCATCTCCCCCCTTGGCCATTAGGAATGGAGGGGTGATGTCTACACTCCACTGACGGAGAGGTGATGTCAATACTCCACTGTCGCACCTTTCTCAGTCTCTCAGTGCCCAGCCTCCCAGACCCAGCCCTGCCACTGCTGCCTGGCACCACTACCATGGTCCCTCTACACTGCCATCCCTTCCAGACCAATAGCCTTCCTGGCCTTTTCTTCCATTCTCAGTCATGTGGTCTGGGTCAGGGACGCTCTGAAGGGTCCACAGTACATCCCTATGGCCTGAGTAGTGTGAGCCCTGGAGCATGATCGGTTGGGTCAGACATGTCCCTGAGCCAGCTTGATGTCATGTGGCATCACAGGCTCTACATTCAGGGTCCCTATGTCCAGAAAGACTGAGGGACTATGGCGGGACTTGGACAGTGTGGATGGAGTTCAACAGAGGTGGGTGCGGCAGGTGTTGCTGCTCTGCCTTTGTGAGGTTGGAAGATATCACAGAAGGCAGAGCAGGACACACCAGTGTCACAGCCTGTGACTCTGTTGCTGCCATCTGACTCACCAGCTCCAACCAGATCCACAGCCCATCCGGTGAGCCCTGTGCATCGCTGCAGGGAAGAAGACTAGACACTTGTAGAGCACCACTGAAGTTGATAAAGATGTGATAGTTAATCTCAAGGTTCAACTTGAAAAGCCCCATAGCCAGCTGCCTGGGCATGCCTGTTGGAGACTATCTTGATTAGGTTAACGAAGGTGTGAAGACTCGCCCACTGTGGGCGGCACCATTCCCTGGGCTGGGATCCTGGACTTTGGGAAGTGGAGAAAGTGAGAGGAGCACATCCATTCCTCACTCCTTGCTTTTGACTGTGACTGCAAGGTGACCAGCTGCCCTTCTGTGAGGGACTGTAACCTCGAACCCTGACCTGTGAGCCACAATAGAACCTTTCTTCCTTAAGTTGCATTTGTCACAGACTTAAGTTGCTTCCTTAAGTAACTTCCTTACATTTTAGACAGTGACAGACAGAGAGGACACCAGGGACGGGTTATTGTGGGGTGTGTTGCAGGGCAGGTTACAGAGACCCATTACTTCCGATGGGCATGAGATGTTGACAGAACCTGAAGAGACGGGTGTGAAGAGGGCTGACCTTCCCATGAAGAGAGAAGTACATAGAGGGTAGACCTTCCCATGGGGCCAAGCATAGGTGACAGTTCCTGCTGACTCTGTTGGGAGAGAGACAACCAACACCTCATTTGTGGCTCCCTCCAGGGACTCTTTGGTGCTTCTCAGGTGTGGGTCAGAGGAGGTGCTGGTGAAATGCATCTGTGTGGGAGGTTGGAGGTGGGTGGGACTTGAGGGTGGGGGGATGGGCTCAGAGTTGGATGAAAAATGGGAGGTTCCCAGGGTTGACCCCGCCTCCCACTATTCATCCACAGTAGTCTCTCTCCCAGAAGGTGGGAGCTGTGAGAGGAGACTTTATCACTTGTCACCTACAGGACTGGCTGGTAGGTCTGAGTCAGGGGCCCACTCTGTGCCCTGTTCCTCTTTTTCTGTACCAAGATTGTCCCCCTTTCACCTGGCACCTCCTCTTCCTCACACCTGCCTCCCTCATGTTGATTTTAACCCATCAACTGAGGAGCCAAGCCCAGGGTAACACAGATGAAAGGCCCTGAGCTCAATGCTTATATTCATGACTAGCTTTGCTGGGAGTCCTTGGGGAAGTTACCTACCCACTCTGAGCCTCCCATGATGTCTCAACTGCACTAAGATAAACTGAGAATAATCTGACCTATCTTGATCTTTTGCTTCCTGTGTGATCTTGGGTAGGTCTGTCACCTTCTCTGGGCCTTGCTTTTTCTTATCTGTAAACTAATACCAGGCAGTTTCTCAGGCCCCACTCCTCTCTGGAGTTTCTTTGATTTTTCTGTCTCCCAGTTGCTCAGTTCAGCAGATACAGCCTAGGGGAGGGGCTGCACTGAGGAGCGGCTTGGCGGCATTGCAAGGCCTGGCACGTCCACCCTCGTGTTTAATGACTCTGGCAACTGTCTCTGCCTCCTCGATTTCCTGAGCAAACATACTCATTATCTATAGTAATTTACTGGCACTGGCTTTGGTTGTGTGGATTGGACGCTTCCAGATGGGCCCCTACTTCAGCCTACACACCCTGAACATGCTCACGTAGCCAGGTGTTTGCTCAGAACACCAGCCTGCCCTGGGACTCTGAGCCCTGTTGCCCCTCTGACCTCCATCTGTGGGCCAAGGCTCTGCTCTGTGATCCAGTGGTTAGAGCAGGGGTTCCAAGCATAGCAGCCTAGGCTTATCACTGTGCAACCTTAGATCCCTCAGTTTCCTCATCTGTGAAATGAACACCATGATCTTTCCTGATCTCACCCTTTCACAGGACAGTAGTGATCCCTCTGCCACAACATCCTATCTGCCCGTGTCCCCTGTCCCGGTCACTGCTCTAAGTCTAGGCCATCCTAGTTACCAGCCTGCAGACCCCTGAAAGATGGGGACGAGCCCCACTTCTCACGCTGTGGCTGCTGAATGTCAGTAGCACCTCAATGTCTGCGCTGCACTCAAGCTGACATTCAGCCTGCGGGGGGCGGGGCCTATGTCCTCTTCCAACCTATGAGAACACAGCGGCGAGTGTCACCTTAGAATATGCTCCTCCCAACCTCCGGAGCCATGAGTAAGGGGTTCCTATTGCTGCTAGATCACGCAGTGTAGGGTATTTTGTGACCACAGTTCCCAGTGTGACTGTCTTAGATCCACTGTGCAGGAGGGTCATCTCACTACACCCAGGGCCACACTCAGTGGAGCCTCAGATGCTCCTCTTCCTGACCTGCCCTGACTCCCGCCCCCTCCCCCACCCTAAAGCTTATCCTCCTGCTTACATGCCCTCCATCCCCACCCCCACCCCCACGACTAACTTTCATCTCCGTCAATGTGAAGTAGTGGGTCTCCTTGCGGTGTTTCACAGCTTCTTGGGTTTAGTGGACTCTTCCCTCCTTTGGTCCCTCGTCTCTTCATCTCCTACGCCTTCCACAGTATTTCTCCCCATCCAGGCATATTTCATGTGTTTATTATCGTCCTCGGTGTTCTCTCTTAAAGACTCATTTTCCTTCTCTTGTGGGCTCCCTCCTATTTCCTGGCACCTATACTTCCCTACTCCCAGTAGGGAATGCGAGTATAAAAATTAGAATCTAAGGTTGGCACATGAGGGAGAACCTGCAGAGCTTGTTTTCCTGAGGCTGAGATATCTCACTTCACATAATATTTCCCATTTCTGTCTACTTGCCTGAAAATTTCAGTTTCCCTTCCAGATGAACCGCGTCTCTTTGCGTGCATGCGCCACATCTTCATTACCCATCTGCCTGTTGATGGACATCTAAGCTGAATCTGTGCCCTTGCTACTGTGACAAGAGCAGCAATAAACACAAACAAACAAGTGTCTCTACAGCAGGATACACAGTGCACTTTGGGAACATGCCCGGAAGTGGGTCACACGACAGTTTTACTTTTAGCTTCCTGAGAGACTTCTATAGTTGCTTCCATGTCTGCCCTAGTTTACATGTGCACCAATAGCAAATAAGAATTCCTCTGTATTTGCCTATGTTCTATATGTATATATGTGTATATGTGCATGTGTATGTATATGTGTATATGTATGTGTATATATGTGCATGCATGTATATGTATATTTGTACAAGTATATGTGTGTTTGTATATATATATGTATATGTAGGCACATATATGTGAACATGTATGTGGGTACACATGTGTGTTTATGTCTGTGGAGACCAGATGTTGATGTCATGTGTCTTCTACCACTCTTTACCTACCTTCAGGTATTTTCACCACTTCTTCTTCTTCTTCTTCTTCTTCTTCTTCTTCTTCTTCTTCTTCTTCTTCTTCTTCTTCTTCTTCTTCTTCTTCTTCTTCTCCTTCTCCTCCTCCTCCTCCTTCTCTTCCTCCTCCTCCTCCTCCTCCTCCTCCTCCTCCTCCTCCTTCTTCTTCTTCTTCTTCTTCTTCTTCTTCTTCTTCTTCTTCTTCTTCGTGCCAGCATCTCTTGCTGAGCCTGAAGTACCCCACTACTTGTCCCTGCTCCACATCCCCAGCTACAAATATGTGCTGCTGTACCCAGTTTTTTCCTTTAAAGTTATGTTATTATACTATGTGTACAGGTGCTGATCTATATGTATGTATGTGCACCACATACACGCAGGTGCCTGTGGAAACCAGAAGAGGGCATCGGCCCCCCTGGAACTTGAGTTATATATGGTTTTAAGCCATCTATGGTGAATTCTGGGAACTGGACCCAGGGTCTCTGCAAGAACAGCAATCTTGAGCCATCTCTCCATCCCTGCTGTGCCTGGCTTTGATGTAGGTGCTGGGGACCAAACGCAGCTCTCATGGTTTTGTAGCAAGCACTTCACCCTCCGACCTATCTCTTCCGCCCCACGAGTTCCTCTTTCTGCACAGCCATGCCAGAGTCTTCTAGCTGTCGTCTTCATGACATGTACAGAGTCAATGAAGTGCCATATAGCCTTAGCCATAATTCAGCTGCCTGCATTCTTCACCTACTACAAGCTGAGGAATTCCAGCCACACCTCCCCCCACCTGGTGGAGCTGGCAGAGCTCCGGGAACAAGCCTTTTGTCACACCTCAGCCTCCGTCAGAGCAACAGACCCTATGGGGTCAACTTCCTCGAGGATCCTTGGCGCCAAGGGCCTGCTGAGAAGTGCTGAAAAGATTCTTCTACTCTGGGAGGGAGGGTCACGCCCACAGCACATATATTGTCGCTCTTATCCCCAAAGTAAAAAGAAAGATTTTGTACAGCCATGCACTAATGTCTCTGTGTGTTCTTTTCTCTCGACCCCCATCGTTTCATTCTTCAGCTCTTCATCCATGTAGAACCCGCTCGTGAGCAATTCCCGGGAAGCTTCCATGACAGCCATTCTGAAGGACTGAGGTAGGGTCTCGGTGTAGTTTTCATTTGAATGCTCTTGATACTTAACAGTTTCTTAAACATATTTACTGTCCATTTGTGTTCCTCTTTTGAGAATTCTCAGTCAAGCTGTGCTGTGTGAATTTTTCCTGGGGAGACTGAAATCAAACATCTGCTTTCCCCAGTGAGAAGGGCACCAGTGACAGGGCAAAGTAGGATTCCATCACAATCCAACTTGGAGAACCAAGGGGTTTGGGGGTTGATTGACAGACACTGGTGAGCAGTGGTGTGGCTGACTCAAAGGCG
Organism: Tokudaia tokunoshimensis; assembly: GCA_036184795.1. Lineage (NCBI taxonomy): Eukaryota > Metazoa > Chordata > Mammalia > Rodentia > Muridae > Tokudaia > Tokudaia tokunoshimensis. The sequence goes on along the minus strand of BTHU01000005.1, from coordinate 114,867,358 downwards.
GTTGCAACACTCAAAATGCACTCCGACATGGAAAGCAACATTGCTGGAGCTCCCTGTTGGTTGGGAGTGGAAGAGGCATGCGCTGGGTGGCCTGCACATCTGAGTGGGCTAGGAAGTAGAGAATGGTTACATCCCAAAGCTAGACCATAGCCACCAAAGTCTGGACTCTAGGAACTCACTTTTTCCAGATGGATCTCACCTCCTAAAGGCATCATAGCTCCTAGAATGGCACCACCACTTGGGGAACAAGTATTCATAGCAGGAGTCTGTGCGAGAACCTTGGGTTCCAACCATAACAGGGGTGGACAGCTGGGGAGGACTCACATTGAAGTGGAAATCTCCAAGGAGGGGGATCCTCTAAGTGAAAGAAGGAATTTTAGTTCCTTGGAGCTGTACATGGAAAGCTCTGAAGTAGGAAGGATTTTGACAAGATCAACAGGAAAAGCAGAAGAAAGGGGGGGGAGATGAATGATTGAACAGAGGTGGAAAAAGGATACACTGGTCTGTGTTCATAAAGAGGACATTTCATGAGACTGTGGGTCAAGGAGAAACCATGGAAGCATCAGGAAGGCAGGATATGACCAGAACATTCTGTGAGCCCAGACTGTGCTTAGCATGGTGCTGGCATACAGTTGCTGCTCAGCAAATACTTGAGAGACTCTGATACTGGTCCTGGGGCTCATTGTCTATGCAGGACAGAATGGTGTCTGTGCAGCTACTGCTGTGCTGTGCTGGGGGGAGGGGGGAGGGGGCTTCTCACGGGCTAGTTCATGTGCCCTCAGCGAGGGTCAGGAAAATGTGCAAGGCATCCCCAGCATGCACAAGGCAGGTAGATACACGGATGTCTCAGGAGTGAGATTGATGCTGGCCAGGATGGAAATTGCTAACACTGACTTCATAGACCCCAGGATGGAGGTCGCTAACCTGGTTCTCATTCCTGCTGAGCAGGACTCTCAGTCCACAGCATGTGGGGGGAAAGGTCCCTGTGGAAATCGATGGAAGTCCCTGGAAAGAATGACCAGCTAAATAGTGAGGGCTGCTGGGTCGATAGACCTGAGTGAACTGTGGAGAAGTCTCCGCAGCTCACCCCTGATTAGAGGAACCGAGATGCCAGGGAAAATAACACAGTAACGCAGAACAGCGAGAAAACATGCGACTTCCTAACAAGAGAGGCAAGAGCCAGCCGAGGCGATGACAGACAGGCTTCCTGGACTGCATGTTTTCCTTGTCACTCTAGTGACTCTGGAGCAATGGTTCCCAAGCAATAAAATTGTGGTGACCCCCAGCAATAAAATTAGTTTCATTGTTACTCCATAACTATAATTTTTGCTACTGTTATGAATTGTAAGTAAATATCTGTGCTTTCTGATTTTCTTAGGTGACCCCCCTGTGAAAGGGTCATTTGATTCCCAAAAGGGGTTGCCACCCATGGGTTGGGAAACACTGCTCTGGAGGCTCCACTAGTGTTCCTAATGATACTGAGGCTCAGAAGTTTGTGGGACAGTGGATTGTGCCAGGAAACTTGGTAAGTTTGGGTGGGTTCCGAGAGCCTGCACCCAGGCTCCCTGCTCTACAAATCCCCACGTAGGTCACATAGGCCAGAACAGAGTTCTCTGTGCTAATGAGGTATCTTGAGGGTTTAGCCAATAAGCTTCCCTTTCTGGACATTCCTCCCTGCAAAAGATATTTTATCTCTGGTCCACCTGAAAAGGTGGTATGCACCCATTTCCATGATGAATAGTCAATAAACTGTGTGGTTAAACGTGGACTGTCTCTTTCATCAAGAACCACCATGGGGGAGCATGGAGAAGACCTTCACCTAGAAAGCCGCTGCCTAAGTCTCCCACAGAAGGCCTGCAGCCCAAGGGCCTCTTCTGTTCTCGGCTCCTCTGCAACTTCCAGTGGTGTCAGGATGTCCAGGAGTCTGAGAGTCCCTGGCTACAGACTCCTCATCACATGTCCCAAGACCCCTGACCCTCCATTCCTGACTTCTCTGTACAGTTTTCCAGTGGCAACTAGATGCTCTGGAATCAGGGAACTCCATCTTTGGCCCCCCCACATCTAAGGCTACATTTCCCCAGCCCCTGGGTGGTGTATTGGCACTTCCCCAAAGCCCAGAACTTGATGGCAGTGCAGGGTAAACACAGTCCAGTGTCTGCATTTCACCTGCCCAGTGGCCTTTCCTCACCCCAGTGACGGGGCAAAACACTGACCTACAGAGGTTATCAATGCTACCCCTCCACCCTCTATGCCAGGTCCTCTCACCCCAGGAGGTCTGTCCTGCTCAGCGTAGGCCCCTCAGTTCCAGAACTTTGACCTCAGGTTCTTCCAAAGATAGCACTGGCCCCAGAAAAAGAAAGGTATCTTAGCAGATTACAGAGCTTAGTTAGGCCTGCTAGGTTTCTGTTTTCTCTCGGATTGCAGGTGACCATGGCAGTTTGCAGAACCTTATGGAATCCCCTAAGGGGCAGGGCCTTCAGGATCCCTAAGGTCAAATTCCACCTCCACTGTTTCCTAGTTGACTCTGGGTCTGGTTTAGTTCGTGTGTGCCTCAGTTTCCTTTACCTGTAAAACAGGACTGACTCTATCCTCCTATGGGGTTATTATAAGGCATAAAGAGCAGTAAGAAGAAATCCCTCCACCAGGTCAGAGCTCTGCATCTCCCTTGCCCTTATAGAAGAAGTTGAGGATAAGAGAAGGTTGGCGAGCTGCCGGGCTGGGATCCAGATATAGTACTGTGGCTTCCTCTTCATAGCACAGCTGTGAGGTTGCTTTGTCTCCCAGCTGAGGGACACGGGTGTGAGGGACCTGGCTCAAGATCCTGAGGGCAGGGAGAACTCACAGCCTCTGCCAAAGTGACATCTCCTCTAGGAAGATGGAAAAGTATCCAGTGAGCCCAGCCCTGCCCTCATGGGACTGATGCAACTAGTCCTGAGACCAGGTCATTCCCACAGCTCTCAGGAGCAAACTGTGGCATTGAGGGGCATAGGCCAGTGCCTAGGGTCCTATAGATGACTCTGTGAATCACACACAGCTCATCGCCTGGCATCCGTCCCTGTGTAGGTCTCATATTCCTAAACGCATATTGAGTGATATATGTTCTGTTTTGCACCCACCTCATCAAAGTACCAATGAGTCCCTGGAGGGAAATCTTCACCTCCCAGAGTGCGGTGTGTGGGTCTTGTGTACAGGTGAGCATGTGTCTCTCCCAAGCTCCCCATCTTCAAGAACAGAAAGAGACCCATAGAATCAGACCCAGGACTGTCTGTTTACAGTCTGCACCTAGGAAGGTCCCCATTGCCCGTCCCCTCATCCTCAGAGCCTATGAAAGACCAGTTGAGATGCTTGGGGTTGGTAGGGATGGACAGGGCTTCCTAGCCTCCCCCCACCCCCAGGACTCCAGGGAGCAGCCAAGGTCTGCAGTTACCAGCTTTGCAGACCTCCAGGGCTCCTTTAAGGTAAACAGCTGATGGCCAAGATGACACTAAGGGAGGAATGGCACCTGTGACTTGTGTGGGCCTCTGCAGATGAGCTTTCAAGCTCCACAATCCGGTGCAGAAGGATACTACCAACAGCAGCCCATGGGCACACAAATGCTTCCTCTGGGTGCTGGACCACTTTGTTCCACTTCACACTCTCTCCAGAGGTGCAGTCCCATCTCACAGGGACCACTCTGTAGTCAGAGGCACAGCAATTTGTCTGTGACTACACATCAGGAACTGAGTGGCTTCTGTGGAGCAAGGTCAGTCTCTGGCAGAGAACTCATTGTGCGCTCTCTCTCTCTCTCTCTCTCTCTCTCTCTCTCTCTCTCTCTCTCTCTCTCTCTCTCTGTCTCTCTCTCTCTGTCTCTCTCTCTCCCTCTCTCCCTCCCCCTGTGTGTGTGCTGTGTGCTGTGCTGTGTGTGGACTGTGGAGTGTGTTGTGCTCTATGGCATGTATGATATGCGTATGTGTGTGATTGTGTGTGTGGTGCTGTGTGCTGTTTACATGTCCACTCAGGGCTGGACTAGGGCCATGCCAGTTCCAGGGTCTTCTGGCACAGGCTTTTGTGCCAGGTTTTGAAAGTTGTGTCCAGCTATCTAGCTCACACTGTGCATCCTTTCTGAAGCTCCGAGGCTGAAGAAACACATGTACATACACATGCACATACACATATGCACATGCACACACATATACACATGCACACACACATATACACATGCACATACACATATACACATGCACACACATATACACATGCACATACATATACACATGCACATACACATATACACATGCACACACATATACACATGCACATACACATATACACATGCACATACACATATACACATGCACACACATATATACATGCACATACACATATACACATGCACATACACATATACGCATGCACATACACATATACACATGCACATACACATATACACATGCACATATACACATGCACATGCACATATACACATGCACATGCACATATACACATGCACATACACATATACACATACACATATACACATACACATACACCTATACACATGCACACATGTATACACATGCACATACACATATACACATACATATACGCATATACACATGCACACACATATACACATGCACATATGCACATGCACACATGTATACACATGCACATACACATATACACATACATATACGCATATACACATGCACACACACGCATGCACACACACATATACATATGCACATATACATATACACATGCACATACACATATACACATGCACACACACATATACACATTCACACACATATACACAAGCATATACACATGTACAAGCACTCACATGCTAATAGGCACAACCCCAAGCTGGGTACTGAATAGAGATCCCCTTCCCAGGCTCTGCCCTGTGCACCTTCCCTGGTCCCTCTGAGAAGCCCCATTCCCTATAAGGCCCTTTCCCTACATCGAGATAGTTGAAGTGAACAGGTCTTCCAGAGCCTTTCCAGAGAAGCTGTTGGAGCAGGGGTTGGGGTGGGGGAAGGTGCTGAGAGGGGGGGTTTCTCGTTGGCACCTTTTCCAGCTGCACTTGCCAGGCTGCAAGATGGATGTCAGGAGCCCCATCCATCCTGCTGCACTCCCTGCCCCTCCACACTTCTCCCACCTAAGGTGCTCATATCTGCATAGGCAGGTGACTCTCAGGAGCACAGTGGAGTCCTAGAACCCTTCCTGGGCCCCGGCTCCAGGACAGCTGGGCTGGCAGGCACCCAGCACTGGGCTGCAGTGTGGTTGGAGTCTGGCATCTGCCCTGGGCCAGCCTTGGTGCCAGTGGAGGTGTGGGAGGGAGAAGCTTTTGTCCCAAGCTTGGCTCTGTTTCTCTCTCAGCACTCCCCATTTTGGGGAAGGCTGCGGACTGCTTTCATTGTCTTTCCTCCTGTTGGGTTTTCCATCTTGCAATCTGAGGCTTGCAGGAAGCTATGCCCATCCATATGCACGTTTGAACAAAATGCAACTAAGAACAATTGAGCATATTTCTCTCAGTCCGAGAGGCAGATCCATCTCTTGTCATCTCCTTCCTTCTCCTGAGGGAAAGGTCTGAGATCAGCTCTCTCTCCACTGACTCTGGGATCTGAATGGACATATCTTACCCTCCCTGTGCAGCCTGACCCTGTGGTGGCTAAGCCTTGTCCTCTGGGCCAGCAGATGGCTGGCTTCTGAGAGTACCCAGGAGGCATCTCCTTGGATGAAAGAGAGTTAGGGCTGGATGGGCCTCCTGCAGGTACATCTCATCCCTGTCATGCACCCTGGGGTGGGCCCTTCATGCTGTCTGTGGCTGTGCCTTCCTGGTCACTGGCCCTAGCAGTCCTGAGTGAGTGATGGGATCAGCAGACACACCCCGGGCATGTGTGAGCTTAGCTTAGAGGAGACAGAGAAGCAGAGAGGGAGGCAAGGAAGGTTCTGGGGGCTTCTCCTTCCTCACTGGTAACATGAGGCAAGGGACCCAGGCTCCCAGGGCCTCAGTTTCCCCATCTTCAGTTTGCTAGTGTATTAAATGAAATGGTTTCTATAAAATGATCAACTGGGTGCAGGTCCAGAGGCTACAACAGTCATTCTTCTAGCTGTTCATCTATTGCCTCGTCTCTGAGTACCTGTGTGTGCACACCATACACAGCATCCAAGAACAAGCTAACCAGTCACTCTCAACAGCTGGCAGCCTGGTGAGAGACTGAGACCAGCCCTGTAGAGATCACTGCTGTTTTTACAGGAACAGAGGTGCGCATGTGCGTGGGATGTGGGTGGGGCACCTATGGGGTTGGGGATGCTCAGGGAGAAGGTGAAGCCTGAGCTGAGCCTGAAGGGAACATGAGTTCCAGAGGGGGACAGGGGGACATTCCAAGCGAGTGGATGGCAGGATGAGCAGGGCCATGTCGGAGAGTGGGGATGGTCTGCCTGAGGGTGGTCAGACAGGTTCTGAAGCCTGAGGACTGAGGGGTCCGATGGAGGTTGGCGGGATGGTGGGTGGGTCATAGCACAGCAGACCTCAGTCTGACTTCTATCAGGCTGATGCTGGGGAGCCACGGATGGCGGAGGAGAAGGATGGTGTGCTAAGAGAAGCGGGACTGGAGCTGGGGTGTTCTGCCCCTTGTGGCCCCGGGGATGGGTGTTGGGGATTTGTGGGCTCCAGGGCTAAGGCAGCTGAATGGGTCTCAGGGCTCTCTCAAGGTCTATATCCACCTTCCCTGGGGACTCCAGGGGTTAGAGGGCAATGGAGGAAAGCCAAGGTAGGGGTCTTGGCCACCTCCACCTTGGCCTCCCTCTGTGTGACACGTCTGTGGGAAGAAGAGGACTGTGTAGTTTCCCTGCACACCGGAGTCTGGTTGCGATACAGCTCTGACAAGGGGCTAACAGAGTTCTCAGAGCCCTGGGCTGGTTTCACTCCTTCATTCCATCTTCCTATAAAATGAGTCTGTCAAACATTCCAAAGCCAACTGTCAGAGGGAAGTACTTCAGAGAGGCACAGCGGTTCTGTGCCTTCACAGAGGCAGCAATTCTTAAGCTGGTCCTCTGCAACACTGGGGTCTGACACCTGGGGGGTGGTTTGTCCCCAGCACTCCACATCCCCCTCTCCCATTGCCCCTCTCCTGGCTCCTTATCCTCTGGTGCTTACAGAATACTCCACAGAGAATCATGGCTGGAGGAGTGATAAGTGTTCCATTCCTCACAACTGTTCAGAGGAAGATGAGAGACACGGCTGTAGGGAAACAGCAGGGCCCGTGTACCCGCGTAGGGATGGTGAGCACCCATGTACCTGCGGAGGGAGGCTGCCCGGCTGGGGGAGTGGAGGGGGGGAAGGTCCTTGCCCAAAATGTGGGGCTGTTCTGGTTTGGGCCCCATGTACCTGTAGAGGAATCCTGGCTGGATGGGAGAGTCTTTGGTCCAGTCTGGCAACTGGAGACGCTGAGGCCTGTTCCATTGATCCTACACGGCGGGTTTTGATAAGAAGAGGCAGCCTGTGGTTTTAAAGCTTTAGTATAGGAAAGTAGGAAAAGGAAAAGCTATAGAGAAATAAAGAGAGAAAGAAAAGATAGAGGGGTGAGAGCTGGCCATGACCATGTGGAAAGAGGGGAGAATGGGGAGAAGAGGAGGAACGGGGGGGGGGGGACAAGAGAGAGTGTAAGGGCAAGAGAAAGGGGCAAGAGAGGGAGGAGGGGCCAAGCAGACTCCCTTTATAGTGGGCTGGGTTATGTTGCCAGGTAACTGTGGGGTGGGGACAACCTGACTGTTGCCAGGTGACTGGGAGTGGAGTCCAGCCAGAGCACCAGGGTCCTGGCCCTACACAACTGATGGCCGCAGGATTGTGGAGTTGAGTTGGGAGTATGGAGTTGGTGTCAGGAGCCTGAGTGTCTGGGAGCATGGCTCACTGGTTCTGTCCCTTCTAGAATATTCTACTGGGTCTCTGGAGTAAGCCTCACTCAACCAGGCCACAGACTGCCTTTCACAGTCCCACACACGGCCTCACCTTTCAGTGTCTGCAGAAGAGAGAGCTGCTGGCTGTCAGCACAGGAAGAGGAGAGGATGGGCTGGGGACAGGGTAGACCCCACATCTGTATGGCAGGAGGACGAGGGTCGGTGTTCCTGCTGAAGCTCAGAGGTGGGTGTGGAGGGTGTGGATGGAGCTGGATTCGGGGAGGGGTGTGTCTGGTTCCTGCTCTTAGTCCCTGATCTCCACCCCGACTGCTGAGTCCTCGCTGCCCACATGCCAGAGTTCAGTGCTGCGTCTCAACCTGATGCCCTGCAGCTTTCAGGGCCCTTTTCTCCACCTGCCCATAGACTGTCTATTCGCTCGGCCCATTGTGCGCACTCTCATTATGTGCTCTCCTGAGTGCTCTGCTCAGGGCACTCAGTGGGCATAGCGTCTGACCCTATGTTGTGCCACCTGTGAGCTCCCAGCACAGCCCATCACATAGGACAACTGTCTGTGGGACCTTAATGAGACGTGTGGCCACGCCCCAGGTTCTAGCCTGACTCCGCCTCGGCAGTCACCTGCCTGCAGCCACACTCTGCCTGTCTCCTGGTTACCTGACCACCCAACTCACTATAAATAGCGCCCCTCAGCACGTTCTCTCTCTCTCTCTCTCCTGCTTATTCTCCCCCCGGCCCTCTTCTTTGTCTATCTCTCTCTCTCCATTTTCTCCCCTTTCCATGTGGTCATGGCTTTTCTTATCTATTTTCTCCTCTTCCTTTGTCTCTCTATCTCTTTCCTCTTTCTATTTTCTTAATAATAAAACATCAAAGCTATGAGCCGCCTCTTATTAAACTCGCCATACGGAGCTAGCTGGTACGCACCGTCAGAGATTCAGCCACGCAGACAGTCTGTGAGCACAGGTAACAGGCAGAGAAATCTACACCAGAATGGCTCCGCCTTCTGCCTGACATTTCTCTGTACCTCCGCGCGCGCACATGCGCAGGACCAGCCGGCGGTGTGACCGCCCGTTCCCCGTTAGGTTGAGGCACGCGTACATCTTGCCTGTGTCCTCTGCATATGCACGCTACCTTGGCCAGAAAGCGAGGCCCACTCGCTGCCGGCCTGGCCTGGCGCGTGCCCCCCTTTTCCCCCGCATTTGCGCGTGCTGGGCCGCCGCGCTTTTTTCTTTTTTTCCCCACAACTGTCCTCTAGGGTTCAAGGGTTGGTGGGAGAGGCTCACTCCAGACAAAGGGCTGACCCACCTGCTTGGTCCATGGTGAGGTACCTGTGTTTACCAGATTTACATTGATGACCAATTACCCTATCAAAACAACAGAGGGAAAAGGAAGATTTGCGGTCTGGCTTATGTTCTCCAGACATCTGTCAATCAAAATGAAGATGAGCGTGGCAGCTCACAGCAGCTCACCTCCTGATGGCCAGGAAGCCGGGAAGCAGGGAAGCAGGAGAGAGAGAGAGAGAGAGAGAGAGAGAGAGAGAGAGAGAGAGAGAGAGAGAGAGAGAGAGAGAGAGAGAGAGAGGAGAGAGAGAAAAGAGAGACACACAGAGAGAAACAGAATCAGAGAGACAAGAGAGACAGGGAGACAGAAGGAGAGGGACAAAGAAAGGGAAGGAGAGAGAGAATCAGAGAGACACACACACACACACACAGAGAGAGAGAGAGAGAGTCAGAGAGACAGAGGAGAGAGAGAGAAAAGAGAGACACACAGAGAGAAAAAGAATCAGAGAGACAAGAGAGACAGGAAGACAGAAGGAGAGGGACAAAGAAAGGGAAGGAGAGAGAGAATCAGAGAGACACAGAGAGAGAGAGAGAGAGAGAGAGAGAGAGAGAGAGAGAGAGAGAGAGAGAGAGAGAGAGAAAGAGAGAGAGAGGAATAATAGGAGGGAGGGAGAGGTAATGAGAGAGATGGAGGGGTAGAGAGTCTGAGGGAGAGATGAAAGACAGAGAAAGACAAAGAGAGAGAGAGAGAGAGAGAGAGAGAGAGAGAGAGAGAGAGAGAGAGAGAGAGAGAGGGCACTAGTAAGCTTTACCCCTTTTACCCCACTCACTCCCACGTCCTACAGGATGGCATCCCTCTCGATCATCCTTCCCCCCTTAGCTTATCCTCTCTGCAAAGGCTCTCAGAGACACATCAGGAGGTTTCTTCTTGCTCATATCCTCAGAACTTCTCTGTATAATCAAGTTGACTGGCAAGATTAACAATCACAAGTCCATCCCTGTCCTAACCTCCAAACACATCTGAAAACATAACATCCCCCTTAATGGATTCTGTCCACCCCATAATTCAGAAATCATTTGGTCCATCTCTACGATTTCCTACAGTCTCAACACTTCGAGCATTGTTCCAGAGTTCATGTCCAAGCCCTATCTTAGCTGTCTCTTAGCCATGAGACCCTGTGAAGTACAAAAGAAAGTTCCACACTTCCCATACACAGTGACATAGAGTAAGCATTCACATTATGAAGACAAGCCGTGAGACACAGAAAGCAGGGATGGGACCAAAGTGAGACTAAAGTCCAGCATCAAACCCTGAGCTCCATGTGTGGCACTCACGGAGTGTGCATGGTGCGGATTCCACGGCACTCAGGATGTTCCTTGTCCCTATCGTCTTCTGTTTCCGGGGATCTCTATCATATTATTATTCTATTCCCATAGCTTCATGCAGATCCCTCTCGGGGGATCCCTACAGAGGTTCTGATCTTCCAGACACTGCCTGTATTCCCAGGCTGTCCTTTGAAATCTGGGTGGAAGCCTCCTTGACTCTCGCAAAGTCAGCACCAAGTGGGTGTTGATGCCAAGGTCTGCTGCTAGCTTGAGCAGAAGCTGAGCCTCCTTGGACTGTGGTTGGAGAGGCCTCTGAGCAGGCAATGAGCCCAGGGAAGCAAATCCAGAAGAGAGAAGCTGCATTCCCCATTGGTTTTCTTTCCAAAGGAAAACCCATTAAACACATTCCTGCTGTCCTTTTCCCCTCAGCCTGCAGCGAGCGGAGTGTCACAGATTCCTGAGGCATTCTCAGGACATCATTCTGTCCCTGTGCAAAGCTTTTGTTTTATTTTCCTGGAATGTCTCTATGGTAGCCCAGGCTAGCTCCAGTCTCCAGTGTGCACCATCATGCTTGGATCTAATATCCTTAGAGATCATGTCCTGCTGTCCACAGCTTCAATACATTTCTTTTCTGACCAAATTGTACTTTCTCAAATATTTCTCTTCTACTTTTTACTTGGAATTCTCCCTGTAAACATGGCTAAAACTAGCCAACAATAACCATACCAAAGTCAGAATCCTGCTGAGTTTCCTTCACCTTTCCTCTACCAAATCAGTTTTTCATCTTTAAAGTCAACCCCACGTGAACTCTTAGGGCACAGACAGAGTTGGATGGGTTATTGGCCCCAGTGTAATGTCAATAGCCTCTGCTCACACTCATTTCCACCGGAAGCCTCATGGTCATGTCCTCACTGTCCACCCCTCTCAGCGTATTCTGGTCTTCTGAGTGACCAACAGACTCACCCACTACATTTGCTTATAGCATCCTGGGGCATCTCTAGTCTGGGTCTCCAAACCGTTCCAAATTTCTCCCAGAACTAGTTCCGAAGGCTTATGAACCACATGGTCAGGTTTGCTCTCAGCAACCCCACTCCTGTTACCAATTTCCTATGTTAGTTTTACATGGATGTGACCAAGTGTTTATGCAAAACAACTTGCTCGGTGGTGGTGGTGGCAACTCACTCCCCTAATCCCAGCAGAGAGGTTCAGGTGAACCTCTGAATTCAAGACCAGCCTGATCTACAGAGTGAGTTCCAGGACAGTCAGGGATACA